>JAZDUA010000265.1:1200000-1800000 GCA_038098605.1 Gryllus longicercus
CCACGTTTTGAGAGTCAATGATACCCTTAAAAAATCTTTCTTTGGGAAGTGAGCTTTGGAAAGTGAGCTTTCTAGCGCTTATTCCGTACCAAGATTTTCATCATCATTGGAATTCCGGATCGACCTGGCTGAAGTAACAAACTCTCGAATTTATATCGAATCATTAAATTTTGAGGATAATTTTTGAAATCCTTAGAATATTTTTGTATTTTTTCAATACTCAAAAATGTATTATTTTTTTCGGTCCAACACAGAAAAAGTCAAAAAGTCAATAAGAAAAGAATTTTCAGTAAAATTTCAAATTTCATAAATTGCAAAATTTTTAAACACTTTCCGACACCCTACAACAATATTATTGAAAATAGACGCTTTTTTTGTAATAAAATTGGTTTTCTAAACCTAAATCTTCAAATAATTGTTGTGAATAATTTTCCGAAAATATGAGCATTATTGCGTAACTCGGAGTAAAATCAAGGCTATTTTAAAATTACGTGAACAATATATTTTGAAAATGATACTTAAAAAAATTACTCGAATAGGAAAAGTTCTCTTAATAATATGCCATAGTTTCGATTTTCGTTACTTCTTCTTCTTCTATGTAGGTGGAACCTGTTATTCTTCACACATCACCACCTGCACGGTGAGTCAGATGTCGACGTCCTCCTTTTGATCCATCTTTTCTTTGGTCTTCTTGGATCCCTCTTACCTAAGGGCTTAAATCGCTTACTATTCTGATCAGCCAACTATTATCTGACATGTTCATCCAGCCTTTTCTTCTTGTTCTTATATTGTTTTATATTTTATTATTTATCTTGTTCTGTATTTAAATTATCTATATCCATCTCGCCAAACTCATTTCTTGTATCTTGAATATTCATTCTATCCCATCTTGTTTTTCCTGTCATTGCTCTTAAAGTACTTATCTATGAGTTTCTTAGTTTTAGTTTTCTGGTGTCGGCCTGCGTCTGTGCTCCATAAGACATGCCTGGTCTTACTATGACGTTGTATATTTTTTGTGATTGATTGTGAATGATTTTGTATACTTTTTAGATATCCCCATATTCTACCTTCTTTGATTACTTTCTGTTCTACATCATTATAAGTGACTCTCATGTTTGAAATTTTCATACCTAAATATGTTGTTTTCTTGACTTTTTGAATTATTTTATTATTACAATTTACACCTTATTGGATCCTAGGAAATTATAATTGATTTTGTTTTCTCAGCTGATGTAATCAAGTGGTATTGTTCTGCAGTTTTCGATAGCTTTGTAAATCTCTGAGTTTGTCAATAGTACTGCATTGATTTTCATTCCAGGTGATGCAAAAGTTTAAAATTTTGCCGACGTCCTTAATAGTATTTTTTTAAATTATGACATGCACACTTTCAAAAAATAGTTATCTATGCTTAATTTGAGTTACTATATCGTAACTCAAAAATAGAATATATGATTTTTTTTAACATCTCGCGCTTCCTATGGGAAGGAATTGTTCAAGTGATAACTGAAGTTCGATAGACGTGGCATTATTATAATATTACATAACCGCTACCAATAATACGAGAAAGCGTGGGTTGTAGCGCTACTGGTTTTGTGGAGTTTCAGATGCTGAGCTGAACGCTTTAAATTTTGCGCGAATTTGTCGCAAATTAATTTAGTCTTTGATACCTTTTTTTTGAAACGTCAGTCATGCTGTCCTCCGCATTGCATTCGTTCTTTAAAAAAATTGTAAGATTGTTTTCTCTTGGTTGTGTTCTCGCAATTGACCCTACTTCTCTAACGTTATACAAGCTTTTAATCTTTTGTTTTACAAGATATTTAATGATTGTCCGTCACAATATTCATTGTTGTCGAAAACTCAGTTGGGATGTTTTTATTAGTTAATATTTCAGCATTTGCCACATGTACCTTTTCCAGAGCTTCTGTATTATTATTTTTTTATATTCCTCTATTTTAATGTATTTACTCATGCATATATTTAGGTAATTACCGTATCATTCAGTTAAACAATATTAAATATCAAAATAATCAAATATTCGTCCGTAATTGGTAATTTAGTTTGTAATGAGGTAAATTTCGCCACCATTTCAAATAAACCACATTGAAAATTTTCAAATCACATATTTATTTGAAGCTTGTTCGCATATTGGGGGGAATGGTAATGGAAAAAACCATTATTGTGTACTAGGTAATTGAATTTCAGAATATTCTCCAGTGAAATTTTAAAAGTACATATTCCAATGCTGTTCTGCCTCACCGAGAATAAATTACTTCCGGTCCTAATGGACAGCATCGCATATATTATCGTAAAACATACTTGTCATCGTCCGTTGAAAATAATACTAAAATGCTGGAAAATGGAAAGTTCTAGTTTACCCCCGTTTCACAAGTATCGCGTTTTGTGTTTTCAAACTGCCATCTATTTGCATAGTTACGCATATCGTAAACGCATGTACACATTCAACGGGAAAAGTTTTCATTATTAAAAATAACAGAACATCAATCTGCATCAATGAATTTGTCCAGTTCGTATTGGGAAATTTTAATACCTCTACCAATATGTAGCCGTATATATTACTTTTTTCGCTCTTTCCATATTTACTGTGAAAAGGAATGGACGTCGATGAATAATTCATTAATATCTTTATTTTTGAAATCGTACATTAACGACAAATAATATGTCCTACCGTGCAATAAATTTCGTAGGACCTAACAGAAATTGAGGACGTTAGCCGTTATTTAAAATAGCAATTCAAATTATATTCTTGTATTGTTAAATATCTTCACTTTTTATTATGTCGCAGGTTGGAATGTGATTGATTGGTTAGTGATTTGGTCTTGTCAAATATCCAAGGTCCTTAATCCTGTAAGTGCAGTTCATGTTTTTATCAAGGGAGGGGGCAGTGAACTCCTCCTTCTCCTAGATGTCAAGGTCCCGCGCCGACCTACACGTCAGCTAGCTGTGTTTTCTCCGACCAGGCATCTTCCACCAGCGATGAAAAGCGCCATCCGGGACAAGCTATAAGCTGCCGACCGGTTTCTCGACATGTTTCGTAGTTTGGTGTATGTAAGTAATTAGTAGTAGTAGTAAGGTGCAGTTTAAGTAAGGGATGAGGCTAGGACAAGGAAGAGGAAGGAACAATCGCGCGGTGCGTGGCCCGTTTGTCAGACTACCGCTCCGGCATTTGCGTGGCAGGTTAGAGAAAATAGCCAGTGCAAAACAACCAGTGCACGAGCATAATTCCTTCCCGGACCACAGTGATTCAGTTTGGTTTTAAATGATAGGTTTATTAGGCCATTGAGGACACCAACAGAGAGGATGCGACACGCGCGTTGCGATGACAAGCGGTGCAGCATGGCCTGGACGGGGCAGCCCCACACGACGCGATGCGAAGCGGCGCGACCAGCTAGAGCCAGCGGCGCTACAACAGCACGCACTTTTTTTATTTATAACAAAAAAAATTTACAATCTATTTTTTTACAAAATAATAAATAAATATGATGTAGAATTGTTACGACAGTGATTTCCAGTGAAGGTATCCCATCGGTACTCTTCATCTACTTCTTCATACTATAACAAAAAGCAAGTATTATTTTCGGTTGGCTGCAAGTGGGATAGTTTATTAGCTGAGGGTAATGTTTTCAGTTATTTGTTGAGAATCTATATGGGAGTTCTAGGGGTGAGGATCTGGTTAGTCGATGGATATCTGCACTATTGTCTAGGATGTTGAGGCTAGGTGGTTTTGGATGGTTTTCAAGGCGCTGGAGATAGTTTGAGCTGATAAATTCTATTCTTTCCAAGACAGTGGGCATTTTTAAGTCCTTGTGCAGTGCTGCATTTGTGATGAACCATGGTGCTGCAGCGATCATTCTTAGGGTCTTGGATTGAAATCTCTGGATGATCGAGAGATTACTCTTGCTTGCTGTGCCCCAGATCTGGATGCCGTAGGTCCATATTGGGATTATGATAGCTTTATAAATCAACAGTTTGTTTTCCAGTGATAGTTTTGAGTGGTATCCTAGTATTCAGTATAGTTTTTTTATTTGAAGTTGTAGGTGCTTTTTTTTGTCTAAGATGTGATGCTTCCATGTTAGCCGTTTGTCTAGATGTATTCCCAAGTATTTTACACTTTCCATCTGTACTATTGGATTGTTGTTGATGTGGACAGTAGGGCATTTGTTTTTTCTCAGGGTAAAGGTTATATGGACTGATTTATTTTCGTTGATTTTTATTTTCCACTTTTTGGCCCAATCTTCAATCATTGTGAGATGTTCTTGTAAATGTCTTGATGCGACATTAGGGTCGTCATCCGAAGCTAATATGGCCGTATCATCTGCAAAAGTGGCTATGGTTGTTTTATCTGATTTTGGTATATCGGTAGTATAGAGCTGGTATAGGATAGGGCCGAGTACACTACCTTGTGGTACTCCGGCCTTGATTGGATGAAATTCAGATAATTCATTTTGATATTTGATTTGGAAGGTGCGATGGGATAGAAAAGATCTGATAATGTTGAAGAAGGGATATGGTAGAAAATTCTTCAGTTTAAATAAGAGTCCATCGTGCCAGACTTTGTCAAACGCTTGGGCAATATCTAGAAAGGCGGCTGAACAGTATTTCTTTTCTTGGAAGCAATTCTCAATGTAGTTGGTGATTCTATTAACTTGTTCGACGGTAGAATGCTGCTGTCTAAAACCAAATTGATGATCAGGGACTAGGTTATTGGTTGCTATGTGAGGACGTATTCTTGATAGAAGAAGTTTCTCAAATACTTTGAATAGAATAGGAAGTATACTGATGGGACGGTAGGAGGAGGGTTCATGTGGAGGTTTCCCACGCTTGAGAAAAACTTGAATTTGGGCTACTTTCCATTGCTCCGGGTAGTGCCCTGTTCTTATAATACTGTTGAATAATGCAGTAATTATAGTCTTGCCTTTTCGTGGTAGTTCTTTGAGAAGAGGTGTTGTGATTAAGTCATAGCCGGGAGCTTTTTTGTTTGATAAGGCGTTTATGGTTTTGGTAATTTCTCTGGGAGTGAAGTGCGGGATTGGAAGAGTCATTTGGTTTGGGGAGTTAAGATAATCTCTGATTTGTAGCTCTTGGTTAGTATTTATAGTGGGATGAGTCTGGAATACATTAGCAAAGAATTTGGCAAAGGTAGACGCTTTCTCTGTGGGACACGTCCTGGTGGTCTTTTAGACGCCGAAGAGAGTTCGAAACTAACGAGTACGAGAAATTATGAGCCATTTTGTGTTACTTTATCGCAAACTACTTGCGTAGTATTGAGAAAGTTAAGCAGGATTTTTCACCAAAATGAATATTTCCCGACGCATTTATTTGAGTTCGCGGCGGTTGAATTTGAAAACTATATTTTGGTTGGGGAGGTGTTTTTTTATAAAAAGCCCCAACGACAATTTCAAAACTTTCTCACAAATGACTGGAAAATATTTCTTCATTTTTTCTGAGGGAGACACGCGTATAAAAATGGCGGAGGCCGGATATTCGTTGAATTCGCTAAATATTTTTAGTTGAATTCGCAAAAGTTAACTTTTTTCAGCATCGTCTTCCAACTGCAATATCGAAGATCGAGATTTTTACTTTCCCGGATATTAAATATTTAAATAATGTGTATCATTTATTTTCAAAATACGAGGATTTTAGCGTTACTTTGCGATAAATAGAGGTAACATTAAAAACAAAATATTTTTCAACCACAGCTCATATTTTTTCTTTGACGTTTCTAAGTTGATAGATGTAAATGCACTGAATGACATAACATAAACGTTATTTTTCATTGAAAATTTTAATTTTCAAACATTTAGACATATGTATTCAAGTACTATTTTAATATTACGTAGCTGATACAACCACTAGTGTATATATTGGTATAATACAATAAAAATAATTTACACGTCATTTGTAATGTATTTCAATTATCAGATATAAAATCAGTACAATACATCACTATATATGACTGAGGAAATAGTACAAACAATACTGTGCTGTGTATGCCCTATAACGCGGTGTATCAATTTACCGGCTTAAAAAACGCCATTCATAGGATACTTATTTCTTAATTTATTTCTTTTCAAAGATCAGTAGCACTTGTACCACGATAACAATTGCATGTGTATCAATATAGGAGAATGCGCGCTGCAGGAAATGCACTCTATTGTACCTTAGTTTTAGGTATCACCAAAAACGTGGAGGGATTAGAGAAGTCCCAAATTCTAGGAGTCTTTTGGATTCACCCTCCTCTTCAGAAACGCCCTCTAGATTCATTCGATGTCAAAATCGTGGGCACCGCGTGCGGCGCACCGTGGGAGAAAGAAAATGTAGCCTTTTCCCGCCTCCCCCTCACCACTCGCTGGCCCGACGATCACGGACCCCCTTCCGCGCGTCTTTGAAAGGGACTTCAGTGATTACGACGGGCGCGCCTGGGCAGCGCTGCAGCGCTTTGGCAGCAGCGCGCCTCCCCCGGCCCCCGCCCACGCTCCGCCGCCGTCCTGCTCCGCGCCCGCTCCACCCCCCCGCCCCTGTCCCGCTCCGCCTCCTCTCTGCCCCCGCTCCACTCCCGTCCCTCTTCGCCCCCCGTCCCGCTCCGTCCCGCTCCGCTCGCACTCCGCCCCTGCTCCGCCCCGCCCCGCTCCGCCCCGCTCCGCCCCGCACCGCCCCGCACCGCCCCGCTCCTCCCCGCTCTGCCCCGCTCTGCCCCGCTCCGCCCCGTTCCGCCCCGTTCCGCCCCGCCCCGCTCCGCCCCGCTCCGCCCCGCTCCGCCCCGCCCCGCCCCCACTCCGTCTCCACCCAGCTCCGCCTCCACCCCGCCCCTGTTCTCTGCGAAAGCAGCTTTTGAGGGAAACGCGCCTAGCAATCAATACGACGGCAACGCGGAATAGACTTGGTTTCGTCGAGTTTCCGCGCCGCCTTCGCCAGCCCTTGCCACCTTCGGAGTCCCTGGCGCGCCATCATACAATTGCTCTCCGTCGGTAGTCTGACTCCTCCTCCTCCTCCTCCTCTTGTAACTCCGCCTCGCTACCCTTCCTTTCCAAGGTGCCCAGTTCTAGCGCTTTCTCCAGCATCATTTTACCTTACGTTCATAGAATGCGGCCGCCACTGGCGTCTATCCTATTTAAACACCTCCACTGTTCATCGCATTTATCCATCCTCTCAGATCCTTTCCAGCAAGTGACCACACGCAGGTATGCATCGAACTTTCTATGATTATGGAGCTCTAATTTTAACATTTTGTAGCATTCATTGCAGTAGCTATATTTTCTTCTTTTTTGTGAGACGTCAACCTGGCTTTGATCTCAAATTCGTCTGGAGGTTCACTCTTTTATATTCATCACAATTTGTTTCAAGCGTTCGCTCAAGACGTATGTGAACGTTATAGATTCGCTGCTTATAGGTAAACCCCCTAAATGTGAAAGCGTTTCCCTAGACGTGTTTGCAAATGCAAAAAGCTGGTGCAGAGTAACTAGAGACAAGTTCTGGTGGTAATATAAATTTTCTGCAGAAGGTGTATCTACTGTTTAACAGGACGTTTCCACAAAAGCACACTATTTTCTGAAGAGTTGAGATCTCGCCTGAAAACAGAAACTCACTATGGTAAATAGTTAATACATTCTTGTTCGGTCACTTTGCCGTGTATAACTAGTGATCTGAGATAAAATAAAAGTCCTTTTCCTATAAAATTCAATTCAACGTTTATTCACCATCTAGGCACAATATTGTACTAGTATTAGTAACTTCTTAGCTTAATTTCCGGTTAGTTGAACATAGTCTAATTTCCTGCTAGTTGGGCTTAATCTAATCCCCAGTTTAAATAATTTGAATCTTCTCGTTATAATTATATTTATGATTTGGCCTCTGCATTCAATATAATCGTCTTTGTCTAAAATTCTTAATTTTTTAAATTTAAATGACATTTGACTAACTTAATTGTAAGGAAGAAAGGTTATCAAATCTACATTAAATATTTTAAAGTTTTACACAATCAATAAAAAATTGTGAATTTGTTCTACTTCTTTTATTACGTGAAATGGTAATAAAAGAAGAATGTAGTGTAATTTTTCTTTCATTTCAATCTTTGGCTTCTGATGCAGATAGCTTTTGCCAGAGTTCTGGGCATGTTATTACTAGTTACCAACCCTCATTTCGCTCGAGACTAGCGTACACGGCACCCTCCGTATCCACCACCCGCTGAGGGCCCCGTCCCCCGCCTGTCGGCCTCTTCGTCCTCGCCGTCCTCGGCGTCCTCTTCGTCCCATTGGCGACGGCGCTGGGATTAGGCTGTCGGGCGCGGCAGTCGCGATAACCTCTTTTGCGTCGCGCACCGACTGACGCTGGTAATCCGTCGCATCACTCCTATGTTCCCGCAGCCCCCGCGGCCCCCGCCGCCGCCCCCGCCGCCGCCCCCGCAGCCACCCCCACCGCCCCCGCCGCCACCCCCACCGCCCCCGCCGCCGCCCCCGCCCCCGCCGCCCCCGCCACCACCGCCGCCCCCCGCCGCCCCCGCCGCCACCGCCCCCGCCGCCGCCGCCGCCGCCGCCGCCGCCGCCGCCACCGCCGCCGCCGCCGCCGCCGCCGCCGCCGCCGCCGCCACCGCCGCCACCGCCGCCACCGCTGCCGCCACCGCCGCCGCCGCCGCCGCCGCCTCCGCCGCCACCGCCGCCGGCACCGCCGCCACCGCTGCCGCCGGCAACGCCGCCACCGCTGCCGCCACCACCGCCGCCACCGCTGCCGCCACCACCGCCACCACCGCCGCCGCTGCTACCACTACCGCCACCGTCGCCGCCGCTGTCACCGCGGCCGTCCATTCGGACGAGCCGCATTCAGCATGTTCCACGTTAACTCTCGCTGACAGGTGTGGCCCGAGGTGGGCCGTCAATGGGGGGTGGGCGGGTGCGACGGGGGCAGCAGACGTGGGCACGGGTGGTGGCCAGGGGGGTGATGCGAAATGGGGGGGGGCGGTTGTTTGACGAGAGTGAGGGTGATGAGGGCCGAGGGGATGGTGGAGGTGAGGGGGACGAAAGGGTCACTGGCAAATGGGTTATGAGAGGGCGGGACGCCTGAACTCTACAACGTTGATGAAGTGATGGAGGTCACCAAGAAGGAAGATAGTTTGCATTTAAATGGTGAAGAGCGGAATTCGTTGGTTTAGGTAAAAATAATGTCAAAGAATTACATGCTACAGATACAGTTTCTCATCTCAGTCACAGTATGTGTGTTGTAGTTCGTTTTGATTAGCGTTTTGGAAAGTTCAGTAAGTTATAACAATTGAAACACATGTAGATGCGTAAAAACGATAATACTTGTGAAGATGTGTATTCTGTTTTACTGGTTTGTCAACGTAACTGAGTGTCCAGTTTAACTGGATATAATATTAAGCATTATTATTTGAATTTTCAAAATGACTTATGTTAGCACATGTATCACTAGTTTTGTCAACTACTTCATCAACATTTACTTTTCTATTATTGGATTCTTACAAGTCTCGAGGAGTCAATGCATGTATTCAAATTTCGTGTAACTTTCTGCTGAAAGTCTCGCGTCCGTTGTGGACGAGAGGTTGCTCTGCAGGAGAACTGCCACAGATCGCGCACGGCGTGTTGCAGAGCGTGTTGCACGGCGTGTCTGACGGACGCTTCCCGAACAGAGCCGTTTGAACTGCTGCTCGGAGATGCGGACAATTTCGCCCTGCTCGGGAGGGGGGGGGGGGCAACATGTGACTTTCAAATACAATGTGCCATATTTAATTATGTAGCACAATAAGTACAGCTCTTCAATGGTATGGACATGTCCAGAGGATGCGAAAGGAGAGATGGCCATAACAAATTGTAAATTGGATACCTAAAAGAAGACGTAGAAGAGGTAGACCTGGTTTAACCTGGAAGACATATATACATGAAGTAATGGAGGAGAAAGGATTGGAAGACGGTCAATGGGAGGACCGAGAATTATGGAAATCGAAAACGGCAAACTCTAAGGGGTAGAAACCGTCGAAGAAGAAGAAGAAGAAGAAGCACAATAAGTCTAATCACACAGCATTTTTACGAGTATGTATGTTATAAAGAACCTGCAAGGTTTGTTGTAATTGGAATACACGACAACTTAAACTAGGAGTACAATTATTTTTGATATTAGAAATGAATCTTTTAAAAAAATAGACCAATGATATAAAAACCAAAAACTTTAAGTATTCGTAATTATATAGAATACATTCTGAGTTAGCTAATTTGACCGTATTTTGAAATATTTGTTTTACTTCATAAAAATGAAGACTATCTTCATATCCAGAGATGTGATTGTCAATAGACAGTCGCTAAGCTCCCGTCTAATAGACCGGTTTCAGTGGAGTGTTTTTGTGAAGTTTTGGGGCTTTATGTCACTTGTTTCTCCCTCCTGTTCATGAATTAATCATTTGTGCCTGTTGCACTAATGCCCTTTTTATTGATGTATCTACTCCCGATGTTTTACGACATGTCTGTTCTGTTCTGGTTCGTTTTTATAATGGAGTTGCACCCTGGCACGTCCCACCCGTTTGTTCCACAAATGTATTCCCGATATAATAAACCAACCAAATCAACGCATTCCATCCAAGCGTTATCTTTAGTTTATTTTAAAAGTAATACAATTTCATTTCTATTTCGTGGAAAAGAGATCTGCGATTGCATGAACTAATATTGATTCACTGATCGTAGAACTGATTTTACAAATGATATTCACATTGAAGAATATAGCAACGTTTACATTCGTTAGAATGAGAACACTTAAAAATTGTAATACGTGGTCAACGATTTGCCCAATTTTGATTCTTCTTCAAATTTACATGTTTTTTCCACAACTTGTACCAATTAAAATGAAATATGAAATTTTTATTATTTTACAGTCACAAGTTAGATATTTTATTTTTAAAATAATTTTCATTTCATAATCCGTCTGCGAATATTGAATAAAAATTTCAAATTTGGTGTAGATTGAGATTAACATCTAGAATATATTAATTTTGCAATTTGGCGAGTTAAATACAATATTGTTTATATTCACTGCTCAAGTAAATAAATTTGACAATTAATTGCTTCTATATCGTGATCATTTTAATCGTTTATGGTTCATAGCAATGAAATGATCTCAAATTCGTGTGATAATAGAAGGATATTTAACGATTATTAACATATTTGAAACTTTTTGATAGCTCTTTTTCGTTGTTATTTCTCTTTCATAAAATCTCACGCAAAACGAGGTTTTCAGGCCCCCGAAGACAAGTATAGTACCCTGAGAAACCGAAAGTATGCTAACGCTCAGAGGTGTAATAAAAACCCGCGCTAGCCACTCCATTAAATTAAAAATATTGTAAATGTAAATGTTATTAGTTAGAATTCCGAGTTGCTAAAATAGCACGACCAAAGCCAGGCAAAATAAGTAAATGATGGAGAAATGATGGATAGCGATGATGGAGAAATACAGTAAATATTATAAAGAGTATTTTGATTCCTTTAAATAGCTTGCCCAATACGAGACAGTAATAGATATAAAATTTGACTATTTTAAAGAGAGAACGTTTGATTTACTTCAGTATTTTTATTTACGATAATTTCGTGTGTGGTTTACATCCAACAATTGTTAATGAAGTTGAGCGACGGTCTGCGAACACATGACGTTGTAGGACAGAATCACCCGTGCCCCGACTGCGTGACTCCCCCTTCCTCGCCCGGCGCCCACAACCTTAAATTTCACTACCAACATCAACATAAATTATTTTCTTCCGCATTTATGATGGAAGACGGTCAGTCATTAAGATGATCCCAATGATAATGTTAGGGATTGTTTTGATGGATTTGTGTATCTATTTGATGCACCTAAGTTCCCTCTCAGTCGTCCCCGCACACTACCCTCGCCTGGCTTTGAAGTCGAAGCGCCGGCTCGCCGCCAAATCCAAGTCCCCAAGTGCCCAAGTCCACAAGTCCCTCAAGAAGCGTGGCCTCGGACTCGCGGCGACCACTCTGCTAAGTTTTTCAAACAGCTGCCTATCGCCCCCCCTTCCCTCACGGCGCTCCACCAAAGAATTCCAGCGTGGGCTCACGGAGAGGCAAAGAAATCCAAAATGAACACATTCATTTCATTGTCAAGTACTCTAAACCTAACCATGGATGAAGACATAAAAATAATAAATTGTGACATCGAATCACGAGGAGATACCCATCACCAGCCACATCATCCAAGATGAGTGTTTCGAAATAATTTTGATTTGTCTTTTCTGCGAAAGCAAAAATATACATTATTTAAAGTACGCACTTGCAATTCCACAGTATAAAATTTTAGTGTTCATATTTTTCTTCTTTCTAGTCATTCTGAAATACACCTATAATAAAAAAGAATGCAACTTAGGACCATCACTAAGAGATAACATTTGGGTAGTTCCGACTTTTTTAAACAACTTGAAATATTTATATTACTTACGTACGTGCGTCCACCGTCAAATACTTAGAGTGAAGTTTAATTTCACTTTGCGATGAGGTGTAATTAATTTCTTCTTTCCAGTTATTTCGACATGTATTTGAATGGAAATATAAACGATATTTTCCAACTTCAGACAAATAATCAAATGAATGTCATTTTGTATTTTACAAAACTGGGTTTACGTAACTTAAAGTTTTCATGCATGAAAAGCAATAAAAAACTAAAACAATAACAGCTCAGCAATAGCATCTATTCTCATAAAAAATATTAACTTCATCATTATATGTACCTACAAAATTAGTTTTATTCTTGACTATGGCTCACGGATTCGCCGTATCTGCTTCTTTTTGAGAAATAAAACTATTCAATCTAAGCAGTCACTTAAGAAATTCATTTTCATTCAAAATTATAGAAATAATCTTCTCACTTAGTTAATCGCCTTCCTCCTTTTTAATAAGTGAACATTATATAAATTGGACACGGCACAATAATACCTTAAAAATAGCTTCGCTTTAACTTGGACAGAAAATGTAACTTGGTATCGGCAAGCCTCAAACTCAAATAAACAACATAAAAATCATATTATTACATCTAATAGTCAACAAAAACATAAATCAGTACTACAATGAAATATAAATATTAAATCACACATTCGACCCAATGTTTTATAAGCTTGGAAAAAAGTTCTAAATAAAAGCAATGTTTGCATTGACTGTATTTTTATATAAAGTGAATGTAACCCTCAGATTAGCAGAATTTGTGCTTTCAGAAAAAGTTAATTCACGACAAGTGTCCTGAAGGTTGTCTCAAATCCCTTGTCTCCCATTGGTTCTGATTTAATAAATGTTAACCCGTCAACACGATCACGAAATGAGATACTATTTCGTACCTGAGCTAGGGAGAACTCATGGCCAGGTACCTGTACTGGTTTTGATCTCTTCAATATCTTTTGTTCTCAGATCTCTTGTTCATGTGTTTGGACACTGAAACGGTATCAAAATGATCGTTTCGTCTTATTCAACGAATTTCACTATTTTTTTATCTAGAGAAAAACGAAAATAAACTGCATTGAGGCGAAGGTGACACTCTTGCAGGGGCAGGGGTTTCGTCCCCGCAGCAAACCCGGGTCCTCAGCAGCACGTCGTGCCGGCGCCGCCTGGTCCCGTGCCGTGGGCCCTAATTGGTATGCAAATATGCATTGGCGGGATCCTCTGTGTGTCGGGCTAACGCTGTGTAATTGGGGTAAGGATGAACGCATTCCTCACGGGCCCTGAATGGAAATGTCGGGATCCGCTTAAGAAAGATCCCTCTCGTCGTCGCGTCGCGTCGTGCGCTTCCCAGACAGTTGCGAGGACGTCTACTACTATTTCGGATGCGGCGCGCCCCCGCCGTGCGCTAAATCTACTTTGGCGTGTCGGCGGTATCGCTGCGCGAGTTGTGAGCAGCGCGCTCTCGACGCCCCCAACCGAATTATTAGTGCTCGGCGGAACTGTCGCTTGCGAATGAATGGGTTCAGCGCATGTGTGCGGACAGCGTCAAGGAGCGCTGCCGTTAGAACCTTGGGATCGCTGAATGGGGAGGTGCAGGATAAACGCGCTTCGAAGTGAGCGCTACACGGTCCTCTTGAACACAGAACCGCTTTCGTACTAACTCGCTAATCAAAGGGCGAAGTTGGTAAAACGGAGACGAACAAGATACATGTTTATGAGTTCTTGAAGCTGCATTGAGTTATGTTTATTTTAGTATTAGTACATTTTGTGCAGTTGGCCGATAATTTTGATTTCTTTAGAAGCATAACTAAGCAGAACGAGATTACGATAACAAAATGGAATCAAAATTTATTTCGAAACATAAATTTGATTAAGAGTTGACAGAAAATAATTAACCACCAACTGACCTAAGAAAAACAACTGACCTAAGTCAAACAAGAAACTAGTTTCTAAAACAATACAGTAAGAGAGTTGTCTAGTATCGCTGCTTTATTTTCACATCACAGAAAAAAGATTCCAATTTCGTCATAAATTATGAAAGACTGTTTATCGCAATACTTAAACAGAATATACCACAAATCACAATGTGAAATTTGGCCTTGTAAAACAGTCATATAACTTCTAATGATATCGATTTATATTTCGTTGATTACTACCGAGGCCGACATATCTAATATAGAAAAATTCCGTTGTAAGATACATTGAATTTTTGTCTTTTATAGGCGAAATGCTACAATAAATTCACTATATCTTCACCCACTTACTTTACATTTTTACTGTTCTCGACATGACGTATGATGTCATGCGATTCGAATATTTACTTTAACTTACTGTCCGAAGCCATCCCAACTTCAACTTTAAAAAGTGAGTGGCATGCCCTGCAGTTATCTGCGAGACACCGGTGCGGCCTGCAGCTTCTTGAGTCAACCCGGCGAGAGGAGAGGCGAGACAGACGTGATTGTCGCGGCGCTTGGTGCGACTTTGCGCGCGGCGATGGTGTAACGGTTAGCGTATCGGACTGTTGTACCTATGTTGTACCCAAGTTGGCGGGTTCAAACCCGATCGAAGCAGTGGATTTTTAAGGGCGAAAAAATACTTCGTACAGTTTCTGGACCAAGAAATACCTCCTTTCTCTGCTAGTTGGTGAAAGGATCGTAGCAAAATTTGCGTGATCAGAGGGAAAGTAAAGCAGGCTGTCCCATGTGAGTAGATTTACTTGCATGTAAAAGATCCTCAAGCTTAAATGACGTCTCTGGGCTAAATTCAAATCGTCTGTTTCTCGCCCAAGAAATATCCCCATTTCTCTGCTAGTTGGTGAAAAGAGTGTAGCGAAATTTGCGTGGTCAGAAGGAAGAGCAGGCTTAATGGCCTGAGTCTTGTCACGTAAAATAAGGCAAATTCAATTCAATTCAATTGTCTCTAGTCTACTGAAAGGCGTGTGGCACGCAGGCACAGGGCCACCGCGGCAGTCTGGCTCCCAGTTCCTCCGTTTGATAAGCTCTGCATTAGATGAGCACTATTATGAAAGGCGCATTTCAAATCACTATAACGATGCAAAAGTTTCAAATATTGAAATTAATTTCCTATTCAGAGCCATGCCGAGTGGGACATTCTCGAACACTGTACAGCTCCCATTGTCCCCGCTCAAGTGAAGATAATCAACATTTTAGCGTGAATGAATTCTTTACGGAGAAAACATGACTTAGCGTCTTTCACAAAAAAATCACAGGAAAGTAGAAGATTTTATTAAAAACACCTTAAACCGATTCTTTGAGTTATTTCTGGGAGAGTATTTCCTTATGCGGGAATTACTTCTACAACAGTCTTTGTCAAGGGCGCTTGAGAATAAAACCAATAAATCACCGAAACATATTTCGCTTTCAACTTCTAGAGAGCAAAATCTTCTCTGGAATAAATATCCCGTCAAATATATCGTTCTAAGCATGAGAGGTTTTTCCTGAGATAACAGGAAACTAAACTTTCGACTATGGACATTTCAGTAAATGTAAGTGTAACCAATTAATACATGAGCTCAGGGATACTTTCCGATATCACACAGACGTTTCTATGAAGGGAAAAGTAAAAAGCATCAATCTAGATAATCTGAAGAGGGCGGTATGTGTGGGAGAGATAAGTGAATCTTATATATATTGAAAGGAAATGCCAATAATTTATACATTGGAACTCCGAACCAACTTTTATAAGCAAGTGTGTCTTGAGAGCAAGTTCCTTCTTTATGTTTTTGTAGTTATCTTTGAAGATTAGAAATGCTTTGAAAGTCAATGAAAGTTTTACTACAATCCTGTTTAATACTACCGCAATTTCTTAATTTCTATTCTAATAACTGTTGCACAGATAATGTCTTAGCATAAGACGCGTTATCTCCTCTAAAGGTAACAAAAGCCGCTTTTTCCGCGTTGCGCCATTAAATACTCCTGATTCTAAGGAGTTCCCCGAGATGGTCCCTTGCTAGCGATCTCCGTTCTTAATTATTCATTCTCTGGCAGAGTATTAAAAACACTGAAAGCCGTCGTCCAACGGCGTTTAAAGTCCTTGACGACCGGCGTCTTGTCCCGAAATATTAAAACGTAGCTGCACTTACGGGACCACTTAAGAAATTTTTTTTTCTTCTTCATTTACTCCAAATCACCCACTGCTCCGGGGCTTCAAGACGCCGGAGAAAAGTTTTCCGCTTCAGTGAAACTTTCAACAGGTTCTCATTTTAAGGCCTGCAGTTTTAAGATCCGTTCCTCCGGCCGCGCGACGGCGAGGCGCCTCGTAAGCAGCGGTCGCCAGCCGCACGACGCATAAATAGGCTCCGGAGTGCGCAGGGGGCGTTTCCCGAACGAAGGTGGGCAAAATTACCTTTCGTGAACTACGCGGCGCAGTTGGGAGGAGTTTGAAACGGCGCATCTGCTCTCTTGTGTTATATATGATAATAAAAACTACTATTTCTATTAACTAGGGATACCATGCAGCTTTTTTTCATTTATTCTATGTATGTATTGTATTGTCTGTTTTTGGTCTGCGAAAAGCTGTAAAATGTTACGTTTTTAAAGGAGCACAACATTTTAGTAAAGCCCTCATTGAAAAGTTTGGAGCAATTGTAAATATCATGCTTTAATGTCATGTTGTAAATATCATGCTGTAAATATCATGTTAATTTTTGTTTTAAACCACATAGTTGCGAAACCTAATCATTACAGTTTAGTATTCCCTTGAACTACTTTTCTTTCTAGCTCGAACTATTTTTATCTAAAGTTTATCAACTTTCAGTCCAGAGAGCAGTTGTGCAATTTCAAACTCCCCCACGTGCGCCGCGTAGTCCACGAAAGGTAATTATATTATAACCAAAATATATATTATAACCAAAAAGATATAAAGCAATACTAGAGTAAATGAAAACGAAGCTGCATGGTATCCCTAGTTTATAGTAATAGTAGTTTTTATTATAAAATGTATTATCGTAAATACACAAGTCAACACGCTTTTTTCTATTGTTTTTTAATATTCAAAACGAGGTAAATGTAGTGTATAACGGTTCTGATTTGATTTTGCGGCAATTCTTTTTTTAAATTTGTTGCGGTTCCCTCTATTTTTCCACAAATTTTCTTTTCGACAATCAAGAAGAGTTCTCCAGAACTCTAAATGGTTAGAAGGAATCACCATACACTAGAAAAGGTGAAATAGAATCACCGCCGAGCGAAAAAAATGTGTAACTTTATTTTAGAAAAGGGTGACCGCTTTCAACTTTTTTGTACTTTTCCCGCATCACAAAGACTTTTCCTCTCACAATACGAATGGATGATTAAAACAATTTAGAGGGTGACTAATAATATATTCAAAATGGCAATGTTTCATGCATGGGAAAGCTAGTAATCCTTTCAATAACGTTACAGAGCTTAACGCTCGTTCGGTAGCATTGGGCCTATTGTGGTAGCATTTTGACCACGTCCCACGGACAAAAACTAATGTGCTGTGAATAAGAGAATAAATACAAATAATTACAACATACCAGTCTTTTTATTGCAACCTACGGTTTTGTTATTTTTTAGACGAGCATTGCGCGAAATTGATATTTTAAATTTTACTTCCGACAAAATGCAATAATATTTGGAATTTTTCAACTTTTTTGTGTCAAACGTGTCAAGTCTCCCATAACTCTTCTTCAGTATGCGCCACTGAAAGGAGATTGAATTTGAAGATTGTTTCTTGGAGTTTCACTGGAAAACACAAAAGTCAAGGAAATGAAAATCTGTTCACTTTTAAATCTATGACCTTAAATACGTGTGCGTTGTTCCAAGTACTGGAAGTGAAATGTTTCCTGCAAAGTTTTGGTACTATATGTGAACTGTTTGTTTTAATACTACTGCTCAGTAAGTCTTTGTGTTATTAAAAAATGTTTAAAGTGCATTTTGGTGCACCCCCGTTTGCTTGTTTAGTTTCAACGATTATACCTTGAGTTATTTCCTCTTCCCGAACTTCAGCATTCACGCACCTACCTGAGCCGTGAAACACATGTGGGTGACTTTGTCGCAGACAGTCCGAGTACTAAGCCCTCGGCCGGACCTCGGTCTTCCGGTTCCCGGCGACCACCGATCTGGCGACGCGTGGCGTCCTACCGTCCTCACGTCCTCCCCCCCCTCTCCGGCCGCCCCGGGGAGGCCCAGGCACGGCTCTGTACTTACCCAGATTTTAATCGCCATTAAAAGAGAGTACTTTTTCCTCCCGTGTAGTGTATAATTCAAGATAAAATGATAACCAAACACACGGCGTAGAAAAGCCTCGGCGGGGAGAACCGAGGGTAGTAAAGAGGTGGTTATTAAATTAATTCAGAAGCTTCCAGCCACTCTCTTGTTAATGGGGTGTTTTATTAGCTCTCCAGTGGCTTAGTTAAGCTGGGGGAATATGGAACTCGTAAGATAGCACGAGCGCTCGTTCTTAAGGTGCTGCCTTCAACGAGGAGTTCCGGCGGCCCGGACACTCGGCTAGAATGTGTAATGGAGTCTAGTTGAGAAAGGTGGCGACGCCAGAAGTTACTACTTATATATTATATTTCCCATTAATTGTTTATTATTTGCAGTCCTGAAAACTATTATCAGGTTTTGAAATGAAATCAAAGGGTTACATAAATGTTTCGAACACTTAGCTTTTTTCCCAAGAAATTTTGATATTGTTAATTAATACAATTACTATAAAATTCTCCACAGACTCGCCGTCAGTCTTAAAACTCCACAAAAATTTTAAAGGCAAAAATTTAGAAACGACTGAACATTTTACTAAAATGTATTTGAATATGTTGCTTGAAAATTCGATTTTACAAACCAAAAAATGATAAAGTAAGATTTTGACAATTCTACATGTGGTTCTGAATATTATAGACTTCTAGAGCATGTACGGAGGGAATCCAACATCACAACGTTTTGCCAACGAACATCTCTTATAATACAGTTACACATTGCCTATTTTTATATCATCTCCTGATTGGTAGGAAATTCATCTTTATGTGGTGTTTGGTAGGTACACGAAATTTCAAAGGCGACCTTCAGTTTGGCCCAGACAATGTCGATATATTTGCCTTTTATTGTTCAGTTATCACTGGCTGATGATGCGTTACTGTTACGAAGTATGCCTCAAATCTTATAGTAAACCAATCTAGATATTTCTGTGTTTGATTTCTAGAAATGTTAGTGGTTTTTGAAGTGTCCCATATGCATCCTTTAGATAACGCCATTATGTATTTACATCTTCTGTAGCACCACAGTCGATGTAGCTACCTTAACCACTGACTGTTTCTTTTGAATAAAGCAAATAATGCCGTAACCAGAGAAAACCAATGGAGTGGAACTACTGTGTCACTTCGATACATCCTTCCGTGACGATAACTTCCGTCGCTGAATCTTTTTGTACCCTTTAGTGTAAGCGTTTAACATAAAAATAATGATATATCCATATCGGTAGCAAAATTAAGTTGTAGAAGAATACATTGAAATCTCTATATCTTAGAATGCTAATGCAATGTCAAGATAAAAATAACATTTGAATTTCAAATCGGTATTCGTTTTCATTCATCACATCTCTATTTGAACGATTTTTACTTCTATATTTTTGAACAAGTAAAAATATAATTGTTCGAATTAGGGGACATGACACATTTCTGAGGCAGCTAGATTTTCAATTTATTCACACACCACCCTCGTCAGCTCTAGAGCCACATGTGCAATTCGTCTCCCTTTTATCTCCAACAGGGGTCCATCGCGCACGTAACTGCGTCGGGAAGGCCCTCTGGCAACGCCCAACGCGCCGAAGTTGCTCCGGAGTCCGTGGTGACTTAGCAGGGGACAAAGTGAGCGCGACGGCCCGCGATGAAGTGTGCAGCGTTGCCATTTACCCGCGAGGAGCGCGGTCCGCTTTTATCTCGACGAGAATCGTCGGCATAAAGGACGCCATTCAGCGCGGTATCAACGAACATTTGGCTTTTAAAACAATGAATATCATACAAAACTTTATCGAGTGAATAATTCGAAATGGGTGGCATCGTTGTTGCAGGCCCGAGAAATGACTTCGGAGTTTGAAGATAATATCGCACTCGAGTGGCACTGAATGTTCGTGCATTCACAGCAGCAAAATCGCTATGTTATGTTTTTCATTTCATTACTGGCATGATAGTCCTTTCATCACATTTTAAACAAATATGGCTATTATTTTGTTAGGAATGAATATCTGTGTAATAAACAGCACAGTATGGCCGCAATACAGCAAATCACAAACGATACAGACGACACGTTGCGCTGTCTAGTAATACTTTAAATTTAAATAGAATGGCAGCAATATCAACGGTACTTCTTGGTTCACTAAACAGCTCACATATGCTACTTTTATTAATCCTTGGATTAATGTTTTGCAAATTAACAGTAATTTTTGAACGGGTTTTAGAACACTATTAAACGTTATAGGAGAAACAAATTTAAAATTTCATTATATTTTCCTTCTTACCGAGTAATTAACAAAAATAATCTTAAAATGTTAAAACAACGATTAATTTTTCTTCTTTCCACTCGCAGTTACTTGAATTTTAATATCGTTAATAAATATTTTAAAAGAATTCTGCGTATTAGTTGAAGTAAATAAGGCAAACATTTCTTTTTCAGAATAAAATATTTCCTAGTTTTCGAATTTTGAACGTTCAATTGCCATAAACGGTATTATAACAATCTATCACTATTTTAAATTAGAAATAAAAATCCTCATAATATTCTCCACAATAAAATTCATCATAATATATTTACCGGAATGCTCACTAAGTAATGATGAAATATGTATTTTAGCGACATACTCGTACTACATTCCTGAGCAGTGTACTCGCACTGTTCAAACACGGTTGGCTGGCATAAAAATATTGAAAAAGTGGTTACTTTTGAATTGTGACTTTCCTCACTAATGTGCTTAAAACTACTTCATTTATTTTTATAATTCTATGTTGAGGAATGGTATGTCGTCTGAACAATCATTAAAGGAGTGTGCGCTGTCTAAACGGAATTAGCCGACAAAATTCTTTAATTGTGATATATATATATATATATATATATATATATATATATATATATATATATATATTATATATATATATATATACAAAATTGTACATTTTTAATTTTGTATTTTTAATGATTTAAATTCATTGATTATTCATTGAGTAGTTTTACGGTTAAAAATACGACTAGTGATTGTTTAATATTACAATATGATAGAAACTCAGACAATAGAAAAATTTTAGTTAAATAATTTCATTAATTAATTTTTGTCTCTGACTAAATGTGACAAACTTCTGAGGAGGAAAAGGGATGAAAAGCGCTCACAATTTGCTTACAGTGAGAAATTTCACACAACGAAATTATATGAAATTACATGTGCCATTCGTCTCCGATTGTTGGATAACACCAAGTCGTTTGTTATCATTTTGAGAAATCTAAAATGTAGAATATGGAAGTTATAAAATGCTAAATTATTGCAATTAATTATTAACAATGATCAATTTTTATATTTGACAATTAAAACTTATTCATATTATACTGAAAAGCAGTGGCGCATCGAAATGATAAGGGGTCAACTCACTAAACGTGTATGTTTACTGGAGTCAAACAAATGGAGAATCAATATCTTTAAATGTCAAGCAAAAATATTGACGTTAAGCTGGCTAAATAATCCTTCTGAATTAAATCTTCACAATACATATATTCCGTGGACCTCCTCACCGATAAAATACTTAGGAGTGGTGCTTGACAAAAGGTTAACTTGGAAACTTCACATAAACTCAATAGCCAATAATGTATCAGCAATTATATCAAAATTTTTCTCTTTAATTAATGCACATTCTTCATTGAAAGTTGAATGCCGACTTTTATTAATGAAATCTTTAATTCTACCAGCCATAAATTATGCATGTCCAGTTTAGGGATGTACTGCCACTAGCAATCTCCAAAAATTCAGAAAAAGTCATTCAGAAAATCTTTTAATAATTATGAATAAATGCCTCCTGGTTCATTCCCAGCATCCAGATTCGTAGAGGATTAAAAGTGCTGTCATTAAGCTACCACATAACACAAATAGCTCAAAATTTTTATCAAAACCACTCTTCCCCATGCTCCTTAATCTTCAGTCTAGGTTGCAAATGCTGCATACCCACGTATCAAATCCAGGTATCCCAAAGATCGATTAAAACCACCGTAATCCCTCATAACCGTTAATAGATGAAAAACAAACATTATTCAACCTCGCTTCATTTACTTTAGCACAATGTTTACATCCTCCCAAGAATTAAACACCACTGCTTATGGATGGCCATTTTCAAAAAGCCAAAAACTCTGTACTGCATAATGAACCTCCTCGAAGGGCAAGTCTGTCGAACGTGAGGATATACATTTAAAAGCAGTGGTGTTGACAAAGCACATACTTTCTCGCAATGTTTCTAAACGCTCCGCAATATTACATTGATTTTAATATTATACTGAACAATTGATTTGATGTGACATTCTTTTTACAAATAGGACAAGGGAGTTGTAAACCTGTTTAAAATATAAAAATATGAAAATAACATACAGACCCACATAGTTTATTTACAATCTTAATAGATTGTATATGTGAGCAGAATTGTTTCAAATGACCCTGCATCATTCTCTTATTTTTTGAAAAATTGGGAAAAGTTCGACAGGATTCTCGTAAAGGACCCCCAAAATTAAAATATCGATTTCAAATTTCAGGGGACGCGACATCAGCCAGATCGATTGGGGAATATGAAGTTCAATCGATTTTTCTGTATCAAGAACTAACAAAACGGATTCTGGCTAGACCACTAGTTGAAAGCTTTTTTATAAATTTAATGACAGGATTTATCCAGTTTTTCGTTACCAGAAACCGGTAATCAGTTTTTTTCTGGCTAAATTTCGGCGTTTTCTGGTGCACGATTACCTAACTTTCTCGAATTGCGAAAAATTAGTTAGGCTAGAAAGTCAAAAAGGTCTCTAGGGCTTTAACCTTCTCCCGTAAGCCAGTGGTGTATATTCAAATACATAGCTTTTACTAATTTTCTATTCAAAAGGAAAGCCGCTCAAGACATCAGTTTTTACACGTATTATCTATAAATCAACAAGTAAATTTTATATTCTGCATAAATAAAAACTTTTCAGTAGAAAACCTCAAGTAAGCTAGACACGAAACTTGCAGCTCCTCAACTCCCCCACAAATCCTTGATGCGCCTCTGTTTAAAAGTTATTATTTTTATTTCACAAGATTACATGCAAATTAATGTAATGTTGCATGTAATGTTCATGATGATTCAAATTCCGTATTAATGTGTCAGCGTATTCATTATTATTTATTTGTGCTTGTTTCAGGTGAGTACTCCTCAAAGCCAAACTGATCGTGCAGCTAATTCAGTTTGAGAGAGCTGTGCCCTGCATGAACGTGACGAATTTGAATATTTGAATGGAATGTGAGTACAGACATTCCCTTCTTGGAAAAAGTTATTAATGAATATTCGTTTTATATTCTTCATCATGGATTTCAGTGCAGATAGCATAACTTGCAATTAACAGTGTTACGAGTATCTGTTGTTTCTTCACATTTTGTCATTAACTTGACACTATCAGTTTTTTTATCCCCTTGATAAATAACATTGAACACACAACATTGTAAACGGTTTCATTTTGACTTTGTAAGATAAAATTGGGCAAATATTTAATAAATCTAATTCAAATAATTAAGAAAGAGTATTAGATGATAATTCTCTACTTTACATCCGGGTTGTTCTTAAATGTGATTTTAAAGTGTTTCTGTTACCGTGAATTTATTTGCCCCAATATTGTAACGGATATTTGCATCGAAGCATGTTATTAATTAGAAACGTCTTAACTTCAGAGATGATTCAATATGGTAAAATGAGTAGTATTCTGTTAGTGTCTACCATTTAAAAGAAGGGAGTAAACGTTCAATATTCAACTGATTTCACCTTTCTCTTCGAGCAAATTGTGGTGCATAAAATGAAAATTAAATTTTTTTTTGATAAAAACATTACTTTCAACAGTAAAATCAAAAGTTTACTTTTATATATTCATCGTTATTACTATCGCATGATCTCAATGGTTACTCAAATGTAATTGTACCAAAGGATACAAATTTAATTGAATGGTTACCCAAATGTAATATTGTATCAAAATATAACGCAATTGCGTCAAGAAAAAAATAGTTAATTCTTCACAGTGATTACACTAGAGATTTAGTGACAAGGATAATGGAAGTTTATGTTTAAAAATGCTTTAGATCTAACAAAAAGTTTGCTCAAGTCAGACAATTAGTAACATCACAAAACTACGTAGTCCTATAACAGCACATTCCTTATGCAACGGCCACGTAATATTATAACACTGCAAATGATATCCCACCAGAACTTTCGTCATTATGATTAAAACGTTTGACTTTTCAAAAATTAAAGAACATTTCGCGCTTTGCTTGGTGAAGAGAGTTTTTCAAGATAAGATAAAGTTTTTCAATATTAAATCACCCCTTTCGCATATAAATATTAACATGCAAGATGTGGGGGAATATGAATTGTGGATTATTAAAAAACCAAAAGATTCAAAGAAAAATAACAGTGGTGTCATTGACCTCAGTAACGTGTTTTGATAAGTTCAAATGACAAAAATGGCAAAATCCAATTGAAAAGTGTCACAACGTATACAAAATTACGCGGAAACTACTTGTATTTTTTT
Source organism: Gryllus longicercus (assembly GCA_038098605.1). Classification (NCBI taxonomy): domain Eukaryota; kingdom Metazoa; phylum Arthropoda; class Insecta; order Orthoptera; family Gryllidae; genus Gryllus; species Gryllus longicercus. The sequence goes on from JAZDUA010000265.1 coordinate 1,225,220, forward strand.
AAATAATAAAGAAGACACTCTTAAAAATAATATTATAAGAGAAAATAAAATATTTGAACCGTCAGTGTGAAAATTGTTTATGAAAACAGTTACGATTTGACTCAAAATTATGTAAACACTATTTACATTTCAAATACAGTAACTGAAATTATTTCAATCTACTATTCGTTTTAAATCTCAATCAGATTAATTTTGAAGAATAAATTTCATAAGAAAATATCTCTTTGCTTCAATAATGTAATCTTAGAAGAGTTTAGAAACGTGAAGTTTTGTGATTGTGAATTTTACAAAATTCACAGGTTTAATGAAAATAGTACCTGTAAGTTTGTTGGTCGACATTGCTCTCTTCGAGCAAAAAGTTTAAAGAAAAAACGGAACCATTTCTGAGAATGTCCTGGGGGCGTGAGGTAAGGTACTTCCAAAATCTAAAAGAACTAATTAAAATTCGAAAGTCCTGGATTACTGCAATATCGAGCAAAAACAAAAGACAAACTTTTGAAAAAAAAAACTTTTTCCGAAAGCTGGAAAAACCTAAAACGTGTATCTTCGTCAAAATCTCGACATTGATTGTGAGCTACAGCTCTACATACCTTCCTCGATACTTCAATTGCGTATATACCAGTATATGCGAAAGTAACATGGCAACAATAATTTGCTACTATTGACAAGAGCCACGTCATGCACACAACGTCCTCTTGTTACGAGCTTCCAATATGTCCGAAAACAGCCCGTCCGTTCTCGAATTGTTGAACAAGAACAAAACAACAGAACGATTAGGCGAGGCCCGTTCCGTGGCTGACAGCGCGCTCAAGGGCCGTCACCCACCGAAAGCGACGCGGCGGCGGCGGCGGCGTGGGCGCGCGTTTAGACAAGGGCCTCCCGCGCTAAGCTGCGGCAGGCCGAGGGGTGGGGGTGGAGGCAGGGGAGGCAGCTCCGATGCCAGCGATGAGAGCAGCGCCTAGGCGTTGAAGGTTGTGCTGGTGACAGGTCGGGCGGGGGCGAAGAAGTCGGTGGCAATGTGGTAGTAATGCAACTGGAATTTGTGGACCGATGGGAAGGGTGATTTTAAAATTGGGGCAGAAGAGGATGGTGGCATTGTTAGTGATAGTAGAACTGGAGTTGGATGTGGAGACTAACATTTGCGGTGAGTAGTGGGAAGGTGAGAATTTGGTAGGAGACTTTGAGGATTTGGTGGATATGATGGAGTGAGGGACAGCTGGAACGGTGGTAGTGACAATGGTGACTCGATCGTTTCAGAAATGCCTGATGGCACCGAGATGGAGAATGTATCAAGGAGTGGGATGCAAGTGATAACCACGGTGCCAGTGGCGATAACGGCTGCGGTTGCAATGGTGCTAGAGCCAGCAGCGAAGGCGCCAAAGTGGCATTCGGAACGGTTCTGGTGACGATGGTGACTGGATCGTATCTGAAATGCCTGGTAGCACAGGGTCGGAGAAGGGGGTGAGATGCAAGTGACGGCCATGGTGCTAGGGGGGCTGGCGGTGGCGGCGGCGGAAGCTGTGGGCCTCCGCGGCGGCGGGCGCCCGCCCCAATTCGGGGGGCGGATGACACCGGCGCCGCGACGGCGGCAGTGGTGGCGGCTATTTGTCCGGGGGCTTCGCCGTAGAAGGGGTGCGAAGTAACGCCATTAATCACGCTCCGAGAGACACTTCCCCTCCTGCCTCGTGGGCGAATCGACCCCGCCTCGCGCTCGCCGCCTCAAGGCGCCGCGCCGCGCCGCGACCACGTCAAGGAAGCGCGGGGCCGAACCGGCGACCACGAGGGCGCGTCAACAGACATGCGGATTATGATCGATTCAATTTTCGTTTAGTGTGCTTCGATGCAACAGAAGAAATAAGAGATACGTTTAAAAACAATACAGTAATCGTTTATTGACAAGAAACCATATTTCACGATCACCATTTTGATAAGTAGTCGTGTTATAGATTCCCAGTCTTATTTTTTTCGAGATCCAGTGTTTTTCAGGGTTAGTTCAATTGTCAATTCGCATTGTCGATTTTGTTGTTTTCCACCCTCGGGTCGGATCTCGTGGAATTTTCCAGCGGACATCGTCTTGGGCGTATTTTACGGAAGGTTTTATTGTCATCTTCCTCATTAGATGCCGTTTTCAGGAAGAAATCAAACTGACTTGTCTATAGAATGTTGGATCTGGTTTTGATGCAATATTGCAAGAGATAATACTGTACACATTTTGTTGTGTGTCTACAGAGTTCATTTACATGATACATCGAATATATTGTTTCCTTTATAAAATCTACAGACATCAGCCAGTTTCATTGTATTTGACATAATTATTGCACTTTCGATATTTCACTGTGTTATGCAAGAAAACCAAGACAATTAGGAAAGTATACAAAAAAGCCAATGTTCTGAACCAAGATAATTCTACTCTCTGCCAACGGTTCAATAAAAAATGTAAACCTCGCGGTGTTTTCGACCGTTGAAAACTCTTTCGCTTGCAGAGCATATCTCCTGCTAATATAGCTTCCTTCAAAAGAGCTTTCGTAAAAATAGCGAGGATATTCTGCCAAGCCTCTCTTCCTCCTATCTGTGAGCGGCCACCCGTCCACTGCTTCCAAACAAACAGGGAGATATCTCGCGCTGTCAGAGATAAAGGATCGGTATATTTGTAGCGAGTTGGTAGTCCTCTTCTCGAAAGTCCACAAAACCTCCGAGAGCACTCGATGTCTGTCTGTCCGTCCTTGAGCTGACGGGTGACATACGGCTTATGTCAACGCTACACTAAGCGCTGTTTCGAACATGTTTTCGATGTAGAAAGCTGCAATCATTCAATATACAATGGAGTTGTCGTTTCTCCTTTCTGAAAAAATGACCATTGTAATTAATTGCATTACAAAATGATAAAAATAATACTTTTTGGTTCACAGAAGTACATTTCAATGCAGATAAAATGTTAATGTATATAATTTTGTCTTATTATCTTACTATAGTCTATTAAAATACATTAGAACATGGTCTCAGACCTGTACAGCTGTTGAAATTGTTTATTCATTTCTTTTTTTGAGTGATTCAAAATGAAAAGAAAGATTGTAGCGGGGTAGATGCGCAGTATGTAGTTAGTGCTTGAAGTTCAGCATTGAGGGAAACATTCGAAAAATTAGCTGATGTCATATTCGCTGTCGCAAACAGTAAATGCAAAAACCTACTAAATATTTTCAAAACATAATTAAATTTATGTTACATTACTCTAGTATACTCTCGTTGTTTCTGACGGAAGAATATACGTTACCAACTGCATTTCGGAAAATATATTTTAAAGTAACAAACTTTTACAATAAATACAAGAGTAATACAATTACAATACATGCATCTCAAGAGATGCATGTCCGTTCCACTACACGTCATAAGATGGTTCAGATCAATTATCTAAAATATGTTCATGCTTCTCACGTCTCAACCGTAAGTTCAAGTTGTGTTCTCAACAAAAAAACAACAAATGTTTTTGTTATTAATTTAACGAATAACTACAATATTATAAAAAATAATGATTATTTCAATTTACTGTCTTTCAGGAGCTGAAAATACACGATTCAGATTTATATCGTCTACACCTAGTAGACATTAGACGACACACCAGTAGTATGCGTTTCATACTTCATGTGTTGTATCCAATGCTCTAGGTAACGATTATAAATTTTACTGTTCCTGTTACCTATCTTCGCTACACCTGTTACAATAAGTGATGACACTACGGAACAAAAAAATGTTTTTCATACTTCCAGGATGAAAATAGATGATTTCAAAGTAAACGATCACGATAGTTTCGAAAATCATTATCAAAAAGTTTCTATCAAAAGATTTAAACATATTTAGTATTTGAAATAAACAAAATCCTATACTAATTTACTCATTCTCACTCCGGTTATATTACTACAAAGTTTTATGAGGATGCTTCATATAACGTAAGAACAAGACGCATATTCATTCAGTATTATGCAGACATTAAAATAGTTTGTTGGTATTCTCCACAACATTGGTAAAGCGAATGACAATGATTTGAGTTTTCCTTACAACCACAATGTATGTTTTATTTGTACATGTGACACAACACTGGTGAGCAGCCCAGGGTTTGTCCTGTTCACAAATATGTCAGCCAAAGTAAAAAGAATACGTAAGTTTAGTAATTTGATATTTTTCCCCTTTGAAGTTTGCGTGTAAATCTTCACAAACGTAACAAAAGCTTTGGATTGATTCGCACACTTTCGATGTGAAATGACGATTTGCATTTTAACAAACAGATTCAATTCTACAGATCATGTGGCGAATTTCACTTTATAAAAACAATATACTAATGTATTTGAGGTACACGCAAACCAGAAACGAACTTCACGAGCACTGTGAGTACAGTTCCGCATGACACCGACTGACTCAGAATCTGCCACCCCAACTGTTGTATATTTGCGATGAGGTAAGGAGCTAAAATAATTCCTTTCGGTGACAGGTGCGCAGTAGGAAATATGAGGGTGCACGTGACTTGTTTCCAAAACATCCACTAAGACCACTAAAACGTACTCGTAATTGAGCACGACTACCAGACTCAAGAATAAACACGGCAATATTCGAATACAGACGGTAAAAAAAGCACTAAAGCCTGGTTTTGTTGATATCTCATGAAAGTGGCATAGGTTAACTGAACAAATATTTTATTTTTAAATAGTTTTAATGAGTATTGATTCTATATATCTTACAGGGGGAATTTAAATGTATTTACATTAGACAAAAATGCGGTATTATAAGATATAAAGATATGGTATATTTAAAAACTGTGATCTGACATGGCGTTTTTATTGTGATGTCCGTAATATATGTACGAAATTGAGTTTGTTGCGAACTCTATCTCCCTGGAGGAAAAAATATTGTTCTCTAGTGTAATCAGCCAAAAAGTTTCGAAAAATATAAATATAAATTCATATACATGTAGATGTTTATTTGAGGAAGGCTATTCCTCATTTGCTCATAAACAGTTACATTAAAGTTTAAAATATTTCAGAAGTTGCACGTAGAATTTCTCCCCCACTCGTATATCTCATTCCCAGCACTTATAATGTTCCCCTTCGCGTATTGGGCGGTATCTCGGCCTCGCAATAGCATCCTGTTGGCAAAGCGTCGAAGCTTCCTTGCTGCGTATATCACAGAGCACATCCTGCGCTGCCGCGAGGGGGGGTGGGGCGTGGGGTGAGGGGCGGGGCGGGGCGGGGCGAGTTCGCGAAGCAACAGCAGCAGCAGCAGCAGCGCCGCGCCACGGGCGGCCGGAGGTGTGGGCGGCGTCCCCGGGGCCGCTGATAGCGCTAATTAGCGCTCGCGGTTGACACTCGTTCGCGTGCCGCAATTAACAGCGGCGCGGATCCGCGAATTTGCAGCCGCGGCGGGGGAACAGCCTACAGCGGGGCGGCGAGGGTGGGGGAGGGCTCTGAGCGAAGAAGGGGTCGGGCCGCAGCGGTGGGGATGATGGATGGTAGGAATGGTGGGGTGGTTGGAATGGTGGGGTGGCGGGAAAGGCGAGGAAGCAGGAGAAGATCATAACTGTTGAGATTTAAACTGTTGAAATTAAACGCTGAGAGTCAACGGTTGGGTATCGGTGGTGTGATGTTTGTTCAAACTGGTTTACGGAGCACGTTATTGATTCTTGCTAGGTTCGATATGATGTAACTTCTCGGTCGATTTATGCCAGAGAGTATGACGCAAATATTAAAAATGTAAAATTATTGAAGTAGTTTTTTTTGTAAGGTATGAGGAGGAATTCGGAGGCTTGAATGCACAAGCGGCATTTAAATCAAAAAAATTAGAAGGTGTAAATATGGTAGGATGATATGTTTAGTTTAAAATTTGGTTGTTTGCATATTTACAATATGTTTCACTGGAACATTAAGAAAATTGTTTCATCAACTACAATAACAAAGAGATTTACATTCCAACAACATACGTCAGGAGAACGATAAATGTAGAATATCATGCCTTTTTGATGGATAATTAAAATTACTTGACTAAACTATGTGCTGCCAATTAGTTCGCATGAGCATTCAGATTTGTTAAATGCATATTTGAAACAGTTCCTTGATAATGTCGTATGTTATAGATATACGAGGTCGCAGTGATTTGGTACATTTAGTTTAAACCATGAAGCGAGACCATTCTCAAGATTTCCGATTAGAAATGTTGGATTGATGATGCGATCTCCCGACCGTCGCCACATACACCTAGATTGATGATGGTAAAGCCGTCAAAAGTCGGCTCCCTTGATAAATTTAAGTTTACCAAAGTGGTTTTCATTATTTCACTTTTTTTTATCAGAAGCAATATTACAAGTTTTATTGAAGAGGCTGAATTACGTAGTAAACTTTGTCAATCAACTTCCATCAAATAATTCAAAAAAATAAATAAATGATAAGAAATATGTTGCTCCCTAATGCTTTCCGAAACTTTCCTCATTACGTCTTACTAATATGAATTATGAAAATGTTATTTTCTTACAAAAATACGTTGTAGTTAAATAGGGAATAAATGAAATAGTTGTATTAACGAAACACACAACGAACACAGGAAAAGAAAAACAGGAAAAGAGAAAGGAAAGAAGGAATCACATAATATATTAAATATATTACACAAATAAAGAAAAGATGTTTGTTTAACATCAGTATTTACGTAAGTTTTCGAATTCAAAATACATCAGGCGATATATTTAATAATATATTTCTAACTAATCTTCAATTTTAATAATCTCATATAAATATTCGAAGTAATATCAAATTTTAGTTTAGCCTTTAAGTTTGAATTCATTTTTTACCCTAAATTAAGAATTGGAAGATTATACAATGCAAAAATACAAGATAATGTGCTAGGTGAAATATTTTAGATTTTAGCGCTATTTGAAGTCTGTTCAATTCATTACAAACATTTTTATTTTCGTAAAATCGACGAGGATTTGAAAGAAGTTTTGAACCTAAATACTACCCTAGCATAGTGCTACAGAGAATTTATGGCGTGTTTGCCGTTCTTTGTGTCAACTTCTCCTTCCCGATTTCTCGAGATCGTAATGTACGAGGTTAGAGAAATGGAATCCTTTTTCTGTGGAAACATATTGATTTCAGAGACGTAGAAGTGTAAGGACGTTTGATATGATGATTGTATATTCAACCGTGACATTTCTAAATATATTTCCATAAGGTTACATGTGTATAAAAGCCGTTTTTAAAAAAAGTATATTCTACACGATAAACACTACCTTTCACTTCCTCTGTGATACCGCTTTGAATACCAATGTTTGACTGCTACTACACTAGAGAAACTGGATGGATCCATACATCAAGAACTACTGTATAAGTCAGGGTTGTGCTACTGGCGGCCAGCGAAATATTATTAGTCAAAATTGAGTCTCTTGCATCCACGTCGGACGAGAACATTGTGCGTATAACGTACGCGTCCTGTTGGAATCAACTCCCCCTTAATGTAAAAATGTTGTTTGTGTTTAAAAACTTTTTTCTCGTAAATTCAGGAATTAAAAATCATTCCAATATGTTTCACTGCGTTATGCATGACAAGGTACTCATAGTTCCATCCCCCCCGTATCAGAGCGGTTGGGCGAACTGCCGAAAACAACAATACGGAGAAGTCAGGTGTGGATTACGAATAATGAAAATATGGCGCCGGTCATATTAAAGTTTTTAGTTGTGGCCTTTACAGCCTTGCGAGTTGTACTCCCCTGGTATACAGCAGAGGGATACCATGAGCCAATACGTGAAAGTGAAAGATCGAGATAGGGCTGTTCCACGATCCGGGAGTACCAAGGTGAGCTATTATAGGAATGAGCGAGAGGAACAGCAGGAACCGTGAGTTGCACTGGTAAGTCATTTAGGCCCCGTTAGATACCAGCTGCGGAGAGGGTGAGGCAAAACCAAAAAGCTACCCCAGAGTCCAGAGAATAGGAAACTAACTAGTTCGAGAATGTCTGTGGCATTCTGTAACACCACTAGCTAATGTCTTATTTGTCGCAATATTTCATCCGATAAATTCCAAATTCCCTTTAGTTCCAGGACTGAACATATATTTTAGATGTATCTAACAATCTCCCAATACCCACCTTCGTCTTGAACGTAGAGAAACTTTTTATTCCCATCTCAAGAGAAAGTAATAAAAATTTACAGTAGAATTTTTCCTTCGTCGAGTTCAGAGACGGATTCATTTTCCGCGGCCGAAACGATCGAAAATACGCGCAATTACGCCTCGCAAAGCGTCGTTAGCGCATCCACTTCTCAAGTAAATTCCCAGAAAGCAGGAGAACGCCGCGGCCCGCATTCCTTCATCTGCCGCTCCCTCCCCCCACCTCACGCCGCCTCCCACGCGCCCGGGCTAGCTAATGCCCTGCCTGCCTGCGGCGGCGCCGGCGCCTCCTCGCTGAAACAGACGTAAAGGCCATTATGATTCAGCCAATATCATCAGAGCTTTTAATAAGCGTCGGCAATAAGGCCCGGCGGCAATAACGGCGGGTGGCGGCGGCGGCGGGGCCGGGGGCGGGGCCAGGGGCGGGGCAGGGGTTTGGGGGACGGTGGTGAGGCCGGAGGCGGGGGCGAGGCTGGGGGCAGTGGCGAGGCCGGGGGCGGGGCCGGGGGCGGGGGCTGGGGTGAGGTTATGGCTGGGGCAGTGGAGTTGGGGGAAAGCGGGGAATGGGAGCACAGCAGCGGCAAGGGGGCGTGGCGGAGGGGGCGATCATGACGACGGTGGCTGTGCGGGATAGAGAGGGGAGAGAAAGCCGTGAGAGAGATGGGAGACGGCGGGTGGCGGGTGAGAGGGAACGAGGCGCGGTAGTGGTGAGTTAAGGACTGAGGGAGAGAAATGGTAGCGAGGAGGATGAAGGTGGGAATAGGGTAGAGGCTGGTGCATGTGCGGCAGACGGGATGACTGACGGTGGAGGGGGGCTGGTGGAGAAGCGACTATTCAGCTAGCTCAAAAGCTTTTTAAAAGACAAAAAAAAAACATTCTTTATCATTAAAAAAAGTGAAAGTGAAATTATAATTGTACCTTTTAATATGTTATTAACATTTTACGCAAAACATGTTTACTCGTACGAATATTTTATTCTGCTTCGGCAGAAAAAGCTAAATGTCTAAGCGTTGTGAATCTTGACAACTAGAGCCTGCAGAGAACAATACGCACAGGCTCAACATGTACTTGTCGCATTTACGATCAATTAATGCATTCTGGCTTTTATTGCTGTTTAAAAAAAATATAGGATAAACAGGCAAGTCATATTTATATTACTGAGATTTGTGGTATGAAGGATTCAAAGACTTATATCGAGTGGTCCATTTAAATTGAGTAACTATATCGTACGTACAAGCGGAAATACACCTATGGTTCAGATAGTCTGCTTGGATGAGGCGTGATGTTATTAAGCACTGCCGTTCTAAAATTTTAATTGTTTTTATTACATTACGTTCGTTACTAAATTTTTGGTCACAAAATGCCAATCTTTAAAATGAGGGTTCTTATTAAAATATTATTGATGCATTCCATCCACGTCATCTGCCTGGCGGGAGTAAGTTGTCTGTAGAATACGTGTATTTTTTATCGTTTTTCACACACCTTTTTTTGTACGATGTGAATCTTTTGCAATACAAAGTATTTTGCTATTAAACTGAATCATCAGGTGTGTTACTTGAGTACATATTAAGAACACATTTGTTAAATTTATTTCACTGTTTTGCACGTAATCATTTCTTATTATTTGAGGCGATTTCCATAAAAAATATCTCATTCTATTGTTTATTAAAGGTCCCTTTTTTCAGTTTCGCTAAATGTATCTATCCATTATAACATCACAAAAGAATATAGTTCAAATTCAGATTAGTATCATTTCAAATATGGCGAAAACATATGCCATCCACAATCAACCGCTCGTGAACACTGTAAGATTTCTCTTGTAAACGTTTCTCTAAGACATTGAGCTGCATTCACAGCAAACTCCTCATGTAGACAAAAGCACTGAGATAAAAACGGCATGTACTATGATTTGTAAGAATTTTCATCGAAAAACGGCTAACTGAGAGTAAAGAGATAACGGACGCAACACGTGAGCTCGAGTGAATAGAGATTTATGCGCTTGCTGGAGAGGGCCTGGCAACGCGGCCACTTACCCGCCCTAGGGGCCAGACGAACGGACGGGACCGCAGTGAAGCTGTTGCTCAACTTTGAGCGTTGCTGGGTGACCACGTCGTGCTGCCGCCCTTTGTAATATAATCCGCGTGTAAACATACACTCCAACAACTAGATGGTTATGTTAATGGTATTTTCAGGGTACTCGTTGGGAAATGTTTTTGCGGTTTCATCCTCTCCACAGCGAAACTGAGTGCTCTGGTGTGTGTAGAGTTGCTCGTATATATTGTTTGCTGAACCACGTGTCAGCGCAAATAAGCACATCAGCTGAATGAACACTGATTACTGAATCTTCTACATTAAAATATTTTTCCGTCACGCGCATAAAATATTTAAATGCATCGTTACGTGTCTCATTAGTTTCGATAATGACGTTTTACCTCTACTAATGAAGTCGAATTTAGACTCGTTTATTTAAAAACCTGACTACCAGTGCAAAGTAGGGCCAACAGGCACGGCAAATCAATGTTGTTACTCATTCCCCTATCTTCCTAATGGACATTCATTTATTTTAAAAGGTTATCGGTTTCCATCCGGGAACAGTCAGTTGCGAATTTGCGGTTGAAGCATATTTTCTGTGACAGGAAATAAAATAACATGCCGTAATATAGTTATTGCAAAAAATTTGAAAAAGTAATTAAATATTTTAATGCATTTTAGGTAAATTTCGAATTTATTCTCGGATACTTTAATTAAAGGTCAAGATAATGGATGATAAATGCTTTTACCATGTTTCAGTAATTTCAGATTTCCGGTTGCGAACAGGTAATGTTGTAATCTCAATAACTAACAAATGTTACGTGTAAAATTTGACCGAATTTATTGACGAATACGTAAATAAAATTTTCGTATGCATTAAAGCCACTGATGCGTATTAGAAACCGTTAAAAAAACCTGCATTGTATTCCTAGATAAAACAAACTTGTTTATTGTAGTACGTCTGAACCCATGTTCATCACTTCATATTTCCAACAGAGTTTTATTCATTCTGCACCTTCCACACACGTTCTACATCGGTATGGAAACCTTGGCCTCGTGAAATAGTATTTCCACTTCGAGACGAAGTAACTACGTTTGAAAATCCAACCGCATCAATTCATATCCCATCGTCTGTCGTCGACCACACGCTTTCCGCGGGCTCGGCGTTCGAGTAAACAGACGCACATATCATCCGTCTGCGTGATAGGTTCCTTCCCCACCTCCTGCCCGGTTCGCGCTGCGTCATTCGCAGAACCTCTCCGCCCAACAGATCGACAGCGCTGGCAGCAGGGGCTGGAGACGCAAGGATGCGGAGGGTGAGAACGCCAGCGGCACCGGGGAGGGCGCGGCGACTGGTTGGGCTCGCGGCAGCGGCGAAGGCGGTGAAGAAGGGAGACGGCTGGTCGAGTGCGGAAACGGTTCAAAGCAAGAGGAGCGGTGGAGAGGAGTGGGGAAAATATGACTGTGTAAAATATTGATTGATTGTGATTCCGGGCGCGTCAACTACTATGGTCATTCGTCCAGTAAGTGTAGTTCGTGTTCTTCCCAGGAGGTGGCGGTGGTCTTCCTCCCGCCGGCGAGATCCGGTGCCGACCTACCGTCGTCTAACGGGGTTTCCCCAACCTAGAGCAGAGGGACTGCAGTGACCCTGAGCCATCTCTTCCGGTGGTGTAAAAGAGCTTGGTTAAGTCTTCGACTGTGGGGCTGCGGGAACATGAAAGTCAACGATGAAGGACGTAGTAATTGGACGAGATCTGTTTGAGAAAGTAAACAACGAGTACTCGAAGCGACTGGGCATTCTAAAAATGTTACGGAAGGGTAACATTGGAGAGCAAGTGGCAATAGAGATTGGTGACAAGGCAGGAAGTAAGCATTAAGACGTGGCAGCGATACGAAGCGAGTTCTAAATGTGGATCAGTACGAGAGAGGTGGGACGGCAAGGAACTAGGGGAAAAATCATCATAGTACGTCGTTATGGTGACGTTGACAGGTGTACAGTATGTGAGTGTAAGACAACAATCATGTAGTGGGTAGAAGAAAACATCAGTGTCTACCTGAACAGAAAAACGAGCAAGACTCAAGCGACGAAATGATGGCAGGCAACGGAAAACGAAGGTGGAGGCTAGTAGTGGAACATACGGATGCAACAGGGCGGGAGGGAGCGACGTACGAGAAACTCGGGGCCGAGGGGAGGGCTGCATTGGATACAACACGGGCGGAGGCGGCCGCAGCGGGAGAGGGGGAGGCAGCCGCGGGGCGGGGCTTCCTCCTCAGGCGCCGCGCAGCGCAGCGCCGCTCGAAACTGAAAATCCGCGATCGGTTTCTCGGGCGGACTGCGCGCCGCGTGGGGCGGCCTGCGGAAGACAGATTTTCGCGGGGTGTGCACCTTGATCGGATTGTGGGGGGCGGCTGCGGCGGCAGCGGAGGCGGGGACGGAGATGACATGCGAGGCAGGTCACGTGGCAGAGGCGGCCCTGCGCGAGGAAAGAGAGCGGACTCCGCAGAAGATGAGGAAATCCAACTTGCAAAACGGAGAGAGATGGGGTTGTGCAATGCAACGAGAAGAGAGAGAATGGCGTGCTCAGCGATACGTTAATTAAATTAATGAAGCTGTCGGAGGAACAATAAAAGTACGTTACGCGAAGTACTAATTAGACTGTTCGACTCTGAGTGCAGACAAGAAACTTGCCAAAGTAGAGAAGTCAATCTAAGAACAATACAGGCTCTAGTTTAACAGATAATAGCAGAGCTATGATATTGGAAGACTCCAAAGCCGAGTGGTAGGAGTCTTCTAGCAACGAAAGTGGACAAGAGTGAATGAGAAAGTCGATGGTCGCCCAACCAGTGGGCGAAGAAATGAAATCGGTGAGAGATGTCGCTCGAAGGAGAACTTACTTTGGGCGAAGCCGCAGCTAACGTGTCGATAACAGTGCAACCAGGCATTCGTGAAACAGAAATGGACGGGAGAAGACGCTCAATGATGCCGAGACGACGATGTAGCAGAACGTGGCAGAAGAAGCTAGGGACGCTGCGGCCCCGGGGGCGCAGCCGAGGGCTGCAGGCGGGCGATGTGCGCGTGGGCGTGGGTGTGGGCGTGGGAGGGCGGCGCCGCTGACGCGTCTATTTCCAGCTTGGGTGCGATCCCCGCAGCTGCTAATGGGACGCAGCCCTGGCCCTTGGGCGACCCCTCCGCTCCCGGCCGACGTCTTCCGTCCGCCCCCCTCGCCTCGACGCCTCCCAAGATCCCTCGCCGGTCACCTCAGTCACCCGCGCGCAGTGGGGCGAAATGCTCCCACAACCGCTCGCAAGACACACGAAGACTTTAGGATTCGAGACGATCATTTCTCACTCGATGTTCGTTCATTGGTGGTTCTATTAAGTGGCAATGTAATTTTGAATCTTCTCCAAACTGGTGATGTTGGGCATCCTTCCCAAAGTGCCATTTTTGCTTTATGTCATTCACAAGCTGGTATCTTTACCTTTTTTTCTTTTTCATTCTATCGGCCGCTTCCTGCAGTAAACAATTTCTTCAGAAGATAATAACAAATATTTGGTATCAAGCTAAAAAAAAACTCTTTAATCCAAACCCAAATAATGAAACAAAATTTGGTATTCCTATTTCATGAACTGTTTCAAACCTTATATTTAGATACATTCTGTGTTTTTTTGTAATGACGTTTCATGAAGAACATTTACTTTTACACATTCTAATCCATTTTAAATATCCCATGGACTGATTATTGTGTTTTAATGTTTGCTTATTAATGGTAAGCTCCATATTATTGAGTATTAATTTTTATATTTTTATGTTCGAATCTAGATTTATCATATGTTAAGCATTTTGCTCGTTGTTGTTTGTAACTCCTTGCTTTCTAGCCCGATTATAAGGGAAAAAGACCTTGATACTCTTGCAAGATACCAATTGTTCGTGTTAATGTTTCTTTTATGTAAATAGTATACTTGTTATAGATAAAAAATGGTCTGTTCTAGATACTACATAGGCCAAATATGAACTTGTGTAAACGTTAATTACATCGCTGGTGAGGTAGATACCTAATAATAATTAAATATGGTAAATTAAGTGTTGTGTGGTATCAACAATTTATTTTGCTAATCTTTTCGTAACGCAGAACTATGTTTCGGCCCGAAAGCTACAAGCTCTGAGGATGATTGCTACGCGATCGAAACGATCATTAGCAAAATAAGTTTTTGATACCACACAACACTTTTAACTTACCATTTTTAATTGTGTAAATGTCTTCTTTTCTGGATTGATTGATGTATTTTATCACTCCAAGAGATGGAACTGACCTTCCTTGAAAACTACATCGCCATCCCCAGGCTAGTCCCCCTACGTCTCTTTGGATGACTAGTTCCCCTTGTGCATTGGGCTTGGCCTGGCCGTGCGTCCGCCTGGGGCGCCGTCGGGCCACTGCGCGCCTCCGCCACCGCGCCCGGGGCCAGGGGCCGGCCCGAGGCCCGGCCAGATCAGGGCGCCTTGGAAGACGGGAGTGCACTTTGGAAGCAATAACAGTGTAAGCCTCCCAGCTCCCGGGGCCAGAGTGGTAAACGGTGTTTCTCATGCGGCTCGCGCCGTTAGCCCTGCGCTGGCGACCTAATACGTCTCAACATTACTGGCAAAAATTAACCAGTGATTAATGTTTATTTGCTTGAACACTCCGTTTTACAAATCTACTTTTGAATGACAAATTTCCAACTGTCCTAATCCATAAAAATCGATTTTTAGGGTGGCAAGGTGCAATGTGCCTTCCGCTACTAGAACATCATTCATGCTGGAATTTTGGGCAATTAGCTACTGTAAACATCAACAGTTAAGATGGGGATATAATAGTAATGAGTTAACGAATCTTTGACATCAATTTATTCGAAAATATTAAAACGTCACTTAGGATCTTGTCGTTCTCAAGGACTAATATATCAGAAAGAGTTTCAGAAAAATCTCCTATTTTATTTCAGTTCTATATATGAGTTTTGTGGCTCCACACACAACCAATATTTATAAATGAGGTCTATAAAGAAAGATACTTTTACGAAGACGTGACGAACTGAACTTTAACATGAAAAATGTGAAGGATTTGTTTAAAAAAAGTATCTAGATATGCATGTCAAATGCAACCCGCAAAGCTCGATCGGCGTTGTTGAAATCTATATGGTTCTATAACTCGGAAACGCAGCTGTCTAAGACCTTAAAACCTCTCCCTATGGCGTTACAGTCCAAATCCAACCCTTTGACTTGTGCATACTTACAACACAGCCAGAGACATTATGAGACAAAATAGATGAACCATAAACATGATACTCAGACAACGCCCGAGTCAAAGTATTAGGGTGAAAACAAGAAAGCAGAGGAGGGAGCAGGATACAACCAGGAAAGTCACTAATGGCAGCAGCTGACGTCTAGAATTCCAGGCAGTGCGATCGTGATCCATATGTTTAGCTTGTTCTGAATATATTCTAACTTAGTCAATGTAGTAAAGTGGTACCAATATTATTTTTAGTGATGTTTGAGAGTTTGTTGTTTTAATTGAAACTTGTATCGTTTTGATATTTTGCATGAAAATATCATGTAAATTGGCAGGTTAAGAAAAAATAAATAAACACAAATAAAGACACATGACCTACACATAAAAATCAATTAATTTGATCCGTTCTTCAACAAACACATCGTCACTGAACCAAAAATTCGCACTTGAAAACTAGGACTTACAATTATTGTTTAGTCATCGAATTACCTAAACCTACAGCCTTCCAAAATACAAAAAAGCCGATTACACAGTTTCTCCTTCAGTTACGGGTACATTCGTATGCCATCAATAAAGAGCGACCGTCATTGAACGAATTTCAAAGCTCGGTCAAACAGCCCGTTCGGCAATTCCGTGTGGCTCTGCGCAGTCACCACACGCGCCCACGCAGCCGAGTGAGCCCAGCGGCGGATCGTTTAATGCCCTGGCGCAGGGAGGGCAGGGCGCGGCGGCCGCGGGCACGCAGGTAGCGCCCATTACGAGGCCCCGGCGGCGCAACGGCTTTCGCACGCGCGCCCCGGGACATCGCATTTGCGCCGCTGCCGGCGCCAACACGCGCGCAAAGTTCGTAATGGGCGCCGCCCACCATTTATCGGCGCTCCTGGACAGCGATATCGAAGCGGCGCGACGCCTAATCCACTGGGAATCACAAGGTATTGTCCGCAGGGGTCTCTTGAAATACTGTTATTCAGTGGTTGGAGGCGACCTGCATCCCAGCAAATAGAACCGTTTCGCACGGAAGCGAAATTTTCACCGAAAATTCATTTCTTCGGCGTCGAGTCGTTCTCGCCCGTACGGTGGTGGTCCCGTCAGACACGATCAATATGGATTTTCATAAAGACTCTTCCGAAAACTGATTGCTCTTTTTGGAATGCGGGACCGCACTTTTCCATTAAATCTCATCTAGCGGCAGAGCTCTAAGATATTTTTTCTTCCTCCTGCACCAACAAAAAGCATTAATACGTTTGACGATTTTTCGTTTTTTGTTTTCAAAAGCTTATTTTTCTGTTTTATCAAAATACGAGAGCTGTTTGTGGCGCGTAACCGCAGTGGTAAAGAAATGGACATTTATTATATCACAATAATGAGCACGTAAAGTCATGACAACTGTGAGCACAAATAAAATACCTTTATAAAAAAAATAGCCCTTAATAAAATACCTTAAAACTTTTTAAAAGCAGCAGAAAATCACAAAAACATTATTAGTGAAAGATTTAACGATTGGTTAGTATACAATTAGCAACAATTCAAGTGATAGATGCAACAGAGTAAATGACACTAGAAGCAGTTATAAGTTATTGAATAAAGAATAAAAGTAACAAACAAAAAGTTGACTAAATTCATAGCAATATTTGATTAATCAGAGTATAGGAAATGTTTGTATAGTGCAGAGTTAAGAATAAAAGATACTAACATAATCTGCATTGAAAATACATTGGGCATATTTTAAAGTTATACAGCGTGAAAAGACGATGAAGTTACGATATCTATTTTATCTTCTGAACCAAACGTCTGAAACTGAGCGAATATGGTGTTTGAACATTTGATAGTATAGACCGGGTATTTTGACTCTGTCAGATATATTATTACGAAAATATAAGTACAACTTTTAAATTTTAAACGGAACTGAATATCAGCTCATTTTCGTAAGTAGTTTAAAAAGGGTTTCAAACAATTGTTTACTGTCTTATTCTGAGAATAGTTTGTTGTTTGTTTATATTTTTTTTAAATATCCGTTTCCATTTCGTGAATGTCACTCGATTCCAACGATATTTGTTTACGTTTCACTCTTTTATTTTAAAAAAGGCTGTGAGTCTTTGCCTCACAGAGTCACGCTCAATAACTCTTAACTTATTCTTGCGTCTCCCCTTATTCTTCACTAAAGGCATTAGACTAATGCATAATCAAAAGGGTTTCTCATTATAAAATATGACAATCACAGAAGTTTATATCAGAAAATTACCTTCAAATTGTTTTGCACAATCTTAATGTAAAGACTCCGAGGGACTAGTTTGTCCTCGGTAAAGAAATTTAGGTTAGGATTACTAATTGTAATTAATAAATCATCCAATCTTTTAAGTAGTACATGTCAATTTATGGAAATATATTGAGGAAAAAATACTATTTTTTCTGAAGAGAATGTTCTGCTCTCCCCGTAAAAATAACCTCGTTTATTATAGAATTTCTCTTTGAGAGGTACCAGTTCCCAATTAGGAAGGAAATCCCGCCTCCTCAACTTGGCGCCGAACTTTATACGAAAGGGAGTGGCGGCATTGAGTGATACTCCCTTGTGGGAATATAACTTATTCCCGACCACATATAGCAATACTGATGATTATTGCAATGCCATTGAAAGCGGCCTCTTGGAATAAATTAGTTAAGTTGACGGGATAACTTCAATTATTCCATCGGGATATTCCCTTTCCCATGAAATATAAAACCAATTCTCAATTTTTAATTTGCCATTAAATAATAAAAAAATCATAATCAATATTTATAATTGTAATGTAATACGAAAATAGTAAAGTTGTTACTACATAATAAGATATTTGTTTTGAAAATATTTCTTCTTGTACTTATTATTGTTTAAATAGTAGAATTTTTGTAATGGTGTATAAAATATTATGTTTTATTTTCAGTCTTATTTATCTTTGTACATTTAACTAAAACTGACTTGTAGTGGTTAACAAAATGGAAGATGCAATATCTCGGCACCTGAAATTATATCCAAAACATTTATACGAAAATAGCAGAGACATTATCGGCGACTATAAAATCCCAAGTGTATCAGTGGAAACACATGTAACTCACCTTTAGAATACAATTTAAAAAATAAAATAAAATCTCAAAAGTATTATTCAATCTAAGTCCATCTTAATTGAATATTTTTAATTTTCATTATCTTCACATTATATACTGTAGCGATACAGATTTCGTCATACGTTTTGAAATGAAATTCAGCGGACTAAAAATTTAAACAAACAGACTCGGCCACCCAGAGGGCAGTTGGGAAATGAACAGACAGCGTTGCACGCGCGCAACCCCGCTTATCGGACAGCCGTCTCCGCCCCCGGCACATTAAGAAAGTCGTTACAAGGGTCAGTCGTCGACAGATTCACTGCAAGACGCACGTGTTCGCATGGCCAGCTGCGCGAACCTTCTAGATCGCTCTTGAAATCTACATCCAGGGAATCCCAGAGCGATAAATTCTTTCACGGACAACGCCTGTCTTGTGCAAGCATGTTCTAGAAGGAAAAGGAAAATTCTGGACGCTCACAGTTATGCAAAGAGTCGAAACTTCATTCACTACTCCTGTCACGATTGGTTGAAATAACGTAATGCGACATTTCTTTTGGCCAATAGCGACGCACCTATCATAAGGAGCTAGAACATACGAGAAAATTGGGTGGGGGCAAAAGTTAACCTAATGCAATTTCGACTGACAGAATATCAGAAGAGCTGGGGCATCAGAAGGGGCCAGACGCAATTAGACGCAGGGCAGTCGGGAGAGAATCTTCTCTGGGGTGCGTAACTATTCGTCGGAGAGAGACCAGTGTGCCTCTGGAAAACTTATAATTATTCGTCGGAAGGAGCCTGAGTTCTAGGCTGAGGATTGTTAGGAGAAAAACTTATCTGGGGTGGGAATTATTCGGGCGAATGTGCCTATGTGGGATTTTATTATTTTGCTGCGAGTTTTGAGCATTGTGCCGGCTGCAGTAGACAGAGAAAATTCTCTGGGGGTGGGAATTCGTCGTGAGGCGAATGTTTCTCCGAAGGATTGCTAAACTGTCCGAAGTTGTAATCGACAATCATTATAATGAGAACCAGAGGTACGCATAGTTAATTACTACGTTCCTGAGATTGAGACCGTCCGGCCGCTCCAAGTCTACCAGTCTACCAGTCCCGCTTCGAGTTACTACCAGTTCAACCAGACTGCCAGGCGCCGTTTCAACGCAGCCACGCGTCGCCTCCCTTGTGGTGACGCCACGACCCGACCGCCAGCTGACGGCCCGGGGGGCCATTGACCTCCGCCGAATTCTTCTGAAGGACGGCAGCCGTTTCCTCGCCCCGGCCGCGCCCCCCTGTGAAGGTTGCCGCCGCCCTCTCGGCCGCAACGCGCCCGCCTAGGGCCCACAGAAAAAACTTTACCAAGGCAATGTAATTCAGGGTATTCATCCCTGCGTAAATTCTGTAATGCGGTGTCACGCTATGACACATTGATCTGTAATATTTTTACCATTGTAATTATAAGTCTTCCTAATTTTAAGCTTTATTCTAAATACTAACCTTTTCATCTTCTTTTTCTATCCACCTAATTTTCAGATTTCTTATTCTATTTACAAGTGTAACTTCCCTGGGGCATTTTAAATTATTTTGCCCAGGAATAAAAGTGATTTTTACCAGTGATCCAAGTGTTTCTTTCATGTTACCAGTATCTGTTTTACGATTCCTTCCATCACCGACTGAACAACAAGGGCCGCTTACCGGGCGTTCTCTCACGAGATCACCGGGGGTGTTACAATACTATGAAGCTGTATACTATATACACATATACTACATACACACTATGTATTATTATCATTATCCTCACACTATGTATTATTAAATGTCTTCTGCCTAGGTTAGATGAATGCGTACAATTGTGAAATGTAACTTTAATGCACTTAATAAGCAATTTCTTATCTTCGATCGGAGTATAAAGTCAACGCATTACAGTCCGTTGTATAATATATCATACGCTAATTTATGATCAGCTCAAAATTACTTCTTTTGTAATATTTTACGAATTTTATTTCTTCAATAAACGTAGACATTCTGAACGAAACATGTAAGCAAGGTTTTTTCATTCCTGAATGCCCGTTGTCAATTTAGCCGTCATTGCTGAGGCTTTGTATACTCCTGGCCATCCATTAAAACTCTTGAAGTCTAGTAGAGATTACTTCGCTTTAAATATTTCAGTGATGAGTACATGTGTGCGGATAGTATAGGAGGATCTACTGCCGGTGAATGTGAATCTGCAGCTTAGCAGCCTTGAATGAATTAAAAAGCTTACACACGTCATATTTAAGACGTAAAAGTGCATTACTATAATTAATAATAATGTTATTATTAATAATATTACAATATATGAGGAGAGTAGGGAAGTTGGTTACCATTTGCCAGGGACTTTCTCGCGTCGGAAGATTCCTGTCGCCAGCGGGATCACAACGGAAGTTGCTAGAACAACGCGCCCTGGCGGCGGGAAACGCGGGCGTGGCAGAAGCGGGGCCGTGGCGGGGGCGGGGCCGTGGCGGGGGCGGGGCCGTGGGGGGGGCGGGGGCGTGGCGGGGGCGTGGCGGGGGCGGGTGCGTGGCGGGTGCGTGGAGGTGACGTGGCGGGGACGTGGCGGGGGCGTGGCGGGAGCGGGACGGGGGGCGGCGGGCAACGGGGGCGTGGCAGGAGCGGGGGCGTGGCAGAAATGGGGAGGGGGGTGGCGGTGACGTGGCGGGGGCGTGGCGGGGCGGGGGAGGGGCGGGAGCGTGGCAGAAGCGGGGTCGACTGGGGGCGGGGCGGGAACGGCGTGGGCGGAGCGAGTCGAGCGGGAGGGCACACGCGTCCGCCGCGGGTGATCCCCGGCGCAGAATAAACGGTTTCCGCCTGTTGCGTTGGCTGGCCTGCTGCCAGTGGCCGCGGCGCGGCGGGGCGCGGAGCGGAGGACCGGGGAGCGGAGGTGGTAGGACGAGCGGGGCGGGGCATGGGCGCATCTGTCGCCCGCGCACCGATGTCGGGGCTTTGCGGGAGACACCGCGCTCGCAACTTGCCAGGCAGCCTCTGCGCCGCGAGCGACCGGCGCGCCTAGGGAGGCCTACTGCGAAAGCTCAGGGGCAACGTCGTTGCTGCTGCATCTTCCTTGACCACGAGGTCGTAGGATTCGAGTCTCAACGACGACAGATTTGCGAGACCCACTACGTAGCTATGTCGAACTCAGTTGAATTGAATTGATGCCTAATTTTAGGTGGCGAGACTCGGACCATCTGGCCCCGTTGTGAAAGCGCAAATTTCGCTATGCTCCTTTAACCTTCTTGCGGAAAAAGGGGGTATCACTCGGGCGACAAAACAGACTATTTTAATTTAGCTCAGAGGTTGGTTTAGGCTTAAGGATCTTTTACATGCATTAAATCTACTAACATGGGACAGCCGGATTTACTTCCCTTCCAAAGGAAGTCGTACGAAGGATTTTTGCGCCTCTAGACGGCTTCGATCGGGTTTGAACCCGTGAACTTCGGTACAACAGTTCGATACGCTAACCGTTACGTCATCGTCAACTGTTACGTATCATAGGTTGTTTTACGTGGTTTTACATTATTCCAATCAATACAAGGGAAATGTCGGAGCAGTACTGTAACAAATGGGTCCGGACCATGCGTGATCTTTTCTTTCTATTCTTTACTCTGTTTTTCCCCTTGCACGAACTTACACTTGCATGTACTATACTAAAACGCATGCTGGGAGGATACTCGAACTTAAGCGTATCCCCGCAGGCCCTCCTCCAACGAGTCTCCGATCGAAGAGACACCTGGATGGGGAAACCAGCAAGTCACCGTGAATTCGGAGCCGCTTCTCGCGTTCCTGTGAGAGGAAGCCTAGCGCTTCCAGGCATATCACAAGCATTTTCTGAACTTATGACCTATAGTTGACGTTTCACTGACTACCTGACTCTCTCACCGACTGGCTCGCTCATGAACCGACTCAATCACTTACTGACTCACTCTCTAACTCGCTCACTCACGCGTCTGGATCTTCCAGTATAGTTCATTATAAAGAGGATGTCTTATCCTTTTCTCAGTCACTTGTGCGGTTCATTATTGGGAACTTCACCTATTCATCTCCATTGAAAAAAGTTCAATTTCCTATTTTAATTCAAAAAATTAAAAAAAACTCCGCCAGAATTTCCTAAAAATAATTAGAATATTTATACATGAAAGGGGGAAATTATAAAAGGGTTATCGTAGATGAAAGACGAAGGGTGAATTATCCTACGCTCTTTATTTTACAAACTTTTGTGACTGTGAGAAAACTCTACTTTTAGATTCCTGCATGTATTTTCCAGATACATTTTCACACCCCTGTTAGTTTATTCTGAATTGAGTTTGTTCAATAAAGGTGGTTCTTTGGAGAACATCATGCGTAGTAATTACAACAGATATTACTAAAAACACGGAGAGATATCAGAAGAAAATTTTAGCTCTACAACGAAACGTACCAGAAAACTTTGTAATTTAACCTCAAGTATCGTATTTAACAAATTGTTCGTTATTCGATAACGGCATTTAATTTTAAAACCAAAAGATAGCGTCAAACTTATGTAAGTTGAGCGCGAGGGGAAGCTTAGTCGAATTCTTCGAGGAGAGGCCAGCGTACCCCGAGGTGTTCGATAACCGCACGATATCTGGATGCTAATATCTGCGTGTGCGGCAGCGGCGGTGGCGGTGGCGGTGCCGGCGCCGAGGCCCATTGTTATGGCACGCGCGCAGTCTCTGGGGGCGCTCTTCATAAGACCTGCGGAGGACGCAGTCGTTCCACAGGGCACCTGGGGCGCCGCCCCGCCCTGCCCCGCCATGCCCCGCCTCGCCCTGCCCCGCCATGCCCCGCCGCACTCCGCTCCGCCCCGCCCCACCACTCCCCGCCCTGCCCCGCCCAGCCCCGTGCCGCCCCACCCCGTGCCACCCCGCCCCGTGCCACCCCGCCCCGCGCCGCCTCGCCCCGCCCCGTCCCGCCCCGCCCGCTCCGCCACGCTCCGCTCAGCCCCGCCCCGCATCACACCGCACCGGCCTTGTGCGTGGTTTGTGGAGATGGAGGCGACGGTGGAGGTGTATACGGATGTGGCGGATATGGAAGCGGAGGTGAAGGCTGAGGTGGGGACGTAGGTGGAGAATGATAGTGGAAAAGAAGGCGGAAGAGGAGTTGGAGGAGAAGCAGATGACGATGGAGGATGCGGAAGTGATGACAGAGGCGGAGTCGACAGTGGAGGCAGAGGGGCGGTGGTTATGATGGCGGAGACGTAAGTGGAGATGTAGGAAATGGAGGCGAAAGCGGGGCGATACAGAACTCGATAACGATGGCAGAGGTGGAGGAGAAGAGAAAGGCGGTGCGGGGAGAGGTAGAAAGAACGGTGGAGACGAGGTAGAACTGAAGACCTTGCACGTCACACTGATGTCAATAGGAATGATATTTCAAGTTGTTGAGGGGGAAGTTTTCCGGTGCTTTTGTAAACGAGGCTGAAGCAAGTGCGAAGCTGAAGATAATGGTTGTGATTTTAATGCCTGTTCTATTAGTCATGGCAGCAAATGGTTTAGAACATATAGAATATAACGTATTGCGGATGAAGGTTTACAGATATTTCTGGGTAACGTTCTCTAGGCACCTAGTAATACATTATATTTATTACTTATTAATTTTCTATTCATTAAATTATTCAGGTAGATACATTAATTAATTATTTGTTAGCAATATTCAGTTCGGAGCCCATTTTAAAGTAAATTTGTTTTCTGTTTCGTACTATTTTTCTTGAACAAAAAAAAAACATTATTATTATTATTATTATTATTATTATTATTATTATTATTATTACTTTATTGCTAGCAGAAAATGCAGTAGTTTACTTTAACGGCGTTAAAATAAATTTACTATCATTGTTTCAATATGATTTAGATTTAATGGATAATACGATAAATAGCAGAAGAGTGGAAGTTTACGAAACGCGAGCTTATGCCTCTTGACTGCGAGACCTTCACAGCCAACTGCCGCAACGCCTCGAGGGGCGGCGGCGGCGGCGGCGGAGACGGCGGTCGCGGGCGGGGCAGATCAGGGCGGGGTGGGCCGAGAACGGCGCCAAGTGCACGTGCTGCACGGGCGGCGTAAGCTGTAGGTCCTTCCCGAGTTGGGAGAGCAAGCTCTGCCGCAGAGGTCCGGGGTGCGCGCGGCGCGGGCGGGGAACGGTGGCCTGCGCGTGCCAGCAGGTCCCTGGGGGACGCCCGCTTCCTCCGCCTCCGCCCTCCGCCACCACGCCCCCGCTGCCACCAACGCCACCGCCGCCACCGCGCCACAATCCCGCCCCCACCTACCATGATCGTCGCCTCCTCCGACCCCAGCGGCTACCATCTCGATCCCTCTCCCTCCGCTACCGCCACCGCCTCCTCCTCCGCGTCAACCATCTCGTCCCCGCTGACGCCACCTCCTCCGGTGGTTAACTATCCAGCCGCCGCTGCTCTCTCCGCCGCCGCCTTCTTCGCCCCTGCAGCCACCACCTCGTCTCCGCTGCCGCCACCGCCGCCATCTCCTCCACCCCTAATGGTCACCATCCGCCCCCACCACCGCCGCAGCCTACTCCGCCCCCAGCGTCCAACATTCCGCCCCTGCTGCTCCTACCACCTCCGCCACCTCCTCCGCCCCCACAGCCACCACCCCACCTCGGCTGCCACTTTCTCCGCCCTCAGTGGCCACCATGCCGACACCCCCCTCCCCCACTGCCGCGGCCTCCTCTGCTCACCATCCCGCCCCCACTGCCCCCCCACGGCCACCGCCACCTCCTCCGCTGCCTCCTCCGCCTCCTCCTCTGCCCCCTCAGCTACCACCTCGCCCCAACTCCCCCGACCGCCGCCCCCTCCACCTGCGCCCCTCGCGGCCCCCATTGCCGTCGCCGCGAGTCTCAAGAGCCGCGAGGGCAGAGGACTGCGCGGGGGCGCTCGAGAACAAAGTCAACGCCCCCCGGGGAGCACTCAGTCCCGCGGCGGCGGCGTGGGCGGCGGCGCCAACGTACGGCGCGCTGCTACAAGGAATAGGAACACCTCGTAAGTGTTACCGATGCGCTGCGAGGGCGCCCGGTGCGCCGCGGCGCGCGGCCCACGTCGCGCTCTCCGTTCCGCCAACCTTATGAGCCCGCGGAGCCTGCTTTACTGCTGCGGCCCCCGGCGGACAGAGCCCGCAAGTGGGCGGGTCGCAGGCGGTGGCGGAATGCGAGTCGTCGTGGCCGAGAGGGCGTTTGGGGTTGTAGGCGCTCGCCGTTCTTACTTCCGCGTCGACAACTTGAGGGGCGACATGGTTCCATCTCGCGGTTGGATATAATTTAAAGAAACAAGGGATACAAGAATTCAATATATGAGGAGATATTGATGCAGACAAGAATTCGTACTCGCATACTATCTTGAAGAAATATTAGTTTCAATATCATAGAGCAAATAGCCATCGAACAAATATACTTTACAAATCGAGCAGATTACTGTTACTAATTATTATGAGAACACTCAAGTATCGTGTCATTGTAACATACGTGAATGCATCATCAACATAGTCAAGGGAGTTGGCCGTTGAGATGGGTGACAAACGGGGAGTTGGCCGTGGAGGAATAGAGTGACAAACGGAGAATGAGATAGGGGATGTAATGAGTTCTCAAACGAAATTGAGGGGAGGTATGCTAAGGCAAGGGCAGGTTGAAGATAATTTGACAAACATGGGTGTGGGATAAACGAGAACGATTTTTACAAAATCTGATGCACAAGGTACCCTGAGATGGGAATTTTCTATTACAAATAATTTGTGGACAATCTTTAAGTTGAGTAGGAATGTCTTACTCGTCAATTATACATATATACGAAATTATACAAAAGTACGTTGTTTTGTTTTAAGAAAGTGTATTTTTTTTGAAATGTGAAAATTCTAACAAAAGCGTGTATAGGGAGATAAAGGGTGCGAATGCTGGGAGGCGAACCGGGCAAGTGAGGCCCTGCGAGAGGGTGGGGGTGGAAGGGGGAGGTCAGCGGGGTCGGAAGCGAGGGCGAACCCTGCAGCGTGGGCGCTGGCGTCGGCGTCCGGTGTGGCAGAAGAATTTTTCATTTTGTCTGCGCGCTCTGGCGCTCCTGTGGCGACGGACCGCTAGATTTTTTAGCCTTGCATCCATCCCTCCGCGCTGACGCTCGCAAAAAACGCCTCCCCGGTTCCACGTGTATCTGCTTGCCGCCAAGCGCCCTGTTAAGGGCGTTTCTCGAAATAAATAATGCGTTTTTTGGAATAGGGTCCCTGCAGCGCGGCTGTGGCGCCCCGTGTTAAGGTTTTAGGCTAATGACGGTGCTATGTGATTTTTTAATTAATGCAATCTGGTACTTCCGCTTTTTGCTCACCGCAGGGTAGGTCTGCGTTTCCAGGACTTCATTTATAACGGCAATTAGTATTCCAGAATGAAATAATAGCGTTAAACGATTTTACACGATCAGCTCGTTTTAGTAACGTTTTTGCTGAACGTGAATTTATCATCAGAATTATTTGTCGGTATTGAGAGCACGAGGGAAATGCACTGAGTGAAACTTTTTTAATACTCAGGGAAAAATGTACAGAAAGAAAAATAATTGTTGTAATAATAAATGATGTATATGAGTTTTGAGTATATTGCACATTCAATTATGCATAATAATATAATTATTTCAGTTTATTCTATATTCTTTATTTCATCAGTTTTTCCTGTTGTTATTGACACTAACAGCAATATTCTCAATTCGAAAGGAAAACTGTATCCAAGAAGAGATCTACATGCATAGAAGAGCATTACAATTTTTGTAGAGAACGGATACATAAGCGGTTTTGATTATAACTTATCCAACCACTGACATCTTAAAATAAGTGGTTCTCTTCAAAATTACGGAAATTTTTATTTTTCCGATCTCACAAATCTCCTGCATGTAAACTCAATTTGATATGAGACAAGCCAGTATCACCGAAAAAATTTACAATTCATCTTTTGAGATGGATATTTAACATTCTAAATTCTTTACTGGAATGAATTCTACATGTACTGAACAATAAAGACATTTAGCACTTGGGTTTTTTCTGGCTGTTCTAGTACAAGGTATTCGTAGTTCTTTCATAGGTAAGTGTTTTCATAGAATATTTTAATAATGCGAAGCTTAAAGGCATTTACATCATAGCTCGGCACAATACGTTGTGTTGTTTCACTGAACCTTCTTACAGCCTTCTGATTTTTGTCATTTACATTTCCCCCCACGATTTCCAAGGTAGTGTCCTCCTCTTCCCTGAAAGCCTCGTACTCGTAGATGCGCGTCCTGGGGTTCTGTGATCGCCGCAGCCCCAATGCACCGGGAGTACCCGCGCGCTGCTCGCCCCGAATGCCGGCGGGCCGATCAGCCGGAAGGGAGCGGAACGGCCGCAGTAAAAGCCCCGAGCGGCCCGCGGGCCGTGCACTACCACTGCAAACGACCGGGGCGCCATCGCGGGGGAACCTGCAGTCCCGGCAGCAGCGGTGGCGGTAGCGGATGCGATGGCGGTAGCGGGAGCGGCACCGGGGTGACGGTAGCGGTGGCGGCAGCGAAGGCGATGGCGATGGCAGTAGCGGTGACGGGAGCGGCAGCGGGGGCGGCAGCGGGGGCGGCAGCGGGGACGGTAGCGGTGGCGGCAGCGGAGGCGATGGCGATGGCAGTAGCGGTGACGGGAGCGGCAGCGGGGGCGGCTGCGGGGGCGATGGCGGCAGCGGTGGCGGCAGCGGAGGCGATGGCGGTAGCGGTGGCGGTAGCGGCAGCGGGGGCCGGCAGCGGGGGCCGGCAGCGGGGCCGGCAGCGGGGGCGGCAGCGGGGGCGGCAGCGGGGGCCGGCAGCGGGGGCGGCAGCGGAGGCGGTAGCGGAGGCGATGGCGGTAGCGGGAGTGACTGCGGGGGCGGCTGAGGGGAAAGATGCGGGAGTAGCTTGGGGGCGGCAGCGGGGGCGGCTATGGCAGAGGCGCGTGATGAGGCCCGGCGGGCGCCTGCGAGTCCCTCTGGGCTCCATCCCCGGCGCCATGAGCGGGCGCGCGGCGCTGCCTCGCCCGGCACGACGCTGTCGCACGCGGTTAGGCCGGCTGCTTCTCCCCCTGCGCGTTCCGACTTCAGAGGCAGCTCACAGGCTAATCATTCCTACTGAGGTTTCTCGTCGGCAAACGCTTCTCACACGACTGTTTCCCTTTCATTAAAATTGATTTGACATACAAACAATATGGCACGGAATGTTACATTATGGACGAAATAAATTGTAAGCAAATACAATACCTGAGAGTCCACACTATAACTATCAATATATATATATATATATATATATATATATATATATATATATATATATATATATATATATCCTTTTCTTCATTGTTTATTTTTTTCCATATGCACATTTCAACAGGTTTTCCTCTTTGCCAGTTTCCCCCCCCCCTAAATGCATCGCATTCATCCCCCATTGCTAACGTTCCACGTCCCTTTGAAAACATTAACATATATTCGCACGTCCTAATACTTGCGAACGACCACCTACGAACACCACCACAAACGACGACCTACTGGAGTGTTCCTAAATTGTATGACCGTCCTGGCAAGTCCAAACCACAAACTGGCTGTTTCGGTGAGTGAACCTGAAACGTGCAGTTTCGGTGAGCTCATTAAAAACATTTCCATAGAAGTTGTAAACGTCTGTGACACACATGTGGTTGACAGACGTAACAAAACCGCCGAGTGTTTTGTGAACCAGACACGGCTCTCAGGACACAACGTGTTGACCTAATGATTTTTTGGAAGTTTAACGGTTTGCTAATAAATTTACCTAATGGATAATTAATACGTACCCTATCCCCTGTGTCACTGATTTCTCACGATTTTATGGTTGGTGCTTGCTCTTAACATTACTCGGACACCCCTCCCTTTCGCTGTCTAGGCTATCCGGGACGAGCCGCGTCAATGTCATGGTGGCTCGACACCATGACACCATGACATTGACGCGGCTCGTCCCGGATAGCCTAGATAACATAAACTCCGGCCGCGGAAGCCTTCGCAACCACCCCTCCCTTTCATTGAGAGCTTAATTACGCCCATGCAACTTCCGCTCTCTATTTGCCGCTGCGTTCGATTTCCAGCCTCTTCTTGAGTCGCGTGCTTGGCCAACCTCGCACGTCCCCCGCCCCCTTCCCGGCGCCGCAAGCGCGGTCCGCCCCACCCCCACCCCCACCCCAGCCCCACCCCAGCGGGCGAGCTAACCGCTCCGAGCACTCGGGCCGGGCGCTCTCCAAGAGGCAGGCCGAGCGGCGCCGGCCGGCGTCGTTGACCGCCTCCGCCTCCGCCCCCCCCTCCCCGATCGCAGTCTCTTCGGGCCATCTGGCCGCGAGGAGGCAGGCACCGAGTGCGCAACACAGGCGATCCTGGGGCGTGGGGGGATGGGGAGGGGGTGATGGCTGCAGAGGGAGAGGAGGGGAGGTGGGTGCTGCTTGCCTTCCAGGTCAGCGCCGGCGATGGAGGGGATTGAGGCAGCGAGAATCGGTTATGGAAGCATTGGAGGAAGCTGCGACATCGGGATCTGTAGGAGAAGGAACTGGTGAAAAGATAGGAAGCGGGCAGCGTGATATGGCAGATCAACTCATTTTCTCACTGGTGATGCGCTATTGCTAGTATTGCGTTGAATGCGCGCGGTGGAGGAACAGTGGGTGACTGGGCTGCGGGGCGACGCCTTGGGAACGGCAGAGGAGGCGCAGTTGTATAGTGATGTGAGGCGGTGGTGGAGGCGCGGGGTGGAATGGTGTGAAGTGGACAGGGGATGCGTAGTGGAGAATGGGGGAGAGAGGAGTGAGGGTGATGAGGCGGAGGGGGGAGGCTCAGTGGTGAATGGTGGAGAGAGGAGGGAGGGGGTGGAGTGGTGTGAGGCGGAGGGGAAGAGGAAGTGGTGAAGGGGTGCGGAGACGCGGAGGTGGAATGGTGTCAAGTGGACGGGGAGGCGCAGTGGTGAATGGGGGAGAGAGGAGCGAGGATGGTGGAGTGGTGTAGGGCGGAGGGAGAAGAAGCAGTGGCGAAGGGGGAGAGCAGCGGTGTGGGGCGAAGGGCTGCCGGAGCGCGGCAGCTGCTGGCCCCGCCGTGGTCGAGCGGATGGGCGATCTCGCCCGTGGACCGGACGTTCCGAGTCCGCGATTCGTATTCAACGGGTCTCGTATGAATACTTTCGGGCAGCTGAATACGTAATAAGCGACCGCTCGCGGAGACGCTCGCCCACAGGTTTCGAATTCTGGAAGCTGCTTCTTCGAATTCTGTCGGAAGGAGATCTGCGCGTCAATTTTGAGTGATGGTTTTAAAGTACTATTTCATGAGCAGAATTTTTCAAAATAACACTAAACATTATTTATTTTCCACTTTGATCTTCTTCTTTTATTAAATATAAACGAACCAATGTGTTCTCATTCATGTCTTTTGAAAATTCATTCACACAGGTATCTCACGAAAAAATGGAACAGACTTCGATGTATTTTTGATAGGGTTCTTGTGACAAATGCAATCAGTATTACCAAAAATCTTAAGTTTAGAGAATAGATCAAATGTCTACGATCTATTTTGATAATATAGCATAAATAGTACATTGCAATTACGAAGTGAATGCCCTGGGCTTATTTTAAAGAAATTGAATAAGAAAATCTAGTCAGTGGATTAAAAATAATGTGAAATTAGTCATAGTATCTTACTCAATACACCACTTAGAACAATGTGATATCTTGTTTCTCATAACCTCAACAATTCGTCAAGAACACTGAGATTACCATGTTGTCATTTTTAATAAAACATGAATGTATATTGAAGTTTGTTTTTTCCTAACAACCATTGTCAACAAT
This sequence comes from Gryllus longicercus, assembly GCA_038098605.1. NCBI lineage: Eukaryota > Metazoa > Arthropoda > Insecta > Orthoptera > Gryllidae > Gryllus > Gryllus longicercus. The sequence continues at coordinate 1,256,587 of JAZDUA010000265.1, forward strand.
GCACCGTGTTCTCCTAATTTGTTCAATAAACCGTCTAGAAAAATGTGAATGATCTTGGTTGTTCGGGTGACGCCGCGGAAGCCTACGACTTCGTCCTAAATGTTTCGCATAACCTTCTCTCCTCGCTGTGCCTTTGCGCACATCGCCGAATGACAGGAGGGGGTTGGCTTATTCGTTAGCTTTACAGATGGATTGGATTATTTACGGGCACGTCAGCTGCTTCGGTCGTTAATTCCGTTAGCAAAGGGAACGTTTTATTGCCGGAAATGGCGGTCTCTCTCCCCACTGGATCCTTCGCCGACCACGTCGGTTATCTAGGTATTTCCCCATCCGGGAATCTCCCCCAGCGGGGCACCGCGCCATCCGGGCCAAGCTCCAGGCTCTCGACTGGTCACCCAAAATGTGTGGGAGTGTAATCCCCGAAAATGAGAGTGGTGTAAGGAGAAAGCATAGGGCAAGGAAGAGAAGTGAAAGATCATGCGCGGTCCGTAGCCTGTTTGAAAGGGTACTGCTCCGGCATTCGCCTTCAGTGATCGATAAAACCACGGAAAACTACGGACAAGAGCAACCGGCCAATAGAATTCTCCTCCAGTCTGCGGTTGAAATCGTCCTAGCTCGCTAGTTAGTGTCGAAAACACCCCACGAACGGAACTGTGCCCTAGGTTCTTCAGGTCAGAGCAGCTGCAGGGATGGTGGCAAGGCTGGCTCTAGGTTAGCTCAGCCGGTAGGCGCAGTAGGGGTGGGGGTAGGGCGACGGGGTAGACTTCCCGTGGGGGTTGCAGGTCAGGCGGGCGTGCGCTTTCGGGCGACCGGAGGTGACCTGGAATTGCCGGGCAAGGGCGAAGGCAAGGGCGAAGGCAAGGGCGAAGGCAAGGGCGAAGGCAAGGGCGAAGGCAAGGGATTTAATTACTGATCGAATGTTTTACTTTCTTTTAAATTACATGAAACGAAAAATTCCATTAATCTTTATTTCAATTTCCATTACTTTTGGCTTTCGTGTGGCACCGTGATTCCATATTTTTAAGACACTATCATATTCAAAAACCTGAAAAATATTTCCAAGTACTGTTTGAAGATATTGCACAAATAACTGAAATCTATGTACCTTAGTTTTCTGGCAATAGTATCCCTTAGAAAACGAATAACTAACCAGGAATAACCGTTCTCCTCCTACTTTTGCAGCATCCTTGGGAAAAAGAAACTATAGGATTGGATTTGGAAACTCGCTGTCGTGAAAAGTTGCTCCGTTGGGCCTCTTCGCCGATGGGAAGAGAGTTCAGGGGAAGCAGTGTTCGAATGGACCAAAGTTTCTAAGAACAGAACGCTTTACAGGATATGTGAAATGGAAACATTCAACGGACTGAAATCAACATCTCCACAGGTGTATTTCAAATTCAAAAGTGTTTCATGGATAAGTAAATTGCACCATATCACTTGGTTTACCACTACTCCTTCTTGAAGAGTACGTATGTGGTAAATGAGGTACACGTAACATACATTCAGGAAAAAGAACTGATGTATACGACGAAAATCCAAAGGGACATTTTACTTATTACAATTTTCTGTAACATTTTGTTTTATTATACAGAATTAAGACTTCAATTTTCAGAAATTATGTTTCAGACTCTCTACGATTAAAATGTGTGAAGGTCCGTTTTAACTTCTAGTACCAGTCTCTTGGTGGGCAGTCAGGAAACCATCATAACGCAGCATGAGAGCATTAAGGTTATTAAAATGAAACAAACTTTGATGTCCGTTCCAAATATTATGATCATTCGTGTGAAAATGAGTACAATGCTCGAATTGTACATTCACTATTGTAGAGACGACATGCTAAATATTCCTTCGGTCAGTATAATGTCCGATATCGTTTGCTGTCAGTCGATGGGCAGAAGTGTCATGTCAACGTATCGAAATGAATCAATATGCTAATTGATTAGACGAAAATGCATATTAATATTTAATACTAGTGGGCCCGGCAATGCTTCGCTATTGTAATGTATTGAACTTCACATGATACTGATCACATGATGGTTTATCACGTTTTATGCTACGCTCTAAAAAAATTTCAATGGACGAAGGACTTTCTCGCGAGTGTGGTTCCGTCTCTCTCTTTCTCTCTCTTTATCTCTTTCTCTCTCTTTATCTTTTTCTCTCTCTCGCTCTTTCTCTATCCCTTTCTCTTTCGCTATCTCTTTCTCTCTCTTTCTCTCTCTCTGTCTCTGTCTCTCTCTCTGCCGCTCCCTCGTTCTTTGAATCTGTTTCTGTTTGTTTCTCTCTCTCTCCCTCTCTCTCTCCCTCTCTCTCTCCCTCTCTCTCTCCCTCTCTCTCTCTCTGTATCTCCCGGGAGAAATTTCACAATCGCAGGAACAGAATATGAGAATATAAAGACGTCTTAATAATCGTACTTCGGTGTGTAGCGGGTTGCGTAGAGAGCGCCGCGGTGTAAAGCGCCCTGATCAGGACCCTTCAGTATACATAAAATCATCAACGTGCATCTATGGACACAAACGTATGCATATTCCCATCGTAAAGTACCTATATTCTTCCCAAAAGTGCAAGCAATAAATTGACAAAGTGTAATTGCAATCGAATGAATGTTACGGCAGCGCATTAAGCACGACCAAACAAACAAATATTGTATTTTATATTTTAGATAATTGAAACGACAATTTAGATTTCAAACTGTTCTGGGTATGTTACGTCAATAGAAAAATCAAACAATCCGAATAGGAACTGTGAGGCGTGCGAATGCAAACTGTGAGTCTATGAATTCTCTTCGAATAGAACTTCCAAAAACGATTGGCGTTCAGATCTTCGTAACCATTTGAAGTCAACATTGGTGTTGGGATGATGGCATATATATCAAACACTATTGCACATATTTCATGCAACGTTTACGGTTAAGTGAATTGGTATATAAATTAACGAAATCACAGGCAGTCAAAATATTCTAAATTGTGAAAGTCAGTTGCAAATTGGTCAATCGTCAGTTGTATTAATGGTTTAATTTTGTTTAATGTGAGTTATTAGACCGAAATTTATATTCACAATTCGGAACGCAATGTATTTGCAATAATTCACTGATTACACAAAAATATTTGAAAGTTGTGGTATCATTTACATATTTTTGCAAATACTGCCAAAGGGTTGGAAAATTCAATAACTGAAGTAGATCCAAAGATATGTTTTCCACTTGGTTTGCAGAAGAAGAGAACAATCCAGATGTTACGGTATTTACATTTACTTACTTGAGCTCATTTGCGTAAGCTGATGCTGGCTGCCTTCGATCACAGATCTCCTTTACGGAAAAAATGCAGCGTTGAATACAATGTACAGTTAGTTAACACCACGTATAATTTTGTGACTTTCATGATTATTAATAGTATCAATCGGCACTTCTAGACTTTGTTTCAACCGAACGTTGGTAGAATTATCATTCTATCATAGTAACATCGTTTTGTCTTTAACTAAAAGCTTGTCAGTGGATTGACAAATAATCGGGGTTGGCTAGTAGAACGACGAACTGAATGTGAATAGCGGATGCATGCCAAACAGGCGCCTACACACGCACGAGAGCTACATTGGACCTTTTGATGGATGCGGCTAAGTTCGTGCATTCCCTCGCAAGTTCGTCACTTAATTTGTTCCGTCCACAACCTTAGCCTCGTCTTTAGACTGCGGACGTCGCTGAATTGCCGCAAGAGCCGGTTCGAGTACTCGTACAGGAGTGGTGAACAGGGATGATGAAATTGAAGGCCAAGGTGATTCTGGTAGAAAAAGAATAAGGCCGAAAAAAAATACAAGTAGTGAATCACATAAACGAGAATGAATGCAGGTAAGAATGTGAAAACACGACGACAGGAATGTCCGAATGTAGGGTACGGTGACTTGGCAGATTTGCTGTGAAATAATAAATTTTATTAACTGAATTTTATTAATTAAAATAAAATTTATTAACTGAAATGATGAAATAATTACTGAAAGTTATTGTAGTGTTTTCTATGTGATGACTACAACACTATAACAATACAAGAACATATATGATAATATTACATTTGTATTTATTTTTACTAAAACGTAATTTAAATATATTCAACTGAATAACTGCATTATAAAAACGGACATGAAATTGTATACAAATGTGTCACCAGTTGCAAGCGGTACTGCAAGAGACGATAACTTCCTTCTTTAATCATTAAAGCATTTTTGAGAGCGATAGAGAGCGCTGACCGGGAGGGATAATACATGAGGACGAGGTCGAGAAGGAAAGGAGTATTCCGGGGACTGAGCAAGCTTTTCTTTGATACCTTCTTGTAAGGGAAGATCACCGACAGAAGATTAATGCAAAACGCAAGGTTGTGCATGCTCAAGACACGTTAGGCAGGGTCGGAACATATGCCACTAAGACGGGAGTGCGCAAACGCATCGAGGTCGAAAAAAAGAAAGCGGCGCGAGGAACGTTAGTCCGGGGTGGTCGGCGCCTGCAGCCAGAGCATAACAGCCACAGCGGAGGGCGTGATGGCGTCGAGGGCGGGGGCGGGGGCGGGGGCGGGGGCGGGGGCGGGGCGGGGGCGTGGGTGGCGAGGATGGCGGCGGCGGCGGCGGTCGCTTGAGAGTCGTCCATTAAAGGACGGAGCAGGGGAGGCCGCGCGGCCGTCGCCAGTCATTATAAGCCGCTGCGATCGATGCAGCTGTAAGCACGCGGCCTGCCGCCCCCGCCGCCCCCGCCGCCAGCGTCTGCTTCGTTCCCACCGCAGCCTCCGTCGCGCCTCCCCGCCCCGCCCCGCCCGCCAGCGGAGCCGAGAGCGCCGCGCGGTCTGACAGGGAAACTCAGTAGAAAACACGATGCCTATTCTATTTGCTCCTATTTTTTTTTTCGAGTTTCGTAAAACGCCCATATTAGGTATTTAAGAAACGAGTGGTAAAGATGGCATTTTAGTTTGTGAGTAGGAAAAGTTACGACACGAGGCTGATAGGCCAAGTGGTGCATTTCTACCAGCAAAATAAAATCACTTTTACCATTGTGGCGCACGTTTTTTTACAGAGCCTTACTAAATTTCATCTTATTTTTATTCAAGTACTTAAATAACTTAATGATACATTGAGGTCGGTAGTGGCTGATGTGGTCAGGCGATATTACTTTCTTTCATTTGTTGCATTCCCTGATTTATCAGAACACATCTGACTTTTACCACTAGTGCTAAAAATTGAACTTTTGAGATTATTCATGCCCTGAAAGAATAGCTTTCACTAGTGGCTGACTAAAATATGATTTTTTTTACGAGTCATAAAACAAGTGTCTTGTACACGTTAACAATCTTCCTGCAAGTTATTTGGCCTCCTAGCTGTGGACATTCTGTGTACACACATTGTTATCGGCTGAGTTCAGCTGAAGAAAGCATCGCCGTTGACTCTGCAGTGACTGTGACTGGGAGGTCCAGAATGCGATTTCACATGGCGGCGCATGTTCGACACTAGATAGCTAGATCGAATTTAATTGCTGTCTGGAGAAGATTTCTAGCGGCTGGATGCTTTGATCGGTAGTTTCCCGTGTTTTTTCCAATGCATTCCAGGCGACGTTTACATCAGTGCCCTAAAACGGACAACGTACCTCACGTATCTTTCGATTCTCTGCCTTGTCCTAACGTGTTATATATATATATATATATATATATGCCGATCAGATGACCGAGATCTCTAAGGCAGTAGTGCCGGAGTGGTTTCGGACCAGAAGATCGCGGGTTCGAGTCCCGCCTCGGGCATGGGTATATTTGTGTGTTTGTGTATGTCTGTATGTGCTGTCCTTTCACCCCCATTACCATCATATCATCATTTCATCCTCCATACCCCCAGGGCTAACAACCGTGGGGGTTAAAAACCGGATCCAGCTGAAAATGCTGGTCCCCCCAAAAATTGTCGCAAGCACCTGCCACCGTGAGAATAAATAAAAACTGGGCCACGGTAAAGGCAGGATGCTTGCGTGGTCCTAGTTGGCCGATTAACGAATATATATATATATATATATATATATATATATATATATATATATATATATATATATATAAACACAAATAGGGTAATATGTATCTGGGATCTGACATTCAGGAAATCCATACTTCAGACACTTCCTTTTCACTAAAATATTTGTGATGAATTTTTAGCGTAAGACAAGAAGTTATTATAAAGAAGGTAGTGTGATGGTGTGAAAGGTGTGTGACAATGGAACAACATGCTTGTTAAAATTATTACTGAATTTTGAGGGGCGGATACAGCCGATTATTTTGGGGCGGAGAGATAATATAATTTTGTTAAATAATCAGCATATGTGTTTTTATGTTTTATGTAAATGTTTGTCGTGAATATATATATATATATATATATATATATATATATATATATATATACATATATACAATATTAGTTTTAATTAATTCATTACGTAATTTTATCATAAATAAATATTTAAATTAATTTTGACAAATAAAATAGATAACAAGCGCTTTTCTCTTGGCCCTTTGGGAGGGGGGGATGACCCTCATTCTCCCTACCCTACCCTGGATCCGCCAGTGAATGGCTGAACCTCCGAAGCCACCGGCCTTCTGTCCACCTCCCGTGTCCTTCCTCCCGCTCCTCCCGCCGCCTCGTTCTTCCCCGGAACCTCGCCTGCGGCCGCGTTTCTCGTGCGGGCGGCCTTCCCGTCTCCGGCAGCCTGCGCCCGTCGCGTCGCCCGCCTCGAAGCGCCTCCGGACGGCCTGCGCCGGGCACTCGCCCGGCGCCCGCCCCGCCCCGGCTCCAGCCCTCGCGCGCCGGGAGAGCGGGCCTCGGCCGAGAGCTTTGCGTGCTGAGCGTGAAAGGCGGTTGGCAGGGGGTGGCAGGTGCGACGCTGTAGTGAAGGGCGAGGGAAGAGCGATCGTGGACAAGTGCACGTAGTGCATCTAAGAGTGCAGATGTTCCCCTCTTTGCTTGCAAGGAAAGAAAAAAGAGTAACATGGATTACACTGGCAACAGAATAATAAAACAACCATTTGGTATAAAATGTTATCTTTATAACACAGATGAGAAATGTATAATATTGTTTGAAAGCAATTTTTGTTTAACTTTTTTATAACTGTCCTCTTATATTTCAATGTTTTCGTTGCGCAATGCAATTATAGCTTTCAATATAAATAAAGAGTATCTCTGATTTGTACGTTGTATTAAACTGAATAGGTAGTATCATCAGATAACATTCAAGTATATATTAATTAAATGCTCATATATGATCTATGATGTTTTGAACACATTTACTTATGAAAATTTTTAGTTAACATACAAATATTTTCTTTCCAATGCCATTTATTGTCATTAGAGAAGATTTCTCATACTCATTTTCTTATTAATTGTATTGCATATAATTTTCTTGTAGCGCTTACCCTTGTTGACAACAAATGTTACTGACGCATTTTCATTTTCGTTATAATCCCTATCAAATTAACTAAGCAAAACACAGTTCACCTTTTATCTTTATGTCGTGTGATGTCCATGTAATATGAAGGGAGTTTTCTGTGATGATCTTTACATTACTACTGAACAGCTCCCTTCAAAACCTATACGTGGAAAAACGTAAATACAATTCGAAAGCCAGACAACCCATCCGAAGGACATCCTGTCCAGCACTCACTTATTCACGATAAGACAAACATCGGATACCATCAATTTTTTCCCATCAAGCGAAAAGCATTTGTTCAGCCCCAAAGTCTTGTTCCGCATAAAACCATCTCACTCGAGGATACTCCCCGGCCCGGGGACGCCTCTTTCCTGCTCGGGAGAGTGTAGCGAGAGATATAACTCACTTTGATGAAGATCGGTCGAATGTAAACAAGCCAGACTTCTCGAAAACGAGCCCGACCGATAGGATCGGGGGGCCGTCAGTCACCGAGGGACGGAGGACTGCGGCGGAGAGGTAAAGAGGAGGAGGGGAAGGAGGGGCCGGCGGAAGGGACTGGGGCGGTTGTCTCTCCCCGCAACCCGCTCCTCCTGGGCGGCCAGGGCCAGCCCCGAACGAAGGATCGCAATCGATGTTCCGCCGACGTACCCCTCCCGTCCTCACTACCTTTCCACCGCCCCTCCCACTCCCCGCTACCCCTCCCTCTCCCCAAAGACGTTCCGTGTTTATTTGCTCGCGCGACTCGTGGGTCCTCCGAGATTTAAAATGCATCCATTTGGATTCCGCAAACATTTCCTTTTCTTTCGGCCCGCCACGGCCGCTCAACCGCCGCTCTCTTCCTCGGCATAAAGCGCGGCCTAGCGTGGCTGGGAAGTTGGGAACAGAAGAAGCGACCCCCATCCCCTCACTCTTTTTTTTTTGCCAGAGGCAGAAAAATAAATACGTATGCGAGAAAACCCACGCCTAAGAGAAGTTGGGGAGCGGGCGAAGGAGGTTAAGCGAAAACCGCTAATCCCAACCCTCCTCGCATACGTCATAACGATACCGAACTTGGGCAATAGGGAAATATCCAGACTTGGCGCTAGCGTGGCGTGTGAAGGGACACATTTTCCAGCGATTCGCATAATTCAAAAACACAGCGCTTCTAGTTTTTAAACCCTGTTATTTAAATGCACCTCGGAACCTCTGCGTCGTATCTGCCTCTCTGCGGAACGGGTCCTAATAAGGTTGCGTGATGAATTGCGTATAAGTTCTCTTCTCGTCGCGGGACAAATGCCTCGCCGCAAACAACGCGACGGCCGTCTCTGCGTTGCCGCCGGCCCCGCGTGCAGGCGGGGTGGCGATGGAGCAGAGTGAAGTTGCAGCGAATGCGGAGACAGAAACCGAGAAGAAGGCGGTGGTGGCGGCGGCGCCAGAGGTGGGCAGTAAGGCGAAAGAACCGGTAGACGGAAAGGTAGTCGGAATAACATGCGGTAATGGAGAAAGATCTGGATGAATGGCAGAGACGGAGATTGGACGATAGGGTAGGAGCAGCCGAAAGGAGTATAGAAGTAGGCCAGGAGGGTAGCAATAAAAGGCGTGAAAGAAGGCGAAATCGAAGGAAGGTGGCGATTGACGTAGGTCGGGGCACTGAGGGAGAGGAATGATGGAGGCAGAGTGGAAGTAGTGAAGAGGGAGAAGAAAATATCGAAGGAAGAATGTTGAGGCACTGGGTTAGTCTACAGGCAAAAGGGAGAGTGGGAGGCAGGATGAAGGAGAACATGAGAGTAACGATAGAATTTCAGGAAACCGGGGGAGGAAACGACGGAGGCAGAGAGGAAGGCAAGCGAAGGAAGAACCAGAGAATCCCCATGTGAAATGTTACGGCAGATGAAGATGAAGCATGGAAGACGGAGTAGGCAACGACAGGGAAGGCAACAAATCAGACCACCGAGAGAGGACGAGGGACGGAGAGGGTGGCATAGAGCGCAGGTGGAGAGCGGGGAGCTGGGCAGCGAAGTTGGCAAAGGTGGCTGCGGCGGAGGCAAATGCCACAGGGGGAGCCGCAGGGGGCGTGGCAGCGTCGGAGTGGAGGGGCCCGGCGGAATATTTAAGAATTATGATCCTTCGCGCGGTGCCGCGAAATATCTCGCGCACGCGGACAAAGCGCGAGCAAGTTATTCATACGGAGGCTGCGTCACGCGCCGTCCGCCGCATCTGCGGCGCGGGGCAATCCTTTCAGGGGGACGGAAACAAATAGCCCCAGTCTATTTAATCCCACGCCCCGGGCTCGCCAGGCCCCCACGCCCTAATTCCCGTCCGCCGCACAGCCCTCTTTAAAAATTGCGTTTGTTGTGGATGTCTGCGGCGTTGTTAGTATTAGCAAGTTGGTGACGCTACTGTTGGCGTACTGCAGAATTTTTTTTCTGAAAACGTTGCGAACTACGGTGGTCAGAAATTCATGTTGACCATTGTTCTCTTTAGAGTTCTTATGGGATCGTTCGAAAATAATTAAATTATTACTTAGTTTATTAAGTTGAAAAATGTATGTAGAACTATATTGGTGCCTTTTGTCTATTTTGAAAGACGTACACTATGTGATCAAAAGTATCCGGACACGTGGCTGAAAATGACTTACTAGTTCGTGGCGCTCTTTATCGGTAGTGCTGAAATTCAATTGGGTGTTGGCCCACCCGTAGCCTTGATGATAGCTTCCACTCTCGCAGGCATACTTTCAATAAGGTGCTGGAAGGTTTTTGGGGAATGTCAGCCCATTCTTCATTGAGTGCTGCACTGAGGAGAGGTATCGATGTAGGTCGGTGAGGCGTGGAACGAAGGTGGGGTTCCAAAACATCCCAAAGGTGTTCGATATGATTCAAGTCAGGACTCTGTGCACGCCAGTCCATTACAGAGTGTCGTGTAACCACTTCGCCACAGGCCGTGCAGTATGAACAGGTGCTCGATCGTGTTGAAAGATGCAATCGCTATCCCCGAAAATCTCTTCAACAGTGGGAAGCAAGAAGGTGTTTAAAACATCAACGTAGTCCTGTGTCGTGATAGTGCAACACAAACATAACCACAACATAACACCATTTTGGACGTGCCATATACTTTCGATCACATACTCGTAGTGTATGTGAATAGATATTTAGCTGCGAACAGTTGCACATAATTAAGACCATTGTGGATGAAAATGATTTTTTTCAATAACTTTTTTTCTCAAATATGTCACGGCTAAACTTATCTTTTTGCGTGTTTTCTGTTAGTGAATGTGTGATGAGTAATCACTTAAAAGAGAATGCCCTTCCCGGAGGCTCCGCTGGACTCCACTGGTTCACTTCCTTTCCACTTCCAACATCGCACATGTAATCGTTCCCGCTCCCTTGACGTAGCACGACACTAAAGCTCGTTTACTATAAGTGATTATTACTCAGTCGAGGAAGATGTTTCCGGCCCGAGGGTACATTCAATCAATGAACCTCAGTTTTAGCTATTTAAGAATCGCACTTATCATGCATTACGATTTATGCCAAATTATTTTATTGATTGATTGATTTAATGAATGAATGGACTTTATTTTGCAACTTTGTTGAAATGCATTAGTTTAAAAATACAAATTCATGATATACACAAAACACACAAGATAATACAAGATAGACAATAAATACATACAAGAATATAATATATGCTATATACTAAGCCTTTTCTTGTATTTATCAATCACCTGTGACCTCTAATAACCACCTTACCTTATCCTGAATATTCAACCTTACACTTTTCTGAATATTTTTATTGTTGTCCATTAATTTAATCAAAATCATTAGAATATAAAAAGTGCATGTATTCCATTTATTGTCATAGTGGTTGGGTTGCTAATAAAACCTACGAACGTATCGGTAGTTTCTTTCTTTCAAACTGATTATACAAAACTGTTTGTTAAAACATAGTTTTCATTACGTAGCTGTCGCAATTACAATTACAACTTTTTAGCGAAACCTATATATTTCCGGCACTAAATTACATAAAAGGGAAAGTTGGGTGCATTGTTAGTTTATCACGATAAGGTATATTAACCACAGCAGTAATAATAATAATAATAATAATAATAATAATAATAATAATAATAATATTTTGTTTCACTTATCACCAAAAATTCAAATTAACCCATTGTCGACAAAATATATCAGCAACGAATGTCAATCGAGTTTCTACGCACTACACACGTAACTAGATGAACGTAAGTATGTTCTTTAAAGATGTAACCTAATGACATCCTATGGAGACAAACAAATATTTTTATAAGTTTCGAATGGTATGAGTAACTTTTTTTGTACGAATTGGAACACTAAACTTCACATATATTGAAGTTGTCGGACACAACTTTTTGATTTAAAGACATATCGACAATCCATATTATAAAATATTTTCTGAACATTTTCATACATCATTCCCGACATGAAGTCTCCACTCACATAAAATATGTATTAATTTCAGACAAAAATAGTCAATACATTTCTTTCCGATCACATCGGTGATTTAGAGACAGTTCAAAATGATGGAAATTGAGAAAGAGGTTTTGACAGCTTCTCTGTTAGGAACCGGCAAAAACAAAAACGAAAGCGAACTCGAAAACGAATCGAACGTCACGGTAACTTCGGCCATTACAAAACAATGGAGTTGCCATCTTCCCTTCCCTTCGGCAGTCGAGTCTCATTTCATCACACTTCGCTGCACTCTTCGGCAGGTCGTTCATCGAACATGACGGGCGTACCCGCTTTGGGAACTCTGCGGGTTTCCACTGCATTCACACAAGGTTCTGTTATTTTTTTATCTACAGATTGTGGCGAAATGTAACAAACGTTCGGCCAACTTTACTGACGTAATACATTTTATACGTTTTATTTACTCAGTTATATTGGTAATCCTTTCCTAAATTAAGTCTACATATTGGAATAGACAGTTTCCCTCTCTAAACAACTTTCAATTCCAGGATATGAAAATAATCTCTCAATGTTGACAAAAGTAATACCTTTATATGGACTGTGTTTATATCTAAGTCAACGAATCGGGATTCACAGCTCTGTATCTCATTTCAAGAGTACTAACAGGGCTTTCGTCGAGATAATATTCCAGTTCAACTGAGTGGAATCCACTACAGTTATAGCTTCCCAACCGCAGTACCCAGATTATAGGGATCAACTGCATTTGCGTTCTCCAGGAATTACCTCCGCATGCAGTGGCAGTCTCATTCCGGCTCAGTTACATTCACGCAGACGAGTCATCCTGTTGACAATGACTGTTAGCATTTAAAATGAAGGTACAATGGTAGTTTCGGCCCAGCTTCCATGTCTCGAGGCTTGCAAATTTTGTCAGAACATTTACTCTCCTTCACTGCGAGAGTTCGCCGGTTTTTGGAGTTTGGGTGGCGCTCTGCTGTTGCCACACGGTTTGAAAGTTGCTCTTTGCGCAGCCTTCCCAGAAAGTGCCTTCAGAACAAAAAGTTGCTAGAAGGCCCATTACACTCGCTCTCGGTCGCTGTCGCTTCGAGCCAACTGGCCCTCGCTTCACAGAAATATTCGAACACTCATACGCAGTTTCATTTGCTCAAATATTTCATTGCATGGAAATGAAACGCTTTTGCTGAAAAATGATACTCCGAAATGGAAAATTCCTAACATAGCCGCTTTCAGTCATTGTCCTTTTGTGCCAAAGGGTGTGTCGCTTAGAACTGATGTGTATTATGAGGAAGAAACTTGAATGTTTGAAATTCTGCATTCTATATATCATTTTTACACGACCGTGACAAATTGAGTTTTTTGATGAAGTGTGCATTTTTCTATTAACGCTATTTTTCATAGTCAATTTGCATAGAAGAAAATACTTCGACGATTGTTCTAAAATTCCCGTTCGTTTACGTAACAAAAATGCTAAATGTAAATTGTATGAAAATACGACCTTTTTAAAGTTTTTGAACACTCTATTAATTCAAATGTAAACATATGTAATTTCTATGACATTAAGTAGCGACGTTAATTTTTATAACTGTATTGTTGTTCAATTTTGAATGTTTAACTAGAAAGATTTTTAAACATTTAAAAAATAGTATATATGTAGCTTAGTGTTGTCACTTGAGAAATTTCTCAATTTCACAGTTCATGCAAATTCATGAATTCAGTTGAATGTTTGAAGTGTCAAGGATGATAGTTCTCAAAAGCTCCTACGGCTGTTAACTGCATTGTAAAAATTTGAAACATGAGCACCACAATGGCAAGAGAATTGAATTCCCTGAATATTCTATTACGGACAAAGAGCAAAAGTGCAAAATAAAAACAAAAACAAAAAAATTGCTTTAAAATAGAAAAAAAAACATTCTTCTGGGCAATCTGAAACGCATGCACTTGGAGAGTACTAATAAACACAGTTACTGCAAAATGCAAATTGTATTCTAAATAATTTTCTGGGTTACATAGGCTGATTGAAAATGAGTTAGATAAAATAATTTGATAAGAGTACGAGTATATACGAGTATATTTTTTTCAAACGATAGAAAAATATGAAGTTGGGTACCATGACTTTCGCTACACAATTTCCGAATATTCAAATAGAGCACCGAGAAACCAACGGTCTCCGCACGCCGTTCTTTGATCCCATCCGATAGCAATGAATTGTGGCACCGGCAAAGCGGTCCAAGCAGGAAATCACCGCCCAGCGCGGCTTTTCGCCTCCCTTCCCAGCAAAAGGCCGGCGCTTGCGGTTGTTGTCCGACCGATTCAAACCAATCTTGGAGCCGATCGTCGATCAGAGGCACGGAGGCGGCAGGTAATGAGGCCCCGTTCGCTTTTAGACAAATGCTCGCTGCCGCGCCCGCACCGCTTGTTCCTCTCTGCCCTCGCGGCTGCGCTCGTGCTTTTCTGTGTCCGTTGCTGCTGTTCGCCGATGTGTGTTGTCCTGCATCGTTCACCTGTCGTATTTGTTCCAACTCTCGCCCCTTTTCTTTGCAACCTTTAGTTCTGGTCGGGCTCGCTAACGAAAGACTCGCTTATGCAGCCACGGCTTTTCCTACGAGGCTTTCGCTCAGCGCTACACACGGCTTTCACGACCAGTTCGTGGAACTTGTTATCTAGAACAGGGCTTCCCAGGTGGGCAGCGGACTTGTCATGCCCTTGGCCAGCGCTGTGAGCCTCTGCTCATTGACTCAAGCCGACGGAAGGGCAGGAGAGGCGCTAGCGCCCGATCGGCTCTAGTCTAGTGAAAGGCGAGTGACACGCAGTGTCACTGCAGTATGTCTGTAAGCTAGTCTGGCTCGAATTCTTGCGCTTGAGCAGCCTGGACCAAGAAGGCCTGCATACTCATCAGTACGCAACATCTCAATTACATTAGCGCGCGGTGATGGTGTAGCGGTTAGCGTATCGGACTGTTATACCCAAGTTGGCGGGTTCAAACCCGATCGAAGCCGTGGCGCGAAAGGCGAAGGTCGAAAAAATTCCTTTCTTCGGAGGGGAAGTAAAGCCGGCTGGCCCATGTTAGCAGATTTACTTGCATGTAAAAAGATCCTCAAGCCTAAATAACGCCTCTGACCTAAATTCAAATTGCCTGTTTCTCGCCCAAGAAATGCCTCCTTTCTCTGCTAGTGGGTGAAAGGAGCGTAGCGAAATTTGCGTGGTCAGACGGAAGAGCGGACCTCATGGCCTGAGTATCACCGCGTAAAATAAGGCATCAATTCAATTCATTTCAATCACGCTAGATAACCTATCATCCAGTACTCTGACCGCTTACTGTAGCGGTGTGGGCACCGTTTCCATCACGTCACCAAACGGCGAATGCCTCCACTTTCCAACCCACAACTCTCTGCTTCCCGCCTCCCTCCGTCATCTCCTTTAACGACAACGTCATCCTCTCCAGCCCAGGCTGACCCAGACGTCCGGCGTCCGTTTGCAGCGCCCCAACTGCAGCGCTCCGCGGCATAATTCCGTTTGATTGCACAACGGGGCCGATTCGCCCGTAGCCTCGGGTGCCTGCCCCGAGGCCCCGATGCTGAGCCATTATTTATATTGCTGCGGGGGCGGGGTTTGCGCGCACTCTCCTCGCCCCTCGATTGATCGCTTCCCGACCCCCCCCCCCCCTCGGCAGCGCCCCGCCCCTTTCCATCAGCCAGGTAATTAAGTGGGCCAACAATGTTCGCGCATTCGCTGATTACTTCCCTTTGTCGCCGGCCGTTTCCGGCGGCGGCGGCGCTGGGATCGCCCCGGTTGCCGCTGCCAGCGCGCCAATCTGCCGGAAGTCATCGGCGGGGAAATGGCGGCGGGGGGAGCGAGTGTGGTGGTGCGTGGGGTTGTGAAGTGCGAAGCCCGCACGTGGCGCAGGAAGGAGGGGGGAGCGGGGCGAAGCGTTTGGATGGGGCGCACGAGATCGCTGTCTGAGTCGGACCGAGTGGGGGCGGAGCACGACAGAGGACGACGAATGCTGGAAGGTCAGAGGGTGGAGCTGGTGCCAGACGGGAAACAGCTGTAAGCCAGCGGCGGGGATGCCAGTTCGGAGAGGAAAGCAAGGGAATAGATGACGCGAGTGGTATGATTCGGAGTGTGAGAATTGCATTTGGACGTGAGTGTGCTAGTTTTGCCAGGAAAGTAAAACCGAACATGGCGGAGGAGAGAGGGGGAGAGAGAGGGGGAGAGAGGGAGAGAGAGAGGGAGAGAGAGAGAGGGAGAGAGAGGGGGAGAGAGGGAGAGAGAGACGGAGAGAGACGGAGACAGAGAGAGAGAGAGGAACAGAGGAGAAGAGGGAGATGAGTAGATGAGAGGGAGGGAATGGAAAGAGGTGTAGGCTTGGGGCAAGGCCGTGGCGTGGCGTGGCGAGGCGAGGCGAGGCGAGGCGAGGCGACGTTCGATATGCTGGTCGTAAAGCAACTGAGCGGCGATAATGCGCCTGACGAGCGCGAGCGGACGCGCTTAGGCGATGAAAACCGCTGCTGTAACCCGTGTTTAACAGCTACCCAGGCCAATTCATCATTCCCCATACAGGTAGTGGTCCAGGCGTGTATAGCGCTGAGTCGCGTGTTTCTCGCCCGAGACTCCTCTTGCAAATTTCGTCGGATAAAAGAATGCCTCTTCCGATCCGCGTGTACATTAAACGATAACTGCGTTTCTAATGATCGTTCTCGTTGTGGTAGCGTCAATAAGCAACATATGTTGTCAATGCCACATAGAATATTTTTTGTTTTTTCAATTTAGAGTAAACTTTTGATGCTAATGCGGTAAACTTTGAACTCGATGAAAAGTATCGAATCATTAAAAAACATTGTGAATGATTAGAGAACTGATTTTTCCTTAAAATTACGGTTCCGAATCGACGTTTTCATGAAAAAACTAAAATTTATATTTTTCATCATGAAATCATTTCGAAAGGAACCTCATATTTCTCAACGTCTGAATACGTTAAACAGTGCAATCAGGTCATGATTACTTTGAAATAATTTTGATAAAATTTTTATATCATCTCTAACTTTTATGTCACATAATAATGTTATACACGTTAACATGCCGTATCAATGGGCATTATTTAAGCCACAATAAAGGTGAGGCAAAAGCTATATGCCAATTTCTTTATTTCACGTTTGGCAAAGCTTTACACAGTAGAAAAAGAAACTTAGTGTCTTAAGTTGAGTGTCTTAGTAATCAAAAATCAGTGATTGTGGTAAGTTATAATTGAGCTAAAAATTAGGTTTGTATGGAGGTATATTTCGGTATATTCAAATTATAAATTATTTTCATGAAAACTGAGGAATATCGTAAAATTTCGTATTTTTCACTTCGATAAGAAATTGTACTCGAGACATTAATAAATTCCTAGTGACAGAATGATGTTGGCTGGTCATATGTCTGATTTCTTAAGTGTCTTAGAACTTATGTAGGTGAATAGATTTATATTACAGTAGGTATGTAAAATATTATTTCCATCAATCTCCTATACATATTCATTGTGTTTCAAGAAGTTTTTATCATTTCAAAGTAAAAAAAATACTTTGAATCTGAATGTTAATTCCGGCATTTCCAAAGTGAGAATATTTTTCACACTTTTTTGTAATCGTCTGGCAATCTTGTAATACAATAGAAGAGCATGCAACGCATACGTTTATGAGTGACGAATTTCGTACTAACAGAAGCGCCATGCAGAAATACGAATGATTCGCACGAGATTCCGCTCTGGCTGAGCTTGCAACTCTCTGCTGTACGTGACGCTTCCTTCGAAGAGATTAATTAAATGGGTACGTCGAATTCAGCGACAGTCCCTCAGGTTATCCAATAGCCAGTGGCGATGACTGTCAATCAAGCAGATGTTCGATTCGGATCCGAAGTTCTTTCGTCGCAGCCCTGGCGGACATCACACGCCACTCGTTTCCGGTTGAAATCCACTGGGAGATCCAAATTAATCCCACTTCAAATTGACAATATTCGGATGTGCAGTTGCAATGAACACTAATATAATGCACATGCATAGATTTTTACTTTAATATTTGTGTCAAACAATGTTTAGGATATATGAATAATTAATATACAATTGCGAATATAATGTGCATTTTGTCAAGATAGGAATGTCTATTAGTTGAAAGAAAGTTGTTTAAGGAACGTAATATTGTGAAGCTCAATTGTATTTCAGAAATACTTTAAACAGTTCTGTTTTTGCTTGTGTTAGTACTTGTAGCACATTTCCTATTAATCTAATTAACTTAATTGATCATAATTAAACGATACGGACTGTATCACAATTCTGCACAATTATTTCATTTCATCAAAAGAGAAAGATTGAGTGCAATTTATTTCAGCGCTCCATTTTTTTTGTGTACGTTTCCAGTATTGAATTCGCTCTGCAAACATTTCTAGTTTACCAGTCCACACGAAAAACAACAAAGAAAACGCATACTTTGCGAGGAAAACCTCGCAAGCGTATTTGTTCTCTCTGGTATGCCAGTGACATAGTCGAGTCTTGTCCATATGTGCCCGTCGAAATGAGCAGGTCGGTTATTAACATATTCCAAAGAGAATTGAGAGAATTTCGGAATACGAAACTGAACAAACGTAGTCCTTTGTGTGGGAGGAATAAAGGAAGGATTTGAAAAAAAAACGCGACGCATGGACGCAAGAGGGAAACTGGGCGGTACCAGACGCCTCGGGTGCAGCGCACGTCAGAACGCGAGGAGGCGCGGCGCGGCAGAGCGGGGTCGGTCTGGGCGGAGTGGGCAAGCGGGCATGGAGACAGACGGGGCGCAATGCGGCGGGGTATGGCAGGGTGGGTGCGGACGGAACGGGCTGGGTAAGCGGGCGCGGGAATGGGAGGGTGCAGTGTGGCGGGGAGCAGCGGGGAGGGTGGGGACGGTGCGGGGTGGGCAAGCGGACGCGGCGCGGCAGAGCGGGGTCAGTCTGGGCGGAGTGGGCAAGCGGGCGCGGAGACAGACAGGGCGCAACGCGGCGGGGTGTGGCAGGGTGGGTGCGGACGGAACGGGCTGGGTAAGTGGGCGCGGGAATGGGAGGGTGCAGTGTGGCGGGGAGCAGCGGGGAGGGTGGGAACGGAGCGGGGTGGGTAAGCGGACGCGGCGCGGCGGAGCGGGGTCGGTCTGGGTAGGGAGGAGTGGTGGGGAGTGTCAGTACCTAGTGCAACGGGGAGGGGAAGGGTCGGAGCGGGGTGGGTAAGCGCGTGCGGGGAAGGGTATGGCAAGTAGCGGCGGGGACAGGCAGGGTACAGTGCGGCGCGGAGCGGGGGTAGTTGGGGGCGGAGCGGGGGGGGGGGGTAAGAGCGGACGCAGCGGAGCACGGTGTGGCGCGGAGGGGAAGGGGGGTTGGAGTGGGGTGGGTAAGCGCATGCGGTGACGGACAGGGCGAGGAGCGGCGGGGACGGGCAGGGCGCAGTGCGTCGGAACAGCGAAGCTCGGGGAGCGCGGCAGGGTACGGCGGGGTGCAGCGGGGAGGGGTGCGGCGGGACAGGGCGGGGCGGGGCGTGGCGGGTCGAGGTGGGGCGGGGCGGGGCGCGGGGGGCGCGGTAGGGCGGGGTGCGGTGGGGCGGGGGGCGGCGGGATGCAGTGGGGCGGGGCGCGGCAGGGCGGGGTGCGGCGGGGAGGGGTGCGACGGGGCGGGGCGGTGGCGGGGCGGGACGTGGCGGGGCGGGGCGCGGCGGGGCGCGGCGGGGCGCGGCGGGGCGCGGCGGGGCGCGGCGGGGCGCGGCGGGGCGCGGCAGGGCGGGGTGGGCGGGGCGGGGCGGGGGGCGGCGGGGCGGGGGGCGGCGGGGCGGGGCGCAGTGCGGCGGGGGCAGCGGGGCAGTGGGGCTCGGGGAGCGTGGCAGGGTACGGCGGGGCGGGGCCGTGAAAGGATGGGCGCCCCGCCCTCTCCAGCCCTTAATGAGGCGGCGCGCCGTCGAGCAAAGGGGCTCTCTTGGGCTGCTCCCACGGCGCGCGCCGCCCTCCCTTGAGGGCCCTCCACGCGCCGCTAATAAATACGCCTTCCGCGCCTCACAGAACGACTGCGGCCCTCGCCCGCCAATGCAGAGATATCCACGAGGTGAACAATGGCGGCGAGGACAGTCGTGTGAGGTATTAGACAAGGCGCTCATTTCTGCAATCGGAAATTGAATCAAGTAGTTTGAAATGAAGGAAACGTTCAACAAGTAAAGTTATCGCTAAAAAGTTCAAGCAGTGCTTGTGCGGTGATGGTTGGTTAACAACGTAGCAAAAGCTGTAAATGACAGCTCTGAAAATAGTTTCTATAATTTGGAATAATTTGGTGCCTACTTTTGTTAATGTAGCGACAATAGTGAGGTTTAGACCTTATTACAAAATGCTTTTGTATTCGAGTATAGAGATATTTGATAGATATTTATTATTTATGTACGTAGGTTTATACAAACCAGAGGCAGATCTCTACAATTTAAATATGACAGTTAGGAATATTAATACAATGTACGTTTAACTATTTAAGACAATAATAATAATAATAATAATAATAATAATAATAATAATAATAATAATAATAATAACAATAATAATAACAATAATAATATAACAATAAAGGCAATAATTACAATAATGGCATTAACTCATTGTTTGGCTGTCCTGAAATGATATTTTGACTAATAAATATACGATACTTTAAATACAATGCACTCCACTTCACTTTACAACACTTGCACTTCACTTCTCTTTCTATTTGTCTATTGGACTACACTTCATGTCATAACATTCCAATTCAACTACTACTTTGAATATAATTATATATTTAATATAGCAATGCACATCACTAATAATAACAATAACTACAAACTAATAACTGTTTTAATCAGCCTAACTTACTACTTAATAAAGTTTACAAATATCATTAGTAAATATATATTTAAATCTTTGTACACCTATAGGAAAGGGATCCATGGCTGTCGCAGGCAAAGTATTTCAGTCCTTTATTGTTCCATTTGTGAAGGAAAACTTTTCAACGTCTGTTCTCTCCGGCCTGTACTCTATTTTATGCTTGTGGTCCTCTCTACTAAAGTAAGTGGATCTATAGAGTCTAATGCAGATAGTTTTCCCAGCTGGATAGCCAGCATATGCATTGTACGGGGCACAGAGTCTTCCCTTAGCCCACCTGATTTCTAGAGGCTCCCATTCTACTTTCTTCCTATTGCTTTGGAAAGTACGTTTACGCGCTCTTTTCTGTACTCTATGCAAAAATTTCTTTTATGAATTTCTATAAGGATCTCAACAAATCGTTCCCTATTCCATTAATAGGCGACCTAGAGATAAATAAGCCAATTCTCTCGCTTTCGCTATAGCCTTCGCGTAGTAAAATGCAAAGATCTTCTGGCTTTCCCTACGACAAGATTTACTTGACTTTCACCACTCAATTTTCTATCAAAAATTATTCACTGGGAATATTTTTGCTGCCTAAACGGTATTGAGTGTCACTATATTTGCGGCCCCTACCAAACGTGATGGTTTTGCTTTATGAACTATTTATTGTTATAATTTTTTTTCTGCCCAGAAATGAAGTATATCTTGATTACCCTGAAAAATATCCTCTGTGCCTTCCCACAGTATCCAATACCTAAGAAATATATTTCCATTTTAATGTTTGGAAGATCGTTTTAGTACGATTTTTATTAATAGAAAAAGTGTTTACATACACATGCAGATTTTCCCCACAAGATGTTACATTGAAAATAATTCGAATGTACGAAATAAATTCAAATAAATATGAGAATACATCAATGAAAGGAACTACGAACAAAATATTGTCATAACACGAACAAATCAAATAATTGATTTGTCAGGCTATACAATTTAAATAATTGGGATGTTTGCGCATTCATAGGCTCACTGATGAAGAGGAATTCACGATGTCTTTCAACTCACTTAAGAACGCGGTAACACCAAAACTAGAGCGCAACTCAAAATGTTTAAAACAGGTTCAGTATTGGTAATCACATTTAAGCAACACACTAAATTGAAAGAATCTCCCGTAATTTAATAAAGGTGATTTATGCGTGGGCAAAGTTGTGAATGTACGCCATGGTCGTCCGTTAACTTCACACCAGACCTTAGATCGGCTCTAAAAGGACACCTTCTCTTGCCAAGCTCGGTCGTTAATTGCCTCTTATCGCCCTTCCGAGAAGTGATGTCTTTTCTTAACTTCTTTGCTTCGATATCGCACTCTAATGAATGGGTTCAGTGATACCGTAATGTGCAGTAGCATCGCCGATACGTGCAACAATTTAAGTCGTTCTAGATAAGGTGATAGGTGTGCTAGTACACAGTCCTATCAGCCTTTATCGAAACGAATAGGTTTAGATCCTAACGCTGAGAATTTACCCTTCGATTCAAAAGGCACCAAGTTATTGTAAAATAGATTCGTATTTTTCTGAACCTAGGCAAACATAGAATTCTCCACCAAATCTATTAACAACAGTAGAAATGTTGAATTAACTCTTACATGAACCTTACTTAACACTTTTAGAATTTATTCTGAGTAATATGCAAGTATTATACTTCTACCTCAGATGTCACATTCTTTTTTCAGTTTTTAACACCAATAAATAAAATCAAATAGAATAATATTGTATTGATTGTTCACGAAAGTACAATCGTACCGAAAATTAACTTTAACAGTCTTCAGTTACTCATTAAAAATCATCCTAAACTGACAACCTTGATTTTCAAAACAGAACTACTAATCTGCAATTAGCTTCCTAGTCGACATTATTTTCACAGATAGTGAAGAAAAGACCAATTAAAACATACGAAACATAATTAATTGTTTAGAATGTATACGTTTGTATTAAAACTATTGAAATTAATCAAATTATGCTGATTGCAGGAAAGTGGCTATCCTAATCGGATAAGAAATAATCTACTCGGTTTGAAATAAGCGGAAAATGAACCACAAGAGAATGCATCACAGTAAAAGCTGTTATGGCTAATAAATTTGGTCAATGTACACATACTAGTAGAATAACAATAGCCGTAATGTTTTCTGAACCATCCATAGCAATTTTCACAAATTTTATTTATATTTGCCTAGAGTTTTCGAATATCCGCCATGCCAAACCTACAACTTCATTGCATTTTGAAACATTTTAAAAGTGAATATAAACTTTATTATTTTATTTGCAGAAGATACATGAAACATACCTGTGAACAAATATTAAAATTCAACATGAGTAACATAATAACATGTGTGGTTCGTATATTCCAAAAATGGTATGTACCATATTAATATCTCTAACAATTTTACCAGTGGTATTTGCAAAAACACGCAAAATTTCAAAGATTTCTTCTTGAGAAGTGCCTGTCAGTTATTACGATTTTCATTGCCATTAATGGTAATTATTTATGATAAACTTGGAAGAAGTTTTATCCGTTTAATAAAGTAACAATAGTGCAGAATAAATAACGTCGTGTATTTATTATCCAAACGCCTCTTCCTAATTTAATAATTCATCAGGTTTATTTTTGTTTTCGAAGAAGGGGATTTTTGAATTTAAGTTAGTTGTTCAGTTCATTTAACATCTATTTGATATGCAATATGTTAACTAATTAACCATTTTGAGAGAAAAGAAGAAATGTGAACAGATGTTTTACAATTTAACATATATTATTTGTATTAATCTATTTTAGCAACGTCATCAAAGAAGAGACAAAATTAATGTCGTTTTTTCTATGATCAATTTCATCCAACGTTTTCTCAGTGCTATTGGGAGGTACAACAGATGATACACTTGAGCGACCGCACTTCGAAGTACTTCCCCATCTACCATCCCTCTGCAATTCGCCACCCGGGATGAGTCTTTCATTGAACGTGGAAGAATACTTCCATTGTTCTTACATGCCATGGTTTACGCAAAGCGATCTTTTCACAGAACGTCGCCAGTCGGACCTCTTTCTGCAGAGTATGGCGCTTGTTCCTGACAGTCGGACGTTTTCACAAAACGTTCCCCACGGGATATTCCTGGTGGAGAGGATTTAAATAAACAGCCAGTCTGCCTGCCTTATGCAAGACTCCTCAAATCTTAATGATCGTAGCCTCATTGGCTTTGTACTTATGTACTCGCTCACGAAAAGGACACAAAAAAATCTTCTCAACATTCTTTACTCGAGAATCTGAGAGCTGAGAACACAAGGTATCCATTACCGTTCACACTGTGAGATTTCGCAAATGTGTCCATTACGGAGGTAGAAAGAAACCCTATTTAAAATCTACAAAATTCTATGAGATAACGAACATATTCTTTCTGACATGACTTGAAATGTTTTTGTAGAAAAATAATAAAATCCGTTAATATGAGTTGGCAATAAATTTCTTGGGCTGTATAAAGCTACTTAATTCTCCATTTATTTTTTGCTCTTCAATTCTACTGCTACTTCATTTTTTCTCGTTCCACGAGAATCAATAAAAATCTTTCTCTTTCAAGCACCCTCTTTACTCTTTTGTGGAAGCACTAAACCAGATGTATTCCTCTTTTTAAAATGTGTATTCTGTATGAGTGCCAGATGTAAGATGGAGATCCTGCGCAGATTTGCAGACGAAGGGTTCAGGCCCCGGTCGTTTGAAAGCAGAACGAACGAGAGCCAACAGCTGTTTGCACAGATGTCGAGACAACTCTGCTTGCCTGGCAAATGAGAGTTGGCAAATTTCCTGAAATGTAAATGCCACTCGATGAGCTTCTGATTTGAAGAGAAGAGTTTAGTATCACGTATAATTCCTTCTCATTTCATCACGAAAAAATCTGCATGCTTGTATTGATTACTTTATCAAGAATATCACACCCAAAGTTCACTTCTGGCGTATAATTCAATCTAGATATCTTCTATTTTGTTCTAGGAAAAAACTATTTCCAAAATATAGGTTTAAAGAGGACCGTGATTTGCGCAACTTTATCTCAAATTGAATTCCCATTTTACTTGTTACTTTATCCAAATATTTTAATGAAAGTTGATAGCTTTCAAAATTATGTATTTAATTATTATAAATAATTCAGTATAACTGCATCCAAGGTTGGGTAAGGACCTTCTGCCGCAACCAGTGGAATGTCCCTATACTTCTAGAAACACGGGCGATTCATATTAGCTTCACTCATAACTTAAAAATTCACTGCCGGAATCCATTCCAAGAGATAAAGTATTAATTAAAACTGCGCGCCATTCCCGGCGCGGGAACAGCCTCCAGCTCATGAGCACCACGCGCATGAGCGCAGCGCGAGATTCTTAGTTAATTAATTAAGGGCGGGAGCGGCCCCCTCTCTGAGCGCTGCTCCAGGTGCCTGCATTAGTAAACACAGAAGGAAGATGGGCAGCGACGGCGAGGGCGGGCATTCGCCCAGGAGGGTAGCGGCGACGACGGCGGCGGTGGCGTTGGCGGTGGAGCCAGCGAAGGCGAAGGCGGAGGCGAAGGCGGAGGCGAAGACGAAGGCGGAGGTGAAGTCGGAGGCGGAGGCGAAGGCGATGGCGGAAGCGGAGGCGAAGGCGAAGGCGGAGGCGAAGGCGAAGACGGAGGCGAAGGTGGAGGCGGAGGCGAAGGCGTAGGCGAAGGCGGAGGCGGAGGCGGAGGTGAAGGCGGAGGCGAAGGCGGAGGCGAAGGAGGAGGCGAAGGTGGAGGCGAAGGCGTAGGCGAAGGCGTAGGCGAAGGCGTAGGCGAAGGCGGAGGCGAAGGCATAGGCGAAGGCGGAGGCGAAGGCGAAGGCATAGGCGGAGGCGGAGGCGGAGGCGAAGGCGAAGGCGAAGGCGAAGGCGGAGGCGAAGGCGTAGGCGAAGGCGTAGGCGAAGGCGTAGGCGAAGGCGAAGGCGGAGGCGGAGGTGTAGGCGGAGGCGGAGGCGGAGGCGGAGGCGGAGGCGAAGGCGGGTAGCGGCGGCGGCGGCGGCGAGGGCGGGGCGGAGGAGGAGGGCTGCTTGCATAGCGTTGTTAAGTGAAGAGCGCTCGGGACCGGGCGGACGGCGCTGCATGTTAAAAGGCCCCCTCCGCGTGGTGTGCGGACGCCGCGCCGGCTTGCTTACATGGCAGCATCGCACGAGGACAACTGCTGGCGCCCGCGACTTCGCTTGGCGGCTGCTCTTTTGGGGCAGCCCGGACGCCCCCGCGGCAGCGTCAACCGGAAGGGAGAATTTCTTAGAAGTGATGTTAAAGGTTAAAAGGACCGTCATAATATGTGCTTAGATGGTTTTCTGTGAAATTGTTTGTAGGTCTCTGGTGAGAAAGGCAGTTGAGACGCGTATGTGTTTTCTAGGAACCTTCTTCCGAACCAAACGAGACCTTGCGTTTAGAGAATTTGGCAAAACACTGGCTTAAACTTGTACATATTTTCTGAAGTCTGCAATTATTTTTATTATATGAATAAAAACAACAGAATCACCACTCTAAAAATAATTATTTTTATTTTTCAGTTTAATTAATTTTGCAATGTTGAACTGAACTGAAGTTTTAAATTTACAACTCCACTCATAACTATAAGGTGGTGAAAATGAATTAAAGTTCAAAATCAAATTTGCCTTTAGGAGGCAAAATGGTCTTAGTATCACATACTTTTAGTATTATTCTGATGCTGTCATTAATTCTTTTGTCATCTTCTGCCGTGTATCTTGAACACAACACATCATTTGGTAAGTATACAATGTCTTGGTGTTAACTATCTTCTATAGACGAATGGCACAAAGTAACATTTTTCATTTGCGCTATTACACGTTTGAAACATTCCCAAGATGATTTTCACCAGTAGCGTTTGTGAACAATACCATACATTCTGAAAATGACGTACATAATTCTAGAAATCGATTTATGTGAATGAACGTGAAACATTATTTACAATGTAAAATGGTATTCACATAAATGAAGATATACAATTGCTGATAACCTTATAATATTATAAATGTTTTAAATGTCTGTCTATAATACTAAGACGTACCAATCTGAAAAAAAGTATCACTTTGTCACCTCTAACGGTTCGGATGGATTCGAATACCAAAGAAATACTTGTAAAATTTCCATATCTCTGATTTTTGGAGCACCTGGCGCCACCTTCGACCGCGCCTCTCTCCGCCGCCCATTCGTCCGCGACGTGCACAGTCGCTCTCGTGATGGCGGTGTTTTCCCTCGCCCGCCGCCGCCCCCGCCGCCGCCAGGCAGGGTGCCATGAATAGCGAGCGCGCTTCTTCCGCGCATCATAAACTTTTAACAAAAACCCTCGCGGTACAGTCGATAAAAGATTTAAAACACTCGGCCCGAGTTTTACGGGCACTCCCGACGGAGCACGCCGCAGCGGCCGCCGCCGCCTACTGCTGCCCCAACCCCGCCCCCACCCCCACCCCCGCCCCCGGCCTTGTGCCCCACTCGGCCGCCGCCGCCTACTGCTGCCCCACCCCCACGACACACGGCCAAAGGAATAGGAAAACGCCTCGAACAGTCGTCGGCTGGCCCGGTGTGAATGCGGTAACCCTCTAGTGCTGGGAGTTTTGGGTAGTCATCATGTGTTTCCTCCTAGCGGACAGTATTCATGGAGGAAACTCAAAGTGGTTGACAAAGCGGATCGCTAATTCCTTCACTTCCTCGCGCGTGCAAGGTAGTGTGAACTGTGGACATATGCATTTATCCAAATTATTTCCAGTGACAGCCGAGCATAAAATGCATTGTTTTTATGAAATCAGTAAACCAAAATATGTAACTAGAGAAATGTAGTGCTACTGAATGCGCTTTCGGAACATTGTCATAAAATCAAGAAAACAATATTAATCAAGAGGAGTGAGTTAGAATGATGTTAGATTATAGAGTTATGATAATTTTCGAGATCTATAAAGTGAGTGTGTATAAAAAACAACATTATAATTGATACGTAAGCATTTGATAGCCTTCCAAATGACGAAATTCAATTGAGTTCCCATAAAGTTACAAAGCAATGTACAAAACGCCCGTCTAATGCATTTATTATTATGGAAGATATTTCCATAAATTCGTGCATAACTATCCAATTGTGTACACTCACATAAAATGATAAAGGCTCTATTGATTTGATTCATTAATGTTTTAACAATACTTAAAAAAATATTTGAGATTATGTTGAAGTTTACTTGTTCATTTACGCAGAAATGAACCCAGCACTTTTACACATTTGTTCGTGCACTCTTTCACATTTTTTACACGTTTTTCCAGCACTTTTACTCATTTGTTCGTGTGTCGTTTTTTCCTTTATCTCACTCAGGGGACCTCCTAAACGTTTAAAATAAAAAGAAGTTATATATCAATTTTGAATCTTGTAAACACCGGCTCTAAAGCCAGAGTGCACTTCTCCACTGAGAACCAGAGTGCGCAGCCAGCGTGCCAGCGAAACTCCCAGGAGTTCCGGCAGCTGGGAGGCGTTAATGTAAGCGCCGATACCTTTCGGGAAGCGTTCGTTGTGTCCGCCGCCATTTGATAACACGTCGCAGTGGAGCTGCTGACGCCCGGTCCTGACGCGTGGGGAACAGCGTTGTACGTGAGCCTAAAAAAGAGCCAATCAATTTTACTGAAGGAGAAGCGAGACGCTATATTAGTGCTATTTTGGCTAATGTGTGCTAATGGCTCAATGACGTCACACGATTTACATCACACAATCGTACACATTAAAGTAGTCCTTGAGTTACGAATGAATTACTAAAATTTTGTTTTTGTTTTTACTACAAGTGAATGGACCGGTCTCACGATCGCAGAAATTGTGCTGTCGCTGTTGCTGGTAGTCGCGCGTTGAGGGCTGCTGTCCAGAGCTTACACGGCCAGGATGCCCGCTGACCGCTCTCCGTCTGACTACTGCCACAGCGGCCTGAATCCATTGATGATCTTCGCCCCTCTGCTAGTTGCAACCGAATACTCCGAAACCCCTTCTCAATTCTGCCTGCTCTCGACTCGGCTCACCCCCTTCATCTGTTTACTCTTCCTGGCGCACCAGCTGCCCCTTCAAGATCGGAAGCCTCCACGCAAGATCTGCGGACTTGATGGGCCAACCGTTGCCATCGATTCGCACATAGAATCAAATATGTAACGTATCTGCCGTTGCTATTCGCATCCTGCCTAGTAAAACACCGAAAACAAATATCTGTTGTTTTCTCTCGTTTCTTTTAATGGTCTTCAGAAGGAAGTTCTATAATTGTTGGGGAACTTCCGGCTGAACACGTGGTAAAATAATAATGGAAAGTACGTTGTGCGATAAGTAGATTGATTTAAGTGAGAGCGTAGGCTTCCGCGGCCGGAGTCAGTATGTACTAGACTGTCCGGGTGACGCCGCGTCCATGGCGAAGGTGCCGACGTTTCGGTCGCCATTCTGCGACCTTCCTCAGAGCTTAATTGGGTTCTTTGCTTCTATTGTGACCTAGTAGGGCGTTCTAGAACATCATGGGTCAACCTTCAACACTATGTCCTCCGTCTTCGGCGCCTGGTGTTGCAGGGAGTGGCATGCAGGGACGCGTTTCACAATGGCTGTGACTTCGAATTCTTCCTACGGCACTGACGCGTACATGCAGTGGCATGGCCCAGTCATTAACTGTCACTTCTTGTCCTGCCAAGATCTCCGATACGCTACCCCAAAGTAGATACTTACGGCTGAGGCAGACTTGGAGGTTCTTGGGCAGGATGAATACCGAACTGTTATTCAAGAAGATGGGTTCATGAGTTACGAACATACGTCCTACAGTCAAGGAGGGAACGGATCTTGTCATAACAAAAGTCTCTGGAACATGAAACATGGAAGTGTGCGGTACACTAAATACAGAGAAATGTGTGTCTGGGTTGTTCGTGGATGTCACGGAAGTATGAAAGCGGTTCCATCAAGAACCACAAATCCAATACAGACCAATCTATCCCATTAGTAAATCAATCGTGTACTTTATTTTGTATTTTGACGTAATTTGGAATGCTTGATTCATATTTCCACTGGTCGTAATTGTCCGTACCCACACATATTTTTTAAAACATCTACATCACCACATAAATGTCCTTTAATGAACAAAATAGTAAATGTAGACAAAAATTCCTCATAAAATGTGATTACTTATTGCTCAACCTAAAAATAAGGCGCTTCATTTCTTGGATTTTATTAATTTGATCCTGAACCCAATCTAATGCATAGTTGTGGAGTCTCCAACGTCATCTCGAAAGGATATTAAGGAGCGGAAACGGGTGCCATCGGAACAACACGTAATTACAACTGAAGAATTAAAATCGTAATTTATTGAAGAACGGCAAAAACCTTGTTAATAAAAAACAGACATCTCTTAAGTTAGGGCCTGAATTGTCAGTGGAACGCACTCCACGTTGCAGTTACTATTCTTCTAAAGTAAAAAGTCATCGTGCGTCGTACAAGTATAACAATCTTTAATACATTGACCAACTTAGTTAATTTTACAGATTCGTTACATAGGCTTATTAGCTTCCCAAATAAAAGAAGATATCAATAGTTACGTGATACGTAGAAACCCCTATAATAATAATAATAATAATAATAATAATAATAATAATAATAATGTCTTTATTAATGGCGAGGCTCAGGCCCTATGTCTCTTCTTTTGTCATGTCTTGCGTACAACCAACACACGTCTCCACGTAACGTGCTTCCTACCCAGCCAAGTAGCTTGGCTCTCAGAGGCCACGACTGGGAGTATGGGGCGAACGGAGAACGAGCGCAAGAATTCCTGTTTTGGGGCGACGAGACGGCGCGGCGAGGCGAGTGCAAGGGCAACGGGGTGGGAGAGAAACGGGGGAGGGGGTGGGGGCAAACCACGCAGTTAGTGGCGAGCGTCGCCTCTCGCCGTTTCAATTACAGCGGGCGTACAAACCCCGAGGGCGTCATATTCCGGGCAGGGCAGGGCGGGGCGGGGGCGGGAGCGGGGGCGGGGGCGGGGCGCTGCCCGGGGGCAGCAGACCGAGGCGCAGGCCCAGGCGGCGATGAGGCTGCGCGGAGCAAGATGCTGGCGCCCCGGAAGAGATGGCTCGTAAGCGGCGAGGGCAAGCCAGGCGTATGAGATACAGTCCACGGTGAAAATGGGATAAGTGCATGCGACAGGCGTTATTGTGTTATAAAAGTTATCGTAAATATGAACGCCTGAATGAGTAGTAGGAAAAACCTTTTAGAAAGAATGGAGCAAAAAGAGGCTACCTAAACAAGTGCTTCAGTACAACCCAACAGAAAGAAGGAGTGTGGGAAGACTACGAAGATGTTTCGATGTATGAAGACGGAAGAGACAGCCTCATAGACCTTGAAGTGCAGAAAAACAAGAAGAAGACTATCAAAACCCGAACGCAACCTAAAAAAAACTATGAATCGATGGTGGTAGATCTAAGTTTGCGGTCCCGTGCGTCGGCGTCACCAACAGATTAAGTTAATAAAAGTTAGTTTATTTAAGTACTGTTTCTTACTTCACAAGCCAAATATGTATCACTCATTTAATCCGCATTTACAATAAATGGCATCCTCACCTGGGCTTTTAATATGGAGATAAACAAAACAATGCGAAAAAACAGGTTGGAATTGAAAATAAATAAGGAGGATATTTTATTGTATGAACACGTTATTCATAAGTATCAAAATATTAATGATTGAATCGTTCAGAAAAGAGAGTATTTTCTCACTTATCACATTTTGATTTAATGAGAAATAACATTGCTTCAACCATAATGGAACTTATTCATCTTCAGTAAAAGTCTGTGATTCTCTGCGCACCTCAAAAACGTTTGGCATCTACGGAAAGAATGAAGGAGTAATATGAGTTTGCGTAGCGCTCGCTTCTACCAGTTTCTAAGTTCGAAAGTGGAAATATAAAAAAATTATAATGGAAAGGATTATGTTACAAAAAACGCTCATTTTAAGAAATAGAAAGTCTAACGCTCATGCGCACAAGCTGAGCGGCGTTGCCAAAATTCCCGCGCTCCCGGACAAAAGAAAAACGGAATGTCAGTCTACCGGTGGATGTCGAACGAAGCAGATGTCGAATGAAGCAGAGCCCGTGTGCTCTCGCCATTCTTTGCAAAGCATAACTCCAGAGAATAGTCGTAATCCGCGATACTGTCAAACGCGTCAAAATGAACAAACTTGCATACTTTAAAGGTGTTATTTTGTGGTGAAAGTGACGACCAAAATCAAGCCGACGGGGACTTTCGTCAACGGTTGTGGCGCCAAAGGAACGAACAACGTATTCTACCTGGAAGTCGGCACATTAGTTCTGTATCTAAATTTAAGCTTAAACTATTGGTACCAAAATTTAAGCAAGGGTAGCATTTGCACTCAATGTTATTCATGTACAAATTAGTTTTATTTATTACGTAATAAAAATGTGTTCACAACCCTGTACAACACATGTTTATACATTAATTGTAATCATTCATTTCACGTCCATTCATAACCTTCCATACAAATTAGATAGTTCTGAAGTGTAAAGGGAGCTACCAGAAATTCAAAATTACCATCGCACTTGAGAATATATCAGATTACAAGTTCACGTGCAGTCTGCAGCACAAAATAGGTGCGAATGTGTCTCTGCAAAAACCTTTTTTTGGATGCGACTATCTTCAGTTTGTTCTTCCATCTGTAGCCCATCCACCTACACATCGTTCGCGTAGTCTGGGAATCATTCGTGTACTTCCTCGGCTAGATTTTTCTAGGCATAATTTTAAAGTGCGTTATAATTTGATTCTCCATTGCCCCGACAAAGTTTTCAGTATATTTATTCAGTCTTCTTTTCAGTGGATTTTACTTTCAGTATAAACGACTTACGAAATGCTGAATGGTATCTAATTTTAAAATTCCTATCTTGTGTAGAAGAAAAGTTTTCAAAGCTATGTTTTTATCTATTGAATACACTAGAAACGTCTTCCACTCCATTTACAGTGATTTGCGCAAAATGTGTGCCATTTTTACAAATTCTGGAACGGTGTTCGCTTTACTCCCACGCGACCACCAACTACGAAAGGTAGCTGCTGGCATCGAACTCGGTCTCCTGCCGGCGTATTTCCGAGTGCGGAATCTCGGGGGCGTGAAAAACGCTGCGGAGTGCTCGGCGCGTGGGGGCGTTATCTGAAGGTGCACTCGTGCGGTAGGGGCGATGTGGGCGGGGCTGGGCGGGGCGGGCAGGAGCGCTTCCCGAAAGGCACCCAAAGCGACTCTCCCCCCCCTCGTCCCGAGCCGCCGCACCGCACCCCGAGCCGCCCCCCCCCCGAGCCGCCCAGCCCCCCCCGAGCCGCCCCGCCCCACCCCGAGCCGCCCCGCCCCACCCCGAGCCTCCCCGCCCCACCCCCATCCGCCCCCACACCCCGAGCCGCCCCGCCCCACCCCGCGCTACCGCGCGCCGCCCTGACCCACACCACCCTGCCCCGCATCGCTGCGCGCCGCCCCGCCTCGCCCCTTCCCGAGCCGACCCGCGCTGCCCCTCGCCGCCCTGCCCGCGCCGCCCCGCCTCGCCCCGCCCCGCGCCGCCCCGCCCAGACCACTCCGTGCGAGTGTGGTCGTATCGCTCCGCTTCTTTATGCGGAGGCGACCGCGAACAATCACTGGGAGCCGAGCACCGCACGAGGGCGCCGCGGCGCGGGGGCTCGAGGGCTCCGGGCGGTGGAAAGGGTCCTCGGCGGATGCGGAGGCAGATAGAAGACGCGCCACACTTTAGACAACCCTCCAGTTGCTTCATTCTAAGCGTTTCTCTCAATTCAATCTGGGTGTATTTTCTCTTCTAATAGAATCGTGTAAACATATGGCAACTATTCAAAGCTCGTATAAGCATCAGATACACAATTTTCACTATGTTTATATAACACACACTTGAAAAACTAAAAATCTTTCTTAAATGTTTATGTAATGGCCCATCTCAATTCCTGCATGTTTTGTTAAATTGTTTTAACATTATTTTGGTGTATAAAAGACAAATACATTTCTAAAGAGACAATTCATCTACTTTTATTGGCTTAAAAAAATAAACAATCGTTAAAATCAATATAAATTTATATGTGTCGCAAAATGGTGTTCAAAATATCCAATTAATACAACAGGATAAAAATATAAAATTAAATTATCAGTCACTAATTACACAAATGACAAAGCTTATCGTCTTACAAGAAGATATATTTGATTCTAAATAGAAAAAAAAATAAAAATTAATCGGGATATGAGGAAATGAAGGAATGAAAACGACGACGCGAAATAGAAATAGCAGTGAGCGCAACAAGAAAAACAAAATCAGAAGCAGCACACGGGCTAGGAATACCTAAATAAAGGGAAAAGGAGGATACTGGATTCCGTAGCAATGCGCGAAATCTGAAGCCAGGGATTCTAACGGAAAAGCGAAACTATTTCAGATTCGACCCTCGCGCTTCCGCAGATCCTTCGAACGCCCGTGACCATCCTCCCTTTGCATCGGAGCGAACGCGTTTCGCGCACTAACCGTTTTATGTCGAAAAGCAACGCAGTAAATTTTACGGCACTTTTTAAGTTTGCTTTCGCGGAATCTCAATATTTCTGGGAAATAAAATCCTAAGAAGAGCGTTTATTGTCTCGCGTGTACCCTCTCATGAAATGGTATCATCCTTGTGTTATCTGCTCTAAACGTTTGGAACGACATGGAGCTGTTATTTACTGAAACTGACATGCTATATTTCTTTTAAGTAAGTTAAGAGTAAAATAATGGTTTTAATTTTTTCAAACTCTAAACGTTTTTCATATTCATTTATCTGCTCACTAGTTCCTAAATTAACAGTAAATGTATGCTTTCCCAAGGCACTCTCCAAATAATAAAGACAAAATATATAGTATTTCTAAAGCAATTAGCTTGTCGAAATACAAAACGTGTTAATATAACGTTCTTGTTAACGCGACTGAATGCGAGAACAATATCTCGACTGACGAACAGTGAATTCCCTTCGCCGGATTCTTCTACCACCGCCGTGTCGGCTCTGCCTCGAATGTCTGACCCTCGTAACGATATTCAAGTGGAATCCGCACTTGTACGAGGGCTCTACGAAAATTAATAAAGAAGGCCGCCCCAGCCCGTCCCCGCGCGCCTCACCCCGCCCCCGCCCCTCCGCCCCGCCCGCGCAACCACCCCCGGCCCCGCCCCCGGCCCCGCCCCCGGCCCCACCGCGGACCAGACAACGCCCACCCGCCGCTGTCCGGATTGCTCGAATTCCTGAAGCAAATGAAGCTCCGGCCGCGCCTAAAGCGTTTTCATTTACTTTCGACTGCGACGATTTACGAAGGCCGTGGAATCGTCCGAAGGCTCGCTACCGCGGAGGAGCGAATACGCCAACCCATCGGGGATTCTTTGGAGCGAAATTATGGCGCGAGCGGCTGGTGGAAATGGACGCGAGGAAGAGTTGACGCAGAGGCAAGTCTTCAAATTTTACTCGCTCGGGAATAAAAGGCCAAGAGGGAATGGAAAGAAGAGAGTGCGAAATATTGGGGATGGATGGGAAGGGAAACAGTGAACAAGAGTGGCTGAGGAAAGAAAATAAGAGGAGCTTACTGAATATAGCAAAATCTGATGGTTGGCTTTTGTTTTTGTAGAGATCTAGAAGGTAAACGATGTAAATATGTTCTACAGTATGTCATCTTTGAACGTGAGGCAAATGATATGCTCTTTTATGAGTTTGGGTTTTGATTGTCATAATTTTGAAAGTTTTTTTGTGGTCTCTTTTGTGGTTCTTTCGAGCTATAATCCCAGAGATGAGATAATAAAACTTGCATAAAAGTAGTGACTGAAGAATGCAGTTCCCTCATGCACCTAGGATAACGTTGTTTCTATCAACATCTCATTAATAGTATTTTAGTCATGCGCTTTTAGTACTTACTATAGTCACTGTTCTTTCGTTTACTGTCGCCCATGAAAGCTAAACGCTTTTTACCCAGGTGTATGAAGAGAAGAGATGTGAACAGATTTATAGATCATTAAACACAATCAGATATTTTTACGGGTGGCAGTTTTTGTGAATTCGTAAAATATTGTTTTATCACATCATAACACTTCGTCTTTCATACCATACTTAAACCCTTATATGATTTAATGAGTTCTTATCAAAATTGACAATAAATGACTTACTTTTCATAAAATCTCACAGAATAACGTCCCTTGCGTTCTTGCACTGTGATGCATCCAACACTAATTCAAAGTACAATTCTTCCTTTGAAGCACAGTATGCACGGCTTTCTGGCAAGTTTCGGTTGAAGTCTCAGCTTTCATTCAGTAGAACACTTCGTCTGGACGCGAATTCTAATTTCAGCTTTCACCACATTACCTCGACTGCCTTTCATCTACAGCTGCACCAGTAATTTATTTCACCGTTTGGCAGTTCTGTCTTTATTAGATCGACGTCGTTGGAGCCGCGACAAAGGAATGCTTTATCAGCCCGGACGTGCGCTTGCTGGGATAATCGGCTCTCGGAAGCTTAGTTTCAAAGTAGCTCGTCTCGGCGTCAAACATTCCGCAAAGAGCCAGGTTTTGTAAATACTCGCTGGAGGCGCCACAAGTCACCGCGTCACGCGAGCGAGGAAGATCTTTCCCGGGAGAAGGACGTGGCTGCGCCGACGGTAAATAATATATCGGCTCGCCGCCGCTTGGCACGCGGCCAGACGTCGAATTAGCGGCTTAGCACGCGGGAGGCGGCCCGTGGAAAAATAACAGGAAAAATATATAACGGCTGGAATCCCGTGTTAAAATTAAGCACTGTCATCGCCGAAGGATGAGATATCGACGCAGGCACCCGATACCCGAAAGAGGTCGCAGGCGGGCGGGCGGACGAGAACAGAGTAATCCGTATGTTGGTGGGACTGACGTCACATGGGGAGGCTATGGAGGCGGCGTGTGGCCCGCCAAGCATGGATCAGGGCCCTATAACTCCCATATAATGTGGTGGGACCATTACAGTGGCGCTCTCTAGGGCATCACCTTCTTACACGAACTAAAATTAAAAAAACTGCTACCAACGTTATTTAAAACTTGCGTGGGTTCTCGGGACGCAAACACACGCGCTTCGTACAAAAGATCGCGCTGCTGTTCGCGCTACCTTTTCTTTCATGCGTGTATTATTATGAAAAAATGAATTTTAGAAGATAAACACATAGTATTTAACTTCTTTTGTGGTTTATTTCAGAAATCGCTCATAATCAAAGTGTATTGGTATTTCTTAACCAATTTTTATGTGCAAAGTTGGCGAGCCTTACTAACAGCTGTATCCGGCGACACTAGCGCATCCTGTAGTAGCAACCTCTACCTTTGTCCCCAATTTTCATGGAGAGTTGCCGCGCCCTGGCATGGATCGCATGCCGGTAAGAATGCGCGAGCTGCAGGAAGATTTGATTCGCTATTAATGAGAACGGACGGATCAGTATGTGAGGAGATAAAGAATGTAGAGTAACATGATCAAAGAAAGAGATACAGTGCGGAAAATGTTGCCTGAAGTGTTTTTAAGAAACAAATATATCGCTGGTGTGCTGCAAGAGTGGCACCACCAAAGAAATACTAATTTTGAGTTAATGCATTCTCCAGAATTGCAGATTGATTATTTTCCATCAGCAACAGTAGCATGTCTTATAGTACAGTATTCCACCAACAATTATCAGAGACGTGAATTCAAGAATGATGCATTTGAATACAAGGTCAAACTCTTGATTTTTTGACTTGTACCTCAATTCAATACACGGACGATATATTTAAGGGTTTCAGCACATTCCTACTTATTTCTATTATAAGGATATTTAATTTTTCTCACACTTAATTTTGTCTTTTGTAGAAGAAGTAATAACAATTAGGTTTCACATACCACTGATATTTACAATCTTTATGAATGAGAGTTTAAAGTCAAATGATCCACGAAATGTACTCCTCGTAATGCATGAAAAGATACCTTTTTACATTGATAAATTGATTCTCTATAAAACCATTGACTAGGGTGCTTTTCATCACAAGAACTCAGTTGAATTTTTATTTCATAATTCGCATAACTTATTAATTCTTTACGTTTCGATTGTTCTCTTCATAAGCTGCTATTTTCCTTTGATACTTTTTGTTCTCAAAACCCAATTGATCATCCTTACTTCAAAGTTTAATGTCGATCGGATTCGTGGAATGTGTTGTAAGAATTTGGTTTGCAAACAATGTTTTTGCAGAAACGTTGATCAGAATGGAAAACAGGGAATAATGAATAATATTTATTATTCTCCCTATGAAGAATACCCAGCTGTTCTTTTATTCAAAACGAAACAGAGATGTTTGTTGGTCCAATTCATCATCCTTCTGTATTGGGAGTTGATTTTTATTCTTTAACAACACATCCATATGGGTGTTATGTGGCATGCATTTCATTAAAATGTCTTCTTTTAGATAATCCTTCTTTTAATTTGAACGTAATAGGGTTTACATTTTATTAAAATCTATATTTTGATCTATTTTTCTAGATTTGTATCCTTTGTGTGTGTAGAGTCCATATGTATGAGTACTATTAAATGAATTTGAATTAATTGGGGAAATAAAAATTATTTTAGAAATGACTTCAAGTTAAGTATATCTCAAAGCAAAAAAAATATTTTTTTCCATTTGTTTTCCGAGAAGTCAGGTTGTCCACTAGTATATTTTCTGCTCGTCCATGGTCTGACCTTTCATTGATAACCTTGGTGCAAATATTTATCTTAAATCTAAATGTGTTAGTCTTGAAATATTTATCGATTTGTGTATCATGTTAAGTATTGCAATAACGAATAATAATAATAATAATAATAATAATAATAATAATAATAATAATAATAATAATAATAATAATAATAATAATAATAATCAGTTAGTACAATTTCAATTAATGGTTTTTTGCTAATAGAGTGAAATTAGTGAATTAAAAATTATTATTATTAGGATTATAAACCTTTTATTTCAGTTTTTAATATTAAATTAACTTAGACAATTAAAATGGAAAATTGGTCTCCTAAAACATTTTTTTATCTTGACTAAAATGTTTAGGCTACGACATTCTCTTCTAGTATATCACTCACTTATTATATTCACCGTACCTGTTAAGAGTAACAGGCCCTGTCCCACTTTCCTGAAAAGAAAAAAAGAAGTCGAATTTTACACGAGGGTCGCATATTGTTCGCCCAAGAGGGAAGCGACTCAGTCAAGCGGGAGATGTGGGCGTCGGGGAATGCGCGAGTTGCCCCTCGCTCCCGCTAACCCGCGCGCGGCAAGGCGCAAAGTTACGCAGAACAGAAATTGCGAGGCGAACAACGCGCGGCGGGCGGGCGAGCGAGCGAGCGAACTGGTGGGTGGGCGGACGCGCGACTACCCGTCACGCAGCGTCACCCCCCCCCACGCGTGTGGGGCGGGACGTGGCGTGGCGTGGCGTCACGTGGCGTGGCGTGGGTGGCGTGGGGTGGCGTGGGTAGAGTGGGGTGGCGTGTGTGCCGTGGGGTGGCGTGGCGTGGCGTGGGGGTCGTGGGGTGGCGTGGGTAGCGTGGGGTGGCGTAGCTGGGGGAGCGGTGTGGAGAGGGGCGGGGCAGGTCAGCCCGAGGCGGGGCAGTCCGGGGCGGGGTAGGGCAGGGAAGGTTGGGCGGGGCGGGGCGGGGCGGGGTGATGCAGGGCAGGGGCGGTGTAAGGCGGGGCGGGGCGGAGCCCTGCCGTGCGGTGTGGAGAGGGGCGGGGCAGAGTAGGGCAGGGAAGATAGGGCGGTGCGGGGCGAGGCAGGGCAGGGTCGGGGTAGGGCGGGTATGGCGGGGGCGGGGCGGGGCAATGGAACGAAGCCCCCTTCGAAATCTGCGCGCCGCGAACCGCAGGAAAACAAAAAGGAGAGCGCGCGCGCACCTGAGGAGGAACAGAACAAACTTCCCGCCCGGGAAGGTGATTCTTCTTGTAAACTACTTCCCTTTTTCACCCCGTGCCGCCGAGACGGCTCCCTTCCACCCCCACCCCCCGGTGCAACCCGCCGCTCCCCCGTCCCCCGCCCCCGGCATCCCGCCACCCCTTCCCCTCCCCTCTGGGAAGGCCTCCCGCTACTAGAGTTTACCGTGGAGAGCGCGCCAGGCCGAGTGCGCTCCCAGCGCCCCCTAAGTGGATTGATAAGGAGGTTAGGGAAGCTGCGCCTTCAGCAGCGACTTCGTGACGTCAGCTCGGGGAATTAGCTCGGCGCGGGCGGGGCCGCTCCCTGGCGGAACGCCCGAGTTTTAATTTAAAAATAATACAAACGTGCGTCGCGGAATGCTCGATTCTCAGCTGCGCGCGATTGTGCGTCGAGGAGAGTGTGGAGATCGGCGGAGGAGGGCGCTGCTATTGATTTCGCAACGCAGTGACGTCCACGAGAGCTTCTGTACCGAAGCGGGCGCGAGAGCTTTGTAGTTACAGAGCTGCGCAGAAGTTGGTTTCTCCCTTTCGTACTTCGACGAGTGAAATTTCGAGAGCTCGTTCAAAATTCGAACAAGTGCGCGGTGAGACTTTTTCATAAGACAAAGGAGAGAAATAGCTTAAATTGGGAATAGTAAATTAAGTCGTTTTTTAAAACTCTCACAACACACGAAAACCAGAACTTTGTTGAAGCGAAAAATAAGGAACGTCGCCTTCCTAGACTAGAAATTTCTCTAACAGAAACATTGTAACTAAGGTCATATCGTTTAAAAGTTCCAACTTTTCCAAGTAATATCAGTAGTTTCAAAAAGTTCTCTAATATGAGAAAGAATTTCTCCACGCGCCTGCACTGATAATTTACAGCCTTTGTAAATCATGAAAAAATATTGTCTTCTTTTTCTATATTCGAGATACAGGAAATAATGAAACGCTGCATGCAATTTTAAATCGATGTTGAATATTTATGAATCGGAGTTCATATGAGCAGGCGGGTCAAAACAATGAACAATTCATGAGCGAGAACGACGTTTTCGAATTTGAATACCGCGTTCCCATTACGGAAATAATACCTTCTAATCATGTCGCTTGTCATCATCGAAGTTCCAAGAAGTGAATATTCGGACGTGGGATTAAGTGCTCAAAATTCACGTTTATACAGCGCACATTGCTTTGCATAAAATGCAAAATGCTGCTCATTGTTTTTCAGTGTCACCAGATGTCGAAACGTCATTTTTATTCAGTCCCTTTAATGAAAAATATTGTTATAAATGCTGATTTATTTAAGATATATCTACTCTGTACTGTAGAATAGCACAGGTCTCGTATTTCACAATATTAAAGCATTCAAGGAGTCATCAAGAATCAATTCTTGGAATGTTATAAAAAATGACGCTAATTTATTACATATGAAACGAGAAAATAATAACAAATATAAATAGGTAGCCTGATAAGTTTTAAATTCATTTTATGTAAATATATAATTATATGTATTTTGTTAAATGAGTCCTCATGTTTTTTAAGTATTTATAATTCTGAATTATTTCTATGAAGAAACCAGTCTGAATACTACTGCGGAAGTGATCCTTTTTTGTATATACGAATAATGATACTACATTGAATCACATTATTCACCTCAAACATAGAATAATTATTGTCAAAATAAAAAAATATGTTTTAAAATTTAAATTGTTTAATTAAAGAATATCAATGTTCATAACCACATTAATACATAAAAGTTCTTTCATTGTTTTTAATAAAAAAGTTAATGTAGACAATGGCCGACCGTATGAGATCCTTCAACGAAAATTACAAGGAGGCGGGAAAACGAGAAGCATTGGGACGGAGACGGAGCGTACAGCCAACTCCACCGCGCCATTTCTTTCCGAGAGAAACCAGGCGGCGCGGCGAGAAGAGGCGGGGCGCCCGGACGCCGGACCAACCGCGTTCGTTCCCAGCGCCCGAGCGCGACAGCGGCGTCCACCGCAGACTCCACGTGCGCCCATCCGCTAATTGAAAAGCCGCCACCGCCACCGCATGTGGAGGGGGGGGGGCCTGCGCTGCATTCAATTGAATTGAATCTGTCTTCATTTGGTATGGTGGGATTCAGTGCGGGAGGTCTGTTCTTCCGGCAAACTACTTCATTTGAAAGTCGCAGACGATTGAAACGGCCGCGAAATTTTGTCGATACTGAAACACCCCGGCCTACGTACTACGCATGAGACTAGTATTGTCCTCATTGCGCTGACTTTTTCTCCTGTGGATTCCGGGTTACAAATTTCGATCATTTCATGAAGAATTGGCAGTGTATTTTGCAAATTATGTAGTCAGACACCTCCTATTCTTCTACATCTCATTCTACATTACTACATTATTATCATCTGCTGATCAAAATCAGTAACTGTTTGTTGTGTAAGCTCGATTTTGGATTCATAATTGATGATTAATAGTATTTTCATCTCTGTCGAAGTAAACAACAGTGCAATATTCATTACCCCTAACATACTCGATAGACCTTGATACTTAGTGAACTTGTAGTAATAATTTCTAGCACGACGGAAATGGAAGGCAAGAGAAAGAACATACCATTCTGAGACCGTAGAAAGAGCTAGTGGTAAGCGTAGCGTAAAATGAAATTATTGTCATTACTTTATCTCAGTGAATACAGTTCAGCAAAATATCACCGTTTTCATGAGAATGAAATGAACGTTCATCTCAATATAAACGAACTTAATTAGACAAACATTTAGTTTTGCTACTCGTACGTTTTTATTACTTCATAACTCCACCAATGAATCTGTGCGAGTCCAAATCTTTGTTGATTGGAGTAACCATAAAAATATAATTGAATCGTTAATGAAACACAACGTTGATTTGTTTTACCCAGAATTTATTTACCATTTTCCGTAAAAGAAATATTGTATATTGTCTTTATGTGAATTTACAATATTTATTTTCAAAAGTGCAGTTGTTTGCATGGAAGGGTACCATAAAAAATAAGGACTGTACCGAATTTTTGTTGCAACCCAAAGACAAGAAAAATTATTTATTGATTTCACTATTACTTTCTGTTTTAGTAGTAATTTCTAAAATACTTGATAAGTTTACTTTGTACCTTCTACTAAAATGAAATTACTTTTATTTATAATACTACGAGAATATCTATTTATATCTAATAAATACTTAAAAAGATGGTTTATGTTCTCCTTTGCGTGTAATTTGCACTAAAAATTGACAATGTCATCCTTGACAATTTTCTTCTCAACCGTGTTTCCAAATTTGTCCGCGTTGCCAATCTGTTCATATTCCACACACTGACGTTACTTTTTTTATATTTTTTCATGCTTTTTATTTCACATAGTCATTACATCATTTCTGACTTTCTTTTCAACTAATCAATATTTCTCCAAAATGTCCTTTTCGTTAAAATGTGTACAACTTGGTTTTCATTTTGACCTGAATCCTCCTATTTTACTACTTTCTGGACAACCATGGACCTATTGTCACGAATCTGTTTCTCGTGCTGTCTTCTTCGGCTCATCGCCTCCCACGCTGGCGGTCTTTCCAGTGCGTTCGGGGCCTCCTAATCCCGCTTCGCCATCCCCTCCCCCTCCCTTCCGCCCCCCCCACGACCACCGATTCTTCCTGGACGCGTCGCGTAGCGCCGGCCATTCCCGTGGCCTCTGCCGGCCTTGGCGAGCGCTGTCCCCGGCGCCGCCGCCCCCACTGCCGCCGCCGCCCACGTCCCCGCCCCAGCACCCCCGCCAACAACCCGCCGCCCCCACCGCCGCCCCCACCGCCGCCCCACCGTCGCCGCCACCGCCGCCCCCACCGATGCCGCCCCCGCCGCCCCCACCGATGCCGCCACCGCCGCCCCCACCGATGCCGTCACCGCCGCCCCCACCGCCGACCTTACCGCCGCCCCCACTTCCACCGCCCCCACCGCCACCTCCACTGCCGCCTCCACTTCCCCCACCTCCACTGCCGCCTCCACCACCGCCTCCACTGCCGCCCCCACCGCCGCCTCCACTGCCGCCTCCACCGTCACCCCAACCGCCGTCTCCACCGCCGCCGCCGCCTCCACCGCCGCCCCCCCCTCCACCTCCACCGCCGCCGTCGCCGCGACGCTCGATCGGGGCGCCTGCGGACGACAAGGCCCGCGAGCGAGAAGGCGGTCCCCGGCAGCCCCGCCCGCCCCGAGCCGCTCTGCGCCGCAAAGGCGGACAAATAGAAGCCCGCTCCGAGACACGCTTGTTTATTGAAGCGCACCGTCCCTGCCGCCGCCGCTGCCGCCGCTGCCCCCCCCCCCCCGCGCTCAGCTCCTCGTTGTTTGCGCCGCCGCGCTGGGCACAAAACCGGCCGCCTGCGTCGCCGCCGCTGAGGTGGGGAACCCTGCTCCACGAAGGACTCGTCTCTCTAGCCCTTCGCACTTTCCGCTCTTTGTTACGCTCATTTTATTCCAGTTTTCTCCACCAGTTTCGCCACCTGTCCCTTTTGTCTTTTACTTTTATCCTTTGGTCAATTCTTCAGAGAACCGTTCGTTGTATGTATAGCAAACTGGTTTATTTTCTTTACAAACGTCATGTTTCTTCCCCGTTTATAACTGAATGCTACTTCTATCTCGTACATTTTAAAAATCATCTTATATTTGTATTTATTATTTTTTGTTTTCTTGTATGTTTATGTTCCCGAATT
This sequence comes from Gryllus longicercus, assembly GCA_038098605.1. Taxonomy (NCBI): domain Eukaryota; kingdom Metazoa; phylum Arthropoda; class Insecta; order Orthoptera; family Gryllidae; genus Gryllus; species Gryllus longicercus. The sequence goes on from JAZDUA010000265.1 coordinate 1,301,034, forward strand.
TTCTCTTTCCCAGAATCATTTAATATTTATCTTCTTGTAAGAGGAAAATAACAAATAACTTATATACTATAAAAAAATATGCTTGATATGTGAAACAGAATGGGAAGGGCCAATTAGTATGTCTCCATTGTAAGAGAATCACAGATATGTAGACCTCTGATTATGGAAAGTAATCGTCTTTCTCAACAAAAATTAAAATTTAATTACATGACTTACATCTTGCAGATTCACTGGTTACATTGAAATCTTATTAACTTCTCCAAATGCTTTGAAATTATAACTGATTTTATGGTTAGAAAATCATGCATTCTATTACACAAAGCCCACAACCCATGAAACTAAGAAGCCCTCAACCTTACAAAGCGTTCTTCTTGTTTATTCAGAGTTATCTAATATGTTACTCTGTTCCTAAGTGATGACAAATGACAATAATACACACTACGTTACATTCGTTTAGCATTTAATTCACAACGAGAAGTCTCCGCTTCGAAAACTATGGAGATACCGTCTCCATGGCTCATGGCTCGTAGCTCAATGGCAACAGTCCCTGATGGATCATTGACAGAGATGTCTAGGGTTTGAGCCCTGATGGTGGCTGATATTCTACACTAGTTACACATCTGAGTCGAATTCAACCTTTCTAGTGACTGGCTGCTCTGATCAATAATTTCTCCCACCAATTCCAAGCAAATGCTGAAGCAGAACGCTAACAAATGGATCACGTACCGCCCGCTGTCTTTCCTTCCCCATCCTTATCCTATCTTCTCCCCTTATGTATATATTTACACTTACGTATAATACACTGCAACACAAGTCGGAAGACCAATAGAGAACTAAGAGCCTGTTGCGGCTGGCTAGGAGCTCCTTGAGGGAGATACCTAGAGTTGGAAGACTCCACAAGCCGGATTATACGCCAGCGTGGGAACTAATGATTAAAGCGGGGGAACACTCCGAGGATATAACATGCACTGCATTTACAGTACTAATAAATTATTGCGTCGTCGCACCATGAACGCGCCATGAACCAACAGCATTTGTGGAGAACGTACAGACGGTGGGATCGTGTGAGAGAGGGATAACTGCTTTCGGCAGAATTAAAGCTTTCATCTTTATTACGACTTTAATTCTTGCTCCTGCAGTTATTTTATACAATGGCAGTAGATAACCAGGCAATTCGGGGAAATCACTGCGAGACCCCTGCGAAAATCCTTGCGAGAGCTAGTGGAGCGAAAAAATGACTGTGAATGAGAAATCTGATTAGACGAAGAACTATTTTCTCGTTTGTACCCGCCAATTCCAGATTTTTCGCTGACGCTACCTGGCACGTGCGGAAGATGTCTTGACCGCGCAGCGTTGGAACAATGCTCCTCGTCTCGTCTCATCTCAAATGCAAGCCGGCTTCCCGGGAGAGGCAGACTCAATTTGCCGGAGTCGGATTAGTCGCTGTGGAAATGTTGGACTTAGGGCGGAGCGGCGTTTGGTTTGGCCCCGTGCTTCGCGCGCAGCCATCGCGGCTCTCCCGCCGCTTCCCCCTGCCTGCCCGCCGGGCGCGCACCGCCATCTTCCAGGAAGTTGGGCGGCGGAATTCCGTGAACGAGTGAACGCAGATCTCGTCACTGCCACCTGAGAACGCGTATTACGATGCCTCGATGCCTCGGAAAGAAAACTCAGATTTCTCTCCACGCAAATTACTGTGAAACGTGTTCCCAAGAAACCAACAACTTAGGTGGAGTCACGAGAAGACATTAAATGAAGAAAACTTGGAGATTTTTATTATTTACGTAGTTGGCTCTTTTCGCCCTTTATTTACAAGCTTTTGCATTAAAAATATCTAGTATTTACATAAAAGCCCAACTTCTTACACATTCTAAATACTTTTAATATTTCTGAGAGAAAACAATCATTACAAAGAATGTAATTTCCGTCCAGTATTTGTTTACATATAAATGTCTTTATAAATTTCATTTTGCAAATAAAGATATACCTAACCGCTTATTAGAAAACTATTCTCTGAAATATTTTTAATTTATTAAAGTTACAAAATATGACAGATATGTCTGTCTGTACTGGCACATCTCCTGATGGGGTGAGGCGTACCAGCGACGTCCCGGCCTTGCGGCTATGGGTTATGGGGAATGTACGGTTAGCAAATATCCATCCCTACGCCGTATTCTGGCCTTCTCAACCTGAAAAGGGAGCTTTCTCGTCGTCGCGCAGCAACATTTACTGCAACATTGCAAGGAAAGCGCACACTACAATCTGCTCCGACCGGGAATCGAACCTGGGATCGCGCCAAGAAAAGCGATCACGCTTACCAGTGAGCTACACGTGGGGCAAAATATGATCGATAGAAAATATACGCAAAATAAAAAACGACGTGTACGTTCTTTTGCACGCAGAATGTTTGTGAAACTGTTTATCTTGTGAGGCATTAGCTTCTTCACAGACACAAATATGTAATTACCGTCGTAACGTAATGCATACATGTGACAAATTGATGCTTTGAAAGGCCTTTTCACGAGGAACCGCACCCCCTCACGGCCCGTCCTTGGCGGGCAGCGTACGGCGGCCGCAGCGGGAAGCTTCCCTCTCTGCCTCCCCGCCCCCGTTCCCCGCCCCGCTCCCCGCCCCCACCCCCGCCTCGTCTCGCCTCGCCCCGCCCCCGCCCCGCCCCGTCCCCGCCCCCACCTCGCCCCCGCCCCGCCCCCGCCCCTTCCCCGCCCCTTCCCCGCCCCTTCCCCGCCCCTTCCCCGCCCCTTCCCCGCCCCGCCCCCGCCCCGCCCCCGCCCCGCCCCGCCCAGCCCCCGCCCAGCCCCCGCCCAGCCCCCGCCCCGCCCCCGCTCCGCCCCCGCTCTGCCCCCGCTCCGCCCCCGCTCCGCCCCCGCTCCGCCCCCGCTCCGCCCCCGCTCCGCCCCCGCTCCGCCCCCGCTCCGCCCCCGCTCCGCCCGAAGAAAGCGCGCCCTTATTCATCGGCGGCGGTGCCGCGCCATTCGTGCCCCCTCGACTGCGAGCGCGCGCGACGGAGCCTTTGAACGCCCCGTGGGTCTCAGCTGGGCCATTTGGGCGGGCGGGAAGCGCGGGGGCGGGCGGGAATGCCCGGGAGGCGTGACGGCAGGGGCTGGCGGTTGCGGAAGGGGCCCGCGGCGGCGCGGTGGGGCGGGGCGAGGCGGGGAGGGTCCCCTTAATAGGGTTCCCGCGCGGCCGCTGTCCTCGGCGGACCCCGCAGGCCAGGCCATCCCGGGACGGCGCAGGGGCGGGGCGGGGCCGGGCGGGAGCGGGCGGGGACGCGAAAGGGACAGCGGCCTGCGCCGAGGCGGGGATGCAGAGAAAGGGGAGCGGCGCCCAACTGCGGTTATCGGCGGCGTGCGGCGGAGGCGGAGGCGGAGGCTTCGGCCCAACGAACGGCAGAAATTAATTAGTCGCCCACGACGGCATCGGGACCCGCGGCGGTTCACGTGATTACCGAGTCTCCTAGCAACGGCCGCCGCCGCCGCCGCCGCCGCCGCCGCCGGCGCTGCGGAGCGGGCGCCGCGTGGGAACGGCTGACGACGCCGCCGCTGCCTACACCGCCGCAGAGGCCGCAGCAGCAGGCAAGCGCCGCTGCCGCGAGGCGCCTTTGGCGGACGGGCCCTACCCCGCATCGCACGCACAGCCTAGATGGCAACCCACGACGACGACGACGACGCATAGAAGGAGGAAGTTGGGAAAAAAATTTAACACATTGGCTGCCAAGCTTTTTTTTCATCATCTATTCCACTGTGGTCAACAAAAACATAGCTACTTTTTTTATAGAAATAAATCATTGTTAGATATCTAAGGCAATAAGTTGGATTTTTTCACCTTTTCATTAATTTACCGTGTATGTAACCATATGGCCTCACGATTACATTTATAACATTTAAAGTTATCTGTGAGACCATATGGTCTGCATTAAAATGTTACAGTGATACCGTATGGTCTTATGGGACTATCCACTTTTGTAGTCAGCCGTGATTCCATATGATCTCACATGGCCGTCACCGCGTTAACGTATTACTTGACAGCGTCTCATTATTACACTTCGCCAGGGAGATGAGGGAAAAGTTAATATGTATTTATGAAATATACTGGGTACTTGAATAAAAGTCAAGTATATCTCTTTGTATATTTGTGTTTTTTTAATAGTATGAAGCACATAAGAGTACTAGTGCCTACACAACTTCATTGCAAAAGTTTTCTATTTAATTATACAAGAAAATACATTTATTAACTTTTAGGTCACAAATACTAGATGTCTATTGCGATTTATCATGCTTACCTATTCAGAAATTCGGAGACCTTTCATCAGATAAAAAGGAATAGTAACGTTTATAAAGGTAATTTGTCAACCAACATTGTTCCTAATACTTTTTTCCCATGTATTTCACAGAAAGTATTTCCATACACGCTAGTTCTATCTTAACGTTACACAATATTGCATTGTTCATACATTTCATTCATTACTAAGTAATAATATATATAAATAGAGTGTAGGACTTACTTGAATTCGAAATTGCACGCAATCAAATGAATATTATGTGGTTTCACTTGACGATAATAAATTTAATAAATATTTTTGGAACATATTGCAAAACAATAACGATTTGTAAACATTCGGTTCAATTATTAAAATATACATCAATGAATAATTTAATGGAAGTTCAATTAATATCGCAATGCCATTGATTTCCCGTTAACAATACGCTATTTATTAAACAGATATTTATATAATCATCCACATCATATTGCGTTTCAGTTGAAAATGTAAAATAATTTAGAGAACTCGTTTATGTATACCGTAAAGCATTCCAATAATCAAAGAATCATCTTTCTTCTAGTATCTAATATTTAATTTCTAATAAATACAATATATAGTGCAAGATAAAAAAAGACTGACAAGTTCCTATGTTGATGTACGTGAGCACTAATCGAGGATTAATTATATATACGAAGGTCTCCCTCCTAGTTAGTTCTGTGCCACATTTTCGAACAAATAACAGTATTAACATTCTTATCTTATTGACTATTAATTTTTTGCCAGTTTTGTAATGCTGGTGTAACAAATGACGCTGTGTCGCAGAGATATTTACTCTTTACTCTGCGACGAAAAATATCGGATTGAAACCTTTATCTTCTTATTTTTTTGAATGATTTCGATATGGCAAATGACTATCCGTAGACTACGGCTGGTTTTAATAAACATCGATGAATTGAAACAGATATTTTTTAACATCGATGTTTAGGGTTTGATGTTTGTACGTTTACGATGTTTTGTTCGTTCTCATAATCTCAATTTTGCTTATAATCACAGTTTTGCTCATAATCAAAATTTTGTGAATGTTAAAATAAGAGACGATAAATGATGGTACCAATATCTGTTTGTATTCGATCGAAACGAACGCGGTTTGTTCTATCTTCATCGAGCAGACTAACATTCCTTGCTTGAGATGATCCTGCTAGACTGGTATTTTCTTTGTCTATCCTGTATTTTGCACATGGTGAGACGTTGTATATCTGTTTTTTTTTTTTTTTTTGTTAAATTTGAATTATAAATTAATAGGCACGGCCATTGTCAAATTATTTATTTTTGCGTACGAATTTCATGTTAGAGATTACTGAACCAACTTTAAAACATCGATGTTTTAAAACATCGATGGTATTCTGATCGATGTATTTTTAACATTGATTATTTCTGGTCGATGTGGAATCACTACTGTAGACTGCGCCTTTGTACATCCTGCAATTCGCAATGTACGTATGTATTACGGGTTGCATCGCAGCAGTCGCAGCGGGGCCGAGTCTGCCTAAAGGCTCATTCACAATGCAAACATGAACATAAGCATGGCGTTTACATAAAATTTATGGACTATGTCCATAAGCGGTACTCATTCACAATGCGTTCGCATAAGCATAACACGTATGAAGTTAACTTTAAAGCTTGCAAGCTTCAAACTTCTGTGTTTATACTTATGTAAGACACAAGGAGATGAACAAATCACACAGTACGTCAACTCAAAATCGAAATAGGAGCGAAGTGGATAGACGAACAAACGCCACGTAGACCATGGATACAGTCGATACCTTGATATCGATTCTCACGTTCAACCAATAGTAAACGAGAATGTCTCACAACCAACAGAAACTCTATTTTGCTTACGTTTATGTTAGACATTGTGAATACTTCATTCTAATGATTACGTCTATGCGTTATGTTGACGCTGCGAAAATAGCTGAACGAGGCTGGGAGAGCAAAGCAGAGCATTGTTGTTGAAAAATGAAAATAACAGCGGAACATCGCCTCTTCTGTCGCAGTAGTTCTCTCGTTAGACAAGAATGTTCTGGAAAATAAATGACACACAATTTAAAGATATTGTTACTTGGCGAAAGAAACAAGGATTATAGAAGCTGTCACTGCTACCTCTGCCCAAACTAAAACGGCGCTTTCCTTACGAATTTCGTGGCCTTCAACTACGTATTTCAATTACATGTAGTGCCTGGCACATCCTGGTCGAATCCTGAAGACGCTCCAGCTCCAACACGCCTTTACACAGCCTTCCGCAGTGACCTTGTCGTAACGAGGCGACAACAAGCCGTCTGCGATAAAATTCGCAGTATTTGTCCCCGCCAAGTACATGCGGCCGTGCTGCAAAGGTCCTTCCCAGGAGCTGGCGCGATCTCTCGGTGACGCTCCGCACTAATAGGACAGTTGACATCGAAGTCAAGGAACTTGCAAAAAGAAATGAATGTTTTCGACACCAAAGAAGAAGAAATTCGCGCGGGTTTTGGGAGAAAATTAAGACTATCTCGAAGGCGCCACGTTTAAAATGTATGGTCTTTTCCTTTGAAAAGCCTTCAAAGAACATCAAACGCCCTGTTAACGAAGCCAAGGCGCCAAATTCGAAGTAATTTGGCCGGCAATGTGTCAACATTATTCCCGCCCGCGAAAGGCATCGAACCCGGTTACGAGTCGTAGGACCAGGACGCTGTAGAACTGACTGTCACTTTCGACGAGCAGCGAATTATGCCATCCTGCTTCGAATGTACTTGAATAAGCTGCGAGTTGCAGGGTGTTAATATTTTCTAGCCTTGTGAGTATTCACACGGTCGGCTGAAATGGAATTTGAAAGCAATGTCTGGACGAGGGTGTCGAATGCGTTTTTGTGAAATGTTTGTTTTCGAAAGGCGAGATTAAAGAAACTGCGATATAAAAAGTCGGTGTTCCATGACCGAGTGCAATAAGTAATGAACGAATTGGGTACCGGGCGGTGCCTTGGTAATTTGATAGAGAAAGAAAAACAGCAACAAAATTAAACAATACAAAACAAGACAAGACAAAAGGACTAAGACTGAGCGAAACAAAACACGGTTTTTCGTGCGAACGAATGTCACGAATACCATCTTCCCGAGTGCTGTTCCAAATTGACGGTGCCAATTCAAAGACAAATAAGAGAATGTAAAAAACAAAAACAACAAAAAAAACAACAACGAGTTAATATATAATTATTGTAGCTCGTATTACTGAGTGGATTCACGAGTCTGAAATTCAAAACAAAACAAATATCGTTTGGCGCTGTGAACTCCCCAAACGCACAAGAGCAAAAAAAATTATTAAGATTAAGATTAAGAGTAGGTAAACCAAATGTATTGGTCGATGCTTCAATGCACCGTAAAAACGAAAATAAAGATATAAAAACGGTTCGATTTCTGGGCGATGTGTGTCGACAATACGAATGAATAATCAAAGAGGAAGGATGAACTCTCTACCTCGTGCTGCGATCGATGCAATTTTGTATTTGTGCGTTTTATTACAGTGTAACTTCTGTCGTCACCACTCTTGCACACAGACCAGGACGCCTAGAGCATGTTATTTTCAAAGGTTTCCCAATTCAGACGTTTTCTTGGCTGGATATTTAAAGAATCCTACCAGCAGATAACGATAGACCTAATTTTTATTAAAATGATTGGGCGTGTCATTTTAATTCCGAAAAGTGAAGAGTCGTAGACGCCCTGTGTGGGTGAGTGGTGAGCTCCAAGTTGGCACTGCAAACAGTGTTTTAGCTAATCCTGTTTTAATCACATGCATTAACAAGAAAAAAATGACAACTAGAATCGGGGGTGGCTCGGGTAGTTTCAGGTCCCCGGGAGCGCCAAGGCCCGTGGCAATATCTAAAAATCGATATTGTCCCCTGAGGGAAATGCTAGCAATGTCATTACAGCTCCTTTGGTAAGAGACATAGTTTCTGTACCGGCCTCGTAGTCGTGCCCGAAGCTGTTTTGACCTGAACTGTTCTAACATTTCCTGCGGAGTCAGGAAAGGTCTGAATAATTACTCCAATTTTCCATAAGGGTGGCGGAGAATCTTCAATTAGAATGACTAGATCACCTTTTTCCAAATTCGGAGAGGCAGATTTCCATTTTGTGCGAGCTTGTAGTGAGGTAAGATAGTTTCTAGTCCAGAATTTCCAAATGCTGTTTAATTGCTTTTTGACAGTGTGATAACGTCGAGGTGTCGATAACTCCTGCTTTGATTCTTGATCGAAAGCCAGTGAGTTGAGTGAGTGTCCATATATTAAATGATTTGGAGTTATTATAAAGGCTTCGGTGTCCTTTTCAGAGTGAACCATTAAAGGCCGTGAGTTTAATATGTGTTCTATCTGTGCCAGCAAGGTGCGTAATTCAGAGAGTGAAATACAGTTTTGCCCAAGAGAGCGTTTTAGGTGGTGTTTTAAAGAGCCTACAGCTGCTTCTGCCAGGCCATTACGAAAGGGAGAGCGTGGTGGGCAGAACCGCCATTCTACTCCATGTACAGCGAGGAAATTTTTGAGAATTGAGTATTCCTGCTGCGTGGTAAATATCTTTGATAGCTCAACCAACTGGTTTTTTGCTTTCACAAAGGTTTTAGCATTATCGCTATAAATAATCCTGGGGAAGCCTCTGCGAGACCCGAATCTTTTCAGTGCCGCTATAAATTCATTTGTAGTCAGGTTCTCCACTATGTCTAAGTGGATGGCTTTAGTGGCATGGCAAATGAATACCACGACCCAAGATTTACACCGTGCCCTGCACCTACCAATGACCGGCTTTGTTAGAAATGGTCCGCAGTAATCGACTGATGTAAATTCCCATGGTTTTGATTGTGTGGTTCGTGAAGCAGGAAGCCCACTCATCACTTGTGAGGCTGGCCTGGCCCGCCATCTAATACAAGGCAAGCAATAATGTATAACGCTATTTACTATTCTTCGAATTGAAGGAATCCAAAATCTTTGTCTAATTATTGACACCGTCAACTGACATCCTGCGTGCAAGTAAGTTAGGTGAATCATGTTAACGAGGGCTCTTGTAAAGGCATGGTCACGAGGAAGTATTATTTGGTGTTTTACCTCCTGGGACATCAAAGAATGTCCCAATCTACCACCTACTCTAATGATGCCATCCTTGTCCATAAAAGGATGAAGATTTAAAATTTTTGAGTTTTTCGCAATGTGGTTTTTATTGGATAGAGCAGCATATTCAGCAGAAAAGGATTCTTTCTGAACCGCATTTACGATCAATAGAAGGGCTTTACGTAGCTCCGTTGTAGAGAGAGGACCTGTTTGCCTAGGCAGTAACAAGGTCCTGCATCTACACTGATGGATAAATCGACAGCAATAAGCTGTTATTCGCAGCAACTTGTGATAAGAGTTGAACTTTCTAATAAGCTCCAATAAGATATGCTTCTCTTCCGCACGTGTGGTGGTAAGAAAGGTTTGTGAATGAAGTAGTAATTGTACGTTACCACTTTCAGCTACCTCAGGTACAGAGTTCCACTGAGAAAATGGCTGGATCATCCATTCTGGACCGTGAAACCATCTGTTGTTAGAAGCCAGAGCTCTGGCAGTGACCCCCCGCGATATGAGATCAGCTGGGTTATCCTTGGAAGAAATGTGTAACCAATCCTCCACCTGGGAACACTTTCTAATTGCAGCAATTCTGTTGGCAATGAAAGCATCCGATTTATTAGGACCATGTTGTATCCAATGCAGTACCACAGTGCTGTCTGTAAATAAATATACAGAGTTGATCTTACAAATTAAAGACACAGCATTGTAAATCTTCATCATGAATTTGGCTAGTAAAACTGCCCCACACAACTCGAGACGAGGAATAGTGGTGCCAGCTAAAGGTGCAAGCTTTGATTTTGATGCCATGAGGGCACTTGCCCTTGCTCCGTGTAGATTTTCACTGATCACATACACACAACAGCCATATGCCTTTAGGGAGGCATCCGCAAACCCTGTCAGAATTACACTGCTCGACCCACTGCATGTCACCTTTCTAGGAAATATCAGATTTGTTAATAATGGTACCTCTGTCAATAATGTTTCCCACTGAGTGACCAAATCTCGAGGTAGACAGGCATCCCAGTTCAGCTTATGCTCCCATAACAACTGCAAAAATATTTTAAATCTGATTGTCACAGGAGTGACTAGACCCAGAGGGTCGTATATCGACGCTATTATGTGTAGCACTTTCCTCTTAGTCCAACCGCCACAGTCACCCATAGGTTGGATAATAACGTTGTGAGCTAGATGCAAGGTATCATTTCCTGAATGCCAAGCAAGACCTAATATTTTGGCTGCTTGGTCCGAACCCAATGCAACCAGATCTTCCCCAGGGGATTCTCCTAGCAAAGTATTTATCATAGAGTCATCATTGCTTCTAATTTTTCTTAATTTAAAATGTGCCTCTAAAAGCAGATCTGATATTTGTTTAAACAAATGAATTGCCTTAGGTGCAGATTCTGCACCATGCAATAAGTCATCTACATAGAAGGAATTGGTAATAGCAAGGGCTGCTTCTGGAAAGGAAGCTTCATTATCAATAGCAATCTGTTTTAAGCATCGTGTTGCTAAAAATGCAGAAGATGCAAGGCCATAAGTGACAGTCTTTAATTTATAAGATTTCAGAGGAGCTGAAGACTGCTCCCTCCAAAGAATTTTTTGATAATTAGTATGTTCTTCATTTAATCGAACCATGCGGTACATTTTTTCAATGTCAGCCGCAAAGGCACAATTGAAGATTCTAAATCTTAGAAGTATATCAATTAATTCAGGTTGCACGTTTGGGCCAGCCCAGAGGATATCGTTTAAACTGTGCCCAGAAGTGGTTTTCACCGAAGCGTGAAAAACAATTCTTAATTTGGTGGTAAGTGAATTAGGATTTTGCACACAGAAGTGTGGAATGTAATTACTTGCTACACCCCTTGCATCACTACATTCCTCGGCGTGCCCGAGAGCAATGTATTCTCTCATAAATTTTATATAATCTCCCTTGAGTTTTTTATCCTTTTGAAATCTATGTTCTAAAGACAGCATAAATTGCTTTGCCAGGTGGTATGATCTTCCTAATACCCCGGGGTCTGCTTTAAAAGGCAATGATACGGAGAACTGACCACTAGGTAGCCTTCGGGTTGTGGCTATAAAATGAGCTTCAGTGGGGTGAATTGAGTCCTCAGAATCTAAAGTGGGTAGAAATTCATTTTTATCAGTTTCGTTCCAGATTCTTTGCATATCAAATTCCTTATTACACGTCAGTGCATCCTGTTCTTCCAGGAGGAAGAAACACTTTGTTTTACTCTCTAGCGTGCATTCATTGATTTGAACTGTACCTGCTATTACTGAACCTAGCAGTGTATCCAAAATAGCAGGGATGTCATTAGGCAGTGAGATTTTAGCCTTGAAAACTTCAAAGAACACTGAAGAATTTAATAACATATCAATCTTGTTTGGCAAATGGAAGGTGTCATCTGCAAGCCTAAGTTGTTTTGGAATTTTTAACTTTGATAAGTCAATAGGGATCTGAGGCAATTTTGATGAAATAGACGGAACTATTAAACATTGTACCCCGGTTTGCCAATCATTAAAACGGGATTTAATGGTTACGTTTACTTTTCCATTTGATCCTGATTTCAAATAATTAACTGAATGTACCAAGTAGTTACATTTTGTTCTTTGAATATTTAGTAATTGTACAAGAGCTTCTGTTATAAAACAAATTTCACTGCCTGAGTCTAACAAAGCTCTGACTGGTATATGATTACCCGCTTTGTCAGTGACTAAAATTATAGCCGTTGGCAACAAGGCCCGGAATTTCTTTGTTTCACTAAAGGCCATATGAGAGAAGACTTTCTCAGCCTCTTCTGCTTCTGTGCTAACCACAGAGCATCCTCCTTCATCTGGGGAAGGTTGAGATTGTACATTAACAATATTTCCTACATCTGTCTTTGAGGTTATGTTTGAATTCATTGCCTGTTTCCTGGGGTTTGGGTCATGCAACAGAGAATGATGTTTCATATTACACATTCTGCACCTCTTTTTACTACAGGGGTGTTCTTTGACTGCTTTGAGCAAACAATTCATGCATAAGGAATGTTTACGACACACCTGTAATCTTTCTTGCACGGTCAACTGATGAAATTGCACGCATTTGAATAATGGGTGTTTTCCAGGACACAAGATGCACTGACTGGAATCGTATACACTTATGGCAAACGCTCTGGGATTAGGTGCTGCCTGGTGAGGTTTTCCAACTGAAACAGAATTTGATTGTGGTTTCTGAGAAATGTCTTCGTTAAATTCCAACGCATTTGCCCTATGGTTTAAGAAATCTACTAATTCTTGCAATCCTGGCATTCTCCTAGCCGAATCCTTGCTAAGGTACCATGATTCTCTAGTTTTAAAGTCTAGTTTAGAAAGTATTAAATGTTGCAAAATTATTTCACTCAAATCTACGTCGAGTGATATCGATTTCAGTCCACACCAATTTGTGGAAATTTGAGAAATGAACTGTTTAAGAGAAGAAGAACCACTTTTTGTTTGGGGCAAATTGAGCAAAGCTTTAATATGGGTGTCTATTATTTTGGTTTTGTTAGAGTATCTATCAACTAATAATTCCCAAGCCTTATAAAAGTTATCACCTGACACATTCAAAGCACTGACGAGCATAAAAGGTTCCCCTTTTAAATGAGAAAGCAGATGCATATATTTTTCAATAGGACTCAGTGAATGATTTTCCACTACTGCCGTTAAGAAGATATCATGGAATTGCATGAACTGATCATACATGCCTGAGAAAGTAGGCAATTTCACATGTGGTAAGCATCCCATAGGACTAGGCTTAACGACATGTGTTTTTTCTGATAATTTGGCCAATTCAGAACGACATTGGCTTTTAAATTGCATGTATCTGCTTTCCAAGTTCTCAAATGAGGGGGTTAAATCATTTAAAAATTCTTGATTAATAGCTTCGTCCACTGTAACTCTAATATCCTTCCACAATTCCTCACCCCTGTCCAAGAAACATTCTAAATTTGGTTTGCTTATATCTGAGAGAGAATTAAAATTCTCTTCGATTCTTGCCAATGCTGAATCTAAGTATATCCATTTAGAAAAAATCTGACGTCTTTTAACAGGCATTTTGAACTTACAGTTTATGAAGTGCTTAAGCTATGCAAAAATCACTGATTTGTGGTTTCTCTAGACAAAACAAAGTTAGATATTTGAAAGAACCACTATTAACCTATGCACACAACTGAACGTGTCACTTATAACTTCACAATTATTATACTTAATCACTACTTAAAGAAAAAACACAAAATCACAAAGATAAGACTTTTTCAAGCACACCACCACAACTTATTGTTCCCGGTTTTCGAGCACCAATTGTTGACGCTGCGAAAATAGCTGAACGAGGCTGGGAGAGCAAAGCAGAGCATTGTTGTTGAAAAATGAAAATAACAGCGGAACATCGCCTCTTCTGTCGCAGTAGTTCTCTCGTTAGACAAGAATGTTCTGGAAAATAAATGACACACAATTTAAAGATATTGTTACTTGGCGAAAGAAACAAGGATTATAGAAGCTGTCACTGCTACCTCTGCCCAAACTAAAACGGCGCTTTCCTTACGAATTTCGTGGCCTTCAACTACGTATTTCAATTACATGTAGTGCCTGGCACATCCTGGTCGAATCCTGAAGACGCTCCAGCTCCAACACGCCTTTACACAGCCTTCCGCAGTGACCTTGTCGTAACGAGGCGACAACAAGCCGTCTGCGATAAAATTCGCAGTATTTGTCCCCGCCAAGTACATGCGGCCGTGCTGCAAAGGTCCTTCCCAGGAGCTGGCGCGATCTCTCGGTGACGCTCCGCACTAATAGGACAGTTGACATCGAAGTCAAGGAACTTGCAAAAAGAAATGAATGTTTTCGACACCAAAGAAGAAGAAATTCGCGCGGGTTTTGGGAGAAAATTAAGACTATCTCGAAGGCGCCACGTTTAAAATGTATGGTCTTTTCCTTTGAAAAGCCTTCAAAGAACATCAAACGCCCTGTTAACGAAGCCAAGGCGCCAAATTCGAAGTAATTTGGCCGGCAATGTGTCAACACGTTATGCTAATCTTTATGTTTGCATTGTGAATGGGCCTTAACGGAGTAGGGTGAACTTGTAATAAAATTACTTTCATTTTACACTGTTGACCTAATTCATTACTTCCTTTACCTAATACATACATGTAATAATAACCAAGCATGTTAGGTTACTTTGGCTAGTAATATACAAAAGATCAAGCGAAGTCTATGATCTACAGGACAAAGTATCTAGGTAAAAGTCAATCAGATTGAGATGATACTTTTAGTTATGCATTTAAAGACAGATTACACGAAAAAATCTATCAAAATGATAAACTGACATTATAACACTTTTGAATGAAAGGCTTGCATTGGTGCACTGTAGTTGTAATTATTTCTACTCATGATCATTTCTAATGTCATTTCAAGCATTGTGAAATTTTATTCATGTTATTGTTGTGGATTGACAGTCCTCTGCATCCACGAAATTAACAATTTACTTTTTGTTACTATTACAACTTTTCTATCGTATATCACTATTGAAATAAATGAAATTAGGAGAACATCTTGCAATAAGATACAAATGCAAACAATTCATAAACAGAACAGAATGAAAGCTTTTTATGCTCACAGAACAAAAAGCAATCGCGAAGGTCAGAGAGAGAACCTTGTTAGAAAAAAAAATAATAAGAATAAGGGTATAGTAACTAGAAATATAAAAAAAAATAGTAAAGGAAGCAATAGGGAAAAGACTGGGAAGGGAAACACAATGCGCGAATGAGGGAGACGCATTAGCTGTCAGGCGAAAGTCACACCTGTCCTTACAAATAGCATATGAGCACTGAAAACTTATATTTATTAAACCCAAAAAAACTGTTTACTGTAAATGCAGTCTCCTTACACTCTCTCTCTCTCTCTCTCTCTCTCTCTCTCACACACACACACACACACACACACACACACACACACACGCACGCGCGCGCACACATGTCCCGTGACTGCAGCGGCGCGCCGTGTCGACCACGGAGAGCACGCGAGGCGCGGGGCGCAGATCATTCGTCACGGCCAGTTGGGGCCTCGCGGAGTCTTGCCGGCGTCGGGCGTTTCGTCCGTTTTAACTTGCAAATTGCTGTGTCCGCTCGTCTAATAACAATAGAAGTTACGTGCCGCGCGGTCCGACGGGCGCGCCTGGCTGCGTGGCGCCGCTCCGCGTCTCCTCGTCCTCTCCCCGCCCCCTCCATCCGCCCCGCCCCGCCGTCCCTCCCTCCCTGCGTCCCACTCCCCGGTGCGTCTAGTACCGCATTTCGTCTCGAATCGCGTCATGCAAATTACGCGCCGCTCCTCCATTCTGCGGCTTTTTGCGGGGGCGGAGGATGCTTTCGCCTCTGCGCGACCCGCGGAGTCGCATGCCTGTGATTGATATCTGTCAACAGAGCTTGTGTAAATCGCGAGGCCAAATGTGCCTTGAAACTTTTTACGTGTTGATGCTGTGATGTAAGCAAGTTGTGTCTCACTGTACCGGCTCTAAGGGATTGTGACTGATTGACTCTTTTCTACCCTTTCTCTCGGACTTTACCTGCCGCTATTGGCCTCTGGCAGTCGCCCCGTCTATGACTAGAACTGTGTGTCTCTGCTGTCAGCTTTTCTCTCTCTCTCTTTCTCTTTCTATCTCTCTTTCTCTCTCTTTCTCTCTCTGTCTCTCTCTCTTTCTCTCTCTATCTCTCTTTCTCTCTCTCTTTCTCTCACTTTTCTCTGTCTCTCTCTCTCACTGTTCTCTCTCTCTCTTTCACACACACACATTAAAAACCTACATTCTTAGGTAAATTTTGAGAGTTATAAGCTTGTAAGAAGGAAAGTGAATTTTGACTTTAAAAAAGTATCAGAAGTTGTTTTTGACTTTAAAAAAGTAACATATGGTTGTTTGACACGTGCTTACATTGTCTTATTATTTCAATAAGAGATATGCTTTTAATAGGAATATAAAAAGTGGAGATATTCACAATATTTTACATTTGCATTTTCTTCAATATTGTAGTTATTTAAATAGATGAAATCCTGTACGCTCACGTCCATCGCGAATAGAATGTTGTCTTTGGAAGTCATTCCATCTCATAGAAGCCATCCTTCGGGAGCGGCTCCTCTCTGCGACGCGATCTGTGCTCGAGGGACATAAGCTGACGTGAAACGGGATAGATATCACTTCCGAGTGCGCGAAAGTGCATCATCGTTTCAAGAAAATATAATGCACAGGAAACAGATTAAATAGAAGAAAAATGAGTTTCTGGAAAGAATAAAATATCCATCAGGGTATGCTAGGTACACGGCAAAAAATTTAACAACTCAATGGCGCACAAATCCTCCAGTCAGTTTCCGAAATCTTCATGACTTGTCATGCATGAAGAGTTCTAATTTAAAATGAAATTTACGTACATGCAAATATAAAGGAGGGAAACAGTAAAATTGCAGTTCTCTCTTCTCAAGATAGGGAACTGAAACACATTTTACAAGGCGTGGTCAAATGCTACAGTTGATCCCTTTCAAGAACTTGTAATTCATCGAATATATGATTTTATGACTATTTTTATAATTATTTTATTACACTATAGTTTATTCATTTAAATACATTACCATCGGCGCAACTAGACTTATTATATTCTATCAAAGCCCAAATACATGAAAATGAGCGGTAAGTCCTGTAGCTCTGTATTGGAAGATCTATGAAGTTCTGTTGGAAGCGCATTTTTTCTTCAAAGTTGGAGTCAAGAATTTCTTCAAAGTTGGAAGCACATCTTTTAAGTACACTTTTAAACACTTTTACAAACACCTATCAAAACCTGTGACTAATACTGAACTGATTACCATACTGTATGACAAAGAAATACATATACATCATTCAATACCTGCAAATAAACAGTATGTTTCTTTGGAATTTGGAGAAAAAATCATGTCTACCTGTTGATGTTGCTGTGCCATGTGAACAGAACTTTGTAACTAAACAGATAGATAAATAGCTTAAATACTAGATTTTGAAAATCGAGAACAGCCGTTTAAAACCTACTAAGAAGTGACGGGGAAAAAACTTTAACAGCAGTAACTAATACATGTAAGTATATATACTTTTATCTTCATTATATATCAACTTCTCAAATATTACTACTACGTATATCAACAGTATCAGTAATTTAAGATAAAAATATTTCTTTCTTTGAAATATAAAATATCGGTATTTGCCTAGAGAACTACATATCTATTCCTGGCGACAATAGAGCAAACGTCCAAAGTAGCGAATCACGCAGGCATTATGGGATATATTGAGCGAGTTGTGAGTCAAATTACTTTATCTCTGACCTGGGAACAATGTCAGATAGCTTTTTGGGAGCGTCACCGCGAACTACTTCATATTTGTAAGTGAGCAAAATGACCATCCTAACCATCTCTCAGATGATGAGTTACCCAATAGGTCCCTCATTCTTTACGATTTTTAAAGAAATAAAATAGTATTCGATACACGTAAATCCACATTAATTCAATCAATTACAATCACATCTGGTCGTCTGCTAGCTGCAATCTCTGGAAAGCTGAAGAGTCTGTCTCAACCGGGGTACTAATTACTCTGAAGTACTCTCAGAGGGCGCCACAACAGTGGCAGCCTATGGGAGCTCTGAACGCCCTCCGCGTTTCATTGCGACACGTCGCTGCTGGCGCTCTCCCGAGCCACCATGTGACCGAAGCTTGGGAAACAAACCGGTGGCGGGGAGGGGGGAAGGAAATCTCTTCAATTTCCATACTGAAAAATGGCTTCTGGGAATAGCGCGCCACGCGCGACGGGTTTCGTAGGGGGCCTTGGGGGAAATCTGCGTGATGCAAAGGGTCGCGAGGCTACGGGGCGGTAACGCAGACGAAGTTGGATGTGAAGGCGGACGCAAAGGTATTGTCGTGGGCGTGGGGGAGGTCGTGTCCCATTGGACTGTGGTCTGCGCGTCAATGGATTCGTTTCGGATTTGTGAGCAGAAAGAAGTTGCGAGATCTATCCGGACGGTATCTTCTTTGTTTCGCATTCGTTTAATTTATTTGTTGTGAATTTATTTACTTTTTATTTATTATTTGTTGTTTCGAGCTTTTTGCTTATTTGTGATTTGCTTGTTCGAAAGCTCCTTGTCACATAATATCTCGATGTCACCTTGTTATAGGTTCGCTTTGAATGTGATGCACATATCTTTTCAATGCACATTGTGGTGTGAAATATGGTTTGCCATAGATAATATTTTATGAATGAATAAATAAAGAATATACGAACTTTGATTTAAGACCGTTTTGGATATAGATTTGATCTCTTTAGCAATATTAAGAAAAAAATACTTTAGAAACATGCATTTTGGTGCAAATGTAAGCCTTTCTTTATGACTTTATAATGTTGAGATGTTACCAGTACACAAAGTATAAGTTTCTAGATATCAAACTAGTATTGAAGAATGAACATCAGAACAATAAAAATGTGTTTTGCATAACAAAGATTATAATACAAATTTTAATGTAACCGAATTTATATTACATGTTCGAAGGCAAAATGAAAATAAAAACGCCTGATGTAGGCCATATACAAGATATTAATTCGTGTTAATTTAACACATTATTACTCTGAGGTAAATAACATAAATGAGATAAAATAACCTAACTTCGCTGCCGATAGCGTTGTTCCCACGCGAACTTTTTTTTATATCGCGCTATAAGTTAAAGTGCTATTAGTATCTTCGCACTTTCTCAATTTCTTGTTTTAGTATTTTTTGTGTAATAGTATATAATACTGATTAAAACAAAGCTACTAGTTATAAAAATTAACTGTATATTTACTTCCATGAGGCAACGAACAATTCTCTCTTTCTAGCAGTAGACAAACACCTAGCGCGATCATTTAAAAAGTAGTTGGAAGAATCAGCTTCAATAATTAGAACCTTTCCAGAGCTCGAGTACGTGGGGCGTTCGAAGCAAATATACGCCCTTTCGTTCTTTTTCGAATCCGTTCTAGCGTTCTCGGGAGATCGAGTGTTTAACGTGGAAATGAATTCCTCCCTCGACTAGAACTTGGGTAATCTGAACCGACAAAAAACTGCGGACGACGTCTCTTCAATTGTTCGGGCATGGTAGCGATTTGTAGGCCCGCCTGTTTGCGTTCACGGTTCCTCGTTACTTACCGATGGGCCACACCCTCCCGTTCTCTTTCCTTCGCTACTCACTGAGTCTTCTCCCTGTCTCTCTCATATTCTCCTGTTTGCCAAAAACCATTTGAAATTGAAATGGGCTCCGGCTCAATCGGAATATCTAAATACAAGTTAGCGCGTACTTGCTCGTCGTGCATATATGATCAAAAGTTTTGTTTGAAGTATGTCCTATCTCTAGGTCTCTGCAGAAACACTCGGTTTTCCTGAGAGGCCGAGTGGGGGCGGGGGGCAGGGCGAGGAGGTGTCTGCGAGGACGCGGGTCGCGAGGGCGCTCAGAGGACGCCCCGCTCCTTTGCTCTTGTGGTGCATGGTGCTGCGGCGGGGTGGAATATGCATGCACGCACACACGTGCAGGATGCCCCGGGGGCTTGTGCTGATCTACATGTCTTCCAAGACCACATTTCATTGTATTATGAATTGCGTACTCTAGAGACTCTTTTGAACGTATTCTCTTAGAGCGTTAATTATTGATATTATATACAAGATATCATCTATATATTCTATTTAGTGATGTATTAATAAAATTATCACTAAAATAAGATCGAATTTTAAATCTTGACAAACTACCAAATTGTACAAAAATCTTACAATCAGTAAAACGTATAATTACATATACTTAAAAGTAAAGCAATCTTCTAAATCGGTTTCATTTAGTGAATTTTAATGGAAGACCAGGGGTACGAACAAAGATGTAACTAGAAATACTCTGCGCCTCACTGCAAGGAGAAAAGCTTCATCAGAAACACAAGTAACAAGAAGATAATGAGATTTGATTGTCTCATTTCAAGAAAACTATAATACTTAAAAATTACCTCTTCTGTTTTATAGAAAGGTAAGAAAGAAAATTGTGCATTGTGAAATTAAACGCCACAGAACGAATTCCGTAAAAATAAGTTCCTCATCCTCTATTTCTTATATACAGAATGGTGCAAACTGGTTAAATGTATTTGCAAACTAATTATGCGTATAATTCTTATCTGGCGGTATTGTGACATTACCAATGGCATATACAAGTTTAATAAATGTCTAATTTGATTTCTTATTATGTTAATGTTTGATAAAACTCGTACTTCTCATGAGTTTTAAATGATAGTCTTATAATATTACATTTTAAAATAGTTTTTCACAATAATTTAATAAAACTTTCATGGTATAAAAGCATAAACATTAAGTCCTTGAACTCTTATTATACTTCTCTGTTGCTTGATAACTTGATTCTTTTATTCTTAATTCAGTGCATAAATACTATATGATCCAAAGCAGTGTAGTTCATTGGTTGAATCAATGTAGTCTTGCAAAGTAAAGCAACATATTTTTCTGACAGGTTTAGCAAGAACACATTTTATTCCAATTTATCCCAGCTGCAACAGTTGACTTTTCAGGACAATTGCTTATTACTAAGAGATACTATTACACAAGTTGAAGATTAAGGGTTCAGTATTTTTATAGTAGGTGGGAAAAATATAAATTGTTCGGTAAAAATTTCAGGCATATATTATCTAGGTAAGCAAAGCCTTTATTTGAAATTCTGCATGCTTTACAAAAAGAACATTTTCTATGTTGTTTCACTTACAAGGAAATGAAACACTACAATATAGCAATTGTACTTTTATCGGTTTATTTAACATTGTCTGTGTTAACAAACTATTAAGACTTCTCTAATTGGTTAAGTTCATTATCAAATTTTCTATTTTATGTTAATTCCATTTGCTTTGCATTTCAAACTACATTGTTTTTACTTTCCTGTAAAAGTACTTATTCACGGATATACGTACGTGTATTATATAAATTAAAGATATTAATATAAGAAGTGACGCGCTGAGAAGGATAATTTATTTGATACGTCAAGTACGAAAATAGGAACAATAAGAACAACAATTTCTGGCAATTTTCAGTACATATCGAAACAGTTTTATTAGTTTTGTATTTTCAGAGTTCAAATTCTGCGCACGTTGGTAATTAATAATATATGTTTCTGTAGAACCATGTAATTTTCTAAATAACTTAAGAACGAAAGTCTCGACACTTATGTGATATTATATTACAGTCGGCATTTTGCAGTCATACCCAAGCGAGCTATATGAGAATATCTTCACGGTTTAAAAATTTTATTTTGACAGTTTAATTAACAAAATGTGGTCTCTCTGTGTATCAAACTACATTATGATAGCCATTTGTTTGCATATTGGGCTTGTGCGCATATTTAATACTGTGGTGGAGTTATAGTGGGTTCTGATAATGCTATCACATATTTGCACCGTCAACAAACTGAGCGAGTGATTTCAAAGCCACAACAGAATAATTTATTAAAAATGCGCTTTCAACTATATTCCAACACCAGTGTGAGAGATATGTAAATTTTATAAAGGTGCCTAGAATTATTTTGCACTGAAAATTTAATTGTAATCACTATATCTTCCCATGTACTATATTTATTTGAAACTCATATTTCTTAGCGGCTTCCAGTACATGTTATTGTATTCGGTGAAGAGCAACCAAAGTTGCCGAGATGCGAGTCGTGTAACACTACTTGGTGTCGGTATCCAATCTGTGCTCCCAGTGAAAAGCTTCAATCTTCTCGTTCTCTTCGTTGTGGGAAAACTTAATTATAAAGCTGAGATAATTGGGTTGTGGCGGAGAATTTCGCGAATCGCTGTATTATCTGAGTCACACTGCAATTCTCTGATTTATTAGACAAATGCATTGCACCTTAAGGATTCTTGGACTGTAATGCACCCAAAAAATAGCATGGAAACTGTCAGTCGCAACCCTTTCATTTACAGATAACGGATCCAGATTTTTCTTGTCCTGAGATCATGGAATTAGTCTATTTATGTACTTTGGCACACTTTATGAGCTCAAGACCTACTTTAAGACCTCTTAAGACGTCCTGATGACTTACCAGCAGCGTTCCGTCCTTGTGGCTATGGGTTAAGGGGTCCGTGTGCTTATCACATAGCCATCCCTTTGCTGTATTTTTGGTGTTCTCAACGTGCGAAATGAACTTTATCATCGTCGCACAGCAATAAATACTAGGAAGTTGCAAGAGAAGTGCACAGTTAATTTTTGTCCTGACCAGGAATCAAACCCTATATCCAATAAATAACCCGCAAACTTAATTTCATCTAATAAAGATATAGAATTGCATTATTCTCTAAAAATATTTGTTTCATATCGTCGCAAAATTGGATTGATATGGGGTGAGATTAATTTTTTATAACTAATTGTTATTTATCAGTAAATATCTTTCTCGCAAATCTTTCATAAAACCATTCTATTGCCCATTGTATTTTATTAATATTCCATCAGATTCCTGTTGTAACCATCTGATTTGCTACATTTTTCCTTCTAACTAAATATTATTATGCTATCAACCACAAATATTTTCTGTGCCTGTCTCTCTAGAAGTACAAACGATTCATTAGTCCAAAAAACAATAATTAGACGAATAAATCATAATGAGACATTAGAAATTATTTTAATCGCACGTGAGAATCACAAAGGAGGGTAGTCAAAAGGGTGGTAGATAAATAGTTCCATTCACAACTCGTTGGGTTACTGTGTTATAGAAATGTACGGCGGCGATAAGAAAGATGTCCAAGCGTGATGTGATATGAGTGTAATGGAAATGTCGAAGAACTAAAAATTACTAGTTACATAAAATCAAGAAACAACACGCAAGGTTGACGAAAACAAAGAGAAACGCAACAATATTAAATCCACAAAGATAATTACATTATTACAGTAGGGTTACACAAATGAGAATAACAAGAGCGTGCGAGTAATAATTTATTCCTAGCGCGTCAACTGCTCCTATAAGTAAATGCTTTTGAATCTCGAAAGATGGTGGGGTTCCTTTCCCGCTAGAACGCAAAATCAAGCGTCGACCTTCAAGTAGACTCGCTCAATTCCTCCTCGAGATGTTTCCAACCATCAGGACACCTCTGCAGCCGAGACAAGCTGCAAGCTACCGGCAATGTGTGACCTCCTGACGATTGTGATAGTGTAGTGCATGTAAGTGTGCGTAAGTAAGGGGTGAGGATAAGACAAGGAAGAGGAAGAAAATATTGTTCTTGGTGCATGCGGATTTTTAAGGGCGAAAAAATCCTTCGTACGCTTTCCTTCGGAGGGGAAGTAAAGCCGGCTGTCCCATGCTCGTAGATTTACTTGCATGTAAAAGATCCTCAAGC
This sequence comes from Gryllus longicercus, assembly GCA_038098605.1. NCBI lineage: Eukaryota > Metazoa > Arthropoda > Insecta > Orthoptera > Gryllidae > Gryllus > Gryllus longicercus. Next base: position 1,324,842 of record JAZDUA010000265.1, read on the forward strand.
CTAAATGACTCCTCTGAGCTAAATTCAAATCGCCTGTTTCTCGCCCAAGAAATACCTCCTTTCTCTGCTAGATGAAAGGAGCGTAGCGAAATTTGCGTGGTCAGACGGAAGAGCGGGCCTGATGGCCCGAGTCTCGCCACGTAAAGTAAGGCAAATTCAATTCAATTCAATTCATGCGCATGCTTGCCTTAGCTTGATGTGAAGGTGCTCCGGCGGTTGTCTGGAACTGCTTGGAGAAACGATGGAAAACTAACTATCAGAGCAGGCGTGCACTAGAATTCCCCTCAAGAGAGTGGACGACATCGATCCAGCCGTGTTGCGAATGTCGGACATCCGCCGGCGTCGAGACCTGAACCGGTTCAACGACACTGCAAGAGAATAACCAGAGCCCGCTCGCGAGGTCAAAGACAGCGCTCGGTCGAGCGCGGAGCGGCCGCACAGCGAGAAAGCTGGCTTCGAGCGACGCAAGCGCATAGTTGCATTACGGATCCCGCGTGCGATCCCTTCGTAATGGAATCTGCATAGGAATGGCGCCGGCCCGCCGTCAATTATTATCAGTGGCGGTCGAGCTTCTGCGACCGAGCTGCTGCCGTGGGCTCGCCGTCCGAACGCCGTCCCTGCAGAGTACGGAGCAACTCTCCCATGACATTTAGTTTCTCTTCCGTTGAACAAAGTAAATGGAGTACATTGCAACTTCATTTATTGGACAAGGTACAGTTCAAACCCGAATGTACACGTGTGCGAGTAATTTAGAGACGCATTGAGAAATACTCTGATAAGTTCCTAATTGTGAAGTATGCTTCTTAACGAAAACAATATTGTTTACGAAACTCAAGGCAACATAGTAAGACTATTTTTTTAGTGTGCCGCCATCGATTGAAATTCTGCTCGGCCGACGACGGTCCGTCATTTGCAGGGGAACATGGCTCTCAACTCCCCTACGAACACGAGGGTTCCAAGGTCTCTCCCAGCAAAAGACTTGTTTTCCATCGTGGTTGAGTAGTACGTTTGTGATTGCTCGTTCGAAGTTTACTTTTAAACAGAAAGTAGTACTTGAGAATGACACGTACGAAAAATGCAAATCTAGGAGATTATGTCGGCAGAAATTTATTAGGGCGTTTCCTGGAATTAGACTTCTACATGGGATAACGATTGAAACGTTTGTTTAAAAATTAAGCAGTCAAGAAATACTCTTGAACAAAAAACAATGCGTAAGCACCTCGTTTTAATTGACAAGAAATTGAGTTACGTATATGGGATAAATCCACACACGGAAAGAGAATTATGAACAGGAACACATTTCTTCAATATCACAAAACATCCTCCACCGAGTGAACCAGAACTTGTTTAAGAGATGTCAAGAATGCGTCAGAGCTGTCGGTGAAGACTTGCAGGATGTACTACAATGAGAGTACAATTTAAACTTTCTGGTAGTGTGACAGTGAGGACAGAATGGAACTGGTTTTTGCCGCAAATGAGACATTCGCGACGTTATTTTTATTTTTCCAAAGACCAAGCCGTCGAGTCGCGCCCGTGCGGGCAATCAAGGGTGGTGCCCAGCAATTCATTTTACCTCCGACGCCAACATCGGGAATTATTTTCAATACCCAGTCTAGCAAAGCAAATCTCCACCCACACACTCAGCTGGACAGTTCCTAGCATTTCCTACTTACTGCCCTCCTACAAGCTGAAACATTTGCTCTCTCTCACCCTAGATTATATATAATATCTCCTCTCTCTCACCCTACGTTCTGTGAGTACTGGTGAGTTGCTTACAAATACAAACAGATGATAAGACATACACAAATGACATTTCGTTTACGAAAAATCAATATATTCTGTTAGTATATTCAAGCAAACATGGCAATAAAACACTACAAAACCACCATCAATGAGAACAAATAAAATGGATGACAATTAAATAAAGTGAACTCCATCCCCTCCCCCAAAAAAGAAAATTTATAAGAGAAAACTGTCATGGCATGTCTACACAAATCTTACATTACTAGTAATTATAAAAATTCACTCTTATTCATAACCTTGTCTTTTACATTTAACCCTCGCCCACTCTAAAGTCTAGACTTCGATTTTCGTTTGTTGAAGCCTTTTCTTTCCTATTTGCAGATGCCCACCTCCTCCATAGGCTCCGCTTGCAGCATCCGTCCAGTTCAAGCCCCATGAAGGCTAACGGGAAACGTAGTCTACAATCCACAGTCGTTCGGTCCAGTAACAACCACTCTCACAGATATCTTTCTGGAGACTTCACCACTACTATCATATTAACGCACTCTGCTGCTTAATTCTACCGTACTGCGTAGGTGCACAATACTAACTGCCCGCAGGTCGACTGTCTCCGACTCACAACACACCGCCGGGCACCTGTCTCTTCGCCTTCTGTTCCTTCTCTGCCCCCAAGTTCAATCAGTCCTTCTCTGCCCCCAAGTTCATTCATCAAGTCAGTTCACCCTCTCAGTCCGGCCTCAGTCCTTCTCCTCCAACTATTCCTGGTTCCTTCTTCCCCACGCGCTGGCCGAGTCCGGGGATACCACAACTCACCGAGCCTCGATCGCGACCTTGGCCCGGCCCGCCACCGCAGTCGCAAAGAAAAACGGCCCTTTACGCGCCTCCTGCAATTGCAATCAAATTATTGTTCCATCATTCGCACGCGCAATGTGTATACGCAAATATATCTCAGTAGCGAAAAGCTACCTTCTCTCTTCAACGATTCTACCCACCACCAACTGTCTCGATTTCTGCGGCCTCTCTGGCCACGTTCGCAGAGGTAAATTGCCCGCGCGATCGGGTCATTTATAAAATGATCGCACTGTATTTCCGAAACTATGAAGAAAAATCAATAAAAATGTTGGTTCACAATTTCGTCATTTTGAGTGCACTCTCTCTGCCAGTAATTTCTTAATGAAAAATTATCAATAGCTTTTATTATGATTGTTGGTGGCGCCAGTAGAACAAATGTGAACATCATAGAATAATATTTCTTTCTTTAACTTTTTAATTTTTTAAAGTGTATCAAATACCAAATTATCAACTCTCGAATTCATTTCTCTGAATGAATGTATGCTACATATCCCATTTCTTTAAAAAAGACGTTTTTTAAAGTTATTTTGTATTCTAAATTTTTTCATGCACGTCCTCTCTGGACGTATGTCTCGCGCTGGTGTTACACTCCTATTTCATGAATTCTCTGATGTGTTTCGAATATTTGACGCCTTACAGGTTTTGCATGAGCCGACTAGTCTCCTGTGAAGATAGACTTCAGCCGGTCTGCCGCGTCCACGTTTAGGAAAGTCGTCCCGAAATTGAACTGGAGTAATTCTGCACATTTTATATGATGTATGCCGAATGTTGTGTGCCATGAGTCAGTATTCACGAGCGTCGATTACTGTTTAGATTTAAAAAAGGAGTTGATGCGCTGTGTTTACTTTCAATAAATTAGTTCAACCGTTTGCCAAAAATTGTATATTTCAACCCATGTACGTACTATACCTAGCTCTCACAGACCTGCGCGGGAAATCCGCAGCGGATGTGGCGCGGAACGGTCTGCGGTAGACGCAGAGGCGGAAGCCGCTGGACCGTTCACACCGGAGCGTCAATTATGACAGCGTTTGGTGATAGTTGTCCTCATACGCAAAACACAGGAGAGGGGGAGCTTGATACAGAGGGAAGCGGAGACTCCCGAAGGCAGGCGGACTTCTACAAAACTCGAGCAGCAGCGGTCGAAACGCGTCCGACTGCGTTCCAAAATCCGCAGGTAATAAAACGCTGCCAGTCCGCTGCCACGACGCTCACCTGCCGCGCTGGTCTGAATGTGCTCATAAGGCAACACGTGAACACGTGAAATTTTCACTGCGGCCATTACGCGTAGGCTGCGGGTCTTCCGCGCCGATCTGTGGGTGCCTTAAGATACCTCAGAAACACATTCTTAACGACCGATCTATTAACAACCCAAAACATACGTGCAAGACAAATTGAAGTAGAAAAATTTGGAACTGCACATTTGTGAAACTTCTGGACATTATATTGAGGTTTAATAAGCGTACGTGGTAAGTGAATCATTCCTCATTATATCCTAAAATGATGCAATGAATAATAAATAATACAATTTTCATTATTTTTGCATCTTTGACGTTCATATCGGCATGTTTCAAACTCAAATGTAGACTCGTGAATCATTTGATACATGAAAGACCATTTATCATGGCATTGTAATTAACAGTTCAGTGCTGTTACGATACAAATACTGTCTTTCATTTAAATTATCCCCTGTAATGAGATTATAACTTTGAATACACTGTTCGTCATTTGTCAAATTTCTCTCTTATTAACTTACTTGTTCACTCTTTACATCAAAATGTCACAGATTATTTTCGAAAACAGTGCTATACATCTTTTATGGCCAAGTTTGTTCAAATCAATGGTAAATACATGTTGGAGTACAACATTTAAAGCTACTGTTACTACTACTACAATTTGAAATATTTATTTCAAATTCGACGTTCTTTAAGGTTATAAAGATCCGTAGATATTGTGCTTATTTTAATTACACTAATTTTCACAAAAATATTAATTCATTTCACTTTGAATAATAAGGCATTACTTAACCCTGCACAACAATAACATTGAAAGGGAACATGTAAAAGATTGATGTGTTTACGGAGACGCTGGGTTCAGTAACACAGAGAAACGGGTAGCAAGCCTGCGTAGATTGCTAGATTTTCTAGTATTTAACAAAAATATTTCCGTGTTTTGGTTCAACACATGTTTAAAGACTTTTCGGGTATTGAGCATATATTGGAGTAATTCTCCGTTATTTGTCTCATAACGTTGCAGTCAGTCGATGCATTTTATCCTTTCGGTCAGGGACTCGGTGCTGTTAGTAACCGGGGTTCTCAGGCGGTTACGCTTTCGGGAATCCGTGGTTACTCTATTTTTTTTTCCTTTTGCGACATTAGGAAGCGTACTTAAGCCATTTGGCTTACGTCGCCGGCTTCAAAAACGTTTAGATGAGCACGGAAGGTAGAATATTTAAGGGAGATTTGGAAACAGAAGTGTGGTGAATGAAAAGTGGAGTTTAGTATGTGTAATCAAGTTTATGGGCATAACGAAATAGACTCATTATATTTTACAACGTGAGTGAAGGGATAAAATAAAACACAGAACATTTTGAATCACTGCAGAGACTTGGGACGTTGGCTGGACAGTTGGTGGTGGTTTGATCAGCATGTAATGATGCAGTGTAAGGTCGCATACTTGCCACTGAAAACGTATAAATATCACAAATTACTTCCCACTATTGTAAAGCTTCTTAGACTATGTGAATTACTTGTTCTTGCTCTATTTGATACAGTGATAAAGTTTACATATTCTATATTATATAAAGATCTTTTTACAAATACATCCTATGCACAATGCTTGCCGGTGATTTCGCTACAACATTCGCAGAAACTATTACATTCCAGCATGTCGATCAAGCTCAGGTTGACTGACAACAAATAAACGGTGTTCTTTACCTTCTTATATTTAATGTTTTGAAGTTTGAACAACAGCGCGGTGGCTGCGTTTCGAATCATCCACGTCACTACGTGACTCCAGGTTGCCACCGCTGCGGGGACGCGCAACGACGGCTCCTGATTGGTCAGGGGTAGCATGATCCGCCGGAGGCAGCCCTCGTCAGTAGGTCAGCTTTACTTAACTCAGATTGGGTCCATGGTACATCAAAAATACATGAGGTATACACACATTCTTATAGTCCAGTATTAATGTGACATTAATACAGGACTATAAGAATGACATACATGACGTCTTCATTGTGAAATATAGTCATTTTGTGTACATATAGGATAACTTTTTCATGAATATATAAAAATGCCGCTATTGAGGCCTCAAATTAGAGCTCAAATATTGCATTTCCGACGAACCAAGAGGGTCCATCTCCCCCCAGCTATCCATCGCCCCAGCCGACACAAGCACTAACCTCCCTCCTGTGTTATGTTGCGACGTGTGTGTCAGGGTAGGACCTAGAAGTGTAAGTATGTGTGGTAGGCAAGGGGCAAAGATAGGACAAAGAAGAAAAAGATCGCGTGCGGTTCTTTGTACGTTCGTTAGAGGACTCTTATTGATCGGAGAAATCACGGAAACTACCAATCAGAGCAGTCAGCCGCTCGAATTCCCCTCCAATTCGACCTAGCTATTGAGCTAGAGTCGAAAATCCTCCCACAGCCAGGACTGAAACTCTGGGACCTCCCGGTCAGAGGCACTCCAGCTATCACACTTGATGCTCCCAATTGAAGTTAGCTGACGAGAGCTAAAAACATTAAATAATAGATTAAAAATTATTCAAAACAGTTATTGTCAGATAGTATTTTAGTTTTTTCCTATTAAGTTTTTAATAAAAGTTTTGTAGGGATAGCAATACTGACATTTTCTCTGCCTCTAGTTTCTGATGTTGCATAGTTCAAATGTACCTTCACAGACTTGTACTCTTTGACTCAGGGAGACAATACCTTTATCAAAGTTCTACATTGGTGTTTCATTTTCCATTTATAATTAACGTCGATGACATCTACATTCACCCCTTCATCTGTAGCCATCACTGCTCCTTTTCGTTGTCTTTCGTGTAAACGTACATAATCCCCCTTCCAAGCCCTTCTATCATTGCCACATCGGCGCTCCCAGCCTATTACCCCCACTAGACCAGCACGACGCTTCGCTATCGATCCCGCAGAGAGCCATCGCCACTGACGCCACCACCTCCGCTATCTGGCGCTTTCATCGTCACCGCCGCCACCACCACCGCGATCGCTTGCACCTCTGTCATTTCTATTTTAATGAAATATCATTTTGTTTCTTTTCACTTTAGAACAATTCCGTTTGGTATAGAAATTCGTTTTATGATACGACGAAACGAAATGACCCATTTTAATATGTCATTTTTGTTGTTGTATTTTTCGTCTATTTCGACTTAGAAGACATTTTTTAACTTCTTACGTCATTTTTACAGAATTATTTGCTGATTTCTTCGAATTTCATATCGTATTAATGGTACTTGCTTCAAACAATATTTACAAGGCGCAACAAATGTTCACCACAGAATTCCTGAGAAGCCTATTCGATTTCTTCGCCCATGTATTGTAATGTCAGCCGTTGTGAGTACTATGTAATCTAAGGTTTTTGTGACGTCTATCGGCGCCATTGACTGTTTGGCTGATTTCGCGATAAATAAAGGCAGAGATTTTCTTTTAAAGAACGGTCCAAACCAAATGTGTGCAGGCCGAGTTCATTTTAACAAAGGGAAGAAACCTTGATTACATCAGTAACCTATCCAACAGCTTGAGTTATTCATCTGAAGTTGGTTTTGACGTAATTTTTACGTCGTTTTTCTTTGTTTTGTTTTTTGGAATTTTTAAAGCGTTTTAAGAGAATTTTATTGATAATTTTGTCAATGTTTAGGTCATTAAAATCCGCCCCTAATTATCACCATCATATTCCATCGCTGCGATCACTCCGCCCCCATCGTTACCACTTTCATCATCTCCATTCTCCACGCCGCCTTCATCTCGTTTCGTGCTACTAGTGTAGTTGCGTGGTCATCTGAGGTTTTTCACATAATCCCTGACTCGGTCTCTGTCGCTGCTGCTGCGTCCTCCCGCATCCACCATCTCCGTCATGGTACCACGTTTGGGTTTACAGTAAAGTGGTGAGTATTGATTCCAGGCGCATCTATTTCTATGACGTTATAGACGTAAGCGTAGGGCAACTCGGGAGATGGTTTAGATTATATGTGAGATAAGTATTGCGAGAGCCAGCGATGTCTCTTCCGTGCTAGAACGTGAGCTCCGGCGCCTATATATAGAATGGCACCCGGGTTTCTCCCTCCACATACCTCTTATAGACATCGCCCTGAGTCAAGTTCTAAGTTCCAGACACATGTAAAAGCGAAGTGCGTGCAAGTGAAAGTGTGTGTGATAAAATGGGGAGGAAAGGACAAATCGGGAAGGAAAGATCGCGCGATATTTGTGACCCTTTTGTTAGGGTTCTGCTCCGGCGTTCGCTTGAAATTGACCGGAGAAACCACGGAAAACCACCAATTTGAGCAGCGTGCCGCTCCAGACAGCTGCTGAAGTCCATCCATGTAACCGGCAGCTTCGCATCGCGCACACCCCTCCCCCCACCGGCTGCAATCGCGTGGGAGCGCAGCGCGCTGCGCGCAGCGAGAGAAGCGCAGATGCAGCCAAGTCTCCGCGCGCAGCGTCCGACGACTGCCCGCCGCCTGCGCGCGCAAACGCAGCCCCTTTGACGATTTTCCGAAACGAACTTCGTTCATTATGCCTTTTTTTTTTTGTCTCTGCGTTCTTTGTGCGCGACTATCTCGCGCTCGGGGCCGATGAGAAGAATTGGGGCGTGTCGTTTGCTGGTGGGTCGTCTGGCCGTGGAAAGAGGGAAAACATACTGCTGGTTTATACCAGATGGAATTGCAGTCGGCAAAAGGTTTTGCTTCCTCTGATTAAAAAGTTGTGTACCTGACGTTTCTTTTCAGTTCCGTAAATATCCTTTTATCTGATTCAGTAAGCTTCTTTACGCTACAATGGACGGGGATATTGTATTGAGAACTAAACCTTTATACACGATACCTATTGGCTTCTTTCCTTTTCACGGCGTATCTATCTATTCACCAATAAAAGTTCCAAAATTCAATTAATTTAAACATTCAGAATGTTGGTTAATGAAAATTGTGGTACGTTTCAAAAAGAAAAAAAAGAAAAAAAAGAAAAATCTAACCAAAGCATACGAAATTTATAGATCTAATTTATACTTTACTTCTATAAATACCATATGAATGCGGATAAAACGATGGAAAAAAGGTCTTGACAGTCACTTTAAAATCACATTATAGCATTGAAATATTCTAAATCATACGGAAAACAGAATTTCAAAGTAATCGTTTCAAAAACCGATTTTCATTTTAAATTCTTTTAGCCTTTGAAAACACACATGAAAAGCAGACACGGAATAAGTGTTTGCTTTTTGTAAAACTTTCATTTTAATTCAAAATTAAATCTCACATGTAAAAGTAATATTAAAAGAATCGTAAATACTTCATTGGCTGTCGATCTAGTAAAAACCGTACGATTAGCTAGGATCATTTAAATGAAATTCCTGAAATTTTCCGTTCGTGGAGTTTAACGCACTGTTCATTTCAAGAGCACATGTGAATTTATTATCAAAATACCTGCGCAAATGAGTAAATTCCAGGCTTGTTGCTAAAACTCCAAAAGTAATAAACAACGTTAATTACTTTGAATTGTTAAAATGCCTAATTTTGTGGATCGTCTGTAACACCAATGATCCTAGTTAAACAAAATATTTACCAAGTGCACAGTGATAAACGGATTGGGTGTGATATAACCTTTCTGTATTCAAAGAAGATACCTCAAATTGTATGAAAATTTGAATCGAAACTCTTTTCAATTGATTATTTAAATCAATTTTGTTAATACAAACACGTTTAAAACATAAAAGTTAATGTATTACGAATTAGTTGACAACTCGCATTTTACCGGCGTTTATACATTTTCAAAATATATGACTATAAAAGTGTTTTAGAAAATTTAATAATTAAATCATTCGTACGAAATGTTCATATAATTGCAAATTAAGATATTTAAAACATAATATTATTGGTAAAGGTGCAAAAGTGTGTCTAGGCGTTCTGTTTTATTTCTCCGTTTTAATCATCATATTTTGATGGGTGCCCACCCACTGCAGCACTGACTTCTTCGTAATTTGAGAAGAGATTTTCTCAAGTTATTGTCGGTTCAAAAAGTTGATTCGATTTGAAGAAGCAATTGTCTGAAAGGCGGTTTATAAACTCTTGTATTCATTACAATTTAAATACAAATTTAAATTCTCAGTGACACCTATTCTAAGATTATTAGCAGTCAATAATTTTTTAGTGCCTTTTGATAACAAATATACAGTTTGAATTTGGCAATGAACTGACAATTGAAAGACATTTGATTTGCCATATTTTCCATGCTAGATGCCATGTCATCCATGACATATATGTCTGTACCTAAAAGATTCTGATATGCAAAAATCTTAATTCCGTATTGTTGAGACATTTTTCTTGTTTCAACGCTACTTCGGCTATCACTCCCTCGCTCTCTCTTTTGTTCTCCCTCCCTCTCTCTTGTTTTGTCTCGCTCTCTCGGTTTTTCCCTCGCTCTCTCTTGTTTTCTCTCGCTCTCTCACCCTTTCTTTCTCGCTCTCTCTCTCTCTCGCTCTCGTTGGCTCACTCTTCCGTTCTCACTTGCTCGCTCTCGTTCTCTCTCGCTCCCTCTCTCGCTCCCTCTCACGCTCCCTCTCTCGCTCCGTCTCTTGCTCCCTCTCTCGCTCTCTCGCACTCTCTCTTCGTCTCTTTCTCTCTCTTTGGCTCTCTTGCACTCTCTTTCTCTCTCTCTCGCTTGCTCTCGCTCTCTCTTGCTCTCTCTCCAGCGTCAACCCCGGAGACACTTTATATAGTTATTTGATAGTTTTTTTGCGCTATTTTTAAGAGAAACGCACCTGCTTCATTTTACCAGTTGGATATAAATTCCTGTCCACAAGCTCTCAATAAAACACATCTCCCTGCGGCGTGCACTCGCCAACGGCTCACGACAGAGCTGAGACTCGGAGGCGCCCCTCCCCCCCATCTCTCGGGAAGGCGTCGCGCCAGAGCCCGAGGGCGAGGGCGAGGCCGCTCCCGGCGCGCCGTGCGCAGGCAACGGGATCAATCCAAGGGCCATGATAGCCGCGCGGCGGATCAAAGAGCGCGTCCCACGGCGGCGCGCCCCGCGAACAGGTGTCGGCGCCGGAAATCCCCAGCGCAGCAGGCGAGCGGCGGAATGGGGAGGAGACAAGCCGCCACACACGCGGGGGCGCTTACAAGAAAATCAGGCTGGAGGGAATGGAACCTCTCCATTTCCGCAACGGCTCGCTGGAGAAGTCTAGCGGCCCACCGCTCTCAGCGGTAGTTCTCCGGGGTTTCTGCAATGGATTCCATGCGACGTTTGCGTCCAGTATCCTGAATAGCGGCCCTTGGACCGCGTGCGAACTTTCCTTTCTCTTCTTTCACCTAATCTCTGCCCTCACTCATACACGCTTTCACATACACTACACTGTATCTCTGGTCGGGAGACAAGTCAGGAGCTTAGAGCTTTTTTTCCGGCTGGGGCACTGCCCTGCTGGTGGTAAATATCTGGAGGAGGAAAACACTGTAAGCCGACAGTATGTCGCCGCCGGATCTCGCCATTCTCGCCGGATCTCACAGCCTTCGCGAGTGATAAAACATATAATACACTTACGGGATAAATATCTTTGGCCGTTGACGCTAATCACTAATCAATGAGTCTGAATATCTGTCCCAGAAGAGTTTTCGCATAAATTACCATACAATGTTAATTATTACAATGTTACGCGCATCGTAGCAAATAAAATTTTCCAAACATGAAAACGTAAAAATATTTTGAAAATGTTTGATAGAAATGGTTTCAATTCCGTTTCTCTCGTACACTGATTTCATATAATCACTTCAATCCTACTCATAAAAAGAAATGTTGTGGGGAACTAGACATTAGTTTTAGTTTGCCGAGTTGGGAACAAACTGAATTCAAGAAAGATCGTGACAAGCATTTAGTTGCAAAAAACTTGAAAAATGTATGCAAGGCTTTTGCGTGACTTCTCTCGAGTTAATGTTTGGATAGCCATACTTATTTACATATGAGATAGCTCTTTAAACAAAAATTAAAGAATAACGTAAATTGAAAAATAGTACGACAGTGTTAAGCCAATATGCGTTTTTATTATTTAAAATTTGAAAAGACATGAATGCATCTTGTTGTCCCCAATTGTATTTTTAGAGGTTACATTACACATTCTGCATTTCTCAATAAAAAATATAATCAAAATTATCAATTGCTTAATGAATGAGAAAATGCGTCACTCGAACATTAATTCATAAAATAAATCATTTGCATTAACGTCCAAAGCAATTTGTACCAATCTTTTCCCATTTTCCTCTTAAGTTAACGTCAATGATGTTCAATAAATGCATGAATTTTGCGCCTGCATCGGCAGAAAAGAGATGTGATGTAGCGGCCACGTACGCGGTGCCAACCGGTCGAAGGTTTCTTCTTCGACTCCCGTTCCCACATAAGAAATATTTTGAACGTGATTTGATGCAGTTTGCTTATCTTACTATCATATAACATTATCTCATGTATTTTACCAATGTCTTACCTATTCAGTTACTCATCTATTCAGTATCAAATCATATCTCTCTCATAGTTAACCCTGCCGTTATAAATTCCTTGGGAGACAAACTTACACTCTGATCTTCCCATGGATAGAGAAGTCATAAAGGCGAAAGCCACCTTCGTGCCCGACGGTTGACAAACCTATATGACTCTTATTGTATGTGCCCATTGGCACCTTAGTAAAGACTCACATGTACGAATTTGCTACATAGAATATAGAATCTGGTATTTATTTTATCGTACGCCGACGATTTGGGCCGCGTCGCCCGACGAAGCAATAGTTCCCGTGTGTCAGCACGGGAGTTGAGTCAGAGATTCACCCGGCGACCGAACCCTCACCTCCCCGGGCGACGCGGCCCGGTGAATCTTCGGCGAACGATAAAATAAGCGCCTGGTATATTTGATTCATATAAAATCATAGTACTATCTTTTCATTTAAGAATTAAATACCCTCATCTTTTCACTAAATTTTATTTTTCTTCCATAAGTACTTCCTTCTGACCTCCAATTCTTTACAGAATTTCACCGTAATTTCTTTTTCTTTCTCATATTCGAGGTGCCAGCTCTCATTAATATGCCTGTTAAGGCAGTGGACAATATTTCGCCATTTTCCGCTTCATAACTTCATAAGTTGTTACCTGAATCCGACCAATTTCTAAAACCCCCGCTGCCCTTTTTCAGTGACTGTGAATTCTTTTTACCATAATCCTCAGGGTCAGGGCTCTGCAGTCACTTTAATGTACGCGTTTCTAAGATTTCATCTTTTTGTTTTCTCTTGCCCATATGTGAGATATTTATTTTACATCTTCTAGTCATATTTGGTATAATTACAATGTTTTCTGGAGAAAAAGGTTAGTGAGAAAATTAAAACTTTAGGTCAAACTTAGATACTTGTTAACTTAGAAATTTTGAAGAGTTTAATAATTCTGAAGTATGTCATCGAATTGTTCTACTTACGCTACAAAAGATTTCATCATTTTAAAATAAATTGATATCCAATTTGTTATTATAAAATAAGTAACTTTGGAGAACACTACTACTGCTACGGACGAGTTAGAAAATCACTGATATGATTGGAGATTGCAGTTGCTCTACTAACCAAGTGAGAAGTAAGATTATGATGAAATCTTTAGCAATTCAACAAATTCGTGTCTGTCTGCATGACCACTGTGACTTGAAAGTGGATTTCAATGCGGTTCCATTTTTTAAATGTTTTATCGTAGGAGACTTAAGGGTGTGGCTGTAGCATATGGAAATTGTGGCCCCTGGTCTAGAAGAAATAGTTTGAATTGGACTCATATGTTTTTACGACAATTCTTGGCATCAGATGATTTTTACATATGCATCTCACTCTTCTATCAATATACTTCTTTCTGTTAGTTCCACTGGCCATCAAGGAATTCGAGAGCGCTCCGCACGAATATACATAACAAAAGGGGTTTCTGTGCTACGCAGACTCAGCAAGGTAGCTGCGATCCATCTTCCACCGACGCGCTGGGTTTCTGCGTCTCTCTGACACGCGGTCTTATTTCCCCTTTTTTATTATCCCCCTCTCCCGCCACCACCCAGCGCGCGGGAGCAGGCCCGGCCCGCGGGTGGCGGGGCGGCGGAGGGGGATAATTCACGGAGTACCAAAGCGCAGAGGCGGTGGCGGTGGAGGGGACGACGGGCCGGGAGGAGGAGGGAAGGGGAGGAGAGAAGAGTTCGACGCGTCCCCCCTCTCGCGCGCGGAGGCTGTGTCCGCGCGGGGTGGGGGGGTGGGGAGGCCCCGCGGGCGGGAAGGAAGAAAGGGAAGGGAGAAGAGAGGGGATGAACGTATTGTACCGGGATGACAGGTATTGACAGCGGGCTGAATACGTTAAAGCCGACCGTCTATTACGGATTCACGATCCACTTAAATATTTTACGTGGACCGCAGTAGCCCGGCAATCGCCCGGGAGCGCGGTCCGGCGGTCCGGCGGCTCGGGGCGAGGGTGTGGGGGCGGAGGCTTGGCTTCCACCGGGTAGCCGCGTTTTGGCGACCCGGTTAATTACTTAACCGCCGCCAGGCTGCGCGCCGATCGGTAACCGCGCTTGCGTCCGCCTACTCGACGCGCACCGCCACACAACGCTGCACCGCGCCCGCCGCCCGCCCCGCCGGGCGCCGACGCGACCGCTGTTAGCGGCGGGGTAGTAAAACCCGGGTTCGTTGAACCGTCCCCTCGCCGGGCGCCCGCATGACGGCGACGCCGGTGTGTGTTTCGAACGCGGTTTGTCGCATGTGTTCGCGTGCAAAAGCCTCGACTAACATGTAGTGCGTCACTCATTTTTGTGACGATTAATTCAAATCTTTTTGGGCTTCTCTTAATTTGAAAAGGTTTCACCCTTGGCGCAATAATGATTGAATATTATAAAATAAAAATCATCTTTAAGTTGAAATAACGAATAGAGGTGTTTGTAATAAATTGCTACCACGATTTATTCGGGATAGTAGTTCAAGTCTTTTTCTAATTATGTTGTCTTCACGTAGAAATTATCTATCGTGAAATTTTTTCAATATTTTTTCAAACTTGTTTCAAATACTTGTTTTGGGTAGTCAGACATATGTGCCGTCATTCAAACTAAATATAACTACCAATGGTGCGTGAAGGATGTAAGAGATGATTAAACAAGTATCTAGTCATTTTTGAAAAAAAGATAGACATGGTTTTAATACTGGATTAAGTAATGTCAAAAGTAGATGCTTCTGCGTCGCATGGATAACATTGTGTTTTCGATTGCAGGAAAAATAAAATACGAGAATGACTTCTTATTACACTACATAACACGAATGCAAGCCTTGTGAACGCCACAAATTTGGCAGTTGATTAAATCTTGGACGTAGAGTCTGCTTTCAACCGCCGAGCAGTACGGTCGTGACAAGCTCTGAGTTGCCGCGCAGATAACAGTGTATGAGTCAAAAGTCTTATCTGAACCGGTGCGATCGATAACGCTCGCGAATAGTCGTAGTCAACGTTCGTTTTGCCGCATTGCGGCAAAACCACGATATAAACACTTAATTTATTAATAGTGCTCCACCACAAAGACAAAAACACCAACTGTGTTTTATATAGTGTATCATCACAACTATAAAATAGTGAATATTATAGTGAAAAGTGCCACAAAGAAAACGACAAAGTTCTCAAAATGATATCGGAAGAGGATTCATTAGGAAGACACATTACCAATTCCATAGAACTTTTAAATAATGATGGAAATTATGAAATATACACAAATCAAAACAACACACAACCCTTGCAGCAAAACCAAACAGCAGATCTACATCAACAATATCAACAACTACTACATCAAAACCACATCCTTCAAGAACATCTCAGCAAATTGGAATATCAAAACCAGATGCTTCAACAACAGCTTCAGCTTTCTCGGTCCGACCCAACTGCACTTACCTCTCAAATACACGAGAATCATCCACAAGCAACGGAGAAACCCCAATCTGCAGATGAGAGGTCCACAGATGTCGACAGTGAACTCTATCAACCAACTAGTGCACAATACCAACCCAACAAAAAACGAGGACTATCAAAAGTAAGTAATCATAGTGACGCAAAACGTAGAATGTTGAATAACAGTTCTAGTAAAGACGCATTTTCAATAAATAGGTACTCAATCTTAGAACCATTAGACGAATCTGAAGAAACTGTTAATAATAATGAACCACAATCAGAAAACATAAAAATACCCCCAATTTGTATCAGAAATGCAGAAAACATAACCCTACTAACAAAAGATCTAAAAGAATTAATTGGCAAGGGATTTACCTTTAGAACTATAGGGAATTCGGTAAAAATACTTTTGAAAAACATTACAGATTATCGAAAAACAAGAAAATACTGCGAAGAGAAAAACGTTCCTTACTATACTTACTGTTTACAAACAGAAAAAAACCTATCAGTTGTGATAAAAATGTACCTCTAATTTTCACTGAAGATGAAATTTATAGTGAACTTGAAAATCTAAACTACCCGATTAAAAAAGTAACCAGACTCACCAATAAAGAACAAATACCGTTCAAAGTAGTAGCATTAGAACTAACTAACTCCGCCGAAGGAAAAGAAATATTCAAATTAGATAAACTACTTCACTGCATTGTTAAAGTTGAAATAAGAAGGAAACCACAAGGCCCCCCTCAGTGTAAAAAATGCTTCACATACGGACACACAAAAAATTACTGCACAATGCCACCAAGCTGTGGATACTGCACTGAGCATCATTGGACAAAAGATTGCAAATTATTACAATCCACAAACCCACCACCCCCAATTTGTACTCTCTGCAAAGAAAATCATATGGCTACCTCTAACCAATGCAAATATTCCCCAAAAAGAAAGAGAATCCTTCAATCAAATTACTTCAATACACAATTACAAGCTCCACAATCACAACACAAATACGAAAACAAAACTCACACACAAATATTCCCACAACAAACCCACATAAATCGAAATCCTGCTCAGCCACATTTAGCTCTTAATAACAACCAAAACACAACTGCACCTACATATGCACAAACAGTTACACAAAACACCATACAGTCAAATATTACACAAATTATAATGCAGATGTTACCAACAATAGTCAACCAAATAACAGCAACATTACTCCCACAAATACAAAATATTGTTTCAAACCAAATTTCAAATATAATAAGAAATGGATAAACAACACAACTTAAAATCAATAACAATACTTAACTGGAACGCAAATGGCCTAACAAATAAAAGAAATACACTTATTCAATTCCTGAAAAACCATTCAATAACAATTGCATGCATAACAGAAACTCATCTTGCTCCAGGACAACTGTTCAAAATCCCTGGATTTAACTGTTACAGAGAAGACAGAATATGCCAACACGCCGCAGGAGGAGTAGCAATATTAACTAAAAAGAATTTAGACCACTCACTAATCTCTATCCCTAAATCAAACAACCTAGAGCTAATTGCAGTAAAAATAAATCTAAAAAATGAACGCATAAATATCATATCAGCATATAAACCACCCAAAAAACAAATCGATATAAACGAATTAAACCTAATACTACACAATACAGAACCCACAATCTTAATAGGAGACCTAAACAGTAAACATACCAATTGGGGCTGTAAAGTAAACACACCTAATGGAAGAAAATTACTAAAAGCATCATCAAAATTAAATTTTCAAATCATAGCTCCATCAAATCCTACTCACTACCCCAAAAACTGTAATGCTGAACCAGATATCCTTGACATTACCATAGCTAAAAATTTAAAACATACCCTTTATGCTCATGCACTACCCGAATTAGACTCAGACCACTGCCCTGTTATTCTCACTACTGATATAAACTATATTAAATCTGAATTACCATTTGGCATAGATACAAAAAACATAGATTGGACAAAATTTCAAACAAACGTTGTTAATTCCCTTCCCACAAACCGTTTCATGAAAAATAAAGAAGAAATTGATATTGCCATAGATACCTTCACCAAAATCATACTAAATGCAGCAAAAGAAGCAAATACAAAGCCAAATTACAAACCAAAGTATTCACAACATACAATACCTATTGACATTGAAAAACTAATTCAAAAAAAACACAGAATTCGCAGGCAATGGCAGCAATATAGAAGCCCTGATCTAAAGAAAATATTAAATAAACTAACACTCCAAGTTAAACTAGCCCTAGATGAATACAGAATTCAACAATATAAAAATCACATCAAAACAATAAATCCTAAAGACAGCAATTTATGGCAGGTTACAAAACAAATATTGAAAGAACCAACAATTATTCCAGAACTAAAGAAATCAGATAAAACAGCTACAACAACAAAAGAAAAATGTGAATTACTAGCAGAACATTTTCAAGAAACATTTTCACCAAATACAACCTCAAACAATAACAACTCAATCCACATCAATAACTATGAAGTAACAACAGTTCCTCACCCAGTAAAATACATATCACCAAAAGAAACATACCAAACAATCAAGCACCTAACTAAGAAAAAATCAGCTGGAATTGACCAAATACCAACCATACTCCTACAAAAACTAAATAAGAAAACAATTAGTTACCTAACTGCAATATTTAACTCAATGTTAAGAACAGGATACTACCCCAAAAAATGGAAACACTCCATAGTAATACCAATTCCTAAACCAAACAAAAACCCAGCATCTACAGAAAACTACAGACCTATAAGCCTAATACCTATTGTAGCCAAAGTAATGGAAAAATTAATCCTAAAAAGACTGCTAAAATATATTAATGAAATTCAATATATACCATCTTTCCAATTTGGGTTCAAAGAAAAGCACTCAACAACACATCAACTTTTAAGAATCACAGAACTTATATATAAAAACTTCGAACAAAAAAATCATACACTGGCTGTTTTCCTAGACGTATCCCAAGCATTTGACAGAGTTTGGCACGAAGGGCTAATATTCAAACTTCAAGAATCCGGACTACCCCTCTATTTGTTAAAAATAATAAAAAGCTTCCTAAAAGAAAGAGTTTTTACAGTAAGAATAAATTCAACTTACTCCACACAAAAAGAAATCACAGCTGGAGTACCACAAGGCAGCCCATTATCTGCAACCCTATTCAATATATTCACAGCAGACTTCCCAACTACCCAAAACACAACAACAGCATTATTTGCTGATGACTGTGCAATTCTAACCTCTAACAAGTGCCTAAAATCAGCCACTAAAAATCTACAAGATGAACTGAACAAAATAATACAATGGGCAGACAAATGGAAAATAAAACTAAACCCGAGCAAATGCCAAGCAAAAATATTCACCCTATGCCAAATAAACACTACTCCCAAACCACTAAAACTACTTAACACAACACTAGATTGGTTACCAAAAAAGAAACCCATTAAATATCTGGGATTATTAATGGACACCAGATTAACATGGACTAACCATATAAACGACAAAATCACACAAGCAAATAAAAGACTACATAAACTGTACCCACTAATTAATAAAAAAACCGTTCTCAAAACAGAATGTACATTAGTACTCTACAGAGCAATAATTCTCCCCATCATAATGTATGCATGCCCAATATGGTACAACACATCAGCGACTAATATAAAGAAAATACAAACATTCCAAAATAAGATCCTACGTATAGCTGTAAACGCACCCTGGTTTATCAGAAACAATCAATTACACTCAGAATTAAAAACAGAAACTATACATCATATACTGCTCAAACGCGCACATTCCTTTTTCACATCTTTATATAACTTTCCATCAACTGAACATTACAACCTTGGTTCATCAGCAACAACAACCAGAATCAAAAACAGATTTCCATACGACAAGTACCTAATTCAATTTGCTGACCCTCCTTAAACCTGACAAAATTAAAATAAAGATTGCAAACAACAACCAACTATGCTCTTACCAAACATCATACAATAATGAGGAACCTGTTGGGCTTCCCTTATTTCTTCTTATATTTAATGATTGACTGTATTATTTTTTTTTCTTTTTCTCTTTCCTTGTGTGAATGTAATCCTTTTAAATGTAGTTTGAAAGGTATTTCTACTGTTTATTTGTATAATTGTATTTTAAGTTGTTATTAGATATAATCAATCCCTGTAAAGCAGTAATGCTGGTCTGTGGAAATTAAAAATAAAAAAAAAAAAAAAATCTTGGATCGTATGTAACGGATCACGTTATAGATCATTGAATCATGCAAGAAGGAAAAGCTACATGTTCGAACCAGACGTGAGAACTATCTGAAAGAAAAGACACGCCGCTGGAGCCATTAAGGTCCGCGTTCTAATTAATACTGAAACACCTCAAGGCGAGTAATCGCCCTAAGTCGATGCCGCTTAATCCGATTTGAGCTCCGCCAGGCCCGCGACGCGTAATCCCCGTGCAAGAGCTGGGCCCGTGCGCCGTCGCGCCGCGGGGGGCCTGCAGCCTTCGGCGGCGCGGCGCCGTGGAGCCGTAAAGATTTTAAGTCTATCTGTTGCGCGCCCGCGCCTTCCCATCCACTTTAAACGGCGGGGATTTCGGGGGGGGGGGGGGGCGCTGGCGGGCCCGGCGCGGAGCGGCGTTAACGCGCCGGCAACGCTCTCTTTCAAAGTCGCTGCGCGCCGCCACCGAGGACAGGCAGCGCGCCGCGGCGGTTGGTGGCGGTCTTTCTCATTGATTGATTCATTGTTTAGTGATTCCGAGCACGTCAACTACTAGGGTCATTATTCCCTTACCTGTTCCCTTACCCTTAAATGTAATGCATGTCTTTTGCTCGGGGGAGGCGGTGATCTTTCCCCCGCTATACGGCGAGATCCGGCACCGATCTACCGTCGGCTAGCGGGGTTTTCCCAAACCAGGTATCTCCCACCAGCGGGGCACCGCCCCAGCCGGGACAAGCTCTTAGCTCCTGACGGGTCTCCCGGCATGTCTGGTAATGTAGTGCCTGTTAGTGCATGTGTGTATGCAAGGGGTGAGGGTAGAACAAGGAAGAATAAGTTGAGATCGCATGTGGTCCGTGGCCCGGTTGTTAGGGTACTGCTCCGGCATTCGCTTGGTGTTGTTCGGAGAAACCACGGGAACCTACCGATCAGAGCAGCCGGCCGCTAGAATTATCCTCCAGACAGCGACTAAATTCGACCTAGCTATATATCTAGTGTCGAAAATTGTGCCACCGTTGGGACTCGAACCTTGGTGAGGTGCCCTGAGCCATCTCCGCCGATTTGGCGGGGGTGATGGTGGTGCCGGCGGCGGAGGCGGGGCGCGGTGACGTGGCGGTAGTGCCGGCGGCAGGGTGGCGAAGGCAGAGGCGGTGTTGCCGACACTGACGATCACGGGGATGGTGACTGAAGCGGTGGGCGGGAGGGAAGTGTGGGGCGAAGCACAGAGTTTGAAGATGTGGGGGCGGGAATCGCGCGGGAGTGGCACATACTGATGGGATGGCTGGTCGCGGAGGTGGCGAGTAGGAAAGAAGGGAAACGAGTGGTGGAGGCACAAAATAGCAGCGGGTGACGAAAAAAGAGGCGATGAATAAATCGTGAGACGAAAGAGTTGGAGAGAGATGTGAAAAAAAGAACTGGATCGCGATGTGGGCACAGTGAAAAGGCGAAAGTAAAGTAAAGTAAGGACTTTGGTGGCTCGCAGCTCGCAGCTCGTCCGGTGAGCAGTGTCTGCTGGATATGGAAGCAGCCGTGGGGAAAGCGACGGCGACAGCGTCGCAAGGGTAGTGTGGTGGTGTCTGGTGGCGGGGGGTTAGGGGCGGCGGCGGGACGCGGAGGGGAGTGGGACAGGGGAGGGGTAGGCCGCTCTCCGCTCCGTGGCGCCCCGCGCGGCGGCTGCAGGGTGTCGGCGCCCGGCGAAAGAGCGATCAGCGCGCTCTCGCGGCGGCCGTTGGAACTCGGCTGGCGCGCCGCTGTTGACGTTGCATTTAAAAACATGAACTTCTACCCGTCAAGTATGCGCTGAGGCGTATCGGCAGCACGTACGCCAGAACAGACGTGGCGGCGCGGGGCGGGGCGGGGCGTGACGAGCGGGCGTTGTTACGAAACAGATATCAAGGAGATGGCTCTGTTGCTGGCAGTGTGTAGAGGGACAACTTGCTTCCGCCGATGTAACCGTGATAGACGTGGACGTTCTACTTGAAAGTATACTAACTTAAACTGTATTCGGGAGAGTATGAGGCCATATTAGGATGAAATAATTTGTTAATAACCGGTATATGATATTATTAAAGGTACATTGTAAAATGTCCTAACTTGCGTTTTGCTTCCTTGCTGTACTTTGCTTGGAAAGTTTTACTTACACAAAAATGTACTTAAAAGGAAAATTGGCCACTTCTTCCCTATTGTATTGTTTGTTTTAAAAGTAACACATTGAAGCTTACACGAAAGGAGAAGTATTCCTTGAAAATGAATATATCAAGGGCGGGTAAAAATGATTATCGAACAGTGGAACGCAACCTTCACGACAGTGGAAAAGGGTCATGAGACCTCGACTAAATGGTCAATAGGCTCCCAATCCCTAGAGTTGAATAATGTACGTGAATGAAAATAGTGTCTATTCTATACTGAAGAGTAATTTGATATTCTGTAGTTATTTTTTTTTCTCGAATTCAACAGCCTGTAGGCAATATGTAACTTCGACCTTGAAGAGTCGTTTTTGAGAACCTTTTTCTCACAGGAGAGATAGATCCAGATATCAGTGAAAGGATAACAGGGTGTGGACGCAATTAGAAGCAATTGTATATCAGTAGCGAGTGCTAGGTGGAGAAAGGAGGGGGAAAGCGACACTGCCTCCAATATTGCAACTGCCAGCCCGGCCGACGGCGGTTAGAGGGGAACGCGACAAGAAACAGCGATCTCTCAAAGAGTATTCTCTTCAGGGGTGGGAGTCAAATTTGATAAAAGATTCAATGTATGGAGGAAATTAGTTTAGAACTGAATATACTAGTCTCATAAAAAAAACTTATCTCTTAACATAAGCGTTTATAGCTCTTAGAAAACACAATATTGCAAATAAAACATTGGAAATTACTAGTTGAAATAATTATGTGTCAATTGAGGCCACATAACTGTTATACAAAGAAACAAAAGCAATTTTACTCGTCTCTGTGCTATAATGTGTGTAAATGTTTCCGTAGAGGTTGACTAAGAAAAAAACGAGGAAAATAAGAAAATCACAGATTTTATGCAAACACAAAGGACTGATAGAAATACAAAACATTAATTCAAAACAATGACATAAACATATTGGTACCGTGAGTTGAAAATTATTAAAGAAGATCTTTCCAAAAGTGTGGTTATCATGTAATGAAACAACTTTCAATTAAAAACCTATTTTGATTGCTTTCTTCCTCAATTCCGCGCCATGAGAGCAGACATCTGAAAGGACCCCGAGGGCCGACGTACCACAACACTCACTCGCAGTGTTAGCGTGCATGTTCCCGTCGAGTTGGTTATCGAACTGCAAATTGACAGGCCGGCGTGCGGAATAATGAACAATCCAAACCAATCCACGGGCCGCTACCGCTGGCAACAGTGCGTGGCTACAATATCGGCCGGTAAACTTGAACGATCCTTCGGGCCGAAGCGAAAACATTTCGGCCTGTGAGCCCTTTCGGGCGCGTGGCGGCCGCGGACGCCCGATTCACGCGCTGAGGGAGGTTAGGCCTGGTCGCGGGCGCATGCGGGGACAATAAATTCCGGTTCGAACATTGTCCCTTCAAGGCCACGAGCTACAAGGGGGGAGACTGTGTCATCCGGTCAGAAGCTTCGTCACGACTAGTTTTGAAATTGAATTTCCCAATTGGGTGACAGTGTCCGTTTCTCCTGCCAGTTCGTGACCTTGAAGAGAAATCATGTTAAAATCCAAGTATAGGCATGTGAACTCACAGTCGTTTCTCCTATTAAACACGAAGTCTTTTCCTGGCCACGAGCTGAAAAGAGAAGGGGGTAGTATCATCAAATCGAGAGCTTCAATACCAAAAATTTAAGTTGTATCGAATCTCGCGATTGGATGTCAGTGTCCCCCTTCCCTAACAGCTCGTGACCATGAAAGTACTTACTGTATTGATCGAAGAATAAAACTGAAACCTAAAAGGTCTCACAAACTACGACCGAAACGAGTTGGCAAGATGGCGGACAACGTGAGCAGCTGATATATGGTCGGTTCGTTCAAAACACGACGTATACCCGGTGAATTCTAAGATATATACGTGGTATGTCTTATACTCACAGTTTAAAAGTAAATAAGTTTGGAAAACGGGTCGGTAGTGTTTTGTTACAATGTGTGACTTCTATTGAAAGGTATAATATGTAAATAAATACATTTTATAGAAAAGTATTATAAATATCATTTCCTTAGTCCAAAGTTTACGAAAGAAAGCTAAAGATTACATGTGCGTGACGTTCTAGAGTGTGAAACTCTTGTAACTGTGAAACTTGTAATTGTGAAATGACTTCATGTTTCACACGCATCGAATAAGTCAAGGGTTCATGATAAGTGGGAATTTACTTTTCGTATGCACAGAAAGGGAGAATAGTATATGGAAACGGGCGTTTGGGAAAAAAGTATCAAAAAATAAAATGGACATGAAATGGAAAAAGAGTGAAATATCAGTGAATGGAAAATCATGAAAGAGTGAAAATAGCTGAAAATAAGGCGAATTGTAGAGGAGGAAAAAAGGATAATCGGGAGATCACATAAGGAAATGTAAACGATAAAAAAGTAGTCT
Organism: Gryllus longicercus; assembly: GCA_038098605.1. Lineage (NCBI taxonomy): Eukaryota > Metazoa > Arthropoda > Insecta > Orthoptera > Gryllidae > Gryllus > Gryllus longicercus. The sequence goes on from JAZDUA010000265.1 coordinate 1,349,418, forward strand.
CCAAAAAGAATGAAGAAGAAGACAAGACCCAGATGTGTGACAAAGCCGAAAAATTAATAAATAAAAGTGGAAGAGACATAGAAAGAAAGGAGATAAAGATAGTGAATAAAAAGAAAGAATGTACAAGGAATGATTCAGATGAAAGAGTGAAGAGATGGGAACGACGTGAACGAAAAGTAGGAACGCAAAGGGAGTAATATTCGTGAATGAGAAAGAAAGATTACAGAGAGGAAGAGAAAAGCGGAGAAGGAAATCAAGGGGTAGCGGGGCAAAATGTGATGGCTGCAGTCACCGCGGGGAGTGGGCGTCGGCGTCTGGCATCGGGCTAGCAGCGGCTCCCATTCCCGGAGGCCTTGAATGGCCGCGACGCGACGCGACGCGACGCGGCGGGCGACTGCTTCTCCCCACGCCGCTCCCCCTCCTCCCCTCCTCACCCTCCTACTCCTCCTACAGGGTCCGCGCGTATCACGGACGGTTGCGCTAGCACTCGGCCGCGCGAACTCCACGCTGACACCCCATCGCCCTCCCTCCCTCCCTCCCTCCCTCCCCTCCGCCCTCCCGCCCTCCCTCCCTCCCGCCCGCTTGCCCGCCCGCCCGCCCACCCTCCCTCCCTCCCTCCCTCCCCCCTCCCCCCTCCCGCCCTCCCTCCCTCCCGCCCGCCCTCTCTCCCTCCCTCCCTTCCGCCCTCTCTCCCGCTCTCCCGCCCCGAAGAGAGTCCCTAGACGCACAAAGTGGCGCATTCTCAGGGGCAGCCATTTTATATTCAGTAGTCAGAAGGTTTGAATGCAATTTGATGCAGTGTGTGTTGGAACCAACAATTTATCGAAAGTCAGTATTAATATGTTCGGAAATGGTCATCATGCCTCCAATTGTTATTTCACCTCAATTTCTGAATTCTTCCCGGCGTTCTAACCGGGGAGAGGGCATCTGAGGACTCCGGCCACGAGCATAGGGCAGCGCAGCGCCGCGGGCGCGGCAGGGCAGTTGGCAACGGCCGGAGGCTAAGAACAGGCGGAGGCCACGGATAAACGCGATCAATCTCAACCTGGACATTAGTCATTAAGGAAAAAAAACAGTTGATTTTTAAAATACCTTTATCCATTTTAATAGGGAATAGAAATTTTTCTTGGCTTGAGCAGTGTTCGTTTTTGAAAAAAAAACTTTTGTTTCGTTTATTTCAGTAATATTTTTGGCGCTGCAGGACACTAGTCTATTGTCTACTTCCAGCAAACAAAAAAATAATGCATTGTCTGGATAATTCGATGGATCAGGTGAAAAATCTAACATGCCTTAGGAAGACAGTAAATGTGTAAGTCAGTTTACAAGACGCATAATTCACATTCAATAAACTCATAATGTCATATAATACCTTCAATGACGAGCTCAAAGATAAGTAAAATTAATCCTAGGATGCATATACAGTTTCTCCGATGCCCTAACGTGTATTATTTCGCTTCTTCCTCTGTACAACTGAATTTCTGAGAGCTTGTCCTTCGTGTAAACTTTCTTCTTTCAACTTTCATTGTAAGTCACCGGCAAAGAAAAAATTCTCAGACACCAATTAGGCAGGTCCTTAAATTTGATTCTATTATGTCAATGCATTTGCAGGGTTGACCCTATTAATAGTTATTTAAGACACCACTAATAACTATTTAAATAATTTAACATTGTGTTGAATTTTATTGAAATTATTAACTAATGAAGTTATTAATAAAGAAAAACAATTTTATATGCATTTTTGAGAGAGTTTATCGCAGGGCTTAAGTGTCCCTGTTTAATGCATTCATGTAGTTTTCCGGGTCCATGCATCACGGGGAAAAGTTAGGCAACCGCTTTTGTAATGTACGCAGGTATGTTGCGGGTTGCGTCGCAACTGAAAAGGTGAAATAAAACTCTTCTGCCATTCCACCACAATCATATTAGCTGCTATATGCAATTTCATTAAGAATAGAATGCGAATATTTAAAAATACTAATTGAATGATATTAAACTAAAATCATTTCTCTTGTATATAAATTTAGCGTATACAGTTCCCCTCCTCTGTGAGACTGGGTTAAATAATTACTTAGAACTAGAGGTATACTCTCCGCATACATCAATAGCTGTGAGCTGTTTTAACTGAAAGTGATATTCCTTGTTAGTTCGATTTATGACTTTTATACATCATAACTGTAGGAGCAAATGAAAAGAATCAATAATTTATACAAATTTTAAATAAATAAAAATTATTCTCTTTTCTTATAAATAACTTAAAATAAACAGCGCACCCACTTGCCTTGTAGATAAGTGTTGATATTTCTATACCATACAATATTCAAGACAAAAATAGTTTAGAGTAAACAAGGAAATCATTATGATAACTTATTTTTCTTGTCCTACACGCAAGGGTTCAATGACATCGGCAGAAGTTCCTTTTGGAACCACACCTACTACGAAGTAGAACTGCGCTTCAGAAATCCCACACTCTGCACCCTGTGAAAGACGTTGAAATTGGACATCAAAAATTACTTTTGCATCTTGAGACTTTTGACCTTCACTAGAAACTCCTGAAAGTTTATAATTGACATATTTGATTGATCTGTACAGCGTTTCATGATATTACTTTTGGTTCTCTATCTCTGAAATTACATTAGTCATTACTGCTACCAATTGATTGAAACATTAGAATATTTTCCTCGACGCAAAAACCCTGTTGCGTCTTGAGAGTTCCTATATACACTAGAAACTTCCAAAAGTTCAGAACGTCGTATCTGATTAATGCATACAGCGTTTTATGGTCTTCCTTTATGTTTTTTGCCCGTGAAATAATGTTCGGCACCAATGACAAAACTTTCACCAAATTGAATGAAACTGTAGAATATTTTCCACCATGCAAAAATCCTTTTGCGTTTTGAGAGTTCCAATCTTTACTAGAAACTTCCAAAAGTTCAGAATGTCGTATTTGATTAATGCATAGAGCGTTTCATGGTCTTCTTTTACAATTTTTTCCCAGTGAAATAATGTTCGGCACCACTGACAAAACTTACACCAATTTTAGTAGTACATTTACAGCAGAATAGTAGAATAGAACAGTAGAACATTTTGCCAGTGTTCCGATGGCCATCTCCTCGAACGGAAGTGCTGAGGCGGCGTGTTGTGTGCGCAGACGGAGGGTCGGGCGGCGGCGGGGCGCGTCGTGCCGGTGATGGCGAGCAGCGCCGCATGGTGGACATCACCCGCGACAAGCCCATCAAGGTGACGGTGCGCGTCGTGGTGCCGGTGCGAGATCACCCAAAGGTAAGGCCCTTCCTCTTGCTACAATTCGTAGTCATTCAACAGGATTTTTTTAAAATAATCTGAGTGAATATTTAATAAATGTGTTCTCATGACAGCATCAGAGAATGAACGGATTGAAATTAAACGGAGAAATATATGTTAAAGAGATGTAAATTAAATTGCAAGTGGAAACGTTCCAGAGTTGAAATAACATTCATTTTAGTTCACTGTTTTGAGAAACGTTTTTTCTTCGTATTTTGCTGGTGTTATAACATACACTTATCTACCTACTAGTTTGTTTCTCTTTTCCATTTCTTATTATTCTTCATGTTCCATATCTCCGACAGTGTGTTACGCGTTCTTATTTTCCCTAGCATAATTTTGTGCAAGAAAACTCTGTAAAACAAAGAACGCAGCTATTAGGTATATTTCATCGGAAATAAATGTCGTGTATTGCACGAGAAACTGGAACAAACCCTCGTTATTTTCAGATCATCCTACATCAAGGCAAAACATGTATCTTCAGAGCAGACCTAAGGAAGAGTAATGTTTGCGCGGGAATTAAAGTCATTGCGTACGTTAATATATTAAATCTTAGAGAATTTTGTAGATTTAATAATCTCTTAAATTCTAATATATGTTTGACAAAACATTAATTTATCGAGTATAATTATTATATATTTGGTGTAAGATGCAGCGCAAACAAATTTAACGCCAGAGTAATTATGGTTCAATTTTAGAGGTTTTCCAAGAAAGAATTGCCAGCTTTTAAGGCTACCGTAAGCTGTTAATATTTATAAACTCTTAGAATCTTACTAGTTTCTGATAGTTTTTCTAAAAGCATAATTCTTAAATACATATAACTTTAAATAAAATTAATAGATACTAGGCTCAATTACTTTTGAAAATGGCAATAATAAACGTACTATTAGCGTACGTGAAACGTGTTTTGTTACATGAAATTTATTGTGATGATATATTTGTAAATTATTTTTTCTACGAAATTTATAAAATTTTTATGCGTATCGCAATAACGTTTTTAAATTCATCATATTGATTCTGCTATAATTAACGAAGTAAGATGGACTCAAGCAGCTAATAATATATATATATATATATATATATATATATATATATATATATATATATACATGATATTAAGGTAATTTTAAATGATTTATGAATTAGACACTTTTATATTATTATTATTATTATTATTATTATTATTATTATTATTATTATATAATTTGCATGATGTAATTAGCTAAGGGGTTTTGCCCATTTGCAGTTCAAATTAATTTATCTTATATATATATATATATATATATATATATATATATATATATATATATAAGATCTATGATGAGAAGTACACACCAAATTTTAATAATTATCATTTAATTACGTGTGAAAGAGCATTGACTCATAAAATATCGCCTTCCTGGAGGTTGGACGCATTTTTACGTCAGCATAAAAAAGTGCGTAATTGCATAAAAGATAAGGTACCTCCAGAAAAGTAACATAACCATTTTGTGATTGCGTTGTTCCAGTACGGCTTCATTCCGTTCCGTTCAGCGTAATACCGAATTACCTGATTTTCCCCTCAACAATCGGATCCGTAAAACGGCCGTTACACCGCACAAAACACGCAGATTAATGTAATTCGCGAAAGACGCGCCATAAATTGAAAGCTCCATTCGCGCGCAATCGCGCTTTCCGACTAGTCGCGCTTCCGACCGTTCGCCGCCCGGGATTGAGCGACTGAGGTACAAATTCCTGCACGGGCGCGTGTGGGTGGGGAGAGGGAGGGCGAAGGGGGGAGGCGGAGCGGGTTTGCTCCCCCCCCTGCCTCCCGGCCGGGGAGGGTGGGCGGCGGGCGGCGGGGGGCTCGGGGGCCCACTTAGCTCCCTATCCAATTAGCAACGGGCGTTCCATCCGCCCAGGTGGAACAGGCGGGCGTGCGAGCGCGCGTGCGGAGGCGAGGTATGGGGTGCGGCGGTGGCTCGGGTAGTGGCAGCGGAGGGGGTGCGGCGTGGGTGCGGGAGGGGGAGGCGTGCGAGTTGAGATGGAGGGGATGGGACGGGAGTGCGTTTGTGACGTTGGTGAGGGCGATGCCGGGAGTGGGGCAGGAGACGCCAGCACCAGTGAGGGGTTGCGGGCGCGGGCAGAAGCGCGGGAGGGGGCGCGAGCGCAGGCGGGGGCGCTGGCGGGCGCGGGGCTGAGGCGTGGACGGGGCGGGGCAGTGGGCGGGAGCGCGGGCGGAGGCGCGGGCGGGGGCGCGGGCGGGGGCGTGGGTGGGGGCGCGAGCGCAGGCGGGGGCGCTGGCGGGCGCGGGGCTGGGTCGTGGATGAGGGCGGGGCCGTGGGCGGGAGCGCGGGCGGAGGCGCGGGCGGTGGCGAGGGCGGGGGCGTGGGCGGTTCGCAGGCGGGGCGAGGCGAGAGGGGCGCGGGAGCGGGTGTTTCCGCCGGCGTGGCTCCCTCGCGTTGCGCAGCCTTTGCAGTAAGCGAGTGCGCGGGGAGAGGGTGAGGGGTGGACATGCGAGTGTGCGAGGGACGCGCGGTGGCGATCTGTTCCGAGGTCGGCGAGGGGGTCCGTCCTCCGAATGGACGACGCTGCTCAGGAGCGCCAGCAGCAGGATTCCGTTCCCCTCCCCTCTTGATGCGGAGAGGGCGAACGACGGGAGATGAACCGGCAGCTAAAGGTATTGGAATCAATGGATACTATGTGGTTGTACATGTATCGGTCACTTAATTCCGCAACAAACATTGACAGACTTATCAACTTCCTCTACAGGGTCTTTCCTCTACATTACAATAAATGTAATGAATTACTTGTATAATTATGGAAGCAGTAATATGAATCAATATTCCTAACGCAAATGAAAAACTAATGTTTTATTCGGCATTGCTATTGTTGCCAACAACTGTAACATCCTATGAGGAAATGTGGGAAATAAGAATAAAACGCCAGATAGTCAATTGAATAACAACTCTCTAGGGATGCAAAAATTACACTAAAAACTTTCTGTTACAGAAATTCTTTGTCCCATACATTATTTCGTAAGAACTAGAATCTAGATACTATAACGTGATTTTTTATGCATTATATCATTTCCCTCCCTACAGAAAACACTTCCCGCCCACGAATCTATCCTGTGCGTTTGGTCTTTACACCTAAAATTTGCAATGATAGTCAATAACCTCATCAGATGTAGATGATAGAGAGATAGGAAGATGGAGAGAAAACCAGACGGAAAGACAAACACATGGACAGAGGGGAAAATGGAAAGAGAGAGAGAGAGACAGACAGACAGACAGACAGACGAAGAGACAAGCAAAATGGCAGAGAGAGACAGACGGACTGCCAAATACATGAGCAGACGGGACAGATATTCAGCAGACAGACAGTCTAACAAACAAAGAGATAGACGTACAGACAGAGAAAGAAACGCACAGACTGACGAAACGACACATTCATACGAACAGATAAACAGACAGACGAAATATTGAAACTCCGTTGAACAGACGGAAAGGAATGCGAACAAATAGACAAATGATCAGATGGACGGACATACAGTTGAAGAGATACACAGACGAACAATCGGACAAACCGATAAATTGTCGGGAAATCAGACGAACAGCGAACAAACAGATAGGCAGACACACGGACACACAGACAGACAGACCGACATACAAATAACTACGAAGATAGGCAAACAGACCGACGGACTGACGAACCGCATGGCAGACTCTCAGACAGACGAAACACTCTTTTCGTTATCAATGACCACAAAAACGGCGCTTTCGTGTAAAGCAAGACATCGTTTCTTTAGTTTCATATTAGTTTCTTTATACTACGTATGCGAGAAAGTAAAAAAGATAATTGCATAAAGAGGAAAGAAGTTAAACAAGCCAACTATGAGAAGTTAAATATGCTCGGCTATGAGGGGGAAAATGAAAATGAATTATATAATTATGATTATTAAAATATTAATTCTCAACAGTAATGACACTCAATAATTCATTTGATCTCGATATGTATATATTTCATCAAATTAATTCGGACAATACAGAAAATACAATCAAATGTTGTAGATCATTGATTTCCTGCTACTCACAAACACAACTCGCATTCCAATCTCATATCGTGACTGCCAATCTTCATCACAGTAAAAATCAGATGCCATTTCATTGACTTGGGACAAGTATAAAATAAATTGCTTGTAATATGTTATAACTATAAAGTAATTGAAATACTATACTCTGCAATAAGAAGACAATTATTTTTCACCGTAGGTGCACCTTTAATAGCAAATATTTTCTCTTTTTTGGAAAAGAAAAAAGTCTATATTTAATTAAAATAATTTAGTTTAGAAAAACTGTGCTAAAATAACAAAATTTTATGCAATGTGAAAGAAACAACACCCCCAAACAACGTTGATCTCTCCTTTTCTTTTACAGTGTGATTCGATGAACTACGGCCCAATTTTAAAACTTTAGACGCATAGTTTAAAGTAAGGTAAACAAATGTGTTTGGGTTTGTAGTAAGAATTTGAAACGAAGTTATTAATCAATTTCTACAACAGACACTTCTTGCCACTCTTGTGTGGCTTCAGCTACAATTTAAATTGCAACCATGTTAAAGCTTAGAATTAAAGAACAAATGTAGAGGTGTATTACAGTTATTCAAATGCTACGAACTCATTGCTGAGGAGCTAGGGAAGAAGTTGGGAAATGCTTTATGTTTCTTGAAACTTTTCATTGGTCATTCCGTGTTGACTGTCGATAAAAAGGAAGCGGTTGGTGATCCTACCAGAAAGCGGATAGAATTCTCGAATCGTTTCCGACAGTCACGGACGACGTCGCATTGTTTTTGTTTCCCTCTGAATCCCATCAATGCAACGTGAGCCCATTTCATGTCTGCGCCGCCTACTGTGATAGCTCATCTTCGTCGACGGTGTGTTAACTGTTGTTGCCGTTTCCCTTTCTCTAATAAGATCTTTGCGCAGACATCAAGAACTCGCATCAATTCTCGGCAAGTTACAAAATTAACTCTCTTTCCAAAGCTGTTGGTGCATAAATTGTCGCGGCATGTGGGAAGGTTCAGTGGTAATATTGCATGCGCTGCCACTGTGATTGCGTCCTGAAGGCAACACTCAATGCAAATGACACAAGTTATGTTTGACCAATTGTATGGCCTATTATGGTTGACACAAGTTATGTTAGGTCAATCAATCAAATGACCTATTTTCATATATTTACGCTCCAAAATTGGCTATTATTTATTGAATCGTATTCCATTCGCCAGAGATCGTAAAGAATCTATAACTGATCTTATTGAACTTTGCAGTTAATTTCACCTATCAAAGATCTTGAAAAATGCAGTATTAATAACATTTATAGTTCACTTATTAGAAAATACCTCATGGTTTTGGAAGAATAGCACAGTCGCTTGATAAATTACTGTTAACTAAAAACTTCTAATAAACAAGAGATATTTTAATTGAATCTAATCTCTAAACAAAATTAAAAATAATTATAAAATATCGTTAACGATTCTATGATAATATTTTCTCGATATCACAATCCGTCAAAATAATATTAATATACGGTTTTTGGTCGCGCCCATTTTGCTTTTCATTTGGTACAAGTATTCAAAAGCGCACGCATGTCTGACGTAGAAAAAGTAAACTATGGCCTATATTTTAAGTGAAAACAATCTTTAAATGCAAATTGTATTCACATTCTTTGTGACACTATATTTGGATAGGTCAATATCGACAGACCACAATACAACTCACAACAAACTTTATTCACAATATTAGCTCACAACTCACCAAATAACATCACATACAACTTAAAAAATTTAATAATGTATTTTTAGTTCATTACAGTGATAAATTTCAAGAAATATTTGTTATTTACCTTTAGACTAAAACAATAAAAAATCTACTAAGATCACACAGTTGATAAAAGTACTAATTAATTATTAAATATTAATTATTTTAAATATGAATAAAAGTTAAATATATAGTTTTCAATATAATGCATGGAGACTCACCAATAAGAACAACAGCATACGTAAGAGAATTAAAACGTTTTAAAATTAATTGAGTGCGTAGGCAGTGCAAAAGTATCTTGATAGAAGAGGTTTCACCTGGTGCCGGGCAGGAATGATGTCGCCATGATGGCAGACGCCCTCTCCCCCCTCCTGCTTGCTTACGCGTGGGAAGTTGAGTTTGAACAGACTAACTACTGCTTTCGATAATGCGCTGAAATTTTAAGTCAATGTGATCGAATTTATTAACTGTTTTGTCAGTCAGCTGACTTATAGCAAGTGAAGTCGCGTCGTCAGCATATTATTAAATTCCTCATTTCTTCAAAACAATGTCACAACATCATACAAAGAATTCCATTGTTTCTGCATGTTTGTATGCATATCTCCCATCGAGTGTTCTTGAATGTTTTCCTGCCATCATTGCCATTTCTCGGTCTATTTATTTGTTGCGGAATAAAGTAATGTATCTGGTTTTCCATTACGTTTGTTTTCTCTCAAGCAATGATAATGGGCAGTGTTCAGTACCATCGAATGGAGTAAGTTCCAAACTATTAGCAGTATAGGATACATATTGCAAATGACTGACATTCATTAAAATATCAGACACATCCAACCATACTTAATGTTTGTGTGAATCTACTATCTGCATTACGATCGTTCTGCAAGCTTTTTTGAGAAGACAATTATATCCAAGCCTTTGTTGGCAGATAATGCGGTTCATGTGTAGATTCAGCCATGTGTATAAGGGACGCGTGTAGTGTAGAGATTTGCCTTTGGGTATTAACCATCAATGTACATGTTACTTGTGTAAGCTGACATATTGGGCACACACTATACAAAGGGTACACGATAGAAAAAACTTACACCGTTTATTATACTATATTATTACCCATAATGTATTCCAAGTTCTGCATCTCTAGATTGCAATCTGATAATATCTCCTAAGGGCTTGTTACACCAATTGGGACTCCTCTACATATTAATAAAATGCTCTTCATAATCGATAACAAGTTTCAAACTTCTCCGACGGTTTCAGCAAATATTGTATCTTCACGGAATAGCAGTAAATCATAATTGAAAACTACGTTTTAGGAAAGAATTTTATCGTGAACCCAGCCATTGCGAGCACGTAAACCGGTGAACAACTCCTGTCAAACGCTGCAATTCAAAACTGAAGAGAGATCCTCAGCACTCTACTGCCATTTTATGGGCAGGTAAGAGCATTTGAAATACCAGGCTTTCTGTACTTCCCCAGAAAGCATTATGAATGAGCATTGGCAGGCTGAGAGTCCGTAGGATTACGAGTGCAATGCGACTAATTCGGAGGAATTAAGAAATGTTTTCGAAAAACCTGTCAGGTAGACGCAAAAATACATCAAAATTTTATATTGCCCCCCCCCATGGGCCTAATAGATCCCAGAGATATTTTAAACTTGAACATTTTTCAAACACTTTTCAAATGGGTTTGTAATTTATATCTCTACCAAGTTTATATGCAATAAGATATTAACAACAGACTAGGAATGAAATGCTTGGATTTACAGATTTTCATCAGGTATACATTAATTCATGAAATCATAAATATCCAACTCAGTATAGTACGGGCTTAATGGACAGATAACTCATTCAAAAGTGATATTTTCTATACGTTATCATTGCAAATTTTTTTTATGTAGTAGATTGCGACATTGTGTTTTCTGAAAAGTTTTCCACTATTTGTGACTCACATTTCATTAAACGTTATAAAACCGGTACAATAGACTACTATTTAAAATATTGTTTGTTATTTCTGTATTAAAAATATAAACAAACGATACTTTTTAATTGTATGTACATTTTTAATTTGTTTAGCAAGATATAATTACTCAGAAAATTTTTATTACAAGCAAAATCAAGTAATTTTAAACCAGTAGCACAGTTTTCTGTTGAATGTAGTCTAACACAAGTTGTGTACCCGGAACTAAGTGATTAGTGTAATGCGTCTTCAAAGAATCAAATGATGGTGTATCTAAAGGTAAATAATGTTGACTGGAAAGATCTGCAATTTAGTTGATCACCCCTACACATACATCAAAAGGTGGAAACAACACACCATTAAAAGGTAAATTATGTAATCTAAACATGCTTAATTATGATGAAATATGACAATGTCGTTACAAATATTTTGAAACTCTTTATACCCGTACAACCATTTTGAAGTTTGAATAGAATATTTAGCAGCTGAAAGACATTAGGATATTTGAGCGCAGTTACTATTCCAACTTACTGATAAAAAATAAGTCACCGATTGCTTTACACTGTGATTTTTGCTGAATGTAATATCTTTTCATAACGATACAATGCTGATTATTATATTATTGAAGCAGTATGGCTTCAAGCTAAAAACATCGTTTGATTATGAACTATTATCAGTTAAATTAGTTAAATTTAGGGATAGAAAGGTAATGGGTTTGAGTTAATATCAGGAGATATTATATTTTATTAAATCACATTTTAAATACATTATTATTACTTTCAAATCATGACAATGTATTCTTTTTCCAATTTAAAAGCCGTTTTAAATACTAACAACCATATGAGAACGTTAATGTGTTCTTCACAAATTTTAACACGAATGTGTATAAACGCATTTCTGTTTTGAATCCAATTTCGTACCAAAGAAAATATCGACAAATGATACGAAAATCCGTAAATTGCGGTTCGGGAAAATTTTAAATATAAATCTTAAATTATTTATACCTCATATAATTACGAGTATATATGAGGGTCATGCGTACGTTTTATTCACAAATAAACTTAATAATTATCACTTTTATTGTAACTGAACTTTTCAGTATTCAAATACATCCACCCTGCACGCGGAATTTACAACCTGTGGCATTCATGTACGGTACATCGAAGCACAAAACTAGTTTTAAAACCATGACTTTCGTTTGTTCACAAACATTTAGTAAAAGCTGTCGCGTCAGTGACTCGACACAGAATATCATTTTTGGCTCTTGTTCCTGTTATTCTCAAAATTCCGTACAACGGAAACAAGGGCATGTTCTCTTGCTGCCAGACCTCTGACATTTTTAACCCATTAGCGAACACATGCAATGGACGCAAAAACAAAATCACACCTCGGGGACTGGGGGAAAAATAATGTAGCAAAATGGAATTGCACGAATTTCCTAAGGGAGTAAATGTTATTCAAATAAGCAGAGAAATTTTCAATAAAATGTCTCGTTCTTTTGCAAATGGCTGCACCGCAATGTTGAAAAAATCGCCAATTTTGTGCATCAACTCTTTAAGTTATTTAGTAACATTAGATGTGTGTTATTTCCATTAAGTCCCTCTTGTTTTATTTTCTTTGTCTTTCGAATGAGTGTCTTGGAAGATAATCCTTGAAAGTTCCTATGCATGAAATGTTCTATATTAGATCCTTTTGAAATCTTCTAGGCGGGAGGTCAGCACATGAAAAGAAAATACCGAGGTAAATTTTCGGGCATACCAAAGAATTATTTATAGCAGCACACTTTCAAGGTCCTAATTTATTTATAGTTCCTTCTGTTATTAGATAGTTTTAAAACTATGTAATTAACTGTAGTGCTTTCATGTGAATTGACTTACCAGAAAACATTTGAATTTTATTTCTGCAAAAAAATAGTTGAATTTGTGTTCATAAAACCTAGAAGTTTTTATCCAACGGACTGTAAATCGTACCACTTTCCTTTACTGATTATTACTTCTAGCATATTTTTTTACAATTTCAAGGAAACTAATGGACAGTCTTTTCTCTTTTTCGTATAAATACTCAAATAAGGTAACACCCCTCTGCTGTTATTGGAAGTTGTTATGGGCTACTGTGGTAAAGCCATTTAAGCTTGTTTACCACTAGGCTTGTATAAAATTAATTTGTACAATGTATGTTTGAAGCTTATATCAACGGCCTGCAAGTACACTTTCTCATGAAAATGAGCGTTCAGATTTTTATTTATGACGCCCAGTAGAATTTTCTACGTGAGTATAACAATGAATAAATGATATTGAGGTAACTAATTAAAAATATAATTGCGAAACGGAATTTTAATTCTCTTGATTTATATTTAATGCCATCAGGTTGCTAAAAAAGTTCATTTCCATTTTTACACATGTCGGACTATAAAATACGCATTTTCATTCCACATTTTGTCGGTCTGTTTGTCTGGATAGTTTCACTTAGTTAGTCTAAGCATTTGTACATGCTGTAGGTTCATTTATTATTTAAAGCAACTGTCATTTTCTGTATTCGAGTGAATATCACCTGAAGTCAGTAATTATCATTGTTTTCAATTTAAATTTTATTTACCACATAATTAAAATCACTTAAAACAATTCAACATTATCAACAATATTTTTCTGGAAACCTCGAAAATATAAAAATAACTACAAAATATTGGGGTGCAGCGGATTGCAAAACGTTAGATAAGCCTAGGGGAGAGAAAACAGGAATGTCATTATTTGATGAATATTCTAATTAAATGAACATGTTAACGAATTTTTCAGTTCGTTCTAAACCTCTACAAAAGGATTTTACTAAAGCAAAAACATTCTTCTGGTTCTTTTATGAAGCAGTTTGGAGTAAAAATATTTTCATAACGTTCCTAGACACGACGCTGTTTTTTAACCGGTTGTGTACTCGAAGCATGTTACCACTTCACATTTTGTATACGTAGTATTTTTCTAGATTATATTTTAGTTACTAATACATATACTGTATATTTGCAAATATTGCTGTTGTGTAAATATGACATTGCAAAATCCATTGGGAAATTTAATGTATTGGGTAATATGACATTGCAAAATGCATTGGGTGTACCTTACATGCCGAATCTTTCCTCTACGAAATCAAAACTCATCTCGGCGTCAATGCCTTTAGGTTCTTTAATTCGGAAAACTCGCTCTACTAAGAACTCAGATCATTCGGCAGCCACGCAAGTACTGTCAAGGTCGATGTTCTGATACATCTGTAATCATCTGCATGGGTTCAATGCACTTTAATATCAGCAAAATTACCTGAAATGATAGAAGCTCCTAACATCGTCATTATTACAATAGGCCAACCAATAAGTGGGAATGATTCACTGACGTAACTAATCGTTTTAGAAACTCATGGAACAAGGCGAAATATGAAACGCCAACAAGAATTCTGGAGGTTTCATATTTCACCTAGATTATTGATGGATATGTGTTGGCTGTTGGCTACGTTGATAAGTGGATGGCATTAGGTTTTATGGTCATCAGAGGAAGCATAGAAGTAGAAAACGTAGTGGAGGCGTGTTATTTCGATAGATAACGTACCCTCTCGTCAATTCCCACTCTTTGGCCACCACCTCAGCCACAGGTTCCCTTCTCGCACACAGTCGAAGTCTTTCAAAAGCTGTGCCCGTAATAGATGCGACCTCGCTATGGAGCTGGTGTCAAAAGTACGGCACTATCGAAACTCGGGCTTCCCAGTCAGAGTCGCTGCAGAGACGTTGGCAATGCTTGCTCTGAGCTAAACTCAGCGACCCTATTCGAAAATGACATTGGGACACCTAAATGTAATATCCCTGCACATAATCACCCTGTAACCGAGGAAGCTACGAGCGCGGAGAGGCAGGCTGGCAGAAGGAAGCCTACACAATTTTTAATCCATCATAGAAAATAATAAATCGCATCGGAATTCTTTGTGTGGTGCCGTCAATGCTTCACAATGCCATGAGATGCAAACGAGAAGAGAGAGCTATCGCATGGTATTTTTAGACCAAAATTACTTAGATGTAATGCCAATAGTCACACTTAGCTTGGAGATATTAACTGTAACAAAACGAGAGTTATGCTTTTAGAGCAGAAATAAGAAATGTTGTGCAAATTTGGATGTGAATTGTGAACATTGTTGAAGCATACTCATCTTCCGTTTTACAGTATTACTTCCAAATTTAATAAAATAAGTTACAAAGATGACACATTGTGTCTTGATGTGTGAGCCCCAGTACTCTGCCAGAGGTGGTCCGGGGTGTCTGCAGAGAACACGTGACGTACTCATTGCCACCCCCCTCCCCTTTGCGCCTCGTGAGGTCGAGCGTGCTCCACACTCCGCCCCCTTCCCTGTAACTCATTTACTGCGGGGTTTTAACGCGGTGCACTCGTGGATGGAGTTATTTAATTTCCTGCAAATCGAGGGGGCGGGAAGCAAAGGACACGAAAAGCTGTGCTAAACGTTGAAATGATTTTCCGAGCCATTTTCGTGTTAATACGATAAAAAACTTTACTTCCTCTGATGGTCGTTGGGCAGAAACTGTGTGGGGGAGCGAATGAATTTTTCCCCGACATGGGTTAGCGTTTATGATTTCGTAACTTTTCCCCGCAGTTAAAAACAAAATGAATTGGAAAGGGTTGATGGGTCAATAATAGAACGCCCACCGACGTCATTTCAGTTCCTGTAATTATTTAAGGCTTACATATTATCAGTTCCTTTAGGTATAAGTTAGTGATTTGTGGAATTTTCATTTTTGTTATTTACGATTCTGACCTTATCCTACAGAGTATGTATTTGAACGCTGAAAATTCTTCTTGTATGCTAGCCGTAAAAAGTTCTCCATCTGAAGCAATATACAAGTATTTATACTACTTTGAACTGATTTTTGGTTGTCTTGTTCAAACCATGCAAATTGCAAAATCATTGTTTCACGACAGATCACAACGCATATAACTGTGTTTTAAGAAGCAAATACTTATCATTTAAGAGAAAAAAACGACTTAATTATAAATTATCGTTTTCATATTATTTACAGAAAGTATACAAGTTTTCAAACTTCCTATTTCTCAGAGCATTTCAAATTCCAGATAGTATAATGATTCATACATACGTCATTTTTTATAATTCGCTTTCTTGTTTCATGATTTTAGAATTGAAGAAATATTCGATATTTGTGAAGGATAAACCTATTTCTTTCACGATGTTTCATATTTCACAGATATATCAGATGTATGAAAGAATTTTATTTACAAACCCTATATTTGTTACATCACTTCTTAAGAAGTATTGTTGAATCTGAATGATTTTACTTCACGTTGTAGGAGGTATTCGTAAGTAAGGCTTTCTAGTGTTAACAGTTCTGTAAACCAAACTTTAGCATTCTGACTGTAGATATTGGATATTGTGATAAATAATATATAAAATATTACATTATTTATGGGTACTGCATATGTGTATGGGTACTGTATTTACTAACCAAACGTTTAAATGGGTGTATTATGCTCACAGGAATGTGTTTTTAGTTTGGAATTTACAGACGATTTAAGAAAAGCTAAAAAGAATACTTTATCGTGGATGACTTATGAATTTTAGACTCGGGAATAAAAGCATTTACTAACAACGATATAAAATACTCACACGTGTCCTTAGTATTATTGACAAATGGCAGAATATTACTATACACTATCAACACATTATTAAACATAATCAAGCAATTAAATTCTGTTTTTATTATTGTTGTAAGACTAATTTAAAGTCACTACTACCTATTTAGATTGCGATTATACGAATAAAGGAATTTGAACGAGAATGATAAATTAATGTGTTACAAGTTCTGACACAATACTAATTTCAGAATGTTGACAGTTAATGGATTTGCATATGAGATTATTTCCAAAACGGTATCGAACCGGGGGCAAGTCATCTCGTCTGTCGATATTATTCCCTTCTTAAGTTAGTTTATTTGAAATTCCCCTCCTCTCAAACTCTTATATTGTCTTATCGTAAAATCTGTGAAGTGTGGAACATGATAAATCTATTCATAGGTATACGATGCGATGAAAGTGAAAGGTTGAATAGCTCACGAGAGCATCTTTAAAGCCATATCGAAATCGCCATCTACACGTATTGCGGCAACCTGAACTCAAAGGAGTGTCGTAGGCCCTCCTCGGCGCCATCTTGCTGTGCGCGTGCGTGCGCGCGCGGAGGAAAAATCGCGCGTCATCGCGGCCTGCCCTGCGGGCGGCAGCGCCAGCGCGCGCTCGCTCTTGGATGGGGAGGCGGCGGCGCGGCGGTCCAAATGGCGGCGGGGGCGGCGAGGGCGAGGGCGAGGTCGTGCGTCCCGCGCTCACGTGCAGGGAATCGCCCGCGTTTCCACCATCGATCGCCGCCGCCCCCGTCCCCGCCTCCCGCCCGCGCCAGCGCGTGCCCCTAACGCCTCGTGCAGCCCGTGCGGCTGCAGCGCTCATCTCATCGCCGCCCCGCGCGCCGCCCGCCGCTGCGGCTGTGGCGGCTGCCCCCCCCCCCTGCCGGCTGCCGACGGAGGGCCGGCACGTGTTGCTCTGCACCACCGCGATACCACCCTTCTTCCATCACCGCGCGTCCGAGGCTCTAATGGTGGCCTCACGGGCGTCGAACTGCGTGGGCCCGGGCAATATCATTTGCCATTCCGGTGGCAAGCGGGGAGAAATTATTTCCGAATGCGTGAAATACTGAAACGTTCTGCAAACATGCATATCTATTCCTAATTTCATACCATTACTTTGTAGGAAGAGATTGTATTGTAATGGTGCACCTGACAACGACGAATTTTATAAACAAACCCCTTCTAGAGATGGTTTTCTGAATAGAATCTGTTCTTTAAAGTCAGACCTTGAAATGAAATCTTGTACATTTTGTCGGAAATATGAGGAGGTATCGCGTAATTTTGTGTGAAATACCAGCAATTTTTAAAAGGTTTTAAGTTATTATTTTCTCAACAACGATTCCAAACTTTTCTTTAAATTTTCTGCTTTTATGTATGACTGGGTCGTGCAAAATATGGCTCTAGTCATATTTTTAAAAACTCTCAATATTTTCGAAAATTGCAAAAATTTTAGACTTCATAACTACAAAGTTAAAGATAGAGTTTTTGCCTTAAAAATATGTTCTAAAAATCATCTCTTAAAAATACATGGATAAACTAAGCGACACTTAAAGTAATGGTTCAGGGATACTTTTCGTTCAACTCTGAATTTTCGAAAATTACAAATTTAGAAATCATGCGAGAAAGTATTTTCTTTTGCTTAGATAGTATAGAGAAAGTATGGTAATTCTGCGGGAAAAGGGCAATTGTCACACAGAGTAGCTCTTTGTTGCCGAACGCTATTAACAAAAAAGTGGATAAATCTGGATCCTATCTCGTTTGTGGGTGCTTGATATCGAAATATCGATTGACGGCCAAGTGCCTGTCTGTCAGTCTGACTGTGGTTAACGTTAGAGCCTAAACCATTCAGCTGATTTTCGACCAAATTGATGTTCCCTAATCTACATAACTGAACTTAATCCCCTAGTGACTTTGAAACGGATACGAGTATTTTGATTTTTGAGGTACATTACATAAAGCCTAACCATTTTTTAAAACGGCTGCTAATTTTTAATTAAAGTTTATTCTCGGGTAGTGTGAAAAGGTCTTAAAAGAATTGCGCAATATTGTTTTCGTTGAAATGCCTAATTTTTTTAAAATTGCAAAAGTTCAAATTTTTTCGTCGTCTTCCTACAACTGCACTAATGAATATAGGCATTTTCCGTAATGAAATCTCTTCGTCATAAACAGATCTTTAAATAAGAGTATATTCAATATTTCGAAATATGAGTTGTTTTTGTGGAATTTTATGTTGAGAGTGCAATTTTAAAAATATGTTTTTATTAACTGCTCCAACTTTTTGTTTAAATTGTTTCTTCGGATAGATCCAAAGACTCGTAAACAAAATTGCTTATGTTGCATTTTAGCTGAAGCCTCTGGCTGTTTTAATGTCACATAATTTCAATTTTTGAGGGTTTTCCTACAAATACATACGATTTTAAATTAAACCTTCAATATTTCCTGTAGCATCACTGGCAACTGTCGCCTGTAGCCAACTGTCGCCAACGAAGAACACTTTCTCCAAAAGCGACAGATGCGTGGGCTGCTAAACGAAATCTTGTATGTTCTATTTCCAGTCGCAGAAAGTATAATTTTATACTCCAAATACTATCAAAAAATTAAAGTAATTTACATAATTGAATTCTTTTTTGTGATCTATCTACTGGTAGTGAGAAAATATACAGTTCCCTTTTAAAAATTGAAAATTATTAAATGTCTCGAAAACTAGAACTGTTTTAAACAATATTTCTACACCATATTACTTGCGAAATGATTTCAAATTGTTAAGTGAAAACTGCACTTGTATATCATGTACTGTTTAGAACTTGTGGGTTGGCACACAGTTGGTGGGACTTTCTGTGTAATCGAATGCGCACGGAAATTGAAAGAAAATAAGACAAACTTTGGATCAAAGGTGAATATGGTTTCATCAGACATTCAGAAACTAGAGAAAAAATCCAAAAACAATTAAACAGTACCAATTTCCACTGAATAATGCAAATATTTGTTTTTCTTATCCTACTTACTCTCATACTGCGTGTACTGAATGATTTGTCATTGAATGCGTCACTGCTTACAAAATAGCTGACGTAATGCAATGCAACAGCAAGTCTCCATAGAAGATGCCACCTGCCAGTACATATTTACTATTCACATGTCGAGTTTACTGAACAGCAACGTTTTGATATTCTATTGTACGAAAAGAACTGTTGTACTGTGTAACCGTATGTACTGTATACTATATTATAGCAGTAACCGTGAAAACTGATTTTGCGAAAATGTTAATTTTATTGTAGACTAATTTATTTGTTGTTCTTGAGCAGTATTCGCGCACCTTTTCGGAAAACCCATTAGTTTGCTTTTTTTTTCACAGAACCATTTTTGCTACTCCAGGCCACTAGTTCAATTTATTTTCCTCCTATTTACCAAGGCAACGCAGACGGTAGCACCTGCGTGGTTTCACCGTCCCTCCCCCTTCGTTCCCTCGCTCAGTCAGTCCCCCCTTCCCCTGCCTTCGCAGTTCCCCCCCCCCCGCCACCCCGGCGTGATGGATGGCGGGCACCCGCGACCCGGCGCGCGCATCCTTCAGCATTCTTCCCCTCTCTATCGCGGCGGCGGCGATGGCGGCGACGGCGGTGGCAGCGTTGGGCGGGCGGGGGCGACAGGCGGCGCGCGGCGGGTTGCGTTATGCCCGCGCCGCGCCGCGCCGGCCCCATCCATCGTGGCGCCGGGCGGGCCGGCGTGGCTGCGTGGCGGCGGCGGCGGCTGGCGGTCGGCGCCCGGCGGGCTGGACGTCGACCTCGGGGTCGTTTAGTGGCCGCGCGGCGACGGGGGCGAGGGCGGGGGGGGCGGCGGGGGCGGCGGCGGGGACGGGGACGGCGGCGGGGGCGGCGATGAGGCGGCGACGGGGTCGGCGGCAGGGGCGGCGGTGGGGGCGGCGGAGGGGACGCCGGCGGCGGCGGGGTGGCGGCGGGGCGGCAGCGGGGCGGCGGCGGGGGTGGCGGCGGGGGTGGCGGCGATAGTGGCTGCGGGGGGTGGCGGTTGCTGTGGGAGCGGCTGTGAGGGGCGGCGGGGGCGGCTGTAGCGGGCGCAGGGGCGGACGCGGATACAACGCGCGGCCGGCAGCGGGCCAAAGGCCGTCGCACCGACCGCCTGCGCTCGCGGAGTTACTGCTCGGGGCGGTGGTGGCGGCGGCTCCCGCCCACGCGAGAGATAGTTCCTGATTCCTCTGAAGCAGGATGCTTTGGCGGCGGGGAAAGTTCTCGAGAGACAGGTGGCACCGGGAAATTTAGGGGCCATTGCGAAGGTCACAATGTAAGAGATGGGAAGTGAAGTTGAGAACTTTGAGTGGAGCGTAAGTAACGGATCCGCTCACGCTCCAGAACTTTCCAAGGTCAGAATGTTTTTAGTACTCAACGGTGCAAATGTTGATGTTTTGAACTTTCTATTTCAAATATTTTTTCAACTGCTTTTACAATCACGAAATTCACGCTTAATATTACATTTAATATAAGTATCAAATGGTGAGTCCAAGAGCTTCAGCATACTTCACAAAATACGCCAGAGACAATTCGTTCTGAATGTTTTTCCTCCGGTCGTATAAAAATAAGCGATTCTAGGAATCGCGAAGCGTGACAAAAGTCGTACGTTAAGCGATCTGAAAAACATGACGTGGCAGTGGAAAAAAGTCGTTTAACTCGGTACGCTCTAAGTGAAATATTCACTCTTTCCCTAGAACTCTCTTACCATCCCATCGTACAATTTCACTCATTACTGCTGAATGCTTTGCTGAATGTGTACCTCTGCTGCAGCCCCTCATATTCATCGTTACATTTATTTTAACGGAGAATGTAAGCAGTTTTTTGATGAAACCATGATGATAAGACAAACATGATACACGCATTTTTATCCAATTGTAGAAAAAATAATTCCAATTTTTTTTCTTCGACGATGTCGATTGTTTATTCATTTATTTATTTACGTCAAAAACAATTAAAAACTGTGTGACGTGCTATGTGTGTAACTGAATTTGAAAGAATTCTGAAAGCGTAGCATTAGGAACTTAATTTAGTGTTCAATTCATTTAAAAAGGACGGTCCATTCCAGGTTTGACTGAATTGAAATACCTAAAACTTTTGTTACCTTAATTTTTTTCTTCCGTCTTCATCTTTTTCGTCTAGAAAAAAAAACGCAATTACGATCATGGCAAAACCAATCGTTTTACGTACTTTAGTATTTTAACTTACCACAATATTGTTTATTATAAGATATCTTGAAGCAAACATACTTTCAATATTTTCAGAAAATCCATGTACATAGACACTGTCATCCACAACTCTTCACAACATCCTATTCAACACAAATAGTCTGTCTTCCACTACATGACACACAGATTACTAAGCCTGCTCCTGACAAAATCTCATTTTCTGGAAGAACAGAACACTATACAACACATTGATATGTCAAACGGTACAGCACAGAAGTCATTAACAACTTACCACGCCGCATACACACAAACAGAAACAAAAAATGTACACTACACTCTCTACAATAACACAAACACCAGACAAGTACACTTACTTACCTTATTTCCGAACCCTTTCAGAAAACAGCGCACACAATATACACAAAGCAAAATCTCTTTCTTTCTTTCTTTCTTTCTTTCTTTCTTTCCTTCTTTCTTTCTCTCTTTCTTTCTTTCTTTGTTAATTATATTTTCTAAAAAATTAAATTATTAGTAATCTATTTATTCTAATGTTTTTAACTCACGTTTTAATATGTTTTTTCTTGTACTAGAAAATTGATGATGACTGCTAAGCCATCAAAAGCTGATCAACAATATTGTTGGAAGAGACAACTCATAATTATTTCTTTGTAGCTGTGTCCATGACTCCAAGCTAATAAACACTACGTCGAATCAATGTAATGAGCAATACAAATTTTCGTCCCCACCACAACACTATTGTTCCTGCTGTAATGAACTAAAAACGATACTTCACTACATTCTCACATCTATGAGCGTCAAACACATGACATGTTGCTAATTGTCCAATTTTCGCTTACGTGCCAACTCAGCAGCTCTACTCCGCAACCCCGTAATTCTATCAAGTCCCGCATCCCAGAGCTTACACAACGATGTTTACATAACTCGGCCGAACAAAACTCCAATAGGACAGCCACCAATAACTCTTCCCCGCGTTGTGCGAGCGAGCAAAAGTTGTTAGCTCGTTAAGGGTCGGGCGTGCGCATGTCCCTCTTGCCAGCTAACTCCCTCGAATTCCCGCGCGCGGCCGAAGCCGTGGCTCGACGCCGGCCACGTCCCGGGGTTATTGCGGCGATATTACTCTTCAAGTTTCGCGGGGCGGGGCGGGGCGGGGCGGGGTGGAGCGGTTTCCATGAGAGACGGGAGCCAACGAATGCAGCCGCTCCCTCGCAGAACGTGGTCGTTGGAGGGGGAAGGGCAGATTTGATCGGAGGCGCAAGCGCGTTCAGAAATTCCTCGACGCGTCCTCCGGAGGAAGAGATCAAACGGGTGCGCCGTGACCACACGGGTATGTGTGGGGAGTCCGCAGATTAGGCACAGGGCAGAATAGAAGCACGGACGGTTAGACGGAGAGCTTAAACGTCATTGGCGGAGTGAAATTGTAGACGCGCAAGACTGAGAGGCAAATACATGAAAGGGCGGAGGATCTGAAAAGATACAAAATTACTAACAAGGGGCGAAGAGAGAACGACCAGAATCAAAGACGATTAGTAGTTAGGGAGACATACTTAGACGATTAGTAATAGAGGGACATGTTTACGCAACCAGGTTGCATTGGAGATGAGAAGGGTAAAGGATATGGAAGGGCGTTGGGGGAGGGTTATAATTTACTATAGTATTGATAGAGGTTTCTCTCAGGTTGGCAAATAATTGAAGAAGATAAGGCGATGTAAATGAAAATCTAGACGGAGGCAGAGGGACGGCAAGCACACTAGAAGGAGCCAAATACATTTGTTAAGTAATAGCACGATGGATAGGTTTTTTATTCCAATAAGTTTGATGGCAAATCATATCTTCCTTCAGATAAGCTATATCTTTCATTTAAAAACTAGCGGACCCGGCAAAAGTTGTTCTGCTCTTTATCTCTCCATCTCTATCTCTTTCTGCGTCTCTCTCTCTCTCTCTCTCTCTCTGCATCTATCTCTGAGTATCTCTCTCTCTCTCTCTACGTCTCTCTTTTCATCATTCTCTTCGTCTTTCTCTCTTCGTCTCTCTCGCTTCGTCTCTTCCTCCCTCCCTCCCTCTGTGTCTCTCTGTGTCTTTCTGCCCCGCTCTCTATTATTCTCTCTGTCCTCACACATTTAGTTGCAGATTCTGCACGCCTCTGAGCAGGTGAGGTAATATCGAAAAGCGTTGGACCAGCAAAAATGTTCAAGAAGATATCATAGAATGTTCAAGATGATCTCATCCTACATATTAAGATGTGAGAAAAATTGTCTTGAGGCAGTATGCCACAAAAATTTTTTAATGCTCTAGGGCCCTGTGTTTATGAGTTATTTAAGATATAGTAAAAAAATGAATTGTGTTGTGGGTTGCATTTGACATGAATATTTAGTTTTGTTCTTTTTTCATGAATTCGTTCGATATTTTCATAGTTATTCTCCTATTCAGGGTGGAGATTATTCAAACAAATCAGAAATAATTCAAAATTGGCCCAGTCGTTTTTGAGTAATAAATGGAATTATAATGGTGTAAATATTCTGACTTTGTTTCATATATAGAGAAAGATTAATATCTCGTTAAGGAAGAAACTATCTCACCACCTGCTCCTACAGTAAACAGGACTATTAACGTACGACGTTAACGCACCCAGAAGTAAAACAATACTCACCCGTCCCCACGAGCGACCTGCCCGCAAGCCGACGTAAGTCGGCGCCGGATCTCGACATCCAGAGGGTGAAGATCACCGCCACCTCCCGAGGGAAAACTATCGCGCTCTGACCTTAGACGTTGACGCTCCCGGAATCACAAATCAATCAATCACAACTGAAGAAGGATACACGGCAAGCGAATATGCGTGTGTTTTGGCGCGCGGGGAGCGGGGAGATATGGTGTAGGGCGTGGGGCGCTGGGCACGGAGAGCGGGGTGCAGGGCGGAGGGCGTGGGGCGCGGGGGCACGGGACACGGGGCCCGGGGTGCGGGACACGGAGGGTGGGACGTTCGGCGCTAGGCGCGGGGCACGGAGCTCGGGGCGGGGAGCGTGGGGGCGGGGGGCACGGAAGGTGGGACGCATGGTGCTAGGTGCGGGGCACGGGGCGCACGGCGAGGGGGCGTGGAACGGGGGACGCGGGGGCGCGGGGCACGGGACGCGGGATGCGGGGTGCGGGGCACGGAGCTTGAGGCGCCCGGCGAGGCGCGCGGGGTGGGGCTAGGAGCGGGGCACGGGGCGCGGGGCGTGGGGCGATGTGCGCGGGGCATGAGGACGGGGGCGCTGGGTGCGGGACACGGAGTGTGGGGCGCATGGCGAGGGGCGCGGGGCGCAGGGTGCACAGCGCTAGGCGCGGGGTGGGGGGCACGTGGCGCGGGGCGCGGGCACCCGGGCGCGGTGTGCGTAGCGCGGTGTGCGTGGCGCGGGGCGCAGTGCGCCGGGCGTGGGACGTGGGGTGCACGGCGCTCAGTGCGGGGCACGGGGCGCAGGGCGGGGGGCCCGGGGCGGATGGCACGGGGCATGAGGTGGGGCGCGGGGGCGGAGCGCAGGGCGCGGGACGCGGGCACCGGGCGCGGGTGCGTGGCGCGGGGCGCGGGGCGCGGGGCGTGTGTCGCGGGGCTCGTGTGAGCGGGGGCGGTGAGGGCAAAGAAGGAGTTACGAGGCGGCCGCGAGTCTCCATAAACGCGGGGAACGACCTCTCGTGCCGGGGCGCGCGGTCGCGACCGTGCGCGGCGGGCGCCCTGCCTGCCGACCGCCCTCCCGTCCGCTTTCTATTATCTCGTTACCCGTTATGACCGCCAAATTATCGGCCCATTATCGTGGGCGGAGGTCGCGCTGCCGGCGGCGCTGCCACGGGATGCCTGCGGCGCCTCGGCGCGGCAGCAGCTACAGGCAGCAGGGACAGAGGAGCTCTTCGGGAGGCTACGTGGCGTCGAATACTCAACGTACTGCTACGTAAAGAATGAGAAAACGATCGGACAAAACGAGAAGAACTGGTGTGGAAGCAATTTTTACTAATAATAATGTAAATTATTAAATACGTGAGAAACATATGTTCGTACGTAGAATCTATTTTTTTAATTAAATATATTTTTATATCGTGTAAATCATGTATTATCTCAATTTCCACTAGCATCACTTGTTGAAAGTTTTCCTACATGAATAGCGAATGGGTCGTATGAGGTAATGGGTTTAGCTTATAACGTGCCCTCAACGATGATAATGGAAGAAGGAAAGATAATAAAGCATACCGCGGTCTGTAGCCTGTTCTAGAAGATGCGACTCCGGAATTCGTCCGGAAACGATCAGGAAAAGTACGGAAACCGCCTAAAACAGATGTCGCCAAATGATGTCAAACCTGGCATTCTTCCTTAGTGCTCACAAGAAATTTCTGGTACCCACAGAAACAACCGCACAAGCATACCAATGATCTTTTATCGCTGCAGGCAAATTTTAACCGTAACAACAAGACATATGCGTTTGTCTATAGCCTATTTATTTTTTATCATTATTAATATTATTAAGATTATTATGAATATTATTATTATTATTATTATTATTATTATTATTATTATTATTATTATTACACCCTAGGATATCTCATAGACTAGCTTCCCTTGCTGTAAGACCTGATTCGATTCCCGATCGAGGCAAACAAAAGTCGTAGTTTTCCTTTAAAATCGTCTCGGTTTCTATATCTGTGTGTGACGAAAAATATTTCAGGCTGTCTAGGTTTGCTTCTGACAGTGAAGGGAGTACGTCATGTTCATCACATGTCTCTCTTATCCCCAAGCACGGGAATGAACTAGGCCCAGGCATGGAGGACACCGTTAGCTGACAGGCAATAACAGATAGTAGACCCAAAAGGCCAAATACATATTTATTATTATTATTATTATTATTATTATTATTATTATTATTAATTACTCCACCAAGTGTCAAACATTTTTGATCTCTTAAGAAATGTAAGACTAAATTCACCTTGATTTATTTCGATAGGCCATATGCCATTCAATTAGGCATTGCGTTATAGAAGGTCAAAATTATTACAGATAGTTTGCTGGGAGAATGCAACAGTTTGTGGAAAGGACGCGGCAAGGCAAAAAAGGGCAAAACATAGTTCAGGGGGAGGAACCGGAAGCAAAATTTATTCCTTTTCGTCTCTAGTTTTGATATAAATTTACCCGGTCAACATAGTATAATTTAACTATCAAGTAAAATGCGAAACACACAAATCAGCTATCACGAGCTTCGAAGAAGTTTCTGAGGAAAAGTTATTGGTTAAAGCAAATGTATTCGAATGCTCCTAAATACGGTATTTATGTATTCGATTAATATTGATTATTTATATATTTATCCAAATATACATGTTTTTCACGTTTTCCTTGGAATTAGAGAAATTTTGTATCAGATAATTTTAACTGCTTTTTATTTTTTCAAAATGAAACATGATGCGTGGACATTAAAAAAATGTTTTCTTTGAACTTTGCTAATTTAAATTATTCAACATTTTTAGTAAATTTGCTATCAAAAATCCAGTTGAACATGTAAACTAAACAAAATGGAATGTAACAGGCCCAACCTGTCCTTTATGGCCTGCAAAAGAGACAGTTCCCTCATATCCCAGTACTTCGTTTCCGATTATGCTCTGTTAACACAGTCAGCAAGCCAACAGAGGCCAGTCCAACTCGGTCAACAGAGACGCAAAGCCAGCTAATTTTCAAATACGGCCTATCAGCGAAATTTTGCTGCCGAGAGAGTTGCCAGTTATTTCTGGTCCACGGAGTGTTTTTAGAGGTCGTGCTCTCACAGCACAAATCAAACGATCGTTGAATTCACGAATCTGTCCACAGCAATATTGACAAGTGGAAACAGGGAACTTCATACATTGCACCCTCATCAAATACGCATTTCTTTAAACGTATAATGGGGCGAAATAATATTTAAAATGTGACAACGAATTTACTTGTATTCGTATGTTTAAAAAAATTAGTAGCTTAAATTATTTATCATCAGATGGAATTTGCTAAGGAAATAAGATTGCTAACGTGAAGGACAGTAAAGAGTGTAATTCGGATGGACACTGAATATCAAAATGTGATCATAGTTAAAAGGTTTTCATCCATGTTTGAATGAATTCAGTTATTTTACTGCTTTAATTTAACTCGATTTGAAAATATTTGTATATTGTTAAATAAATATTATTTGTTTGAATCACACCTTTTGTTTCCAAACACTACCAACGTTGTTTACCCTTCACATAATGAACTAAATTAAAATTTATTATATTCGTGAGTGAAATTGTTTTACATACGTATTTGAAAATATTAAAAGTAAATATTTTGTTTTAACCAATTTCTGTTATTTTAAGGCCATTGTGTAATACTGTTTTGTTTTAAGTAGTGTGTTTTATATCCATTCATAACTGAGAATGGTCTGCTAGTTACAATTTATATAGGAAATTTTTTACTCGAAATAATCAATGGGTGGAAACTGCGACGCCCAGTTGAAACACCACCTCGTATCTTTATTTCGTTCCTCAGTCTGACTCCTTAGTTTGTCTGTTTCCTACCGGCTTCTCCCAACTTTGTCGGTTATTGTCTTGAAGTTTAATTCTCGAAACATTCTCGAAGATAAGACCTTTTTGCTGGCGGCCAAGTTGAATTGCATCTCCGAAAGTCGATGGGCAGTAATATCTTAACTTTCGGCCGAATTGAAAATTCGGCCTCTTTTTGCCCCCTAAAACGCGAAGAGTGGGTGGAGCACAGCTTCACAGAAGTCGTTGAGGGGTGGGAATCCCCCTTCAGCGCGCTCCGGCGGCAGACGCGACAACTAAACCGCCCGAGACAAATGTGCCAGGCGCGCCTGTTCTAAGCCGCGTTAAGTATGATGAATATTGTGCGTCGTTAGTCCCAGGCGAGGATTCCCGTTGTGCGGGTGACATTCAAATGTCTTGCGGAAATTATAAACGACTTCGACGCTTTTTACGAGGTTTGGATTCGAGATTTTAAATATCTTGTAACTCTCGCTCTTCCGGAAATGAGCTCGTTCTGTATGCTCCTCTCAAGAAGCTCGTAAAGAAAGCAATTTACTATACATGCATTTTGAAGCTGAAATGAAACCCAGAGCGACTGTTTGCTGGGGGCATTTTAGACGGCGCGTCGCTCTCGTCTCATTTCCACTCGGCGATTTTCCTCCTTTCCGCTTTGACTTTGTTGCTCATGAAAGTCTTAATATCCTGCCTCTGAAAGGAAAACATTATATGCATATAAAAGAAAAACACGAATGCTGGTAATCCATATAAAACATACCACGGTTATCCATCAAAAAGGATGTGAATTCAAATTTGTGAGAACTAATATTCCTGCTTAGTTATAAAAAGTTTCATCTAGATACCATAGACTTTATGTGTCATCTAATGAAGAAATCTGACATTTTCCCATTATTTTCTCTCGGGTTTTTGATGTCAAAATAAAAAAAAATGAGTGACTTTGTTAACAAAGGAAAAAATAAATTAGAATTTGATCATATCACCGATTATGCTTAGTAAAATAATGGCTTCATTGGTCTAAGCTTCCAAAATTCCAGTGACTTCTTCAAATCAGCCGAGCCACAGGAACCGTTTTTCTCGTAACCGAGTTTCTTCCTTTATGAAGATGTTTCCGTGGCCCTTCTCCGATTCTTGAACGAGCGTCAGGGGCTAACGATTCATCAGTTCGTCCCATTGCTGCCTTCCTCGTCTTCGCAGATTGGATGTTATTAAACGGGCAGTGAACGGAGCTTAAGTGGGGCCCGAAGGGCGAATGCCGCTCTAATTATCTGCCAGAGACGTCAAGGAGGCTGGAGAAAGGGCCCGGCGTGGGAGAGCGTCGAGGGAGGGGCTGAGAGGGGGAGGGGAGGCGCGGAGAAAGCGAGCCCGCCCCGACGAGCGACAGTTGTTTGCGCTGACGAGCGGCGCGGGGGGGGGGGAGGACGAAGGAGAATAGGCAGCGAAGGGGACGTGAGATTAGCAAGAACACAACAGAACAGACGGGATTGGTAGTCGGTGTTTGAATAATGGTGGAGATGTCAAATAGATGGGAAGGAGCACGTTACGATATGAAGGAAGGATTAAGAAAGTGAAAGGGTGGAGGTGGTTTATGTAAATTAAGAGTTAAAGCGAATAAATAAGAGCAAATACAATCAATGCCTGAGTTGAATAAAAATAAACCGTTAATTTATTAATAATGAGATGAAAAGCGAAGTGCCGTTCAAGAAAGAAAAAGGAAGACATTGACAAACTAAATATATAAGTTTGTGAGTGATAAGTGAAAGTAAGGCAATGGATAATTGAACGTAAGGCAATGTTCAAGGGGGATTACAATATTCAAGATGAAGGTCTCAAATTTTTCATAATATAACACAGAGGTAGATAAATTGCAAACAAGAACTGAGAGAAATAACGGTCTGCACAGTAAGAACAAATTAAATAAGAGAGAGAAAGCAAGTGGGCACAATTTCTGAGCAGGATCGTATATCGGTAGAAGCGATAGGTTTACGCAGACGAGACTGGTTTATTGGCATCTCTCCACCCCTCAATGCGCTGCTTTGCTCACAGTCAACTGTAGATAGTGCGGGAGGCGGACGGGCGAAATGATGACGCACACGTTGGCGCTATGGCGTTGAGACGAACGTTCGCCGAGGGTGCAAACTTCGCTGGTAAATGTTGGCAGTCGGAGAACGAACTTCTACTGTCACCATCACGAGCGTAATACTAATAAGTGTGTTTCAAATGTCACCGTTCTCCAGGACCACCGTTCTAAGAACTTTGATTTTGCACAGAACACATTAACGAGTTTCCGAATCAAACAAATCCTATTTCAAAGAACAGAACTCTTCGTATTCAAACTTGTTTATAAGAGGATTACGTTATATAAGGAAAAGATATGTTAAAATATTCGTGTTTGTTACTCTTAGTAAACATCATGAACAATTATAATGGTCCTCATAAATGTGCTATAAAACTACCAGTAAATGTAAGGATATTACCGCATAACTCTGTTATCAAAGCCAATAAATGACAGATCATGTCGGTCTTGACATAATATCAGCTCAATGATTTACAATTGATTACTGAGTGAATACGAATACTTTGATCCTCTAGACGCCAAAGATTACCACATAAATTTAAAACAACTCCATGAAGTTCATATATATGATATTAAATGGACTAATACTACAAACATTTCATTGGTTTATACACAGAATTAAACCAGATACTACTAATTTTCCCTTCAAGTTTATTTTTACTACCGAACAGAATGTGTCCAAGGAGAGAAATGAACTCACAGGCATTTTTATTCGATGTTTCCACTCGTAATTTGGTTTAAGCCAATTTCTGAGTGACAAAGACCCAAGCAAATTTCCTCGCAATAATAAATTCTTAACTTGCGCTCGTGCCCCCCCCCCCTGCCTCTCTCCCTCCCTAACAAAACTTGCGCGTTCCGTCGCGAGAGTTGCTATACCGTAACTAGCTGCCAGCCCCTCGCCCACCACAATTACTCGCGGGCGCCTGCCGCCTCGCATCCATCCACGCCCCGCGCTCCCCCTCTGCTTTCCCTGGGCCGCGTGGGCGGCGACCGCAGCGCGCGCCCCGCCCACTCCACTGTGGCGGCCGCCCCCCCCCCCCACGCCACCTCGTACTTCCACGG
This sequence comes from Gryllus longicercus, assembly GCA_038098605.1. Lineage (NCBI taxonomy): Eukaryota > Metazoa > Arthropoda > Insecta > Orthoptera > Gryllidae > Gryllus > Gryllus longicercus. The sequence goes on from JAZDUA010000265.1 coordinate 1,380,997, forward strand.
CTTGAAGCCGCCTGCTGCCTCGCTAACCGGCACGGCCTGGGGTCGAAAACACGCGAATGCGGATTTATGACATCTGGTAGATAACGAGGTGGAAATCAGACGTTGTCTGGAGAATTCTAGCAACCGGATGATCCGATCGGTGGTTTTCCGAGGTTGGTTGGACCAACACTAGGTGAATGCAGGAGCAGTACTTTATCAAGCTGGTATCGGACCACGTGCCGTTTTCCGTTTCCAATCTTTCTACCCTCCCTCCATACACACTCAAACGTAGATATATACAAACATTCATTCATAACTAAGCATTTATATGCACTACGGGCGATGAGGTGATGTCTTGCTGGGAAAGATTTTCAGAAGGAAGAAAAGTCGCAATTTGATGTGTAAGTCAGCGTCAGATTTGACGTTCAACGGCGGGAAGAATCCTGCAACCTTCTCACTTCGCACACACACCACACCAGGGCCCGGCAACTCTCCATCAAAATGGGGACAAAGCTAGAGGTTGCTACTATAGGATGCGCTAGTGTCTCCGGATACAGTTGCTGGTAAGGCTCGCCGACTTTCGCACATAAAAATTGGTCAAGAAATACGTATACACTTTGATAATGAGCGATTTCTGAAACAAAATACAAAAGAAGTTAAATACTATGTGTTTAACTTCTAAATTCATTTATTCGTAATAATACACGCCTTAAAGAAAAGGTAGCGCGAACAGCGGCGCGATCTTTTGTACCAAGCGCGAGTGTTTGCGCCCCGAGAACCCACGTACGTTTTAAATAACGTTGGTAGCAGTTCGAGTTTTAGTTCGCGTAAGAAGGTGATGCTGTAGAGCGCGCCACTGTAATGCTCCCCACCACGTTGTATGGGAGTTGTAGGGCCCTGCACCACACTCAGGGAACAAATGACGAAAGATGATAACGAATCCGATATAATCTGCCGGCTACTCTCACAGTTTTCACCCTCCCCGCCACACCCGCTGCTGCAGTTGTCGGTTGCTACCTCGCCCTTCTCCGCCAGCGCTTCCGCCCCCGCCCCCGCCTTTCGCCCTCACCGCCCCCCTCCGCCCGGAGGCCGGGCCGCGCGTACCCGCAGGCAGGGGGCGGGGCAGCTGCTCGCGGCTCTAAATTAACGCAGCCAACATGCAACAGGCGTAGGTCGGGCGGGCTGCGGCGCGCGCGGCACGGCGGCGGCGGCGGGCGCTCGGGGGGCGGGGGCGGGGCGGGGGCGGGCGTTGGCCGTGATTGCGGGCGCGGCGATGCGGCAGCGGCAATTCCGCGGCGGGCGAGGGGGCGGGGCGGGGCGGGGCGGGGCGACCGAAGCCACGGGGCAGGGCAGGCCGAGCGCACAGAGGCGAGCGGCCGCAGGGGCGAGGCGCGCAGCCGGCGGCGCCGCACCGCCCAACGAGTCCGCGTGGGCGCGCTGCCCCCGGGCGGGAGTTGCGCTGCGATGCCTTTGTGCCTGCGCGCGCGCCACTGCAACTTTTTCCTTGCGCGCTCGCGACTTTTTTAATTCTCTTTCAACTGACCGCTGCTACGCGTGTGTTTTTACTGGAGTCGTTCATTAATTTATATCTCAATCCATGGTCAGGCGGAAGGGCAGGCTAAATGGCCTGAGACTCGCCATCAATAAAGACATTTATTTATTAATTAATTAATTTATTTATTTTATGTTCTGTTGATTGATTTTTACTGAAATATCCATCAAGAGATTATAAATTATGGTGATTTGTCTCCTTCTAAGAATTTAAATCAGTTGTTGATTTTCCATGGTGTGTTGTGCTACATATGAATTTCGAGACCTGTAACGACATGAAATGTGAAAAATCCTGCAATCAAATTTGCTTTGAAAACTTATGATTGATAAACTTAGCATAAATGGTGCACGTATACATGTCACGCACCAAATAATTATTGGCATAAATTTAAAAAAAAATTGTAGTGGCTTTTGTCAATTTTTTATTCATTAATTTTTATTGTGTAACAGACAATGTTAACAATGACATATGCGTTGACATATGTTATTTTTATCACAAGCAATATTTTCAGCTCTTTCATATATTGATATTATTATTATTATTATTATTATTATTATTATTATTATTATTATTATATTTCTTAGAATTGCCATGTTACTTCATCATTTGTAAGAAAATGTGTTTTAACTTGCGCATGTCCAGCGTAGTGTCATACACCCGATAGTTCCACTTTCAGCAAATAATCATGTTAATCACATTATCTTTCTTCTTTTCATTCTCAAATCACAATCCTCCCACTGTTCCATAAGCAATTACATCGTATGCACCTTTTCAGCGTTTTTTCAATAGATGGTATTCGTTTAATCTTTTATTGTCATGAATCTAAACCAAACTTCATTAATTTCTCTTTTCTCCGGACTTCTGCAGCAATCACTGTCGATTTAGCTATTTTTTCGATTTTCTTTCTATTCCACTTCATCATTTTGAAATTTGATATTCTATTCAAAGCTTTCAACATTCTTTTCCAGTCCAACGCGAGAAGGGTTGTGAAAATGTTATTCGTATGTTTTAAAGTACGTCTTTGAAGAATTTCTTGCAGATGGTATTCAAGACACGAGAAGAACGCCCAATTTGTTGTCTCACTTGCCCTTATAAACAGATTTTGAATGATTAGGAATATGTTTTAACTTCGAAAAAGTAAACTTCTTTGGTCAGATAAACACGTCATAGCGAAAACGAGGAAGGCGTTGAACTAGTATATACTACTTCATTCGGGGCGACCTGACAACTTCTATTCGTCAATATTCATAAGAAAAAGTATGTGTGATTGACCTGAAAAATAATTCTTGTAAGAGGATCAGAGGCGTTAATATTGTCAATCTGCGAGAAATGCCTATATTATCAACATATGATGACGTATACAGAATAGGTCTTGTGTTGGAAGCTTCACTTAAAGCAGACCTTTCGCTGAGCTTCCGCATTCGGTCCTCTCTTCTTCTCTGCCTCTCTCCCTCGCGCCAACGCGAACGGCCGGAGCCCCCGCTGCCGAATCTGCGCGCATTGATTTCCACTCCGTCTCGCACCTGTCACCTCGCGCGCTGGCCGCCGCCTGCAGTTGATTATCCGCGGAATTGCGACGGCGTCCTTATCCCGCCCGCCTTCCCTCGTTTGCATTTTCATTCGCTTATTCCTCCACTTTTCTCCTCCTCCACCCATCATCATCTCTCCTCGTCTGTCGTCGCCCGCACACGTCCCCTCGCCATCGTCGTCTTTTTAAGCGAGAGAGAGAGAGATTTTTTTCTTTCTTTTTTTTTAAAAAAAAGGACGATGGTCTGGTTATCCCTCTTCGTTAATTTTCAAAACCCTTAAGTAATCACAGACGAAGGTCTGGATCCGCCTTTGGGGTCGTGCTCCGAAAGGGCTTTTTTCGAACTTCCTTTGTCGCCGGGCGGCCGGGGATCTTTGTGCTCGTTGGCAGGTGGCCCTGTTCTAGCGGGCTTTAATCACCCTTCCGATTAACGGCGCCGCTCGCTGCCGGGCTACGCGACCTGCGCGGCTGCCAGCTCGTTCTCGCGAAAAACGCAACCGCCGTGCAATGCGCATTTGAAGTAAAATAGCGTGCCCATCTACCTTTGACTCTTATACCGGCAAAACTCAAAATTGTCGGACTCGTAAGTAGGGAATGAATGTTTCCATTCCTTTCGTACGTTTTTATGTCATGAGCAACATGTATGTATTTAGAAAAATAGAATATATCATTGCTATTTTTTTCGTATTACAATTATTTAAATGAATTCCAATAAAATCATGATATTTTAATCATCAAATATTTTTTTTCAAAAGAAATATTTTTCATTTTCAATATTTCTGGAACTAGTCATTTACTCGTGTTCCAAATTAACACTCATTTTAGGGGCGTTTGTGATGTAAGGAAAGCTAAAATAAGTGAGAGTAATTTTAGATTTGCAAATGGATGTAAATGTCAATGTGCTGCATTGTAAGTATTTTTTTATTTATTTATTTGATTGTTTTGTACATAGTTCAGTTTATAAATAACTCTACATATGTGTTGATGGCTTATTGCTTAACTTATTCTATCCTTATCCTAACTTAATACTACTACAGAGGTTGAGGGGACCATATTGGCACCTCATAAGAACTATTCCAGGTCTGAGAACAATTTACAAAAAATATGGAATGGGTATTTATTTTTTATGCGAGTGGGGAGGATGGGGTTTTTGCAAAGTTTGAATGAAGATAATGTTTGGATATGGTGTAATTTTGAGAAGAAATTGTGGGATAGGTAGGTGATGTGGTGCATGATGAGATCGAGGTTGAATTCATTATGTAATTGGTGGTTAGATATGAACCAGGGTGCATTAGTTATTGTACGGAGGAATTGGTTCTGAACTATTTGAATTTTGTTGATGTTTGTTTTTGCAGCATTGATCCATACAGGGCAGGCGTAGAGGAGGGTAGGTCTGATAATTGTTTTGAATAAGGTTATTGCTGTTTTGTATGGGAGGAAGTTATTTCTGTTTATTAGAGATTTTAATTGGTGCAATTTGTTTTTGGTTTGGGTTATTTTGATGTATATATGCTGTTTCCAGTTCATTTTGGTGTCCAAGTGCAGTCCAAGATATTTTATGGGTTTATTTGTAGGATACCAAGGGATGGGCTCATTGTTTAATGTGAGTGGGGTTGGTGAAGTGTATGGTCTTAAAGTGAATATTTTAGCTGCAGTTTTGTTTGGGTTTAATTATGCATTGTAAGTATGTCGTAGAATGTCAAGATTTTCAGTTAGAAGTTTTAATGGCCATTATGTTATCACTGGTCAGATAGAGATTAGACTAGAGACAAAATGGAGACAATGAATTTGATATTAGTCAATATGTCATTGCGTATTGCAGAAAGTTAATGGTCAATGACAGGTCACAACGATTCCTTGAATTTGTCATACCCTTCTTGTTTGAACATCACTACGATTTTTTGCAGTTCATTTCAGCAAATGCAACGTGCCTTGTTTTAATAGTACAAAGTATCCGAAATATAAAAAACAAAATGATTTTGCGGAAAACTGTGTTGTTTTTAATCATAATTTGCAACATCTGAAAAAGCATTGAAATTTGGAATCGTGTATCAGTTCTCAGAAGAAGCAATGTATCAATTCTCCGAATATGATACGTAATGAAAGCAAAATTTGATTAAATACTGATAAATAAAATTGAATTCAAATCGTTCCAAACACTAATAAAAGTTCATTAGGAAGCAAACAAAACATTCCCACATCCATGTCGTTTTAATGGTCGAGTTGAAATTTGCCTAAGGGATGTTGTGTCTGTATACCAGAAATTTGCCTAACATACACCCATGTTTCGGTTTATAAATGACAAATATTTAATTAAATATAAATAAATGTTTCAACAAAAAAATTGTTTAATACTAAACGGTTAAAATACTGATAATCTCACATTTGTGTACTTCGTATTCCAGCATTGTACGAGTATTGTTCGTATTTAATTGTATTTCTACTTGTATTATTGCTGTCATCAATACATTGTCTCTCTTAAGAGAAAAATTCTTAAATACTATTTTAAAAGTTTCACATCAAAGATATAGAAATTAAATATATTTTAAGGAAGTACAATGTACATGTGAGTTCCAGACTTGCGAAATTTTCAAATAATTGAGAACTGACCTTGTTCATTTCTGAGGAATGCTGTGCCAGTTCGCCTCTCCAACAGAATTTTCGCAGCGAGCTCAAGCTAAAGCTCCATACTCCGCAGTTTACAGCAGATACATCGTTCGCACTCGCATAGGTGGTTATGTCTTGTTGATGAGTGTCCTCTAGGTCGTTTTTCAAAAATGTAGTGAAATAAAACGTTTCAAATTAAATACCATGAAGTAAACCGTAAATACCATGAGAACGTTGCGTACAGATTTTAATTTAAATTAGTAGAGAACAACATTAACGTGCGAGAACTCTTGAAACCTCTCACACATACATAGCAACGTTACTCTTACATTCCATTAACCTACAAAATATTTTCGACACATTGCTGAATACAAAACCCAGCGAAGTGGTTCAGGGCGTAGCGCGCGTTCACTTCGCATTCGGGAGTCCCATGTTTCAGTCCCAGAGCAGGCCAACTGACCGGGGTTTTACGTGGTTTCCCTCGGTCATCCAGACGAAAGCTAAGATGGATCTACTGAAAGGCCACGACCGTTAAACGGGTTTCGCTAGTCGAATTCTTTAAGCACCTGTAGTCAGGAGGGTTAAGCGAATTCGAGAGATCGCGTTTTGTGGGACCGACTAGGAACTCTGGAATCTAACGGCGCCGAGGATAATTACACTTTACGAGACATATAATAGCTAAATACAAGTACAAATACCGAATATAAGAGCCTTTATAAAAATCCGACAACAAACGTATCTATTGGCTTGCATTTCGCAGGCCCTCTCCTCCTTCATTCTTCGTCTTGAAACGCAACGCAGCCCCTTGCTTTCGTATGCAGTGCCGGACGACACCTCCAGGTCGAGTCACGGGCAGGCGGGCGCGAGGGCTCGTTGGACGCGGGGGCGGAGGCCCGGGCGGCGAATCAATTAAGTGGGCGATGAGGGCGAGGGAGAGGGCACGGAGGCTTCGGCCTAGGGCAGGGAGGGCAAGGCCGTTCCACCCGTGAGGCCCAGTGGCATAGGAGGCACAACGAAACTTCTGCATCACCTAGTTGAGACCACATCTCCGCGAAATATCAGAGGGAAAGTAATTCTAGAACATGTATGGGGGAAAGTAATTGTAAAACATGTATCAAGGAATTATGTATGAATATATTGCATTATGGAATTCGATGAACTGAGAATATATAATATTAATTGTAGTAATTACGAAAAAGTAGTAGTGCATCCAACTGCCTTTGAGTTCAAGAATTGATTGCTAACAGTATAGCATTATTAAAAATAAAGGTTAGATACGACTATCTGGAGTTAAGAAAGATCCATTTCCATTAAAAAGATCCATTAAACTTTAAATTTTTATTTTTTGTCCTCTATGAAATAATTAATCACTTCCTCTCACGTGCACGCTACTACAAGTTTCAAATACGCCATTGATACAAAAAACCTGAACGCGCGAACTACTTACTGGTCGTTTTGTTCAACGACTCCTTTTGTAGCATGCTGCGATGACGGGAGCTGTGCTACTGACACCAGTAAGCAACCTTAGCATCACTGACCTAGGGAAATCGCGCGTTCGCAGCTAGGACGACAGCTCCTCAGCGCTCTTCCCCGTACCTCAGTCTGCCCACTGCATTTCATCCAGCCCCCATGCCGGCCGGGGTGAGAAAGAGGGATCAACAGAAAGGTGTCGATGGAGATGTAAGGGGTGCTGACGAGTCAAATATGAGCATGGACGGAGTTGGAGAGGTAGCGAAGACGGCGATAGACAGACAGACAGGCAGACAGGCAGGCAGACAGACAGACAGACAGACAGACAGACAGGCAGACAGACAGACAGGCAGACAGACAGACAGACAGACAGGCAGACAGACATACATACAGGCAGGCAGACAGTCAGACAGGCAGACAGACAGACAGACAGACAGGCAGACAGACAGACAGGCTGAGAGGCAGACAGACATGCAGACAGACAAACAGATAGGCTGAAAGACAGGCAGAAAGACAGACAGGCAGAAAGACAGACAGGCAGAAAGACAGACAGGCAGAAAGACAGACAGGCAGAAAGACAGACAGGCAGAAAGACAGACAGGCAGAAAGACAGACAGGCAGAAAGACAGACAGGCAGAAAGACAGACAGGCAGAAAGACAGACAGGCAGAAAGACAGACGGGCAGAAAGACACACAGGCAGACACACAGACAGACACACAGGCAGACACACAGGCAGACACACAGACAGACACACAGACAGACACACAGAGGCCGAGGCAGTGCAAGGGAGAGCAGCAAAGGTTCATCTCCCTCTGAAGCCAGTAGGAAGAGTGGGGAGGGCGGTTAGCGGCGTGGTCCGTTCAGGGAGTGGGTCAAGAGACACGAAGCGACGAGGACTAGTTTTATTTAGATTCTCTTAATTTGTACTCTTGAATGCTACTGATTGTTTATTACATTAACGTTCGAGATATAATCGAAAAATAGAATATTAAAAGATAAATTTTAATTGATGATCTGTTATCTAGAATATTCTTTAATACAAACACGCAATTGTTTCTTGAGTCGTCTTCCTGAGTACTAAATCGTTAGAGTGGCTGTCTAGTTGCTTTACATTATCCCAAGGTAGCGTTTTCTTTACTACCTCCAATGACGCCTATTCACGGATATATTTTTTTACTTTTTACAGCGCGGAACCCAATGCCTTCCGTTTTTTCTCGCAATAAGCCTTCTTTATGCCACAGAAATTCGCAACAGTCAAGAATAGGTCGCGAGAACTGGAATCCTTTTCGGTTACATCGTTACCGCACTCCTCACCCTTACAATCACCCAACACCTAACCTTCTCCTTTACCCACCACGTCATATTCCCGCTCATTTCCCCTTTCTTCGTTAATCGATCCTTCTTTCGTCCCAGTCCGTTCCGCGCGCCTTCCCACGCTCGCGCACGCTCGCTCCTCCGTCGCGGAGGTAAACAAGCAGCGGCGGCGCGGCGCCCCGCCGGGGGTTCGCCGCCCGCGGCCGATGTTTTTGCAGCCGCTGCGCGCTGTTATTGGAGCGGCGGCCCGGGAGAAAGGCACCCCCGCCCCCGCCCCGGACCCGCCCCGCCCCCGCCCCGGACCCGCCCCGCCCCCGCCCCGGACCCGCCCCGCCCCCGCCCCGTCCCCGCCCCGCCACCTCATCGCCCCCACCCCGCCCCGCTTCCGCCCCCGCCCCCGCCCCCCGCCCCACCCGCGCTCCGCCCCCGCCCCGCCCCGCCTCGCCCCGCCCCGCCCCGCCCCCGCCCCGCCCCCGCCCCGCCCCTGCCACGCCCCCGGCGCCGGGCTCCGATGCCTCGCGCGCTCCCCAGGGAATCATAAACATAACCGACAAAGGACGCGAAAATGTTGACAGAATGAAGTGGTAAACACATTGCGGGATGCGGTCATGGGTATCTCTGCCGCCGGTGGGTCCGGGGAAGATCTTGTTTCCTTTTGATGACTCGCGAGTTCCGTGTCCCTAGTGTTGCGCCGTTCTGTTTGTTGTCGGAAGAGCGAGCGATAGATACTTTTGAGAATATTTGCGGTTGTGAAAAAGCGAATGGGAGAACCAGTATTAATGTATGCGCTGAGAATTGTCGAAAATATTACGCTTTCCGGTTTTTACTTTTAGAAAAAAAAATTACTTGGCGAGGACGTATTATTTTGAATTATCCGGCGTACACCGTATTCTTCCATATTAACTTTTATTACATTTCTCGCAATATTTCTTTGGAAATATAATATTTTTCGTGACCTGCAAAAAAATATATCTTTTTGTTTAACATTCTTTACACTAGGAACAAATTTGTGTATACGATCTGTGCCTTTATAAGTACTAACTTTGTATTGATTTTAAGGAGGAAAGTATGTATCGTTCTAATTTCTCTCTTTCAATAAGCAAATAATTATTTCATGGTTACGGTTCGGTATCTTTTCTGTTCAAAAAAATGTTAATAAAATATTGTCGTAACCTGACAGCCACCAAACCTCCCTATCCATAACAAAGTCCAAGCCGCCACAAATGTATGTGCTACCACCGTCAGGAGACACTTGTTGGCGGCAATTGGCTTACGACAAGGAATGAAGGCCAGACTTCAAGTTTACTATGCTATAGAAAGGGTTAATATAAGAATATAACTGATGATATAACCGAGGGAAGGAGGCGACAGGTGATGAACCAGAGTACGTTAAAATGTTTTATGATGATGATGACAAATATTATTTGAAATCCAACAATAAAGTTACCCTGAAAAATGAAGCAAAACAGATGTTAAGTACAATCATCTTTTTAGCAGTTTGGACTATGTATGTACTTTTATAATATATTTCCACCCATTCCACTGATATATGCTTTCGCTTGTAGATTATTTTATCATTGCACACATTATCAACCTTAATACAGATATCTGGATCTCATTAAAGCACGCGGGCTCCTTACGAAGTAACATAAGATATATTTAAGTCCTCCCAAGGAGTTGCTAAGTCATAAGAAGCAACATGAAACTTACAGGATTTACATCTGTAAGCCGCTGACAAGAGGGACTCGACCCTTCAGTAACAAACTTCTTATTCCATCCTTGATACTTCAAACGCGTAATGGGATGTACGATCTTTTTCGAGGAAACCTGTTACGAAAGTCGATTCAGAATACCTAAAGCATCTCGGGTGATAATAAGTTGTCTACGTCTATGATCACCTAACTTAGAAAAGAAGCGTTAATTATTATAATTAAAATTTCACGTAGATTAGTCAGATAAAATTGATATTACGCCTTTAAAATAATTTTATAATGTGATGAGACGAGAAAATAATGTGTGGACCTTTTTATATCATTTTCCATTTTAGTTGCATGCAACCACATAATTATGAAGGACATGCGACAGTTTCATCCATTAAGATTAAGTTGTAATAATTTGAATTATTATTATTATTATTATTATTATTATTAATAACAGTTATCAAAATGGTCTTGAGAGTGACGAATGAGGTTTCTACGTGTGTTATAGGCTCCAGCAAACATATAACAAAAATATTAGAAATTCAACTGATTAGTAAGTCCAAATGACACTGACGAACAATCCCTAAAAAACAGATTACATAAAATATGTAATCTGTAATATTTTATGTAATCTGTAATATTATTTTGTGCACGTGATTAACTCATTAGAGATGTGTAACTCTGACTTTGCTTACTGAAATAACATGGCGAAAACAATTCCTTACCCCAAAATGGAAACAACAAACGTTGTTTGAAGCTACCACACCATCTCGGCAACCAAAACCCTCGCCTGGATCGACTACCGCGCTTAAAATTACCTTTCAAGCGAAATTCTCAACTCGCCCGAAAGCATCTCCGCTTTCACGGCACATTCCTCCGCCCCCCCCCCCCCCCCCCCGCTGGCCGACGAGAGGCAAAATGAGCCTGAACCACCTCGACGGGCGGCGACCGCTACCTTCGCCGCCGCCGCCGCCGCCGCCGCCGCCGCCGTCGTCGCGGGAGGCGTCAAGAGGGCATGTCCGGAACTCGAGGCCGTCGCCTCACCTGTCTTCCCCGCCCCCTTCTCGCCCCGTCCTCGCCCACGCCCTCGCCCTTGGCCGGCCTCTGCGGCGCGCCTGGGGCGGTGACCTTGCGGTGGGGCGCTGCCCTGCCCTGCGAACGATGGCATCGGTGGGCGATGCGCAGCCCGGCCCTTGCCCACATGAGGCCAGGTATAGACATAGATTGATTGATTGTTTAGAGATTCCGGGCACGTCAACTAGTAGGGTCATTAGTCCCGTAAGTGTAATGCATTTTTTGGTGGTAATCTTTCCCCCGCTTCATGGCGAGATCCGGCGCCGACCTACCATTACCATCCGCAAGCGGAGTTTTCCACGGCTAGTGGGGTATCTCCCACCAGCAGGGAAGTGGCCAAGCCGGGACAAGCTCTAAGCTCCTGACATGTAGTATTGTAGTGCACGTTAGTGTAAGTATGTGTGTGTGTGTGTGTGTGTGTGTGTGTGAGTGGTGAGGATAGGACAAGGAAGAGGAAGGTGAGATCGCGCGCGGGCCGTGGCCCATTCGTTAGGGTACTGCTCCGACATTCGCCTAGTATTGATCTCAGAAACCACGGAGAACTACCGATCAGAGCAGTCGGTCGCTAGAGGTATACATCGAGGGAAACGCCGTTCGAGGGAGTGATGGAGGGTGGACGACACAGGGAGAAACTGACAGTAAAGGATCGGCGTGAATCGATGTGAAGTGCGCGTGCGCTCGGGTTAAAAAGTTCGCTCCGTTTGTCTCATCAAGCAGCAAAGCTGTTGATTTGTTGAAGCTGCTGTAGAATCATTTCGGTACGGTTTATATACAATTATAGAACCAGACTTAGAAATGTACAAGAAGCATAATTATACCCGCAGAAGCAACGTATGCACCAAACGTGTAGACAGCAATGTTGATTTTATTGGCGGTGGCAGCTTTATAGTATTGCTGACTGGCGTACCCGCTGAAGCGCAAAATTTCTTTCAACCTGTAACAGATCAGATCAAAGAGATTTACTGCTTCCGTTAGAGCGAAAAAAAACCACGTAAAATCATCCGTCTTTTCTAGGCGTTCTATTGGCACTCACCACGAAACGGACGTCAGGGGACAGAGACTCACGTAGCGACCTCGTCGCATGGTCACCACGATCGACCGGTCTCCCGGTATTTCTTCTTCTGTGATCAAGTCAGGGATTGTGTTTATGCAACGCTATAAGCCAACGCGAAAGTCGTCTTCAGGCGAACACATCCGGCTGTGATGTGCCTTCGCCGCGAAACACTGGGGAGTTTGCGACGGAGACGAATACCTGGTATATTGCTGTAATGTCATGACACATTTTGAGCACGCGCTCCTTCAACATCCTTTAAAGCACCAAATATACTTGTGTCACCAACGAAGATGGTGACCTACTTTGGATTTGGAATTCCGTCTCAAATCCAGTTTGTCTTCTTTTCTGGCGTGTGGTTCGAGTACGTATCTTGTAACACGTTCTGCGTCGCCTTATCCATACATTCGTCATAAGTACACGTTAGTTTCAAAACCGCTAGCTACGAAACCAGTTATGCTCATAATTGTTCATTGGACAATTGCTTTCAAATGCATGCATCGTTCTATCCGGAGAATATTGTGATTTGGCGAAGGAGTCTTATGCGAGTTTGCGCGATATATCTCAAGGCGCAAAACTTAGAAATCAGCGACTGAGCGCCTTAGCACAGCGATTACCAGCGATTACGGCGGTAGCTGCGAGCGGCTGGTTCCGGGCGTCGGCATCCCGCCTAGACATGAGTGTTTGCTTCATTAGTGATGTGACAGGGTGGGGCGTGATCCATACCACCATGTATCACTCGCAATACCTCACTCCTTCCCAAACCTATCCATGCCGGATGATTGTTAAATGTGACTACCTGCGTGCCGAGGGGGTCCTAAATGGGCTTAAAGACTGCAACGTGAACGCCACCTGCCCTCCCACCAATTGAGGCGTCTTTTCCGGGGCGATAAATCACAGGCGTAAACGGTTTGTAATTTATTGAGTATTTATTTGAAATATGCTCCAACACCTGAATACTATTTATAATAATTACGATAAACAATATTGACCCGTTACCAGAAGGAATGTTCCTGGTAACGACAACGGCTGGCCTGATAATTTAAATATCTTATTCGGTGTGATGCACCAGTTGCCTACGCGAGCATACAAGCGAGTATGTCGCACCTCCCGCCTCGACGTAGCACGCACCTCTTCCCGCCAGCGGTGCCCGCTGTCGCAAAGTACTTCCTCGTGCATTTCATGTGCATGAAATGCACGTGGCTAATATTTTGTCACGTTTGTACAAGGCGACGGATATGACGCCACACAATCTCCCTACCTACAAAAGGGTTGAAGGGCCACCATGAAATTATGGTCCGCAAGCAGAAGTAGGTGCTCGGCCGCAAGATAGAACCGATGATGACATCAGCGTGTTGCAAAGTTCAATATTGGTTGTCGTGGACAGACCATTGGAGTATTCTCCTTAAGAATATACAACCTGTATGTTTTGTAGTATCCATTAGAAAAGAAGACACGAATGCAGAAAACATTTGAAGATGGAAATGTTTCAAAAATTACAACAACAAAAATTAACTAGAATAAAAATACCTAAACACAAAACTGCGTGTGGTGAATAAGACGTTAGATAATTAAGACCTGAGAGAAACTGACATTGCCTTTCTTCATGAAATCGTTGATAGAGCAGTACAAGATAAAGCCGTAACCTTAATCACATTCATTTGATTGGCAAGTGTTGATATTTTAAAATAATAAGATTAATTTTATCGGTTTCTTCAAGCAACTCCTTAAATGTTTACTACCTGAATTATCCTGTATTGCTCGAGTACTATTAATCATAATCTTCTAGTAGGCAGGAAAGGAAATGAATTCAGCATATAGTGAACTCCGGCTCTACCATGCTTATTCCGTTCAGACAAGCACTGTCTGGACCCTTCTCCCGACCTCACCCTGCCTCATTTCAACTACCCACATTTACCTGGCCCTTCTCACTCTGCTCAGTCCCTTTCGCTTTGCGACACCTGGTCCCGCCCGGCTCCGCCCTTCTGAGTGTCTGTAAACCGGTGCATTGCTGCATACGTTCGGTAAATGTACGCTAACAATTTTCACATTTAATTATTCAAAGCATACTTGCGATATATGAGTGAAACAAAAATAATTTAGAAGCAAATTTTAAGTATCTTTAAAAACATTTAATACGCTTTGGTGAATGCTATCTAAAATATTCGTAATAAAGTCTATTTCATCCGTTCGTAATATTAGTAGAAAACTTAAAGGGAGTACCCTTAAATTTATTTTAAAGGGGAAAGAAAAGTAGTCGGGGGTATTTTTTCGCAATACCATGCAGAGAGTTACTTTTCTCACTTAAACTAGAATTTGATATTTTTCTTTTTTGAAGTAACAATTACAAAACTATGTACAAAATTTCATTAAGAAGATCAAAATAAAATCACAATTTTTGTGAAAACAAACAACCGTTCCTTAGAAAATAACTTTTGGAACAAAGTACCTTAAGTTACATTTTAAAAAAATAGCCTTTCAGAAAACCTCGCGACGAAATTGGTTCAGCCGTTCATTAGATTATTCAGGACGGAGGCAGTCAGAAATTGTAAAAACAATTGATTTTTATCCCTAAATAAGCACATGAGATTTTAATATACTGTTATGACATTCCGGATATGCAGCATGACATTCCCATGTTCTTTTTATGTGTATTTATAAGTATACATCAAATATTTTATTAGCCTTCGACAGAGCCTCGGCTGACTACATAAACCTAATTACGATGAATAAATTATTTCACTCATCTTGATTCTCCTAGAATAATAGATTTTACAATAATTAGCTTTGCTTTCTAATTAGTTATGACATTTTAAAGTTAGTCTTCATGAACGTCAAGAAGACCAACGTGACGTGTAAAACTTAATTCGTCAATTGTATTGTGTTTAAATGGGATAGCGTTTTAGAACAAATTGTAGAAATTCGTACTGACGCTAGTCGAGTGTTTATTTCATTACTTTAATATCACACTATATATGGCACGCAAATGCTCTATCAAATCGCCTTCGTCGTGTCTGGATAAGTATCATTACCAGTAGCATCAGAAATAGTCAATACTGCATGTAAAACGTGACCATTACCGACAACACACTCGGGTTTAGTGCCAATGAACTGACAATCAAATAGTAAGGGCTCTCTTTGTGACTCTACTGTGATCGCATTAACTGCAGCACGTCCACAAGCATTCGCTCATTACGCGAATTTGGGGACATCAAATTTTGGGAGAAAGAACATACATTTTTCGAAATAAATTTCGTTAGTATCGAATACATTGATAATAGTTTTATAATACACAGATAATAGTTTTATAAAATTAGCACGTTTGGCACAAATTAATTAATACGATATTCATTCCTTTAAAACATAACTTGCAATTTCACACTCACCCACATACACACATGCACACTATTATACATATATTTGAACATTAGTTTTGTGTTCGTGTAAAAGATTATGATGTTTTAGTATTTATGTATTAAATAGAATGTGAATCTATTCCAAATTTTAATGTTAATCAGATACGAAACAACACTTAAAGAAATTAAAGATACTGAAGATATGTTTTGACTCATAATTAAGAAATGTGGGTATATTCTCGTTCCTCAACAGAAAAGAGCTTTTCATATAGTGAACTAAACAACTTTTCAAACGCAGAACCTCGACATGAAATATGTACGCTAGAAAGAGTTTCTTGAATGCACATTTTGACTTGTAAGCCTAGATCACGTACGTTCTGACTTCTCTGAAAGGCGTGCGACGCGCGACTGCGTATTGCTCGACAGCGAGTAGCGCACGGCGAAACGAAGCCTGGAAGAACACGCCCCTCCAGGGGCAAGTTATGCTGCTTCGCAACACGCGCATGCCAGGCAGGTTGCCCACTCAGCGTACGTCTCTTGGCTGTGCCAAGTGCTCACAGCCGGCGGGGCATATGGAGCCAGCGGAGCGTTCTGTTGGAGACGCAACGTTGAGGTGATGGCTACCGGAGGGCGTGGTTTTGGAAGAGCCGGCGAGTGGATGAGAAGATTTGTTTCTCTTTGGGATGTGAGTGGAAAGTGAGCTGATGACGTGAGTAGTGAAATTAGAATATAAAGAAACGAAGAAGAGACAAACCAGATTCAAGGAAATTGACCAAAATCAGTGATCACACTGTAATCGAAATCGCACTCAAAGAGGTTGCGTGAAAATGGGGTAATACGGTCGCGGGGCAGGCGGGTGTTGAATATAACCGGGAGTAGAAAAGTGGAAACGGCATAGGTAGAAAGTCGGGCTGGAAAATACGTTAGAAATGATACTCGTAAAAAGGTAAGGCCAGTGAGAGCAAAAGAGGGGAGAGAGAAAACGCGGAGAAAAGAAGAATAGCAAAGGAGAAAAGGAAGTCGCGCGTGCGAGAGAGAGAGAGAGAGAGAGAGAGAGAGAGAGAGAGAGAGAGGAGAGGAGAGAGAGACAGGTAGTGAATGTGTGTGTGAGAGAGGGAGAGAGAGAGAGAGAAAGCAAAAACGATAGCAGTATGAAAAGAGAGAACAGTTCTTGGGAGTTTATCGGCACGGAAGAATAATGACCGGGTAGAAAGCAAGTGAAGACTGGGGAGTGAGCAAGTTCTGATATCAATAAAAAGAGGAAAGAAAAGGGAGAAGTGCCGAGATGGGTGTAGAACGGTACAATAAACAGCAATAAGTGATGCGGAAGAAGAGTTACGCAAGCAGAAAATAGCGAACGGCTGGAATGGGAATCATTGTCCCGGACATGTCAACTGCTGTATCATCAATACCGTGAGTGCAGTAAATATTTTACTGCTAGAGATGGCGGTGTTCCTCCTCTGATACATGGTGAGAACCGGCGCCGACCCACACATCGGCTTGCGGAGTATTTTCCCCTCCAGATAGCTTCCTCAGCGAGGAACAGAGGGGACACGTTCCAAGGTTCGGACTGATCTTTCAACATGACACGTAGAAGTGTAGTGTAAATGCGTTTCCGCGCGCGCTTGTGTGTGTGTGTGTGTGTGTGTGAGAGAGAGAGAGAGAGAGAGAGAGAGAGAGAGAGAGAGACAGACAGACAGACAAACAGACAGAGAAAGGAGAGGATACAACAATGAAAAGGTCGGAAAGATCCGTGCAGCGTGTTGCGCGTGGCCCGTTTATTACAATACTGCTCCGGCATTCGCCTAACATTGATCAGAGAAGCCATGGACAACCGGAAGAGGAAGCATGCGCCACAGACGGCGCGAGCGCGGGCAGCAGAGCGGAGGCTGTGGGGGGCGGGCGGTGGTCGGCGGAATGCAGGCGCCGTTCGGCAGCGGCTGATGGATCGCGGCGCTGGCAGCGTTGCACGCCCGCTATTTGTTTGAGCGGCGGGCGGCCGTTGCGCCTCGCCGCCCCTCCCTTCCCCCTCCGCCAGCCACCTCCCCCTCCCCCCTCATCACCGCGCGGGCCTTCGGCATTCCTCGGCCGCCGCCGCCGCGAAATTTACGCTCGTACGTTGCCGCGACCGCACAACTTGCCCGCCGCCGCGCCGCCCGCTCAGCCTTTCTCTCACTCCGACCTGGAGGCCCACCGCCCACCCCTCCCGCGCTGTGTTGCTTGTGAGAACGCAGCCGTGCCTCGTCTTCGTCTCACGTTGCTAGCGTGTCTACGATCGCGTTCTCACTCTCGCATTTTCCTCTGGCGTAATCGTCAGATTTCTCCGATTTAGGGATGCGACATCGATGTCAATGTTTTTAAAACATCGATGTTTTGTGGAAACATCGATTTTTTAAATATTAATAATAATAATATTTTTATTTGGCTACAATTGGCTGATTGCCAGGTGGTAGCCATAACTCTACAGTTTTACAATATATGAGCATTTATAATTCAAAAACAAATTACCATATAAAAACAATTTACAATACACTCCTTTCGAGCATATACACTCAATATATAAACATACACAGACCTGTATACATCTATGGCACATATATACACCCATACACACACATACATATATATACATATATATACATACATATATACATACATATATACATACATACATACATATACATATACATCGATGTATTAACGCCAATGTTTCTTTAACATCGATGTCTTGTGATCGATGTTTATTTTCTTTGTCGTTGTTTAGTGAAATAATTAAAGCAAGTTAAGCAAAATAATGAAAATTACTGCACACTTTATCAGTAATACAAGAAGTAAATTACATTACTCCACTACTGTGGCGGTCCAGACTGACACGTCACAAAACTAACAATTTCAAAACATATTTTAATAGAAAAAAATATGATATATTGTGCTGTTCGTGACTGCAGGACCATATATTTATTTATTACGTCGGATTTGACGAACTTCGGAAATTTAATCAGGCTGGAATAGATAAAGAATAAAACATAATTTGAAATGATCAGGAGTTTACATTAGATTTTGGAACACAAATTCGAGAAAAATTACAAGTTTATCGGAGACAAATGAACGGGAAAAAACATATGTAAGTAAAAATGAACATTTTAATAAACTGACTAGAAAAGAACATTTAAACATATGGGAATTACGGAAAAAATACGTAAGTAATTTACGTACGGAGTATAATGAGGCACAAGGTAAAATAAGAGAGAAAATGCAATATTAGGGAAAATATCCAAGGAACAAATGACAGATAAATACGGCATTTATTTTTTCGAACACTTCAGAGAAAGTTAGGAAAAGACAAATACAGAATGCCTGTGAACCTTGTAGGACGGGGATGTTCAGAATACCTATGTACTTGGTTGAGTTCTGATGTGGAGGACGCCATGTTAGGGTATAAAGTGTGGCATTAATGACTGATACAAATGGAAGTTGCTGGCAAATATGCAAATGGGTGTGATATGGAATGGTAAATTTGGAACCATGAATAATTGGTGGATGTATGGAATGCAGCTACAGATCTCAACGCAAAAGGGAAGTAATTATTTGGACTTTACTTTTCGACTTGATAAGAAGGCCAAGCTGTGTAATTTTTAAAGGAGAAAATATTTAACATTCAAAATATGGGCATTGAAAAAAAATGAATGCGCGCTAGGGGGGAATGAGTTTTTTATTTAATTGTTAAATCTTAATATACGTAAATATTTTCTATTTTCAAGGGTGTATAAATATGTTTCAGTTTGTTTGTGTACTTTGTTGTATGTATTAGCTAGGGGAGGCGGCAACGACGCCCAGTAAAAGTTTTGTTTGTAATTAGTAAATACATCGCACCAAAATTGGTAGTGACAATTGAAAGATTTTGTGTTTTATTAAATTTGGGAATAAGGAAGGGCACGTTACGTTCAAAGAATCTTACAGGATGATAAACACGCTTTGCCTTTAGAGGAGGGGCTTTGCGAATCCACGATCAAAATAAATTTTTAAAACGGCTCATAATTCCACCTTTTGTATTATAAATATTGATTGTCAAGACCATTAGTAATAATAGAAATAGGTTCAGCGGTTTTATAGTGATTATTATAATTATTATAAGTAAATTATATTTAATTTACCGTTGAATAGCAGTTCAACGTTTTGTAAGGCAGGGCTATAATTAAACATTAATATTATTTGTTATTATTTTATTGATAATAATTATGAGAGTGGAAAGGGGAGTGGGAGAACTGTTTCCGTATCATTCGTAAATAACAAATGTGAACCATGTGCTGACAGCAGCTCTAGTCGCCAGTCGTCTGAAATCCTGAGAGGAAGAGCAGTACATGTGCAGAAGAGGTATTGTTCTTTCACTTGTCAAAGAGAAGGATCTGCGTCATTTGAAGTCAAATTATCTCATATTAAACTGGTTTCAGTCCAAGAAATTTTCTTTCTTCGGTAATATATTTGTTTTAAGCGGAAAAACACTGATTATACATCAAAATATACTGGTTGAATCCAATACAACTCTTGAGCATATTGTAAAAAACACAAAAATGTTTCAAAATTCCAGTACTTCTCAATCTCAATAATTACCACAATGCATACGTCGTAAAAAAACCTTCATTTATGTTTCTTTTAAACGCGAAGTCACACAAATTACCAAAGAAATTTCAATTGTAAGTACAGCAATACACAATTGAGCGAAACATACATTTATTAGAAGATGAGTGTCGAGTCACGATAGAAGTTGTTCGTTTTCAAAACCGCTGAATAAAGCAGGCGAATCACTGGCGCGCATTCCACTCGGCTGCTCGAGCCGCCGCGAACATCGCTCCGAATCGGCCGCGACACGCCGCCGTCCGCCGCCCTCCGCCGCCCTCCGCCTCCCTCCGCCACCCCCCGCCGCCGTCCGCCGCCGTCCGCCGCCCTCCGCCGCCCTCCGCCGCCCTCCGCCGCCCTCCGCCGCCCTCCGCCGCCCTCCGCCGCCCTCCGCCTCCCTCCGCCTCCCTCCGCCGCCCTCCGCCGCCCTCCGCCGCCCTCCGCCGCCCTCCGCCGCCCTCCGCCGCCCTCCGCCGCCCTCCGCCGCCCTCCGCCGCCCTCCGCCGCCCTCCGCCGCCCTCCGCCGCCCTCCGCCGCCCTCCGCCGCCCTCCGCCGCCCTCCGCCGCCCTCCGCCGCCCTCCGCCGCCCTCCGCCGCCCTCCGCCGCCCTCCGCCGCCCTCCGCCGCCCTCCGCCGCCCTCCGCCGCACCGCGCCCCTGCACGGGCCGAGGCCGCGTTGGCCGACGCTAAATAAGCAAAGCGCGCAGTGTCCGGCGGCCGAATTGGGCCTCGCGCAGAGCATGAATAAACGACGGCGACACACACGCGATGTGCCGCGGCGCAGCCGACAGAGAGCGCACGCGTTCGGCGGCGGAAGCACCGCCTCTTAAAACAGCGCAGGACAGGTGGTCTTCGGAGCTGCCTGATGCATCTGATGCCTTTTGCAGGGGGAGGATTGAAGTTTTGTGGATTGAAGAGACATCTATGTATCTATGTATAGGTTGTACGTATGTGTGTGTGTAGGAACATAGGGGTTGCGCAAATCATCCTGAACGTTGAGAAGAACTGTTATGAAATAAAGCATTTTCTAAACTTTTTTTTCAAGTTCACAAACTTTCATTCACAAACGTATTTTTCAAGCCCCCAGAAGACCGATAAAAGTAGATCATTTCAAAACAATATACTTATATTACATTTTGCACATATTTCGTAATAAAATATAATCTAACGTTCGGAGTAAACATTTCCCTTTCCCTTTTGTTAATTGGTGGAGACATTCATTTTATATAAACTAAATCATAGTTACTTATTGTATGCAAAATACACTTTATTGTAACTAAGAACATGAAAAATCCTAGTGTTAATCCTCAAAAGGAAAGCATAATGCAGAAACAGGGCACTCTAGGGCACAAGAAGAGGTAAATGTTGTCAGTGTCACAGAGTGGCACTGATTACCAAATGCGAAAGTGTGTTCTGTGGTGGTTGCATGTTACACTGATTGATAAAAACGCCCCAGACTTCATTTGACATAGTGCTCGCCTTCAATGCAGAAGTATTTTGAGTATTGTGAGCGAAAGTCACGAAAGTATGGCGGCAATGGTGTGACGGTTAGCGTACCGGACTGTTATACCCAAGCTCGCGGGTCAAACCCGATCGAAGGCGTAGATTTTTAGGGCGACAAAATCCGTACTTCTTCGCCCCGCCTTCGAAGTAAAGCCGGCTGTCCCATGTTAGTAGATTTAATGTATGTACTTGCATGTAAAAGATCCTTAAGCCTAAATGACACCTCTGAGCAAAATTCAAATCGCCTGTTTCTCGCTCAAAAAATACCTCCTTTCTCTGTTGTATTGTATTCTAGTTGATGAAAGGAGCGTAGCGAAATTTGCGTGGTCAGACGGAAGAGCAGGCCTGATGGCCCGAGTCTCGCCACGTAAAATAAGGTAAATTCAATTAAATTCAAAGTATGGTGAAATACGCCATGGGATGAATGAATTGAATCTGAATGAATTCTCGGATGTGATGTATGTATCGTTCTGGTTCTTGAAAAGATGACTGAACACGTGTGTGTTTCAACTTCCGAAATGAATCATAGTATTACTTAATTGCCGGGTTCTCAAAATTAGAAAATTAGATTGTTTGACATTATTTCCGGGAGAATATTCAATGAAAGAACAATCAATACTGGAGCTCTCTTCTCAAATACGTTCCAACTTCAAGATTACATATGATTAGAAAAAAACGAAGAGTCGAATTAGTATTGATTCATTGGCGTTTGCATATACTACAATAAACTTTCATAAAGAGAGAGAATAATTAATTTTCTCAATTGTATCTACTTTTTATTTAATGTATATTTTATAGTACATGGCTTTAATTTATATTTTTATTAATTTTGCCGCTTCAAAATGATAGAATATTGTATTTATTAATTTTGTTGCAGGTGAGTTGCTGTGATCAAATTTTGGGAGTGGAAAAAATGCCTGACGGTGAGTGAAGTTTCTGTAATTTTTTATCCACCGACAAGTATTACTTGTTACTTAGTTTTAAAGGTTTTTATATTTCACAAGTAGGGGAGAACTACAATCGTATTCAATTAGGCATGTTTCTCTCTGCATCATTTTAATATTTGCCGGAATTTCGTTTCATAATATTGAGTTTATTTTTGTCCATAGCTAATAAAGGACGTGTTGGTACTCTATTCTTTAAATAAAAGAAGAACAAACATAACCAAAAGATCATTATTTAAATTTCTATGCTTTTTATCACATTTGATTTTTTTACCTGTAGGTACCATCGGTGTTATACTCTTTCAAACGTGATTTGTAACGTATCGGATGTTTCTAGTGTGAATAAGAAAGATTATCGTTTGAAATATAATTTTCACTCATATGATATCCATTCTGAAGAAAATCAGCACTTGAAGTAACACAATTTACATGTTATTATCACATTCGACAAAAATTAGAGTACGCAACAATGTTTACTTTGGCTTAGTGGTTCTTGAAATTCATTTTGAAACACGAAACAACCTAAACATTCAGAATTCTACATTTTGCGTGTTACTATTGCGCAGAAGGATTTTCAGTTTTTTCGCCGCCCTTGGTTTCCCCGCCAAACGGTCGACTTTAAACTAGAAGCCCGTTTCCTTCATTAATCCTCTTATCCGACCACTCCAAGTCAGCTAAATTCGCGGCTCTGCTGTCGCTGGCTTTTGCGAGTTTCCTCAAATTAACGCACTGAGCTACGCAGACCGGAAAGCTCTGTAGCCTGCAAAGTTAGTCGCCACTGACCACTGCGGTGACGCAGTCTTCTGGATGCGTTTGAGACGAAATTCAAGTAAAGTAAGCTTCACTCTTTCATCACTGTTCTTACATTACTAGGCATGTAATAGTAAATATATAATGGATTGTAATTATATATAAACGACACTTTTTTGAAAAAAGAAGTGAAAACAGATGAAAGTTTCCTCGGTCGATAAGAGAGCGCAGGAATATTAACAATAAACTGCGCTTTTGGTGGTTAGTTTCAATAGTAATTTAATTGTTACCAATAATAGAGTGTGTTTTAAATTAGAGATTTAATTTTGTAGAGAAAAGGTTCATTTATGCAATAAATTTAAATAAATAAAAACTATTTCTCAATAATTATATAGAAATAGAATAGTAGTAGTAATAATAGAAACGTCATTTTTCAATGTTTGAATTTAAATAAATCATTTCCAGTCAAAATTGATCATAACTTTAATTCACCATTAGTGTCATTATAGTTTCGTAATTACAACAATCATATGTAATTGTTATCAGTGTCAAATATGTAAACTTACATACATTAGTAAAAAGGCAGTTTAAGATATGTTACTATTACATTAAGTAACAAAATCAATAATTTTATTCCATTCACGAAAGGTGCTGAAAATGAGTTCGTAAAAAAAGTACAAACTAGAATACAGGAATGGAAACCAACGTCCATTTGCTAAACATAGGAATCAAAGAGATTAAGAGAGAAAAACAACGCATGCATGGAAGAAAGGCCAAAGAATGTTGTAAAAACTGCAACAATACAAAAAACGTAATAATGAATTTCCTGAAGAGTACCAAAATAAAAATGATTAAATCTACTGTTTTATCATAAACGGTGGCGCCAAGTACGTATTCCCAATTCTGCACCAATATTGTTTATTTTTCCACACATGTTCCATGCAATATTTTCCAGTAGTCTGATAAACAACTCTGCATGCAGTCTTCCCCTGCAACCCTACCAAACTCCTACATGAGAAATGACTAATCCTCGCCTGACATCGCACATAGTTCACTGGCGGATGGCGAAGCAGCGCAAGAGGGGCATGTGGGCGGATGGCGAAGCAGCGCAGGGCAAGAGGCGCCAGGGCGAGTCTCCAGCGGGGGGGAGGGTCCCCTTCGTGTTCAAAGGCCCTTTTTCGGCCGTTGCGATCAACGAGGCGGCTCATCAGCCACCCCCGCCCCTCCCCGCCCACACCACGTCCCTCCTCGCGACACCCCGCCCCTCCCCGCCCCTCCCCGCCCCTTCCCGTCCCTCCCTGCCCCTCCCCGCCCCTCCCCGCCCCTCCCCGCCCCTCCCCGCACACACCACGCCAACGAGCCATATTTCTTCGAACTCGAATGCTCCACACTGACCAAAGCAATTCAGTTCGTGACCGCCAGCGCTGCGTATCCTCCGCCGACATCGTGAGTAGTGGTGTGGCATCACAGGTATAAAAATAATTGAGGTCCTTGTGGAAAGAGAAGCTAGGACTTAATATATTGCATTCAATTAACGAATTGTTATGAATATAACCATTGTTTTTGGCTATTTACTATAACATATGTTCGTTTTTCGTCCTACTGAAAACGTACTAACGTAAAACATAGTTTTGATTCATTGGGTTAAAAAATAAATGCATATAATCGCGCGTATAGAAAACGTATAGAAAACGCGTATAGAAAACGTAGTTAAATCTATACTTTTCAAAAAGCTTAATAAGTCTCAAAAGAAGAAACGTTTTCAAGTAAACGTTATTACAGCAATGCAATACAATTATTACAAAGAAAACAATATCTATTTCAACAGAATTTCTGTGACACCCGATTCTGTTCTTAAAAACGTATTCCAGTCAATACTGGAGATGTTGAAGTAGAACTTTGAATATTAAGTTAAGACAAGTAAAATACATGTTTCGGAAATCAAATGAAGAGATTAGTACTTGGTAAATCATTTTCAACTAATTAAAATATGATCCCACAACTTGGTAACGTATGCCTCAAGAAAATTTGTTCGATTATCCGATGGTTAAAGAATTTTTGTATACTCCCCATCTACAAGCACATGCAACTTTTAATATGTGTCATAAGCCATTAACAAATTAGGATGTTTGAGACATCATATTTTCCCTTCCGACGTCCCCTCTAGAAAAAAAAAATCCCAAACTCATCACTGATGCAGCGAGCAATCCAGTGAGTGCGCTAACACAACAAACTCCCTGGCATCCCGCGCAGTCGCCCGCCCCCGCCCACTCGCTGTTCCGGGTCAACGAAAGCGCCTACTGGGCCCTCGGCGCGAGCGGTCGCCGAGTCGAGCCTCGCGCAGAGCACACAACGCTGACGAGGGGCGTGTTAGTGCCGGCCGGACGCGCCGTTCCGCGCCCGTCGCCGACGCCGACGCCTGCGCCGCCTGCGGCTCGGTAAATACGGGTAATGGCCAACAAATAGAGCGCCCCGGCCTTCGGTTCGAGACGCCGCGCCACCCCGACCACCCCACCGCCCCTCCCGCGAGCCCTGGTCGCGATGTCAGCCGCCCGCATGCGGAGCGCCGTCCTCGGTCAACACGGCTGCCGCGGAGGGCGCGGTCGGCGCATTGGTTGGTGCTTTTGTTTCTCACTTGCCTAGCACGAAAATCTCATACATACTAGGGATGCGACATCGATTTCGATGTTTTAAACATCGATGTATTAACGCCGATGTTTTAAACATCGATGTATTAACGGCGATGTTCTGAACATCAATGTATTAACGCCGATGTTTTAAACATCGATGTTTCGTAATTGATGATTTTTTTTCTTTTCCGATGTTTTGTTTCTGAATGAAAAATTCTCATGATCACAATACTGCAAAAGTTGAAATATGAAAGAATAACTGATTGTAACTGTTAATCATGTGTTGGAACCAAAGGAACACTGTTTGTATTACCTCCATCGACCAAACTCTCTCGCACGAGATGACCTCCATGTCCTTGTATTTCCTCTTTCTTCATTTTCATTGGTCGACAAATACGCTGTGGGCGTAGGGTCTGCCCCTTCTCGTGCTGTTATTCCGCGAAATGCTAAACACGATCCCTGTGTGTTAAATTTTAATGCACACGTATAGAGGTTACTACAGTCTAAAAACATTGGTGTTGAAAAACACAGCTTGTTTTTAGCCGATGTATTTTGAACATCAATGTTTTAATTTTGAACATTGATGTTGGCTAACATCGATGTTTTTTTAACCTTGTCGCATCACTAGTACATACGTCTTCTGTAAGAATACATAGAACTTGGCATTACGTACGTCCAATATTGAAAACGAAATATTATTTGTGAGTTAAGCAAACATCGAGTGAATCGTCTAGTCGTTGTCATCTAGTGTATTATCTTATCAATATTCCTCAAGTCATAACATAAAAGTTAAAATATTTGAATACTTTATACATTTAGTAAAATGAACGTCTATTTATGCAATAGTATAAGAAACCTGTCGGTGTGCTTAATAATATTTCCTTGGTAACTACATTTTAAAAACCCAAATAAGACATTGAGAGCATTTCATCTCCATTTGAGTGTTTCTCAAGCCATGAAGCAAACTATCACTCTTGAAAACGTCTAGAATAGGGAGGCATCAGGGAGGACCAGAAAAGCCGTGTGTGACAGTAAATTAATGAAAGACAAGTGACAGACATGGAAGTCGAAGGCAGGGTTGGCGGTTGAGCGTCGGACTGTTGCGTCAGTCCGCATTCCGACAGTTCGCCAATCGAGGTTGGCATTAATACGAGAAACTCGGAGAGAAATGTTTAGTATGCGCAGTTAATCAGTAGTAGATTGAATGGTATAGTGTATTTTAGAAGAGCAAAAAGTTCTCAACCGCTGGCCTGGATAGCCGAGTCCGCTAAGGCTAAAGGATCGTCTCGTGCCTGAAGGATGTAGCGTTCTAATCCCGCCCGAGGCAAGAATATGTGTGTGTGTGTGTGTGCGTGCGTGTGTGTGCGTGTGTGTGCGTGTGTGCGCGTGTGTGCGCGTGTGTGCGCGTGTGTGAGTCCCTATCCCAGTAGACGACATTTTTTCTTTGCTTGAAACATATACGCATACGAACTGACATTCCTATCATATTTAGAAAAAAATTTCTCAGAAATATTGAACAAACACGTTTTTACTACTTCTAAATTATTCCTCGATATTACACATTTTCGTCAAGTCATGTCATGTTTTTAACAGCGTTTAAATCACACATCTTATCACAATATTGTTTAAGTTTCTTCTCGTGAATGAATGGAAGTTCTTAACAAAGTGTTGCTCAAACAGAAAACAAAGAATAAATTATTTGCGTTTCTGCGTTGAGAAAAAAAAGATAATCGAACATAGATACGTGCACTGCCAATAAAATCTAGCAGCAAGATCAGCACGTGCATTTGTTTTATTAGCTACAGAAAAGGGAGTTATGTGCAGTAGTTGTAAGGGTTATTATAGGAAAGGTATACAGAGAAACGGGGTATCGTTAGTACAGCAAGACTTGTCGAAGGCTGAGAAAACACTGCACCAGCCACGTGGCGGGAGCGCCGCATTCGGAGAAGTGCCTTTAGGGAGCGAGAGGACAGGAAATGGACTTACAAAATTTACTCGTGTTTCTACCGGCGAAACATTCCCTTCGCGAAATATTTTCTCCGGAAATCAAGTTACGTTTTCTCTCCCTACCTCTAAAACGTATTTTTATAAACCGAGATCGTGTTTTGACTTCCGAACTTTCAGTTTCGAGAGCTTTAGCCCAAGGCGGTACGTGTTTTACGAGACGAGTCCAAGCAGCCGCCACCTCACTTTGGTGTAAATTCGAAATTTTTCCTCGTCAATGATAACTTTGTAACAGCTAAAATAACTTTGTAAAGCTATCTTTAATTTTGTTAAAGAGTAAGAATATTTCTGTAATTGATTTCACGAAAGTTGAAATGTTTATTAAATGTATCTGTTTCTTAAAGTGAATTTATTTTCAAATCGTTTCACCACTATGCAATAAATAATCTCATTCTTGTAATGAAACCTTTGCCAATATAATAAAGCATTAATCTATCTCTATTTGCATCTTATTACTTCTTTGTTGTGTAAGGAACAAATAGTTACCAGTAAGAAAATATGCGACATTATTGCTAGGAACACTGTGTAGATGGTGATTTAAGCACTGATTTGGTTTTCTTTTTGTTAGCTTGGATTAATAGTGCAATGAATTATTAAGAATGACAATAGAGACTTAGAATTAGGAACTTAGATTCCTAAATCGGTACTGAAGGTTGTTATTAGACTGATAACTGACGATTATACTCGTAACCACGCCTATTAATTGTAATATCTGCCGTGTGCCAATCAATACACTTCGTAATGATTTTTATAAAACAAATATAGTATATTATTATAAACACATTTTCTAGGAATAGTACTCATTTGCTCTTTTTTATCTCCAACTCATTTGTTTACATTGTTTTTAACGAGTGGCGGATATTTAACTGTCGCCGGCAGTTATGAGAGTATTTTCCCTAGGTTTGGCGTCGTTAAGTCGATGTACAGCACTGTGCAACGAAAGTACTCCCAATGTTCTCGATAAAAACGGATAGACAGGGGCGTGGAATGGGGCGCACCAATGTGCCTTTAATAAATACGAAGGGCACTCTCTATGCTTAGATATTATTTCGTTATCCGATATAATGTTACAACTGAAGTAGAACTCGATGTGGAAATTCGTAAAATTCGCGATTAAGGACGTAAGATAATCAAATATGGGTTAATTGACCTTTTAATTCTGAATAGTAAGTATTTACTTGACCAGTAATGACAATAATGGCATTAATGTGGAGCTTTAAATAAGCACAAATGAAAAATATGTTACCAATTTGAATGAAATCAATTAAACAAGATCTCAGCGCTTTCATGGAACTCATAAACTGAAAGAAATTGATTAGTATTATGCAGTATTTATTAACACTTACACAAGAACAGAGAATAATTGATGCAAATTATTGAAGTATGAAACTATTAATCACATTCAGCATTGTAAAATCGACAGACGTAGAGAAAAAAGTGTATTTTCAATCAATATTAATTTTGTATTTTAATTAGGTTTTGCTTTTCTAATAGTAACAGGCATTTTTATTAATATTGTAATACTAGAATATGTGTATTCCTGACCATAATTGTTTTTTAAAAGTCCTTAAGATGCAAACGAATTAATAGACTGACAACATTCACACCATCATTAATTCACGCTTTATCAGCATTCTATTTCTCACACTCTCAGAAATTTCCTTTCCAGTAATTAAGAAACTCTTCCTATTCCCAAATGAAGTACTCGAGACTACGGAATAAGTAAACGCTCTATATGAAAAGACACATCCCCGTAACACATTTGTGCTTATTTCATTCCCGTTCTAGCAAGCAGGTCTTCGCCAGATCCCGCCTGCTCGAAAATGAATATTCATGGCGAGGCTACAATTCTATTTATTTCATTTCGGGCGGGAAATTATGAGATTGGGCGGCGTCCGACATCCGCGGGCGATCGTCGCATTTTTGGGAGATCCGCCCGCGCCCGCCCCTGCCGCAGGAGCAACGATCACTTTTATCAGCGGTTTCGCGTATTTTCGCCGCCTGCGCCGTCGCCACCTCCGCGAATCAGCTGACGGCGCAGTGAGCCGACGAACGCAGGACGAGGGGATCCCACTGACACGTGATTCATCTGCCTCCATCACGTGACAGTGGCCGGCTGCGATAGCTTAGCGCCGACACCGCATGTCTCTGCGGCGCAGTTGACCCGAAGTTCTAGGGTTCGAGTCCTCAAACAGCAGAATTTTTTGACTGTAGCTGTGTACCTGGGACGAATTCAGCCACTGTGAGGAGGAGAATGATAGTAACCTGTTAATCTGACCGGTAGTTTTTCGTGGTTTCTCTGATCTGTATAAGCCGAATGCTAGGACAGAACCCTAACAAACGGGTGGAGGACCTCTCGCAATATTTCCTTTCTCGTCCCTTCTTCCTTGCCACACATACACTAACATAGACACGTAAACCTACCATTCCAAGCGCACTCGTTGGAAGGCCAGTCGGAAGCCTAGAGCTCGTCCCATCTAAACCAGTGCTCCGCTGGAGGGAGTTACATGGATCAGGGGAAATCTCGCAAACTGACGAGTAGGGTGGCGCCGGATCTAACGTCCCAGCTGTAGAGGAACACCTTCGTTGTCTGCCTGGATATAACATTCCCTGCGGTTGTGGCGCTAGTTACCTCAGACGTGGACGTGCCCGGAATCAATACTCAGTCTCTCACTCGCGCTAGAAATTGAGGCGCTGCGTTCAGAGGCGAGAGTGCATTTCTGGGAGTGGAGTTGTGCTTTGGAAGTAGGAAGGTGGCGTAGATCGAAGGCCAATGTGCAATCACAGGAACGTCGCGGGGGAGATCGTTCGGTATGCTATCTGCAACACATGTGCTGCAGGTGAAACGTCTCTGATTAAGGCAAAATCGCCTACTGCAGGTTTAGTGAAATTTCCAACATGAATAATAGTAATAGAGATTATGTTAAATCGTTCAGATACCTCTAGCAACTTTATAAGTTGTTTGTGATTGATTCGTAATGGATACGTCGTTCATATATTACGTATACATTACTGATAAAACGAGAAACTATGAGCTGTTGCATCTTTATTGAAAATTTAATTACGAATAGTTTTCGTTTAATGATGACTCCAGTCGTAGAGTTCGTAAGATCACAATAGTTCACACGAGACAACACGGGGGTACGGCAATTTGTGAAGTCACTTTTATCTCTGTCATTGTTTAGCAACATTTTTTTCGCTGTTTGAAACGCAGTTTTGGATTGATGAATTTGTATTAGTTTTAAAATAATTAGTTTTGTTCAAACATTTCTATGTTGTTCCCGATATAATATTTAAATGACAAAATACGATAAGTTTGTAACTTAATTTTTAATTATTCGTCTGGTTCTGCAGATTCGTAATTCCTCTAAGGAAGTAATTTAAGTAATCAATGTAAGCTTATGGATGTTACTGTTATTGGTATTTATATATAATGTTTCACATATGCTCTTACTTTGTGTTAGTAAACATCCATTCATACCAAAAGTGTCTGTTCACATGAGAGGGACATGATTGGAAGAAGCTAGTTAACTGCCTTACTTCTAGAATGTGTAGTTACTCGTAAACTGTTGGTGTTTTTAGTTGCTACTGATTTACTGAAAATTTTTTAATGTTGCGTTTTTTGCCTAGAAATTACGCGTATTATATATCCAAATATAATTATGTTTAAGGGAGATTCAGGTTAATTTTCCTCATTTCATTACTTTTCTTATCGTCATCATTAAACAGGCATTTAAGACCTACTGGTGAGGAGAAAAATCACATGCTGCATATACAAAAAAACACACAAATAATCTCGACAACACAACTGTCAATCATGCTGAAAGTGTCAGGTATCTGTAAGAGATGGTGATCATTCGCCAACTGTCCATCGCAGCTTCCCTAGTCAACTGCGCAATCTGTTTCAAATCAGCCATCAAGCGATCTCGCCATCGAGTTCTCGAGCCTCAATGGGGCGTATGTAATGGGAAAAGTGTAAACAAGGAAGGGGGACGAAATATTGCGTAAGATCCATGGCTATATTGGTAGGGGTCCAACATTCGCCTTGTGTTGATCGGAGAAATTACGGAAAACTATCGATCAGGTCAGCGGTCCAGTACAGTTCGCCTTCCAGACAGCGGCTTAATTCGATCTAGCTACCTAGCTAGTGTCGACAATATGACACCATCGGGCGTCGAACCTCCCGCTTAGAGTGGCTGCAGTAGCCGCAGTTGTTATCCAGAGCTAATTCAGTGGGTTCGCAATTAAATCTAAGGAGTATTTATAGTTTTTTTTATTTCATAAAGTACTATCTTAATTACATCATTAAGAATTTAAAAATAGGATGTTACAGTTTCAAAAATCATTATTCCATGAAAAAATCGTTTTAATGGACCTTCGTCTGCAAATTATATTTGGATTATTGACGTGAGACATCAGAAAGGTTAAATATTAAATCTGAAGTTATTCATTTAAATTATCAATTTAAACGAATTTTAATAGTATATTGCAAAGAACAATTTCATAAAAGCTTACTTAACCTTAATATGTGGTTCATTATTTTTGTAAACAAATGTTGAAATTCACAGTTGACGCGTGGTAATTGTAATACAGAAAGTGTTAAACTTAAATAACACTTTTTAAAATTTCCTTCTATGTTATTTAATTTTCTTTGGATCGCTTTACTGCAAATCTAATTAAGAACACGGTGAATCTTTATTTCCAGATTTTTTCTAGACTAGAACTCCATATTCTTTTTTGACTGTTTTCCATTCATTCTCTGGATAACCCGGATTTTCGTTTACTCGAATCGGCCCCGGCCTCACTTCATCCGGGTTAACGAGGTTCTACTGTACCTCCAAACAGAGCTAGCTCGTAGGCAGCCAGTTTTCCATTCTTTCGTAGACTGTTATATCCAAGGGGACTTTTTCAGCTTTTGCCTCCTTTTCCATCTCTAAAGGAAAGTCTACCAAGTCACAAGCACATGATGTAAATAGTATTTCTGTAATCGGAACTCATGCCGTTAATTTTATTATATCAGGAACAGTCGAATTTATCTTCGTAAGTAGGACGATGAGGCACAGAAATAATGTGTTTTTCTCAAATGAGAGTAATTACATTTGTTTGTATAGATCACATTTATCAACAAGACATAATTCATATATCTCAACATTTTGGTGTACATTCGTGTTTAATATATGGGGCTATTAGGAAAGTTCCATTATTTACCAAGAATACCACAGGATGTATTGATGTAAGATATAATACCACTCATCATTTTTGACATTTGGAAACCACATTGATCTCTTGACGTAGAAATTATTCTACGTGTATGATTTATTTTTCTGTAACAAGAAGAAATTTCTCTGGAAATTTACATTT
Source organism: Gryllus longicercus (assembly GCA_038098605.1). Classification (NCBI taxonomy): domain Eukaryota; kingdom Metazoa; phylum Arthropoda; class Insecta; order Orthoptera; family Gryllidae; genus Gryllus; species Gryllus longicercus. The sequence goes on from JAZDUA010000265.1 coordinate 1,414,438, forward strand.
GTGAGAATTTGAATGTTATTTCTAGAAAAAGTATAAGATAAATTGTCTTACATTATCACACAAACACACTTGAATTTTTTGAATTTCCAACAAAACGTGGAAAAACCTGAATATTTATTTTAGTTATAACAATTTCTATTACATATTCTGCATGACATTGTAAGTCTACATATGTTTTTAAAATAAAATAAAAAATATTTTAAAATTTTTTACAACATACATCAGACAGTACAACATCATTGAAACATCATTGAAATATTGACGGATAAAGAACGGCGAGTCCGCTCGTGATGCTTCGCCTAGCCGCTGATCGCTGGTGGCGCGTCGCCTCCGCCGCGGCCGACGGCGAAAATAATTAAGAGGCTGCAGCTCGCGCGCGTCTCCGCTCGCCTCTTTCTATGCTAATGCGCCGAAGAGCGACGCAGAGGGCCGCTGCTTTATGCAAATCACAAAGCTCATTTCAGCGTTGATGCGGTGATCTTGTTAAAGCAAATTTCGGTTAGCGAAAGAGAGATATTTTAGAAATTCATGCACGGGGAATTTTGTTTGTGTCGCGAGAAAGGATGTAATGCTATTCGAAACGTGTAGCGCACGAGGTTGCTACGGAAACCACGACCGTCGTCATCGCCGCTGCCGCTGCCTCCCATCTTTTCACCGTCTCAGTCGCGTTTTCGCAGCTGCCACCGTCACACCAACTGTTGTTGGCTCTTCCTGTGTGACTACGTCGAAATAGTAACTGTTACGCATACACAACGTCATCACTTATCCTCATCAAATTTTCCGTTCATCACCTATTGGATCTATTTTGAGCCCCTCTGGTTCCATTTCACCATATTAATATTTAACTCGACATTCATGTTTGCCTTTCCCTTAAAACGCACACACACTAATCACTTCGGCACTACTACTCCTATCACAACTTTTTTGTCCTCGCAGCTTTTTTTGTCCTCGATTCATTGCCGTTCGGATTTCATTTATTAGTAGTTTTTGTAAGGAATACCAATGATCAAAAATGAAATATAAAATCTATTTCGTTTGAACTGGGCAATGTCCGTGCATGTTTACAATTATTTACGTTCTCTCAAAATATCAAAAAACACCTGAAATTAAAGAATGTTGAATGAGGAAAATGCAAACAAAAGAACAACACACTTAATAATTCATGAATTTTAAAACGAGACCACGGCTATGGCGTTTCGGTATTGAAATATACCGATTGTGACTCCGTATCCAAAATTTCCATGCCAACATCGTCCTGTTTTATATCGTTCTGCCAATACACGCGCCATTCCCACCCATGCACATACACATATCCACACCATGATAACCACCAGAGTCCCCGCAACTGCCATCCGCCAACCACTGCTACTCTCCTCTGTGGCGGCTGCGGCCGGCGCCAAATCCTCGGACGTTGGAGCGAGCTGGTCTTTTTGCCCAGTGACGCAGAAAATCGTTTGAGGTCATGTTCTTTTTCTAGGCCGTACATATTTTAAAGCTTCCGCGCCCTTCAACTGGATCGTTAATGGATTTTGTGTATTCGACACATCTCCGTTGCTTTGATTAAATATAGGTTTTGCAATGGGAGCAAAAAAATATCTGTTCTTTAGAAATATATAAAATTCACTGAGCCACGAAATGAAGATACAAATTTATATGAAATAAAGGGGGATGCGGAAATATTTAGCATTATTTGTAACGTGAGATGATAAAACAGTAGCGATTAATACTGTACTAGTAAATTTCTATCTAGTTTTTATGGCAATAATGTGCGACTCATAAGCTTGGGTTTACTTTTTTGTGCAGAATCTTGAAAAAAAATATATTGAAAAATATTTTACAATTCACCTCTAAAGCTACATAGTATGCCATTGTGCAGTCAAGCAAATGCTAATGTATTGTTCAACAGTTCTTCTGATTGTACATTGCAATATTTACGAAGTGCATATTTCATTTGTATTGCATTTTGGTATGCAAATACGTTGCACGTTGTAATTGTACTTTGAAATATTTACATATTGCATCGCAATTTGTATGTAATGATTTCTGAATCCAAAGAATGAATTCACAGTAAGATAAAGAAGCAGGAAATATTTTGAATGCATATTTCCATTCATTCCCTATTGAAGATTCAGCCACACTAAATAACTGTTTCCACTTTCAGCGATAAGCAATGCTTTATACAAGTACAGTTACAACACAAACCAATACAAATATTTATTCAATGTTCGAGCGATACGAATCTGTTTTTGCAGTTATAAAAATAGCTGAAGTACTGATGACAAAATAAGTGTATTTACCTACGACTATTATGAGTTAGAACTTTTTGTAATTCTCAATACACAAGGTAATGTTGTGGCTGCATTTTGATTATCCCCTACGTTAAAAAATAGGAGACGCAATTTTAATAGAAAGCAACTCTATTTATGAGTACAAGAGTTAAAAACATTTACTTAAAGATAAAGTCATAATAAAAGCATCGGAACCCATGGATTGCCAGTTTAAAAGCAGGTAGCATTAAACACATGGTCCTTAAACCACCTATCTCCTCCTATCTGGGTAAAAAGACCATTTCCCCAACACCTCCCCACAGCACAGCGAAGGACTCCGCTTCGCTCTCTGGCCACGCCCCTCCTCCACCCCGCCCCTCCCTTCCCCACCCGTCCCGCCCTGCTGCGCTCCACTCCGATTCGTCCCGCCCCGCCTCTCCCCGTCCCGCCCCGCCCCGTCCCTCCCCGCCCGCCCCGCCCAGGTCCGCCCCGCCCCGCCCCGCCCCTGGCCGTTCCGCCCAGCGCCATGCTGAGTAAACGTCGCTTTAGTTTACCGAGCCGCGGCACGACGCGGGGCGTGGAGGGGTGTGGCGGGGCATGGCGCAGAGCAGCGGGGCCCGGGCGGAGGGACATCGCCGCATTACGGTCGAATCTGCAATGTAAAAAAAATGCGCGGGCGTCGGCAGTGATAACCGCGGGAGCCGCACCCGGAATAAGAAATGAACGAAATTTTCCGCGCTGACTCGGTACATTTCAATTTTCCATTGTTTCTGTCTGTTTTGCTTATGTAAATATCGGGCCGAGAGCTCTGTATCAACACTTGCGCGCACGGCGCCCGCTCGCAATTGGATCACGGCTGCACGCGCGTGCCCGGAGCGCACGCGCACGCCGGCGGGCTCACGCTCTCGTGCTCTCCGTGTTTCGCCCTCGCCCTCGCTCTCGCTCTCGCTCTCGCTCGCGCGCGCTCTCTGGCGCATTGGCTCTCTGCTGCGGGAGGGTTCTCGCACTGCGCAGCCGGCGAGTTACTTCCTCCTCTTTGGTATCGATGTATGCACGCCCTTTGGATCCTCCATGGGCTTACTCTTGGACATTCTACGCCAAGGGTTTCAATCATCCTTCAGCTTGTTGGCGCAGTACTGCGTGTCATACAATTTACAAATTTTGACGTCCTCAAATAATTAATAATTTTTAATACTTTGAAAGTAATGTATGTTCTTATTTTGTTTGTTCTGAATTTGAAATTTTGACATTATATACAAATGCATTTATAACTCAGTTTCTATTTATTTTATAATATATTCCTCTTACCTAATTCTTTTCATTACAAAACTAAATGTATTTCTTAGTTCCTCGCCATTACTTCATAAGAAGAGAAATAATTGTAACTCTGCGCTAGACAATGGCGAATTTTCAGCAGAAAAACCCTTAACGCCGTGCCCTGATAACGAAAGCGTGAAAAAAAATCATGTTCATATGTATAGTAAATTATTTCCTCCAACACGTTGTATAGTTGGAATCCGTTTGTGGTCACCGTTCAACCGATTCTTTCTAAAGTTCATCATCCTCGATTAATTTATATAAACATGAGGACCTCTGAGTTTAAAACGGATATTCTGATACTTTTTAAAATTTTCTAAAATATTACTGCAAAGTTTTGGATTAAACTTTGTTCTCGGATAGCGTACAGAACGCTTTAAAGGATGGTGTAGGTTTCATGTTCTTTAAAATTCCTGAGTTTTGGAAAACTGCAAACATTGAAATTTTTTATTGACGTTTTTCTACAACTACAATATTCACAATAGTTTTTGTTCCTAAATGAAATCTGTGCTATAAACACAAGTCTTAAAATAACGTCATGAGTAATTTTTCGAAAATATGAGTAGTGTTTGTGTAATTTTGCTGGACATTCAGTCATTTATTTAATATTTCTTTTCTCAAAAATGGCTCCAGTTTTTCTTTAACTTTTCTCCTCTTATGAATCCAAAGACTGTGTAAAATTGTCGATATTCTCATTTCCGGTAAACTATCTGCTGTTTACAAACATTGCAAAACTACAAATTTAAAAATACATATTTTTGCCTTTAACAAAATATATTCTAAAAAATGAGATCAAAAAAAAGGTTATACACTTTTTGTTAAAACCAGCAGTTTTGTACAATTTCTGCTTGACGTAAAAGAAATTTATGAAAAAAAGGTTTTAATCAAAACCGCTCTAAAAGTTTTCTTTCATCTCCTTTTGCAATAGGTCGAATGTTTCATTTTCGTGAACTCTATTTTTTTTAAAAACTGAACATGTCGAAATAATGTGGTTTTAGCTTCACTAGTTATCTTTGTATAATTCTATTGAATGGTAAGTTTTTTTTGATTTCTTTCACTTCTATGAAAATTCGGAAACGTTCATTACTTCGCTCTCATTCCCCCATTGTGCGCACCTCGAGGTAGTGTCATAGCGAAGGGAACACGCAATCTTCACATCGCTGCAACGTCCCACATTTCCCATTGTTGGCTTAACCTCATCACACGTGTAGGCACTTCACGTTCGGTTCTTTTGTGTTCCCGCCCTATTTCTTTTCACTTCTGCAGTCATATTTCGGGCGGCCGCATGCCCCCATCAGCCTCTCCCGCAGAAGCAGCGTCCTGTGCGGTTTTCTCTGACCGTTGCGAGCGCCGGCCCGATTCCGACGTCCCCATCCCGCCCTCCTCTACCCCCTCGTAACTTCACCAATATCCAGCGCCGGAAAATTGCGTCGCGTTTTTCCCTGCGAGCCTGTTCATGGGGCTTCGCCACCCCGCCCCTCCCCCTCTCCCGCCACAACTCTCCACTCCCACTGGCCTGAACACTCAGCCGCCCCCAGGACTGAGTGGCCTCTCTCCCTAACGTACCCCTTCGCTTCCCTCTCCCTCTCGTTCTAATCGCTGCCGCCCACCTCACCGCCTTCTTTGCCTTTTTTTTGTCCTCACAGTCCTCATTCTCCTTGCCGCGTCGATAGTCGTTCTCGTCCTCGTGGCGTTTTCATACCTCACACCTCTCTCCTCTTCCCGTCCTCACCTTCCTCGCAGTCCTCGGCGTCCTCCCCTCCCCCTGCCAGCCTCTTCCTCCTCACCGCTCTCGCCTCTCTCTCTTCGCTCCGCCCCGCTCGTCGCTGACTCGTCACACACTGCTGTCGCAGCCTTCGCCCAGCTCGCCGCCCCCACTGACCTCGTCGCCGCTCCTCGCCCGCCCCCACGGACCTCCCGCCCCGCGGCGCCGCCGCCGCCGCCTCGCATTGTATCTCATTAACCGCACCGCTTTATGCGAGTGTATTCGAGAGTAGTTTTGCATACATTCGCCCTCGGCAGCCGAAAGGTCGGCGGTGGAGAGGGAGCGGCGCGGCGCAGCGCTGGGAAGCCCGCTCTATTCTGTTAGCGCGACGCCGCCCCGCCCACCCCTGCCCCGCCCCTCTCTACCCCGCGCCGCGCCGGCCATCGATAAATTTCAAAAGGACTTCGTTTAGGGTGCATGTGGGGAGGCATATATTATTGACCTTCCGGACTTCGGATTGGTGAAGAGGGCTTTTGTTCCAATGTTTTTTGTTGATGAAACTAAAACGTCGACAGTAACTGGATTAATAATTTAGAAAACTCGCTTAAATGCTGTAGGTGTCTCAAAAAAGTTCCGCAAGGTGTAATTTCAATATGTAGAACTTACTCGGAAATTCGAAAAATCAATGGCAATCAAAAGTCAATTGTTCTGATTTTGAAGGATCACTACTACGTAAAGAATATCAACGATAAATTTGGTTTTTACTGCTGGCAAATGTCCACGATGCCTGCCTGGATAGCCGAGGCCCAGTTAATGGTGAAGGGCCATAGCTGCCTCGGCTGGAAGGGTCGCGAGTTCGATTTCCACCTCTGGCCTGGATGTTTGTGTGTTTGCGTTGTCCTTGTGGGGTTTGTGTTCTCCCTACAGTTTAAAAATCATAGTGGTCGCTGTATGACCAAGCTTTTGGAAATCGACCTTCAAAAATCCACGATGTACAAACATTAAATCAAGGAGATCTGAAAAGAAAGATTAATAATGAATTATGAAACCGCGATAGAAAATTATTAAAGTGAGAACATTAAGAATGTTAAATAATATGCTGAACGTTTTAAATATTTTTCATTGCCAGTCTCTTCTGTACTGAAATACCTTGCATTGGAACAGAAACCTCGCATATACTTACCATTTTAACTAACACAGGTTGTAAAATATCGTTACTTTTTCAGCTGAGTTTGACAAATAGCATTTCAGTAACACATTAATAAGGGATCGATATTGATCTTGAAATCTGCGCAAATCTTTGTGGAAAATTTTAATGGAAGCTGATGTTAAAATGAAATAAGAGCTCTTAACAGGACTAACAGGAGGGGACGAAATGTTTTATAAATTTAGTATAAAAGACCCCTACCGCAAGTTTTTAACTTGCTGTCCGCAATTTACATTACCAGTAAGCTCTCAGTCTTATTTGAAAACTTTCTCTTTCATATTATTTGTTTATAATGTTGGATTGATTATGTTGGATTATTATTATATTATTAGAATAATTTTTAAAACTTTTGCTTGCAACTGTTTGAAATAGAATTGTGTTATAAGATGTTTCAACAATTACGTTTTTGTAAGATTGTATCCTCGTCCATTTTTGGGTACGATTTACAACAATTTCGCTCTTGTTTATTATAATAATTAAGCTTTAAAATTAAGAAACTCCCTGAAATCGATTCGCTGGACCATCAGTGAGACCAAATCAATGAAGAATTATCGATTTTGGAGAATATTCTGCTTATTTCTTTGGCATTAAGAGTATTCACAGATGGTCACAGAGAACAGGAACACGCCTTTAAAAACCACTTTTTTTGGCACCAGATAACTTTGAATTTTCGCTATATTATTTAATATTCTCGAACCTGCGTAATGGAAGAAGTAATAATCGGGAGTGAGTCTCGAGAAGGAGGGAAAATATGACAATATTGCTTCATTGGAAAAAAATCTTGCCTCCAAAAGTCAGGTAGTCCCCCACTCAGGTCGTCTTCTGTGGGAGCGGGCGGGAGGGGAGCGGGAGGCACGAGTCCTGCGGGTGAGCGGGTAGGAGAACGGGCAAGTGGGCGACCGGGCGGGTAAGCGAGCGGGTATGGAGGCAGGCGGGAGGGTGAGAAAGCAAGCGAGTGGCTGGATGACCGGAGGAGTGAGTGAGCGGCCGGGCGAGCGAGTGGGCGGGCAAGAGAGTGGGCAGGCGGAAGAGTGGACGGACGAGAGAGCGGACGAACGAGAGAGCGAACGAACGAGAGAGCGAACGAACGAGAGAGCGGACGAACGAGAGAGCGGACGAGCGAGAGAGCGGACGAGCGAGAGAGCGGACGAACGAGAGAGCGGACGAACGAGAGAGCGGACGAACGAGAGAGCGGACGAACGAGAGAGCGGACGAACGAGAGAGCGGACGAACGAGAGAGCGGACGAACGAGAGAGCGGACGAACGAGAGAGCGGACGAACGAGAGAGCGGACGAACGAGAGAGCGAACGAACGAGAGAGCGGACGAACGAGAGAGCGGACGAACGAGAGAGCGGACGGGCGAGAGAGTGGACGGACGGAAGAGTGGACGGGTGAGAAAGTGGACGTGCGAGTGAGTCGGCGTATTACGGGGTATGAGGTGGGTGAGTGGGCAGGCGAGCGGGTGAGCGAGCGGGCGTGCAAGTAAGCGAGACTTGCCCGCAAGCCGTTACCGCATTCAGCATAAAGCAAACACACATTGGAGCCGGCGTGCGAGCAGGGGCTGCCCGGCCCCGTTTGAGCGCGTAACCGTGTAAATATTTCACCGCTACGGCTCCCCGTTGCACCACTGGTTACGCCATAATCACACGCGCGCACGGGCTGCCTCCACGCATGCGCACACGCGACGCCACCGCGCACGGACTACAGCGCCGGTGAGAGCACAAAGGGAAGGCAAAGAGGAGCCGGGACGAGGCTACAACCTGGCCCGGTATTAAAGAGTTACCTAATGGTTAATTCAGATGTATTATGAGGGGTAAAAAAGAATTTATAGCATTTGCTTGATCATTGTAATAAGGATATGAAAGATGAAGAAATTCCAACGTGCATGATAAGATAAGTGATGCAAATATGGCCAGTGCAGGTAATATGGCCAAGTAGCTGCTATGTTGTAAGCTGAAACTGTTTTCAATAGATAGTACTAGCATGCTGTCTGGAAGAGCGTAAGAAGTGCGTTAGCCCCATACGAGGCTTGTGGTCACGAACATTCGCACTCAGATCCTCTATTGTCAAGAACGTGCTGAAGGTGCTCTGTTCTTATGCCGTCTTTCTAGGTAATTTTATCATTTATGTTAATATCAGATTACACGTGAAGGAGAATTTAGTATTTTGACAGTATAAATTAACGTATAGCGCATTTAATGAGCAATATATTCAGATTCATGCCGTTAAATGTACTCAATATTCTACCAACGTGGGAGAGATTTTATAACATGTTGGTTTTATTCTTAATATGACCCAGTGTGTAGGACTATTAAAGAGAAATAAACTTTCATTTCTTTTCAATGTGAAACTGATTAAACTATTTTTTGTAAGTTTTCAAGCAATTTCTGATGTTTTCAACGTTATGTCATAAATTATTATTGTTGAAAATACTGAATTCGTTATGAGTAACCCAGCAATCCTTGCGTTAATGACATCTTGTTAGAACGTATTTTTGTAAAATTAGACTGTAAGAGAGTAATTCATATTATATATTATTATAGCTAGTCCTAATTCCACAGTCATGCTACAAGAAACTAGTTAATTTGGCAAGAACCATAAAACCTACCTTGGCACATTACCTTCACATTACAATGATTTTGTTAAACAACAACAAAATATTCCTGAATAACTTTTTTGTGATATAGCTATTTCAATTTCAAGCAAAAACGTTATATTTCCTCATGATACTATTAATTTTGCCATATATGGAAATATATAACCAGGAAAATTTGAGGCGCTTAACGTGGTCGTATTACCTGCACTTCGTACCTTAGTAAGTTGTTTTGATGAAGAAAAGGCGAGAATTTAAGACGAAAGTTGATGTCAAAAGGAGAAAGGGGGTAAGCAAGAACTGGGAAGGCAAATGCACGGGGATTATCTAAGGAAACCATAATTAACAAACATTCAATAAAAATAGATAATAAAACAAAGAACTGCACGAGAAAGAAAGAGAGAATAAAAATGTACTTTTGTGATTTTGAATAAAATAACACGATAAATAATAATATAATTAAAACTAAAATGTAAATTGGATAATATACGAAGCGTTTATGCTGTGAAATAACACTGTGATTAATTCGAAATATATTTAACAATAATACTAAGATATCCCTTGCGGCAGGAAGAGGGGATTCACGAATGCATATTGTAGCGTCGTGCCTCGCTCAAAACAGACGTCGTGGAAATAGGCGAAGCATCGCAGGATGTTAAACAAAGGGCGGAGTGACGACGCACTGGCACTTTCCGTGGACGTAGCGGGCCCAGAGCGGCTTTGGGGAGGAGGCAATGATGGCGGCGGGTATAGCCAAAAGGGCCTATATAATGCCAGGAGAACAGTGCCCCAGTCTTCTTGTGCTAGCGGCGTCGGCGACAGGTGAAGCGCGTGTCTGTGCGTGTAGGTGCACTAGGGCGCGGGGCCGGCAATTCATTGTCGTGACTTGCGAGACACGTAGATGGTCTCAAAGTAGAGCGGCTTCATACATTGAACATCAGTGGTATGTTGCGGTGTGGTAGCCGTTCTTAAATGATCTCTCCTTGTAGTGGGTCTATTTATTTAGTTTATTGTGAGCAGGGTAGTTGTTAAATTGAGACTACGATCTAGATTGTTAATAAATCTACTGTTTTACAAACCACTCTCGTCTGCGTTCGATTACACCCGTATGACGCCACAATATGTTCTCTATCTAAGAGGGAAAGCGACTGGCGTGCAAACAAAGAAACCGCACGTGGCGGGGCGGAAGATGGCTAGAGGAACAAAACCCGTAACATCTTCCCTCTCCGCCGCGGCCCTCCACTCCACTCCCACTTCCCATTTCGCTGCGCGTGTGTGACCTGCGTGGCCTTGCCATTTCGTGGCGCTCCGCGGCCGGCGGCGGCATTACGTGGCCCGCGGCGAGCCTAATAGAAATACGCCCGGCGCGCTCGCCGCGTTTTTAAAAGGCTGCTCTGCAGCGCTCGCCGCGCGCCATTAGCGACCGCCCCGGGAACCCCTCTGTCGGAATTAAGGACCAACATGCCCTTTTTTTACCAAATTTTCTAGACAGTAGACAGGGCGTCGAAGCTTAAAATTCACCTAAATATTAATAAAACCGCTACAAGACTATTTTATTATTATCAATCACCCACTTATTTCCCCCTCTCAACGAACAATAATGAAATTCAATGGAAACCGTACCCCAAACGAGTCAAATACTTTGGGATAATTCAAAACGTAATTAGAATTATCGTATTAAATATAAAGTTTCCCAACCAGAGATGAAAAATTCAACCACTCAAACCATTAATATATAAAAATAATTCAAAATTATGCAAATCTTCCTTGGCCATCTATAAAATTATTATGAGACCTGCCATATTAACGGATGCCCGGATTGGATATATATAATTAAAACTAATATTAAAAATATGCAAGTTATTCACAATCAGTACCCGACTTGCTCAAAGCTCGAACGTGAGAATTACAATCCTTAACAAACATACGTGTTTGCACCATTGTCAGAAAATTTGTATCTTCTACTGGTTACAATGTTTCTGTAGTATTTTATAAGTTAGTTGAAAATATATCTCGTTATAAAAAGTGGATATTATATTAACTGATATAACATATTGGTTAACATACTACATAACATACTACAATAAAATTAATAATAATAATAATAATAATAGTGAGCGCGAGCTGGGACGGGAGGGGGGGAGGGCAGGTAGGAGACGCGACCTCTCAAAGACGAGAGAGAAGAGACGGCGAGCTGTCGCAGCCGGGGAGCGCGCAGGGTACCGCAAGCGACCAGAAAGAGCGTCTGGAATGAAGATTGTCGGCAGCTGAGGCTGAGGGAATAGAATGTAGACAAGAAAAAAGAGAAACCAAGGTGGTGAGCAAGGGAAGACCAGCGTTGAGCAGACAGTAGCCAAAGAACGTATGGGAATAAGACAGAGAGAGACAGTGAGAGAGACATACAGAGAGAGAGAGGTAGAAGGAGACAAAAAATCAGAAAGAGAGAGAGCAAGAGACAGCAAGAGAGACAGAGATACAAAGACAGACAGACAAAGAGACAGAGAGGGAGTAAGGGAGAGAAAGAGGAAGGAAGGGAGGGAGGAAGGGAGAGAGGGAGGGAAGGAGAAAGAGAACAGGAGAGAGAGAACAGGAGAGAGAGAACAGGAGAGAGAGAACAGGAGAGAGAGAACAGGAGAGAGAGAACAGGAGAGAGAGAGAGAGAGAGAGAGAGAGAGAGAGAGAGAGAGAGAGAGAAAAGCATTCAGGGTGCGGGTGGGGATTAACTCGGGAACCAGCAGGGAGTGCGAAGAATTAAACTGGGGAAAAAGTTGAGCCGAGAACACGCGGAAAATGAGTGAAGTGCTTAGAAATGGGGCAACGTGTGAGTGTGTGAATCAGGAGAGAACGTGAGAAGCAAGCAAAGAGTTAGTGAGACACCCGCAGAGTTGCCGTAATTTCAAGGAGTGAGCGGAAAGTACACATAATGAGGCTGAGAGAGGAAACATGTAGGTATTACTAGCGGTGAGTGAACAGAGAGAAAGAGTGAGTGAGAGAGAAAGAGGGAGTGAGAGAGGGAGAGAGAGAGAGAGCGGGAGAGGAGTCTGTGAGGAGTAAAAAGAGAGTGTCCGAAGAGTTTATAAGAGCGACGAGTAAGCGATGGGTGAGGAAAGATCTGTAGGGATGAGTTACTCGTTCATGAGAGTTTAATAGTAATGGTCAGGCAAAAGTTGCTTTATTAAGTTATAATTATTTGGATGATATTCATGCATACAAACACTGGTTCTAATATAGTTTTGTCCTCAATGGACTTCTTCTCACAAGTGGATAAAACCACTTAATTACGTGCTTTATACAATGCTTTACTCTTTTCATTCATTTTTAGAAATTTGAGAAAGAACATTTGATATGAATAATGAAACACACTGAAACACATTGTGCCGCAGTGCTGTTGGTAGTCTCTATCGGCAATGTTAATATTTTTGTAGCTTTATTACAGGATTTTGATCGTGGAGTTATACTTTTTATTTTGCTCACTGTTGTGTTGACACTTAGTTTTTGACTGACAATGTGTTGAGTTGGCATTAAGTTTTTTACTTTGTGACTTAAAAATTGAGATTTCTCTAAAACCTAACCTTTAAACCATTGTTATTATTTCTAATTTACATACACGTACACAATTTCACTTGTGTCTTACACGTGATGGAATTATTTTACACTTGCGTTCTTTCAATGTCACATTCCACAGTTTGTCGCTCTCTGCGTGTGTCTGGCCGCTGTGCACATTCACGCCTATCACGTCATGTCAGTTACACTTTCGCACGCATTCATCCGGTTGGTTGTAATTTTCTTCATTCCAGGCGAAGGTGTCTTCCGCTTCGATGTCTTGAAATATTATAACTCTTTTGTTTTAAGAACTCTTTTTACTAAAATGATCTCATTTTTGACAAGTTTCACTTGCAATAATTAATGCTGATGATATGGCAAAGGTAGACTCTGGCTAAATACATGGGATCCACATGGATCCTAATTTTAGAGGAATTGCTCGTATCTCGAGTGAGGAATTGAGACTAGGTCCTTGTGATGTACTTGGCACTACGGATGTGACATCGATGTCAATGTTTCTAAAACATAGATGTTTTATAGAAACATTGATGTTTGAAACATCGATGTATTAACGCCGATGTTTTTTTAAGAGTGACGTTTTGTGATCGATGAATTTTTTTCCGATGTTTTGTTTCTGAATGACAAATTCCGAATATCACAATACTGTAAAAGTTAAAATATGAAATAACAAATGATTATAACTGTTAATCATGTGTTGGAATCAAAGGAAGACTGTGTGCACTAACTTCTTCCACCAAACTCTCTCGCCCGAGGCGATCTCTAAGCTCTTGTAATTCATGTTCATATTCATTTCGCACATTCAAATATGGTTAACAAATACGCTGGGGGCGTACGGTCTGGCCCTTCTCCTCCTACCCTTATTAGGCGAATTGATAAACACGAACACTGTCAAATTAAATTTTAATGCAAACGAATTTAACGTTAGAGGTTACTAAACCAGCCTAAAAACAACGATGTTGAAATACATCGATGGTTTTTAGTCGATGTATTTTTATCATAGATGTTTTAATTTTAAAATTGTTTTAAATTTAAGTTTCCTTTTTTTAAAATTTATTTCTTCTCGTTCGATCTTTGGTCTTTACTCGAACGTCGTCTGGTTCGGTCTAAGGTTTCAGTTTTACGTGTTGACTTTTTTGAGATTTAGGCATTCCTCGACAAATTGAGGTTAAATACTCTCGCTTATTTAATTCATTCGTTTTCTTCTAAAAGCTACTGAAATTTAATCTTGATTTGTTTGGGAGGGAGGGGATATAAACTGTTAGGATTGCCCTGTCGAGCAATAGGAATGGAAACGTGAAATATACTACAGAGATACGGGATGATATTATTACTTATGGGGGGTTTAACCATATCTTTGGGAAATTTAGATTTGATTCGCGTTGGGATGTTTACTGTTCGGCCTAGGTGGAATTTCAGAGCGAGATGAGATGAGGGAAGGGAAGAATATAAATTATTTGCTACTCTTTTTATGTGTTCTAGCACGGTTTCCTTTTGCAGTTCTCTCAGAATTTAATGGTTTGTTATAAACCATGGAGCTTTAATTAACTTCCTAAGGACTGTATTTTGGACTATTTGAATTTTTTGTATGGTGGTAGAAGCAGTGTTTCCCCTCATTGGCAAGCATAAGTTAGTTTGGGTACGATAATAGATTTATATAATAGAATCTGGCATGTGGTATTGAGTGTTGAATGTGGATTTATAAAAGGGAATAGCTTTGATATTTTGGCATTGGATTTGTTGATAGCTGCGTGAATAAGGGTTGATGTTTCCTAACATCGATGCTTTGTTATCGATGTCGCATCGCTACTTGGGGCGTCGGCGTCCTTCCCGCGCCCACTGGTGTTCGGGAGTGTGCGCGCCGGCCGGGGGCGTTACGCGCGGCCGCAGAGGGGCGAGGTGTGACGCGCGCGATGAGGCGGGGAGGCGTCGGGGACAGCGGGGGAGGCGGGGAGTCCCCGCCCCTCTCCCCACGCGCTGCGTTCTCTCGAATTAACCGCTCGAGTGGGCGGCGCGATCCGCCGGGGGATTTAAAAAGCTCCTTCCGACATTTTGTATGCTGCCGGCGGCGGCGGCGGCGGCGGCGGCGCGCGGGGGCGGGGCGCGCGGGGGCGGCGGGGGTGGACGACGGGAGGCCGACGCGGGACAATGGTCGCGCGCTTCGTTACCCAGCGCCGCGGGCAGGGACGGGACGGGGCGGGACGGGCTTAGATTGAATGGACGGAGTTAGTAGAGTGAGGGAGCGGGCGGATGGGGAAAACGGGTATGAAAGTCTAGAAGTGATATAATGTCTACGAGAGATAGTCGACGAAGAAGTGTGAAAAACGGATGTGAATGAAATGGGGGAGACCATGACGCAAGAGAAATGTGAGGAATGAAGAAGCGAAACGTATATTGCGATGTTTTACTTTCTCGCCTTACGTAAGTGAGAAAAAAAAACTTATTTTGGAACAAAATTCCGAAGTTTAAAATCACAGGAGCCGAATTTGCACGTGTCTGGAGAACATTTCAAAGACCTGATTAACGCCTCTTTAATTAAAAAATCTAATTTCTGGCATAACTAAAGAAAACTTCTATTCCCCATATTGATTGTGAAATTTATATTCAATGAAAGATATTTTTTCGTCATATTTCTCTGAATAATTTCTGACCAATTAAGACCATTCTGTAAAACAAGTAACAATATTTGATCGTAATATTTTATATTTGATACACTTTTAAATAAAGAATTTGATTGAAACGTTTGAAAACATTTGAACAAAAACGTTTCAATGAAACTATATTTGAAAAATAACTCAATCATCAATTAGGAAGAGTCGAAAAGTTAGCTATTGTTTTGAGGGGATATTTCACATATTTAAACTACAGATGTAATAATTAGAAACCGGAAGTATCACAAAACGCCTTATTATTAGTATTTGCATTAGTATTATTAGTATTTGCATAATAGGAATCACTTAATTGTTAATCTCAAATTGTTTTCGTAGACAGTAAGTTAGCCTTTTTTGGCGATTTTAGCTTCTGATTCCTATTTTGTGGATTTTGCTTTATTTGTCCTTTTTTCCTTTTTTATCGTTGTTTTCCTTTTTTCTTTTGGCACCGATCTCGATCAAACTGGAAACATACCTGCAGGCCTGTACAACAGAAAGGCACGGTCGTGTTTTGTCTTTCTGTGGAAGCGGAGGCTCTAGGGCCAGGTAGTGTTAAAAATCTAAATGAAAAAGGAAGATGATTCCAGTCAAGATTTTTTTCATTGATGCCGACAGGTTTTGTTCGCTCACGAGGAATCCCAACCTATGTTCTCCGATCCCTTTTGAAGGCAGAGCTCTTTGTGTATGAAATCCTTTTCTGTGCTGGCTATTTCAAAAAGTGCGAAGAACGATAACTACAATTCTGTTTTCACTAATGTTTTCACCAATTTGAAGTTTCAAAAGGGAGTCCACAATAGCACTTTTTAGAAATAGCGCGTCGATTAAAACATTTCGTAGTCATCATAAAAGGGAGCTCATATGCAATCGAGATTACAAAGAAAATATCGTTTTCTTCCACATATGATGCTAATATAAATTTTATAATTACTATAAAAATGTGAATAATTTTAATTAATAATTTGTTTCATAATTCCTTTTAAATATTGATTTTTCGCGGGTCGCATTTCTTTTGCATCCTTCCTTTAGTTAGAATAAAAGAGTTTTGCATGCCTATTTTATTAAAAAATAAAATGAATTTTGTCTGCCAGCTTTAGGTAAATTCTTTGTTTATCATATATTATTCTTATATCTTCATATATATTTGCTAAATTAGTTGAATTGTAGACAAACGCATAATTTATTGTTATTATGAAGACGCAAATGTAGAACAAAATTTTATTACATGACAGAGTTGTCCCCGAACTAACGGAGTACGTACAGTTGAAGATGTTTCGCGAAGTAACACAGAAGGGTGCAATCTCCGTAAGTTGCAACGAATATAACTTGGCGCCCTCGCGAGACCATGTATGAAGACACCGCCTGCGCAACTCCGAAACATCTCCCAGCGCTCGCAACCTCGTACGAAGTTCTGATATCTTCTTTCCACCATGAGCCTGCCTCTCTTACTGTTCTTACCGCTCGTATAATACAAGGCGAGACCTATTATCACGTTAGAACGCCTGAAGGAGGAGGGCTCTGGAGTTAAGTTGCAGGCCGCGATGAGGCGTGGGGGGGCGAGGGGGGTCGTGGGGGGGGGGGTTCACGTTATTAGCCCATAATGGCAGGGAACAGAGCAGCTCGCACTGCGCTCTCGACGCAAGGAGGGGCGGGGCGACCGCGAGGTTGCCTTTGGAAGCCACTAAAGCTCTTATCAAAATGCAATAAACTGCTTCGATGGATTTTACGGTGACTAACACCCGTAAATTCGTTATCGAGCACGCCCAATACAGGCAACCCAATTTAGACGGAATAAGTCATCGTAACGGTCCTCGTCCCCACCTGCGCCAAACTGCGGTGAATGGAAACGAACAATGGAACTGCCGCGTTGCATTATTTCACAGCTTCCGCTGAAAGTACATTTGCACTTTATAATTGAAGTGTTCATATTTTACGAGAATATCAGCAAATGGCGCGCTCGGAAGGGTCCAGAGAACGTTATGTTCAAATGTGACTGAAGGTTAATTTGACTAAACCTGACGTAATAATTCACACAAAGGGATGTAATCAAACCTACAGACACGGGCTTTATAATTCTAAGCTTCCGTATGCGTCCATTTAATATTCTATTGTGCAAGACGCGCTAACAAGTAGTGTGATATTTACGATTGCATTGTTCCTGCAGCACTCCGCAGCAGGCCCTGTTACAGGGACGCGTTTGAATCGCCAGCTGGACTCGTTCACGGCTATTTACGTAGCCGGAACGCTTTATCGCGTAGAATTTGGACTCTTGGGAAAGAAGATTAGCAGCACGGAAGACGCTCGCTCCATCGAGGGTGACGGGGGCAGCCTATTCAGGCCTCAGAGCAGACGGTTCTTAAAAGAGGACCTTCTGCGAAAAAGGGACGTGAAACTAAGGTGTCTGAGACCAGTGGGTCAAGTAGCAGGAAATATTCGTAGGGAAGATAACCATAATTTTCTTTCAAATCAAAATGTTCCCTCATTACCCCTTGTTGTTAGCACATGAGTAAACGCACCCATTCTGTTTGGAAATTTGTTAATCTTAAGTAAAAGGAGCTACATACAAATATTTACTGATTAACTAGTAGTTCTAAATGGATCAAGATTAGGAGGAAAGTTTACGTGCTTCTTGCATTATAATACCGTGAAAAAACTGCTTTTTTCTATTTTCACGACGCTAATTGTCACGAGATGAGGTAATAATTTTCTAAAATGAGTGATATTGATGGAGAGAATTCATTAAAACAGGAATACTATTATTGCTCTGAGTAGCTGAGTATGAAATATACTAAGCCTACAACATTAACATTATGAAATGTAACAGAAAAATATCTTCAATAGATTAGCATTTATTGTTACATATTTCTAAGTTCATATTCGAAGACGAATTTTCAGAAAGGGAACATTGTCAAATTAGAAATGCCAAAACAAGTTATCACAGTAATAGCACTAAACGTATTAAGCTGACTTGTGAACAACGGCATTATATTCCACCGCTTGTTTTCGAATAAAACCTCACATTTACATTTTATTGGAATGTCCGGTCTTTTTGAAAATCCAGTACTTTCATGTAAAAAGCAAAATAAAATCAAAGGAAGTGAATGCGTGCGTTCTTGGAACTCACACGGCGTACGTCTTCACTGAAGGCCTCCGCCTCCCACTGCTGAAAGGTTGGAGCCCCTGGCGGTGCCGAGCGAGTCTTTCAGCGCTGCCCCGCGCAAAAGGTGACCCGGGCCACCGCCGAGACCGGCGCGCTCGCAGATAAAAGACACGTCCGTCCTCATTGGGTGCGCGCCCCCGCGCCGAGCCAACAAGTCTTTCACTCGGCCCCCGGGCGGCGACAGCTCGGCCCGCGGCCCACGGCCCTCGGCCCATGGCTCACGGCCCACTGTGGCTACGGTAGCGTCTCTCACCGAGAAGTCCTAGAGTTCGAGTCTCAACTTTTGAGCGTCTGACGCATTTTCCTCACTAGCTAGATGGCAAGGGCAAATGCAACAGCAGTCTGTAGGATAATTTTAGGAATTCTTGCTCTAATCAGTACTTCTACGTGTTTTTTTTATCAATTCCAGACCAAGGCCAGAGCAGTACCTTAACAAACTAGCCAACTACCGTTCGTGATCTTTCTTTCCTCATTCTACTCCCCCAACCTCTCCTCTTATACCCTCACTTACACACACACGCACTACCCTTTTCACAGCTTGAGAAACGGGTCGGGAGCTAGAGCTTGTTTCGGGAAGGGCGTAGATTCGGGGAGGGGGGAGATGCCTTGCAGAGAGCAGTCTCCCAAGGCGACAAGTAACTCAGCGTCGAATCTCATTTTCCAGCGAGGGAGGAACAGCGCTACCTCCCGACTGTAACAAGCACTACACTTACAGGACTAATGCTTAAACTAGAGTTCATCAGTAATGCGGATCGGGAACAAAGAGCTGCAAACAGCAGTGGGAGCGAAAGACAGTAGTAGTATCAAGAGCGGTGACCGTTGAAGATCGCGAAGGGAAGAGGCGAAGGCTGTGGCGGCTCATTTGCACGCTACACATCGAGCGATTTGTAGTACATCACCAAAGAACTAAGCTGTTCTGGCACAAAAAGTGCGGTGAAACTATTTAAAACGAAATGGTAAGGATTGTATTTTATTTTATAAAGTTGTAAATAATGTAAGGTTTTTCGTTAGCCTTTTCATTTTTAATGTTTACAATTACAATTTACAGTTTTAATGTTGAAATGTTTGATCTACAGAGACATTACACGCTTAATTATGCAGCTACAAGATTGAACTGTCCTCATTCCTGTCAAATTTTCCTCTAACACATCAACTCTCTGGTGAGAGCAGGAAGCAACTGAACTTGGGTGTTAGGAGTGAAAGTGGGATGAGCCTGAACTAAATAAATCCATACATCTGGAAGCACGAAATACCGCTCACAAACGCCACGGGGAGCGCGCACTAAGAGACGTGCTTAGCACTGCGACACAGCACAGAAGGTGCACAAGCCACAAACAAAATGGATCTAACACAAAGCGTTAAACAATCTACAATTATTACGTTCCATACTTGTTGAAATCTTAGGAAAAGTCTCTTTATTTTAGTGCCAATTTTTATAAACAGGAATGTACAAAACGCGTCCGTGGCAATTTTTCGTTTTTACTCACAGAGTGTTATCTCACTCATGGGTGCCATCACCATAAACTGATTGAGAGGAAGACAATTCAGTAGTTAAGATAAGAGATTACCGACGACTCCCCTACTACACAGCCCATATGCCCAAAAGCATTTGGAGAGGGAGGCAGTCACCCCCTCCCCCTGGCGGTGACACATGTGACGTCACTCTCCAACGGTTAAAGCAGCGATGTCGAGGTCTCCTACTGGTACCAGTGGCACTGTGGCACTGCAGCATGCCATGAGCTTCTCAGCGCAACAAGCGCCGGGAAAGGATACCATCTGTAGTAATACCGCCGTTCTCCAACTTGGGAGAATCGCATGAAAAACCGAGGATATGCGCAGAAAAATGAGAGTAAAAATATGAATAAAAATAATAACATTTTTTAAAAATGTATTTATCTAAATCCCACCCAACCGTATTTCATGTGTAAAGATTAAAAGTGTTTAGGGCGACTTAGACTAGCTACTGCTCTCTTGTGGCGAGATAATCAACTGCGTGGAGGGGATATTTCGTTGCGCAACCTGTGCCACGGCCCCCGCTTGTGGTATTGACCTTGACACCACTGCGTAAAACTTTTAATGTTGTTTCTTACCCCTCATTGGATCAATCTCGTCAGGTTGTGGAGCGACACGGGGCAAAACAAGGTCAACCAGTGGGGCCAACGGACGAACAGCGAGGGGATTTACAGCAGTAGCCTGGATGCATGGAGGGGCGGGGGGCGACTGACGGAAGGCGGGAGGCGGAATACTAGGGCTAACATCGCGGAACTGCTAGGACAAATTGGAGTTTGTCGGAGCGGCAAAGGAGAAAAAAAGTCTAGCGTGACGCCTGCTGAAACCGAATAGGGCTTGTACAAGGTGGCTTATTAGACAGGCATATGCATTAGTATTGGGTACTTCCCGCTGTTTTGGTTAACACACAGTTCGCTTGTTGCATAGGATTCCACAAGATCAGCGTACGTTTATGCATTTCAGTTTAGTATTCACATAGTCTTTGATGAATTTGAAGATTAAAATAAAATAGTATACTGTCGGTTGAGTATTAACTGGTCGGACAAAAACTAATATTGTCCTTCACAGTCATTTTCGGTTCATTATAATAATTATTTATACATATTAGGGAGGATAATGATGAAAACTATTAGCTGACTCTGCGTTTGTCGTGTAATTATGGAAACAAAGCACATTTTGAAAACCAAACGCAGTTAGGGGAAAATAAGAATATTTTACACATGAAACGCTTAATAAAAAAAAAAACAAAAAAATTGAAGCGTCCAATTCTAATATTAAATCCCCAATTTGGTCTCCCAGATCAGGGATGATTATAGAGAGGTAATAACCATTTGGTATTTCGTTTTGACACAGGTTTTAAAATAACTATTTTTACTTCTAAACAATTCTGCGGGAATTCAATGACAAAGAACACAACTAGTTTTAACCATGAAATGCTATTTTATAAAATAAACTCTAATCCGTCGCTTGATATAATTTCCTTCCAATTTTTAATAAAACAATTTTATATTATTTTGACGTTGAAGTAAAAACATAAACGAATGATTCTCCGACGAAGAAATTCTCTGCGGTAGGAACAAATGCTCTTTAATGTGAGCTACAAAGAGAATTATATAAAATAAGTTATTTCAACATTACAGGTTTTCCAGTAACTCCTGTTTTTATTTTTCGCCGACTCGTCCTGCTTTTAATGCAGAGGAAGTGCTCAGAAAAAGAAATTCAGAGAAGCGGTGAATTTGTGCACGTGTGTTTTTCTGGGACGTACGGGAATATATTCTGCTGCATTTTCCATCAGAGTTACCATTTAAAAATTGAATTGTTTTTATATATGAAGGCCTTTCTACTTGTTCTAATACAGAAGATACGATTTAGTAATTCCCCTCAAAGCAATCTAGTATTATTCCAATTCAAATACAGAAGCCATTTTTCATTAACGGAACATGGTATAAAATTTTAAAATTGCAAGAGTTAAATGGAATTTAACGTTCAATTTTGACACATGTCGCAGTACAAAACAATGCATACATAACCATAAAAATATACAACATTAAAACATCTTTATACTTATGGGCATTTTATTTATTCGCATCAATTGATCTGATAACTTCTTTGGTTCATTTGCGTCGCAAGCGCTTACTGATACCCCTGACTTTAATTACGTCATACGCAGTGCACAAAGTTGTGGCGGCATCTACTCTATGCAAATGAAATTTGTGGGTTTTTAACCCCGTATAAAACACGGATTTTCCTTGTATTGGATGTGACATGGAATGCGATGTCAAAATAAAATACTCTACATAATATCTTTCACATCACCATTTATTAATTAATTAAGTTCTTAGTGGCCTAAATTCTCATACCAGCCAAAAAGTCGAGAAATAAAGATCAAACCTATGTCACAACGAAAATAAAGTACATATTACAATGAAAAATTACGTTCGTATTGATTGTTATGGCCTCTGGGTATATTACATCTTGAATGTTTGCTAAGATTCTGAAAACTACCGTAAAAAATTGGAATCAACATCCATAGTATTGACAAAGAGCTACGGTTTAAAATAGTTTCTCTGTTTGAGTTTAAACTGAAAAGTAATATTAAATTGCAATGATTCAAACTGTGTGAACCCTTTGCTGAATCCAACTATGTAATTTGTATGAAGTGTGCTGATATTTGTTTACGGAGTTGCAGGTGTTTCGTGCACTTACATTTTCGGAATAGATTACCACATAGCTTTTTCTTCCTAAGTGAGACTTTTTTCTTCGCTTTTTTCCTCTACCTTCTTCAGTTTTTCTTAGAACCTGTACTGCAAAAAAGCTATTTTGCAAATTGCAATTTCTGATCCAGCACTCTAGTATCAAAAACAAGTTCGCTAGCTCGCCCGCCACTTCGCCTCGTGGAAGTGAGTTCGCAGTCCGGGAGGGGAGTCGTAAAAGCGAGGTCGGGGCGTGCAGACGAGCTTCTTCCCGCCAGCGATGTAAACAGCGCATGCGCCGCCACCCGCCGCCAGCGCGCTCTCTGCCGCTGCTCCTAAATCGAGTTAATCCGCCGTCGACGTTGGTGTATTTTCCACGAGTTCTCGAGAGAAACACAAAGCTACGGGACTTAGCACCGGGCTCTGGGCTCAGTGTTCGGACGCCCACGTGAATGTTTCAGGCACGAAAAATAATTTTGGAAATATCCTGCGATTGGAGCGCAGCCTGTTCCTGGATTTTTTGGGCCCCATTACGCGTTCTCGTTTGCAAGAGCCCTCGTGTGCGTATGCGTTCTCCCGTATTCCTCCGTATATCAACGAGTGTGAAGGGAGCTCGCTTTGATTGCGTGAATCTCCCGGGAGGGGGTGGAGTTCTGGGCGGACGGGGGGGAGGAGGGGAGGGGGGATGAGAGAGGCCGCTGGGGCGCGAACTACGCAATCACTTTTTTAATAGAATTTTACACGGTCGCCATCAAATTCGAAAACGCTATCAGGACCTCCGCATAGCCCCGTGACACGCAAGCCCGGGGAGTTCGCGCTTCAGCGAAAACAATCCATTTCGCGCAGGGGCGCCGCTGCGGGAGGACGTCAGGTCGCGGGGGGAGGGGAGGTGACAGGCGGGGAGGGGGGAGGGACTGGACAGGGAGGAGTTTTTCCAACGCACGTAAAGCAGAGCGGCCATGATATCGGGGACAGGGCGCGAAGGAGAGAACAAGCAGCGAAGCGCGGGGGCGGGGGATAGGGGAAGGAGGAGGGGAACGGGAGGGCGGGGATGGGCGGGGAGGAAGGAAGCACACGCAGCCTTGCGCGAGATGCGTCGGGGCCCCGCGCCCGATCCCCTCCCTGCCGGCCTAACGGACGCGACTTTTTCCCGCAGTATAAGGGACGAATCATTTCTTTTTCTTTTTTGGATTCTCGTTTATTTCACGGTAATTTTCTCCCATTGTTATCTTGAAGGCAAACTACAAATTGGATGTTTTTGGTAAAAGCCTCGCCCTGCCGTTCCAGCCGGCCAACGTTTCGGCCGCGATGGCGTCACGTGCGCGATGGTCATGTGACGGCCGGCGAGTTTGCGGGGCTTCCCCCTTCTCGGCGGCGTGCGAGCTCTTTTCTGCGGGCGGTAAGGACCCTTAGAATGACGGGGTGGATTGGTGGGGTGGGTTTGTCGGCTTGGCCTCGCATCATAAGGCGCGGACACACGGTCATTTTGGTTCGTTTAGTTTCTTTTGTGCTGGTAACGTATACAGTTTTATTTGAATGTAACTTCGGACGTGGAATTTAACGCTTTCATTTCGGAGGCAATTTATGGGATACGTTGTGACAACGTAGTTGCAAAGTTTGCGGTCGCCATTTCTGGGTGAAATGTTGTAAATATCTAAAATGAAGAAGAAATCTCTGCTCTTGATCCCACGTGCCACAAAAAATAATACTCGGATGAGAGAGAAGAGTTAATGTAAATTAGACGTGCATATTGCGAAGAAATTGCCGAATAAATTGGAGATTTCCCTACCTCTTGTTTCTTGTGCGTTAATGTAAATGATGTATACTTTATTTTTTTCATTCGTTTTGTTAGGGGAAAGGGAAACATTCTTGCCTTCGGTGGAAGCAACTTTAATGATGTTAAATTCTTGTTTCGAAAACCGCTATTTCTTTCATGTAAATGTAAAATTTGTTTTGGGGAGAATATTATCTCAGTGTGAGAAAATTATCTTTACAATATTTATTATTGATTTTTAATAGTTATACGTTCAACAAAAATTAAATAATTCCTGTACATACACTTTTGATCTTTCAAAATTATTTTCATTAAAATATTCTAAATGTACACATTTTAATATTGATATGGCTTGCAGCTGCACATATGTTGCTAAAATAAACCACACAAAATAATTTTCCAACAAGTAGCACGCATACTGCTCAATAACAACAAATATTCTCGTATAACACTGCAATGCATTAGTATTTTAACAAAAGGTTTTCACGAATACTGCAATAACGTGTAATGCAATACTGCATGGACACAGTAGGACTGTTCTGCACGTACCCAGAATATTAAAAATGTTGCTGATCCATCGTGAATCGCATACATTTAATGGCGGTAGACCTCTTCCTTAGAGCTTTGCTGTCACGTGACGTCAGCAGTGTCGTAAGTAGAGAGACACTTCGTTACAGAATTCAGTTGGTTCTCGCAATAAGAGAAAATGCATAGTGAGACATTTAAATATTTGCATTTTTTGATTAAATAATAATAACAGTAATAATAATAATAATAAAAATAATAATAATAATAATAATAATAATAATAATAATAATATCATTATTATACTCTAAGGTAATATAGATTTACGTAAGTACACTCCCGGGTAACTAACAAAACTATAGAGACCTTTCACATGGCTGGAGGTTGTATATTACTTTTTGAATTTATGTTCAAGATTAGTGTTTTTAATATTTTTCTTTCCACCCTTTCTTTTCAATCCACAGACAGCTCTCACATGGCCGCAATTTTCTTTCAATTTCTGCCCGCAGTGAAAATAAGTAGCAGACATTATTCCCCGAAGGTCATATTTGACCTTTCAAATCATTAAGCCATGTTTCATTCCATTCATTTTATAATTCCTAGATTTTTAATAACTTTTCTCTTTTATGTGTAGATAAACGGCTATTAACAATGTACGTACTGTGTGTAATTACAATATGTTATGTGTGTGTTTAGATATTTTAAAGTGTAAATCCTAAATTTTCATTTATATTAAATAGTAGTGTATTCCACATTACCAACATTTTATCTACTTAACAGTTGACACCTCAACTTCTCACATTCCAGCTTTTTAATGCTACGAGCATCAGGCTCTTTCACCTCTTCACCGAGGACAATGATATCATTATTTTCTTGGGTGATGTGATATAACGAACAACTTGTACTCGTTATCTCATTATGTAGAGTTTTAACGAGAAGGTCTTTGCCTTAGTTCTAATAGGCGACGCAACTTATCTGAGTACTCCGGAACAGAAGGTTCCCTCAGGAGGTTCAAACTCACGAGATGTCGCCAGCCGGGGAACTTCCCCCCCCCCCCCCACGAAATCCCTCAAAACCGCCCACATTGCGCTCCGGGTTTCGCTGCTCGGGGAAAGAAACATTTCAGGAGGAGCGCTTTTGACGTGCGCGAAGAGTTTAAATTGCTTTATGATGTGAGCAATGGCAAATATACAAGAAACATTCCGAGGGCTGTAAGACAGGAACAATTGAGAGTCGCGTAAAAGAGGAGGAAGGAGTGGAGAGAGGGGAGGGGGTAGTTCGCAAGTTATAATGAGCTTAGCGCTCGCGGCAGCGGTGCCTCCGCTCCTCCGCTCACGCAGTGCCCCTGGCGGGCTGGCGCGCAACTGCAACGTACGCTGCTACATGCAGGTGACGGTCGATCACATGATTGATTCTTTCGTGTTTTCGGGATTTCAACTACTAAAATCATTAGTTCCGTAAGTGTAGTGCGTGTTTTATCGCGAGAATTGGCGATGGTATTCCCCAGCTGGATGATGAGATCCAGCGCCGACCTTCAGATCGGATAGCGGGGTTATCCCTCACTCGGTATCTCCTACCAGCGGGGCACCGCCCCAGACGCAACAAGCTCTAAGCTCCCGTCTCGTCGCCTGACATATGTCGAAGTCCGTGTGTGGTAGTCCGTGCGCAAGTGCGTGTGTGCGTGTAAGTGAGAGGTGAGGATGGAACGACTGAATTGCACCATGCTATGTAACTAGATTCGAAAATCCTGTCATTGTCGGGGCTCGAACCCTAGGGTCTCCCGGTCAGAGGCACCAGGGACATCAGTTGACGTCCTGACCCACTTAAGCCGGTGTCATCCAAGCTGAAGCAATACAATTGGTGTGAGCGTTGCGATGCGGAAATAGTGTGAGGTGGGGTGCCATATTAACTATCGCTTTACAGTAAATAAGTGGTTTCAAACACTCCGCAAAACCGTCAAAATTAATAGGTTTTGTTTTCAAAGACCAAATCGTAAGCCATTTAACACTCTTTTAACAACCATTTCAGCCCCTTAATCATTTAAATATTTCATTGAAACATCTCTCGATCCTAAATAGGTTTTATTTGCAGTACTCAAATGTTCAACGTGTGTGCGTGTAAGTGAGAGGTGAGGATGGAACGACTGAATTGCACCATGCTATGTAACTAGATTCGAAAATCCTGTCATTGTCGGGGCTCGAACCCTAGGGTCTCCCGGTCAGAGGCACCAGGGACATCAGTTGACGTCCTGACCCACTTAAGCCGGTGTCATCCAAGCTGAAGCAATACAATTGGTGTGAGCGTTGCGATGCGGAAATAGTGTGAGGTGGGGTGCCATATTAACTATCGCTTTACAGTAAATAAGTGGTTTCAAACACTCCGCAAAACCGTCAAAATTAATAGGTTTTGTTTTCAAAGACCAAATCGTAAGCCATTTAACACTCTTTTAACAACCATTTCAGCCCCTTAATCATTTAAATATTTCATTGAAACATCTCTCGATCCTAAATAGGTTTTATTTGCAGTACTCAAATGTTCAAGAAAAAAGTGATGAATGCTTTGTAATTATTTCAAGAAACAAATCATGCCAACTCTTGCAGCTATTTGGCGACGCGTTTCAGCTGCAACTGCACTCGCATTTGCATTGTGGAGAAGAAAGGTGGACAGTAATTGCGGCGCGGCGCCGAGACTTATCGCCATCCCACTCGTGGGATCTCCTCTCGCTTGGCAGTTGTGGCGCGTGCCTCCGTGCAGCACAAAGTTTGAATGACTGATTGATTAGTGATTCGGATGCGTCAACTGCCAAGGTCATTCAATTGAATTGAATTGAATTGATGCCTTATTTTACGTGGCGAGACTCGGCCCATCAGGCTCGCTCTTCCATCTGACCACGCAAATTTCTGTACGCTCCTTTCACCCACTAGCGGAGAAAGGAGGTATTTCGTGGGCGATGAAACAGGCGATTTGATTTTAACTCAGAGGTTTCATTTAGGCTTGAGGATCTTTGACATGGGACAGCCGGCTTTACTTCCCCTCCGAAGGAAGGCGTACGAAAAATGTTCTTGTCCTTAAAAATCCACGGCTTCGATCGAGTTTGAACCCGCGTACTTGGCTACAACCGTCAGATACGCTGTTACACCATCGCCACTGCATTAGTTCCATAAGTGTAGAGCATGTTTTTATCACGGGAGGTAGCGGTAATCTAGCGAGATCTGGCGGCGGCTTACAGACCAGCGGGGATTTTCCCCAACCAAGTGTCTCCCACCAGTGAGGCACCCTCCCAGTCGGGGTGAGCTTTAAGCTCCCGACAAGTGTGATAGTGTAGTGCATGCGAGTGTATGTGTGTGTGCAAGTAAGGAGTGCGGGTAGGACAACGAAGAGGAACGAAATATCGCGCGGGGTCCACTGCCCGTTTGTTAGGGTACTGCTCCAGCATTCGCTTGGAGTTGATTGGAGAAACTACGGGAAACTGCCGATCAGGGCAGCCGGCCGCTGGAATCTTTGTCTAGCTATTGAGCTAGTGTAGACACTGCAGTGACATCAGTTGATGCCCTCAGTCATCTTTGCGAGTGTGAGCACCACGATATTTGGTACATTTTGGTAAAGTACTAATTGAGTGTAATTGCTATTTGTACACCTGAGAGCATCTAAAAAGGCCCAATTTTCTGGAAAACGAAAACGTTCAACGGAATCAAACTTCCTCAAAGGAAAAAAATCTACATTAGTTTTTCAAGTACCATTAAAAGACATCCTATAGGATGGAAAATTTGCTGTTACATTTCCTAAGAAATTTTGTAAGTTTAATTACAAAAGGCAGTGATTTGCGATGCTCCATATAAGACAACATAGTACTTAAAAATCACTTCTGCTACCTGACTAATACAATATTTGAAATGTTTATAACGCGTATTTGGCAAATTACCGATAGTTCTATGGGTTTAGTAAGCTAGTTTTGCTTCTTTGCTATCAGATATTATTTGCGTAAGCAGCATACACTCAGTATGGTGTAGAGTTCTGTATGGGGTTTCTCTCAATATATATTTTTTCAAGAAACTTCGTTTCATGGTAAGTTTTTAAGTAATCACTTTAACAATATTATATGTTTGTTGTATGAAGATAACAATTGAACCAGATTCTCTTAAAATAATATAATTGATTAGTATAGTTAAATTATATTAATATTTACAGTCCACTTTGATATCTTATTTTGCCATATTATCACCGTAATCATTACCAAATAAAGTACTGTCACGTCTTTTCATCAATCACTGAGCTCAAAAGCTCCTTCAAAAAAACATCTTCCACGTTTGTGCAAATTCTTTCATGAAATATTTTGTGCTGCGATGTGGAATGCGCCATGTATCATGTATTTCATAACGGAAATGGGAATTAATTTCATGCATTTGTAAGTTACCTGGCTTAAACATTCAATTGTAAATTCAGTCGTAAATACTCTCTGCATTCTGTTAAAATACAGCTCATATTTCTCATAAAAGAATAGCATTGTGTTTGATAATTTTCATGTAAGATAGTTTCTATATGTCGAAGAATAATATTAATAATAGTTATCCTAATGAAGTCTTCAACTAATCTGCCTCCATCCGTCCTTGCATTCGTCTTGTGGTAATTCATATTACAGGCGTATGGAAGAGATAAGTGGTAATCAGGCCACAATCAATAAATATTATTAAATAAATATTACTAAATCGTATTACTCAATGTGGTCTGATTTCCTTTCTCATATGCCTATAATAGAACGGTGTTGTCTATAATGTGAGCTTGCAAATGTATAATTTTTTATTGATACGTCACCTGCTAAAACACTGAAAGAAAGTACCCTTCAGAACAATTCATCTACGAGTGTTCGGATCTGAACTTTCAACAAGAAGACTAGCAAGTGGAAAGAGGCAATTGTGAGGAATTGATGATATTGGAGAACTGTCGTTGGGTTGCCTTGTAAAAGGGGAATAGTCATTACTGTAGAATAATATATTTGTACACAAATTATATATACGAATCTTTTAATAAATGGATGTGGAGTTGTTTCCTGGTGGCAAGATGAGCAGTGACACCCCTGTTGGTATATGTCAAAGATACGAGTAATGGTATAGTTGAAGAATTGATAAAAATATATACGGCTTTTCTACTTTCCTCTGGCATGAAGTTTTAACATTTCTTAATTTTAGAAAGTAAAGAAAAGAGTTATTAATATGTTTACAGTTTCGAAATAAAGAAAATGAAGGGAAAGCCTTGAGTGTTTACAGAGTAAACAATATAATACTAGAGCCGTCATTTCAGAAGCCATTTTCTCAAGAGAGAGTAAACCCTCCAGGCAGTACTCTGAAACATACTCCATCTCCACCGCACTGACGATATAAATACGGAGCGTGGAGTGCCACGCAAACAACTGAATCCTTCAGAACTTCCCTCGGCAAAACAAAGAGTTATGACTTTTCTTTTATAGGCCGCCGAAATTCACGTTCAAGCGCAGAAATACGTCGAGGCACGCACCCTCGCGACACATCGGGCTGGGGGCGGGCGCGGGGGCGGGCGCGGGGGCGGGAGGGGAGGGAAGACCGGCGCTCTCGCCCGGCGGAGGCCTCCGGTGTACCGGCGCCCCCTAGAGACAACTTTCGCCCAACTTACCAACAGCCTTTCCTAAGAGCTACAGCAGCGCTCGCAAGCCCCAACCGCCGGGCTTGTATAACATTCCCCCAGCAGCGTCTTTCTCAAGTTGCCGCAGCCGCAGCCGCCGCCCCCGCCGCCCCCGCCGCTGCTCGAGAGCGGTGCCGCTCCTGCCGCCTCAGGCAGTTGAAAAAGTTACAAACTTTTTTTTTTTTTTGCTATTGCTTTCAATTCGAGGCAACTTTCCCTGGCGCTTTGAAAATTACTACATAAAAATAAACCTCTCTTTAATCAGCGCTTCAGGAAAGAAAAAAAATTCTGCAGGATAAACACTGGCCGCAGACGAGTATTTTAATTCGCGCCTTCGCTGTGGTTTTGTTACAAATGCGAATTCGTGAAGTAACCCCGAGGGCTGGAATGCTTGCAATTTTCTCTCTAAATCGTATGTTTTTTGTGATTGGGTCTCTCTTTGGTAGGGCTTCAATAGGACATATTTTTAGAATTCGAAGAATATTTGCAATAAATCTAAAAGATCGTTGTTGTTAGTACTCCACAGATAAGGCAGGAAAATGATGCAAATACAAAAACAAAAATTACTCTCCAAATAAATACGTTGTGCGCAAATATTTGAAATGTAAAATATAGTACGACCAAACATTTTCCATAAAATGTCAATATAAAAAAGAAATTAAATGGTTTACAATTCCTCAATTTTGCAATTTTATATTCAACATGAAAACTTTGAGTTAAATGAAAGTTTTCTTTGGCCAACTATCCTCTTTCATCATTCTGAAGGTGCCACTTTCAGGTCAGCGAACCTCCCATAGTTCGTCGCAAATTTTTCAACACAAACGTTTAACTTAGAACGTGTTGCATTGAGCTGTCATGTAGGTATAACGATGGACAAATTTTATTTATCTTACTGCAAAGTAAATATTAGAAAAAAAGCCATTGAAAAATTTGTACGCACTATGTTCCCGATGCTAGTCTGAGAAAGTTATATATAATGTAAATATTGCGGAATATTCATGGAATGTAATAAACAATTACAACAACAAGGGGATTTAGAAACCATTCTTTTGGGTTTATCCAGGCTATCATTTTAAGGAGGAAATTTGTCCACATCCTCCTCTGAATGTGACAAATTCAAATGTAAGTAACCTAAAGCCACAACTGCTCGTATTGTGTTCACAGAAATCCACAACAATGAGCAATATGTACTCTATGAAACCTAATTTGCAAGTCCTTGATTAAGCTAATTAGGCATTCAGGCGCCCGCGAGTCTAGTTTGTGCTGAACTGCGCTCCCTCGAGGTCGGAGACTTGAGTACACCGGCTGCTTTTGCGCAAGCGGTGTAATCTACGCGTTCAAACAGGGCTATCCCACCATTTTCGATAGACATGTATCAATTTCTTTGTATAATGTTACTTAATAGAATGTTGAAAGTGTATAAATTTAATTTAATTTTTCCTGGAATGGAGAGAACTGCTTCTTTTAACTCTCTTAAATGTTCAGTTTTCTCATCTTCTCACCAATATGGCAAAAACGTTGCCACATATTAGTAGCAGAGTTATAGTAATCAACAGAACCAGAATTAGTGAATTATTGTTCTGATTTCAATTAAATGCTCCTAAAATTGTGAGAACAAAATTTATTGTTGTTTTTAAATTCGAAAGACACTTTTTTTCACTTTCAAATCAAATTCAGTATGTTGTATTATTTACGATGATACGATAATGTTCGGTTAGTATTCTTTTACTGAAATGGATAAATAAGAGCATCAAAATGTATTGTAGAATGGTTTCATTGTACCACACAGCCTCCCAGCCAAGAGAAAATTACTTGTATTTACTTGTATTAAACGAATTTTACTTGTAAAAAATAGGAAAATAATACGAAATTCAACAAAACAACTGTTTTTAAATTAGAAAAGGGAAGTCAATCACAAAGAAAATAAAAACATGATAATTATCATGTTATATCTAATATTTGCACAATATTATTTTCTCACTTCCTTCGTATTTTAATTTTAAATATCAATTAAAGTTGAAAATGCAATACCTAGCCACTTTAGTTCGAGAATGTTGAGACTCAGTTGTAACACATATTAATCTCCTATGTTTCAGCTCAATAAGAAGTGACGCGTTCTGATGATCAACTTCATAATGAACACACGGAATCAATTAAATATAAATGTAACTTATTCTATTAAAATTCTTTATTTTCTTTTTGAAAATTAGAATTGAAAGAAAACGGATTACTTAATCCTGGTCTCCCCCTAGACGTCTTTATTGACTTTAATATCATGAATGCCACGCACCTTACCGCAAACATATTTCGTCTTTCTAATACCTCGTAATAGTGAAAGGCGTATTATTCTTCATCAACCGTTAATCCGATTCCTTATTAAATCGCAAAAACGCATTATGACGCAGGCACAACTTCCCTCCCCCTATCTGCGACGTGCATTGACCGAAGGAACCCCCTACCCTTTCATGATTTAGCAAACGTCATCTCCGTGAATATATCTTTCCGTCAGGCTCCCTCGGCTCGGCGGGCAAAGAAAAACCGCACGATAATGAAGTAATTTAACTTGGCGATCAGTTAAAAAATGAAACAAGCCGATACAATAGCCGTGGCTCGCACGTCGAAGATGGATTATACCGGCGCAGGCCTTACGCTCCCCGCCCGCGTCGCTTCGGCAGCGCACACAGCGCGGCGCCGCGCGCTTGCTTATCAGCCGCGCGCAGCCTCTGATTTCCCGGAAGGCGCCACCGCCCCGCCCCGCCCCCTCCTCCGCCCCGCGCGTCCTCGCCGCCGCGCCGGTGGGCCGCGAGGACGACAGAAAGGCTCCAGACCCCCGCGCCGTTCACGCGGCCAATTTCTCCTCACGAGGGAAAGACGATTGTTGCGGGATGAAGGATGCAGAAGAAGAGGGTTAGGACCACGTGGTGGCCATATGGCACCGCCGATCCGGTGATGTGGATCAGATTTTGTAGGACATATTTAGGCAGCCAAGATGTATAGGAAATAGCATGCTTAAACGTAAATGCTGGGGTTAGTCGAAGTCAGATATCTGCTAGGGCGTTGAAATCGAGATAAAGAGAAAATTCTTAAGTAAAAAACATGAGAATAGCAACGGCTTCTAGAGATGATACAAATATGACTAATAATTCAGGATCATAGTATAAGATAACAATACAAAATTCGAAAAATCAAACGACAAAAAGGCAATTGAATAAGATAAATTGTTAGACTGAGTACTCTTTCGAAGTGGAACATAATAGAAACGATAAAGTAATATTGAAATAGCCATATAATGGATGACAAGTGGAGGAGTTGAAAAGGCAAATGCATGGTTGGAAAGTGTGAAATGCTCAGAGCGCGAAATGTTTGGCAACATATTCACACGTGACACCAACGTAGTGTGTTTGAAACAGGCATCTTCGTCACATAATACTACAATATTGCTCTCTGTGGATGGACGCGTTAATAGGTAGATTGCATAGAATAGGAAGAGGTAAACGGAAGACATAAGACGAAACGAACAAATATCGAAGAACTCGGGAACCTAAGAGAGAAGCGTTCGTAATAAGAGATATTTCGCGGCGGCAATGGTGTAATGATTAGCGTATCGGCCTGTTATAACCAGGTTGGCGGGTTCAAGCCGTGGATTTTTAAGGGCGAAAAAACCCTTCGTACGCCTTCCTTCGGAGGGGATGTAAAGCCCGCTGTCCTATTTTAGTAGATTCACTTGCATGTAACTGATCCTCAAGCCTAAATGGCGCCTCTGCTAGTTCTCCGCTAGATGGTGAAAGGAGCGTAGCGAAATTTGCATTGTCAGACGGAAGAGCAGGCCTGATGGCCCGAGTCTCGCCTCGTAAAATAAGGTAATATGCAGCTCGGAGAGTACGGACACACAGAAACCGACGCGTTGTCATCGGCGGTTGCCGCTGTTTCCATGGCGATGCCGGCACTGTCTTCCGCGAATCTCCCGGCCCCGCCTCTCCCCGCCCCCGCTTCTTCCGCCAACTCTGGTGCCCCGCCCGCGCCCCGCCCGCGCTCCGTCCGCCCCCCGTCCGCGCCCCGCCTATGCCCCGCTCCCCCCGCCTCCCCACCTCTCTCTTCCGCCTACTCCGTCGCTCCGCCCGTCCTCGGCGCGAGCGAGCGCGGAACAAAAGAAGTCGGCGAAGCGCGCCTCGATTCTTTTCCTGTCGGAAGCGCCTGGGGAGCGGCGGCGGCGGAGGCGGCGGGGGCGGCGGGGGCGGCGCCGGCGCGACCGACGACGTGGCGGCCGCCTGGTAAGTAATGTGTGGGCGGGGTTAAGGGCTACGTATGCCTCTTGATTCTTTTAAGGTCGCGCACCACCTTTGAAAACGTTACCCGGGGCGCCGCATAAGCGAATAACTCACCTTGGAAGACGCCATGATTTTGCCAACGAGAGACTGAAAAATTGATGAATTGATTCAATACATGATTAAGACGCGTCTCAAAATTATTTCAATAGGCATCGATGTAATTTAATGGCAACAGCAATACAACACAACGTACAACGCAATACAACAAGAGCTTTGAGTTTTGTACGTTCCATGTGCTATACCTTGGAAAATAAAAGACATATATATTTAGATTAATATAATTTTTAATTTTATGAAATTATACACATCTGAGTCAACCATTTTTCATTTCCAAATGCCAAAACACGTCAAGTATGTATTAGGGTTTTGTTGTGCGACAAAAGCCTATTGATTATGTGACATTTTTGAATGTTATTAAAGAGATCTGACCCTTATTTGTGCGCATTGATTTATAAGCGCGCTTATCTGCATTTACTACAACGCTGGAGCAGTAAAAAATACGATTGACATTTTCTCTTTGCGATTGGCCGCAAGCAAATCGTGACTGATCACTTGATTCCCGGCGGGAGCAATCTGTTACTGTTCTGATGCGAGGACACAACGGATTGCTCGCTCTGGGTGCACTGTGGCCTCCTATGATTTGTGGAACACACCAATCGCAAAGGCCAACTGACGCATTCATTACGTTCATGAAGCGTGATATTCGGCGGAGAGAAGATCAATAAAACAATGCCTCTTCTTCAACGCCACTAATCGGCAATATTTACATGATCACAGCTCATGATACTTCACGTAGAACGTGAAAACGAATGCGACGTGTCATTCACAGAATGGATATCTTCGGTTTCACATTCGCGAATGCATCTAGTTTTAAATTAGTAGTGTTACAACAAAGCGTGTTTGTTTTATTTTTCATAATACGTGTCCCTTCGAGTTTAAATATTTGCAACAATCTAGGCTATCAAGGCTGACTGAATTTGTAAGAATTCTCAATCCGTGGCACAATGAGCTTAATTTTATGTTCAATTCATTTAAATGAACTTTCCTTTTGAGGTTTGGCTAAACTTAAAAGTATAATAACGTAGCCACAATTTCATAGCGCATAGCTAAAATGCGTTTATTAATATAAGAAAACTTTGAAGTTTTCAAGAAACTTTATAAGATATCAGTTTTATCGTTTCTGATTTACATCTGCTATGTATATATTACGAATGCGCGAGAGGTTGCACAATATTATGTGTAATTTTTGAAAATTCAAAAGTTTTAATCTAAATGCCACTGTTTCTATGTGTTTTGTCCAGATCTGTCTCTCTTCCCGAATCGATTGCCTGGGAGCCAATTTGTTTTAATTCACAAGAATATGATTGAAGAATCACTTCGGTTTTGTTGAGAGAATTCAGAATAACTACCATAAGCTATAAAAATTAATAACTTTAATACTAAAATAATCATCAAATTCAGAGTAGAGTAACTTTTAACGAATCAAATACTTACCTTTTAGAAAGCTGTCTTCAACATGAATTTGAGGTTTGTGAAAATTTGGGGAACGGAGGTGGTTCCGGCCTGACCAAGATATCGATCATTGGAAAAAACTTCTGAGCAGTTTGTAATTTAATCTTTCATTGTTGTAATGCTATACGTTTGCAGCCAACATCTCTTTCAGTTTTCTGGAGAGAGGTACTGAAGTTGGTGCAGTGCTTGAAATATCAAATGTTTACCTTCTTCACGACAACTCACCTGCGCTTACTGCTCAAATCGCAAAGAATGTTTGGAAGATAATGGCTTCAAGGAGTTAGACCATTCACACTACAGTCCAGATTGTCTCCTAGCCCACCTTGACGTCTACCACTCATCAAAACTGAAAAAAGAAAATTTTTACAAGAGTTTCAGGAGAAAGAAGCAGTTTATATTTGCTCGCTCTTATGAATGTGAGAAGACAAAATATTGAAATTGCTCAACAATGGAAATTATGAGGCAAGAAATATGTTGTAGATATATTGTTTAAAATATTATTAGTTTTCTTAAAATTTACTTATTTTTAATATCTTAAATAGAACCTTACATTTTTCTCACTATCAATGGATAGAAAGCTATAAAGCATAAAAAGCCAAATACATTGTATCACTTGCTAATATGTTGACAATTGTTTTACTAAAAACTAATACTTTCTGACATGATTGTAAATTAAACACAAAATTTCCTGAAGAAGCGCTTGCAACTTGCACCGTTCGAGAACATTACCTTCACTGTGCGGCGCCGAGACTGTTACTGGGAGAGGGGAGACCGAGAGAGGAGGCTTAATTGCATCTAAAACGTGATTTATGCTTATGTAATAACCAATGACTACATATGTTTCTCTCTTTTTCAAGGAGAGAGGGGCAGACACAGAGAGGAACAGTATTAGGGAGATGGATTTATCTTTAACTCTCTCTATGCCTCTCTCACTCCTTTAGTCTCGGTCTCTCTCACTCCCTTAGTCTATCTTTCTCTCTCTCTCCTCGTGTTAGGGAGATGGATTTGTCTCCAACTTTCTCTCAACCTCTGCCTCTTTCATTCCCTTAGCCTAGTCCTCTCTCACTCCCTTGTTCTCGACCTCTCTCACTCCCTTAGTCTCTTTTTCATTATTTCTCTTTCTCTCTGTCTTTCTCTCTCTGTCTGTGTGTCTCTCTCTCCCTCTCTCTGCTGACCGTATCTTGTATTATATGGCACACATATCGATTACTGTGTTCCTTTACCATTTATTACCGCAAATATAGCAACATATTTTGTATATAACAATACGTTTTCTAGCAACATATGTAAGGAGATACCTGAAAAACTAGCAGCTCTTCTCTCTCACCATGAGATGTTCTCTAATGCAGTGTAATCTACCAGCGGGCGGCGACTGACGGAATCGACCTACATGTAACGACTCCCCCCCCCCCCGGCGCGGCGGGCCGCTGGCGCAGGCCGCGTCAGGGGCAGCGCCCGACAGGAGGAGGCAGGCGTTCGGGGGTCAGAGAGTCGTGGCGATTTCCTGGAGCGTCGGAATAATTTCCGGCCTTCCCTCTTCCCCCGAGCGCTGCAACCCGAGCTTCCAATCCTACGCGCTCTATTTAGGCGTCCCCGCATTCCCAGCAGTGCCGCCATTCTCTGCTTCAGCCTCTCCACTTTCTTCGACGACAACGCCATCATTGCATCCCAAATGAACACCCCACATGCGCCTCCCGGACGTCTTCGAGGTTGTCATCACTGACGACCTTTTTGGCATTCTCTCACGCACGTCTTCCCATGTTCCTGCCATATCTCCTCCACCGTGCTTTCCATATCGTGTCTCAATCCCCGCCTTCATACTCCTACCCATCCCCGCCCACATTCCCACCCACATCCCCGCCCACATCCCTTCCACATCCCCTCCCACATCCCCTCCCACATCCCCTCCCACACCCCCTCCCACATCCCCTCCCACACCCCCTCCCACATCCCCTCCCACATCCCCTCCCACATCCCCTCCCAAAACCCCGCCCACAACCCCGCCCACATCCCCGCCAACATCCCCGCTTTCTGCCCAGTCCCTTGCTGACTTCTTTGCCTATACTTTGCTTCTCACTTCGATGGCCGGGCTGGATTTCTCCTTTCCATTCGCCAAATTTCCTATCCCCATTGATGTTATAAAACTTCACGAAATCGGCGGCTACACAGTAGACCACGCAGAATCGTTAACCGGAATGTTCTATTGTTCGAATCATGCCAGAGGAGAATTTCTGACACCTGACACACATACAATAGATGTGTCCGATTCAACTGTCGCTCGACTGACCATACCCCAAACCGTCTGCTCTGATCAGTGGTTTTCCGTGGTTTCTCCAATCAAATGCAGCAGCACTACTCTAAGATACTGGTCTTGGACCGCGCGCGGTCTTTCCTTTCTAATCCTTGACCGTCTCCACTTATATACACACACACACACACACACACGTATACTAGTATGCGCTATACTACCACATGGGTATGGTTGGGAGACTAATCTGGAGCTTAGAGCTTGTCTAGGCATGGGTGGCAGTAGGGGGGATATGCCGGTACGGGGCCAGGAAGTGCTTATCTTATCAGCTTATCTTATCTACTTCCTGGCCCCGCCCCCCACATCCGGTGTCAACAACCGGCGCCACCAATTATAATGGCAGGAAGTGCTTATCTTATCAGCTTATCTTATCAGCTTACCTTATCTACTTCCGGTCCAGCGCCCAACAGTGGATGTCAACAACCCACCGCCCTTCCTCCCACCCCGCCCACTTCCGGTCCCGAAAGTCAACGAGCCAGCCCCCGCCCCCACTCACTTCCGCCCCCCCCACCCCACTTCCGATGTCAACAACCGGCGCCACCCATTATAATGCCCCGCCGAATGTCAACAACCCCCTCCCCCTCCCCACTTGCGCCCACCCCCTCCCCCTCCCACCCACCCCTCCGATGTAAACAACCGGCGCCACCAATTATAATGCCCCCCTCCCCCACCCCCTCCTCCGCCCACCCGATGTAAACAACCGGCGCCACCAATTATAATGCCCCCCCTCCCCCTCCTCCGCCCACCCGATGTCAACAAACCGGCCCATTATAATGCCCCCACCGACCGGGGTCACCACCCCTTGCGACCTCTGGCGGCGAATGGTGGAAGTGTGCGCGCGCTCTGGTGGCGAATTGTGGAAGCGTATGTGTCTGCGCTCTGGCGGTGAATTGTGGAAGCGTGTGTGTGTGTGTGTGTGTGTCTTTCAAAAATGCTGCTGCCTGAAGCGGATTCGAACCAGCCTCAATCCCCCTGAGACGACCAGCACTCTGGCTCTGAGCTACGGTGACATCTCGAGTCAAGCTGTCTGCTTTGGGGTACAGATATTACACGCGGTCGGGAGGGCGCCGCGCGCTGGCGGCCGGAAGTAGATAAGATAGCGGCGGGCAGGGGCGGGCCGCTGAGGGCGCGCGCTGGCGACCGGATGTTGATAAGATAGCGGCGCGCAGGGGCCGGCGCGGGTGGCAGAGGACGCGCGCTGCGCAGACTAATGAGTATAGAGATGCGCGCGCCCTCTATGAGCGATTCGGAGAATGAGATGGCGTTGTGAGCGATGTCGGGGCGCGCATTTTGAATGCACTCTATATAAGATAGCCAGCCGCGCGTTTCTCTCTCGAGAGAGAGAGAGAGCGCTGACGCTCACTCCCCCGCTGAAAAGACTTTTATAATAGAAAAAAAGGAAGTCCTAAATGGCGGTGACAGGGAAAAAATAAATTGAAAAATCAGTACAATTGAAAGAATGTTTTTTGATGTATTGAAAACAAAAGAATTATGAAATTATTTTCTCACATACATTTCACAAGCAGTTTTATTGTTTTGACAATCGTTTCTATTAAATTTCTCCAAATGATGTGTTTACTTTAAAAAACATAGAAAATATCATTATTTCTTTTATAGTACATATCCTTTGCAAAGAGAGGTTGTGTTTGTAATTGCATGTTTTCATTGAAGTTTCATAGACCTTTCAAATTTTCTTTCATGACATTTCAAATCATATTTGCATGCTTAGATATTTTTATGGAGAAATTCACACATGTTTGAACATTTTTCATTACATACTGTATATATTTAGTGTTCTATCTAATCAATGAAGAACTTAAAATGAGTTTTTACATAATTTGTATAAATAGCACATCATTCTTAGATCCTGACTGCATACAATTGTATT
Source organism: Gryllus longicercus (assembly GCA_038098605.1). Classification (NCBI taxonomy): domain Eukaryota; kingdom Metazoa; phylum Arthropoda; class Insecta; order Orthoptera; family Gryllidae; genus Gryllus; species Gryllus longicercus. The sequence continues at coordinate 1,455,088 of JAZDUA010000265.1, forward strand.
TTCATATTGTTATACTACACTTTATAACCCTCTGTACATAGGCTAGATTGTCAAAACGAGTACAACATCGAGACTATGCTGACGTAGATGAGCGTCAAACTTCGTCACTGTGGGCTGGAGGCCGGAGCCGTATTTTCGAATGGACAACACAGCGTCTGGATGGATTGACGAACGCGAGTGCTGTCGCAGTGCTTACCCGACCGGTGAAGGAAGTGGTCGAGTCGAGTCCAGCGAACACTTCAGCGCCGTGAGAATAAACTCTTCCGGTTGAGGAGATCTCATTTTACCAACTCCTTCCGCCCCGTATGATTTGTGTGCACTGTCCAGGGGGATGGGGGCACGCTGAGGGAGCGTTCAAAGCTTTCTGGATGACGCAATAGCGCACGAATATGTCATCAGCTTCACAGCACAGGAGGTCACCCCATCCCATAGAACTTTCTCGTGACAGCCAATCACGTGTGAAGAGTTTTTTCCTTATCTTCTTCGACATCTGATGATTCTTTTTCTTCCTTGTGGCAGCGTCGGTCAGCACACATCAACGGTCGATCGATAGGGTGCAGTGTAGTAGGGGCGCTGAAGGCTGCTGTTGTAGGCGATGATGACGCGGCGTCGCGGAGGCTGTCCCAGTTCACCACCACTTCTTCCACGCATCATACGCTTCTTCATCTGAGTTTGTTCCATGACGACAGGCGAGAGACGAGTGTTGAGACCAACGTGATTGCAAACGCTCCCCCCTACTACTATTTGAAAGTGACTCATCATAAAACTCCCTACTACTAAAAGTGTCTAACCATAAAGTATATAAAAAAATACTACTAAAAGTGTCTAGTCATAAAATAAAAATGAATGCTAGTCTATCTGAACCCCGCCTCCGGGCGAGAGGAGTCGGTCTCTAGAAATCTCATCCAGGCAGCATAATTTTAAATTGAATTTTTAAAATGTTATTTTTTAATGAAATAAAAATTTTTTTGAATATTTTCCATGTAAAATTTACGAAATGATATATCTTCAGATAATACTAGTATTGAATTATAAACAAAGATAATTATTAAAAATAAGTACGAAAATGGATTATTATTATTATTATTAGTGTATTTTCCCAATAATGGAAAACGTTAAGGAAAAATTGACTCGTTTTGTGGAGTTCTAATTAGTTTTTGTGGAGTTCTTCTTAATTTTCCAATATTCTTTCATTCTCTTGGAGAATGTCAGTTTTCTTTCTTCAGACCATTTCGGTCCGTAGGGTTTTGATTTTGGTTGTTCTGTCTTGACTTCCCATTTGTTCACTGTGTTGCGGAAGGTGTTTTTGTCTGAGGTGACAGTTATGTCGGCGTGTCTTTTTTGGTTTCTTTCATCCATGATGTTGTACTTTTAAGTGAGGATAGTTTAGCATTCTTTTAGTTAGTCAAGTATTTGGTAGTCTGTCTATGTGTCCGAAGAATTTCACTCGTCTTTTCCTGATGTCGACTTCTATGTTCGAGTACTTTTCAGTTGTCTCAATAGACTGTAATCTGTATCCATCGGGAGTGAGTCTCGCACCGAGTATCTTTCTAATGATTTTTCTTTCTTCTTTTTTGAGGGAAGATCAAGTGTAGCGTTAATAATGTCATCAAAATTATAAAAAATATTTACTTTTACGATAAAATGCCATTGAACATGCAGGAAGAAGGAACATTTATTTTACTGAGTGAAGATTTTATTTTATCAAAGAAAAGTTAAAACAGCTCATCAAAGGAGAAGTACAGTGCATCTTGAATCCATGAATCTCTTCCCTACTCCTTTAATGTAAATAGGAGCTACTGTCTCTATTTTTATTCTTCTTTCAACTGTTTTGCTGTTTCAAGCCTTTCTCAAACCTATTAGCTTTGATCTCTAATTTAACAATGTGTGGGAAAATGACCACTTATATACAATAATTTTTAGCTAAAAAATCTAAATAAATGCCCGAAGCACGTGAAGATCCATCACAGAAGATACCTTGAACTCTTGAGAAAGTTAGAACGCAAATGATTGAATCTCCAGAGATTGGCGTTGCACCATTAAATCTAGTGGCCGGTTTCATAACTAATACCCACTCTCTACACGCATTTCTTCAATTTTTATAGAGTGTTATTAAGGTATTTCCTAGCCAAAAATATCAATTCAATGTAAAATCTGTCAAAGATTTGATCACACTCAAGCTAACTGTGAACGCGCTCCGAGATGCGTTAGGTGTTTAGGTAACCATCATCATTCAAAATGCACGGAACCTAAAACACAAACAAATCGGAAATGCGTTAACTGTAAAAGAGATCACACGGTCAATTGGAAAGGTTGTGAAGTTTATCAGAAACCGATAAAAAATCAAACAGAGCGGTATAAACAGAGACGAGAGGCTTTTAATAACAGAGAATCCCACGAGATTAAAAACCTTGACCGAAAACCAATCCCTCAAAATCACCCACAACAAACAAACCCAACACAATGACCTCCAATAAATCCCTGGTTTTCAAATCCTCAAAGACTTAATAGCCAAGTCCCCCCGTTTTCGAACGCCAATCTCCCTCTACACCAAGGACAGGTAATAACTACAATCATCAACCAAGTAATAAACGCACTCATTCCACAAATACAAATATTAATACAATCAGCCCTCGATAATGGACGTAAATAAAAATCCAGAAACAAACATTCTCAACTGGAACGCGAACGGAATAAAAAGGCAAGAAAATCAATGACGACACTTTAACAACCCACAACATAAAAATATCTTGTGTTTCAGAAACTCACCTGTTACCTCAAATCAAGTTCTCAATACCAAGTTTTAATATCTATCGCAACGATCGTCTCTCAGCGACGGCCGCAGGAGGAGTGACCATACTAGCGCACAAAGATATAAAACATACGTTAATTAATAGTCCTATGAGCAACGATCTAGAAACTATAGCAATAAAAACCAAACAACAAAGACACACCATAATATGCCGATATGAACCTCCTAATAAGCTATTCCATAGAAAAATATAGTCTGAAATTTTTAGAAATAATGATAATATGCTAATAGGTGACCTTAATAGCAAACACTGCGATTGAAAATGCAACACAACAACTCCTCATTGGCAAAATTTACTAAATCTAACACTCTCAATTTAAGTATTCTGATCCCAATAGAACTCACCCCCTTACAACAATTATATAATTCCTGACATATTAGCCTCATCAAAAAATATTGATTTTCCCCTAAAAAGTAATTTCTGAACCCGATTCGGTCTCAATAATCATCCTCTCATCTTATTATAAACAACAAGAAGGTAAAATAAACTGGTCTAAATTCAGGGAAATTTTAAAAATGAATTACAAACATCCGCAAAACATTACAAGACTTAGATAATGAAGTAAAACTAATAGTACACTTACAAGGATCCCTCACCAATTCTACCACATTTCTCAAAATAACAAACCCAATAATCAAATCCCAGTAAAAACCAAATGAAATGTAAACATAATTTAAGGTGCTATTGGCAAATGATGACCAGACTTAAAAAGAAAATTAAACAAACTGACGAGTTAAAACTAATCTAGACCAGCATAGGCAAGCCTTCAGACTTTTCTAAAAGAAATTCACCCGTCATCTAGGCATACATACAATAAAAAGTCAAAAACAAGAATTTTCGTTAATAAAACTAGATTCACAAGTGGCAAATTCTGATTTTGAGAAAACATCTCTTATAGCTGCCTTCAAAAGCCATTCAACCCAGTTGAAAACGATCACTTTCATCCACAAATAGAGGAATTCAATCAGAAACCACTATATACAGCTCCAATCAATATAAAGTACCCCATCAGAAATTAAACAAGAAATCAAAAACTAAGACATCAGCAGGGACATTATTTCTAACAAAGTTCTAAAAGAGCTAAATAACAATTCGATAGCAACAATATTTAAGCCAGCATGTAGAATAGGTTACTCTCACAACGATTGGAAAATTCCTTCCGAAAACCAGGAAAGAATCCGAAAGATCCAGCGAACTATGAATTTATAAGCCTACTCCCGTCATTAACGAAACTATTAGAGAATCTGATATGAAAACGATTCATGAAATTCATGACAAACATACATCTCAGACACGCAATTTGGATTTCGACCTAACCACTCCACAGCACATCACATATTACGGTTTACCGAATATACGACGTAAGGATGCCAAACAACACCGCAATATTCCTAGAGATCACCAAAGCGATTGACAAAATATGCCATCAAGACCTCTCTACAAATGAAATAGGCACTCCAGACTACTTATTCCAACTGATGAAAAGTTTTCTACATCAAAGAAAGCTCCAAATCAAAATGAATCCTGACGCGAGAACAGGGCTTGCTCAAGACCATTATCACCGGTATTTTTCAATTTCCGATTAACCACACTTAATAGATTCGCAAATAGCGTGAATAGCAAATAGCGCAAATAGCTTTTTAACGAGAAATAATACATAGATTAAACGTGGTTGAAGACTATCGGCCTGTCAATGCTAGCGGAGCGCGGAATTATTGCATATCCTTTAAGCGAAAAATATTGTCACCAACCAGAATGCCGTGTTATATGAAGTAAATGTTCCATTCAATAGTAAATATCCAAGCAATAAGTGTATGATAGCAAGGAATTATAATTATGAATGTGTTCTATGCTGAATGATAGAAGGGAAGTGTATTCTCGAGGCACGGGTATTACGTATGAACCTAACGTATCAACTTTACCTTTCTAAGGACTTATCGCCAGTAGCTGCTTTTTAAATAAGGAACTAAACAAATACAAAAAACATTGCCATCGAAAGTATCATAAAACGCATTTTTCAGATTGCAAAACTGTAAGAAACACCATGTCCGACACTTCTGCTGCTGGGTTGTATGCATAAAAATTAAAATGTCTAAACAATCGTGTCTTATAAAAAATACAAATATTTACAATGAGCAATCAGTATGAATACACACTACATTTCCGAAAAGTTGGGGTTTCATAAGAAAGTGTCTGCCACCAGAGAAATTTCAAATTCACTAGCATATAATATACTACCAAGAATGGTGTAATTTTGTACTGAACTATACACAATTGAATGACTTTATGGATTCATTTCTGATTTTTTCTCATTTTCAATCAAAATTTAGGACTATGGACACTTTGGAGTGGTGATTTAGGTATAATAATTTTATTTTTATAATAATAAAACGCAAAAATTGCAATTTTTATTTATGAGTGAAATCTCAAATATGCTACTTACCTCTGTTATTGAATCTAAAGGTTCTGCAATGTTTATGGCTAGAAAAAAAAATGAAGCTTGCAACTTTAGTTGTGCTTAAGCAATTACTCTAATATATTAGAAAATTTTCCATTCAATTCCAATACATTTTTTGCTGCAAATATTTTATGTTTAAAAACTTTCAAGCAATTATTCCTTTGATGCATAGGACAGCTCAATCCAGTGCTGTTGTGTTTAAGATTCTACTGCAATTTTGAATCAAAGCAGAGTATTCATAGCGGGCTCCTGACAATCCAGTCACTCGATCAATTTTATGGAAATGACTCTTCTATTGAAATTGTAACTGAGCCAGTCACTCAGACCGTTTGAAATGTATGCAGGAATGTTAAAATCACATAAGTCGCAATGTTTAAAACCTGTTTTTAACGACATTTCTTGATTGAGAAAACGGAGTATTCCCCACCCCATGCCCGTCACTTGATCCAGAAACTTTTCATTATGCTAAGACATATTTACGAGACTCTTCGGTAAGGACATGTATTCAAATTTGTTTCAAAACGTTTTTCAGAAAAAGTGAGACAAGATCATAACTAACAGATGTCGCCATCTTACCTGCACAAGACATCGGTTCAAGGAAGAGATGTCTCTACGGTTACCCACCTCGAACATGGTTTCGTAGTTTCCCTTGTTTCTTGTAATTTTGGTATTTGATTCTCTCAACACAGAAAATTCTATATCCCTTTTCCCTGATTTGCCCCTTGCTTAGACTCGGTTGTAAAAAAAAAAAAATTCCTCTGCGACCCTCTTGCCATCGTAGAGAGAATCTTGATTTTCTTTCCTATTTTCTGTACTTCTCCCGCGCTTTCCGTAAGCTTTTCTGACTTTTGGTTTCAGTTTCCCTATCTTTTCATTTTAGTACTCGAGATCTGGGGTCCCCTCGCCCGCCCAGGGAGGAATATTTAAGTCTCCCCCGATTATCAACGTTTATTCTTATCGCTCTCCATACGCGTCACCTCACTTTGATTTCGACGCATCACATCTCGAATTCCCCATCTTTCCAGACCTCTTCTGCATGCAAACTAGCTTTAACACAATGAAACGTCCCACCCCCGCGTCCATCTCTGTCCCTCCTAAATATGCCATAATCATCGCGAAATATTTCTGCATTAGAAATGTCAGGTTTAAACCGTACCTATTACATCAGGGCAATACTGACCTATCAATTTCCAAAATTGTTTGTATTTATTTATTAAGATTCTACAATTTACCTGCAACACGAACTGTATTTGTATTCCAGGACCATATATTATGCGCTCACGATCAATTACAAAAGAACGTATTAACGTTTTTGATTGCAGACAGAAAAAATGGAGAATAAAAACTAGCGAATCAAAGTCACAAGCAAAGATTTTCATCTTCGAAACTCAAAATTTTTCTTTACTCATTCAAAACACATCCATACGATGGCTACGATACACCACTTCCGTACCTAAAAATTACATTGGACGCAAAATTAACATGGAAAGAACACTTCATCAGCACAGTAAAGAGACATTCACAAAAATCTAAAAGCCCTATCGCATACTAAAAATGAAACTTCACTTAGCATCGAATGTGTTAAAATCATTTAGAAATCATTCATTAGATCTTTACCAAGCTCCGTGAGCTCCGTTTTAATACAGGTCGTCTACATCTACATAAATGAACAACAAATTATGCAAATTCATCCAAAAATTCAACAATGTGTCATGGTTTAAAAGCAATCGACAACTACTCAGAGAAGTAATAATAAACCCTTCTAGACTACATTTCTAAAAAAATTTCAAAAACTTTCAGCCCCAGAAATACCTTCTGCTGAAACTTAAAATCCTAGTAAAACTTACCGACAACAACAAAGAATTTATCCTATGTCAATTTCAAGATCCCACTAAGTAAAAAGATGCACTTACTCACGTAGTCAAAACGCTATAGACGTAGAGAAGACTATTTTTAATATTTCCAGCACACCTGATTTTTAGAATTGGGGAACGCTTTTTAGGTTTTCTTTATGTAGCGTTTCTTTAGAATATAATTAGCTCATATGACTTTGTGTCATAATTTTGAATGACTGTCTCATGAATTTGTAACATAATTATGATTTATAGGTCAATACTCATGTGAATATTAAAGAAATCCAATTCAATCTGATACAACAAATGTATCATGGAGTCTCTTGAGCAGTTTGCTCATTCTATCTCCAAACTAACAATACTACGAGAGATTCCTCTTTTGAATGGAAAGAGATAAAGAATGACGAAGTGTATGCAAATCCTCAAGATGTCATTGCAGGTTAGTAATTGTTAAATTTTCACCGGCAAAAGGCTATTATGGAATCACATGTGGCAAGAGAAGAAATAAAGCTGAATGATGGACTTCTGCGTTCAATTCCAGAAACACGTAGAGCCTTATGATCCGTTTCAGTTTACAACAAAACCCTTACCTCCATACCAGAATAGATGAAACTGATCTTGCCGAAACCACTAGAAGACAAGCGTCCAAGATTTAATGACATACTTAAGCAAAGATCTCTGATGGTAAAGTTTGCGCAATACTTTTTCATTCAATTCATTTGCGAATTTCCTTATAAACATGCGTTCAGAATATTCTTACTGATATTTATCCCCTCTCACCAAGCATTCACCAACCATAATCTCTTATTCATTAGGGGCGACCGCCGCCGCCGCCCTCTATCATCTCCAACACGCGGGCGCAGCGGGGGTGGGAGGTCGCTCCAGCGAGGGTGGCTGTAGATAGCGCGCCGCCCGCGGTGATAAGACCCCCCCATGCTTCTGATAATCGAAAGAAAAGGGCTTTTCAGACTGCTTCTTGAGAAGCATCGAGAAAGACACAGAAAAAATGTTTGAATAAAACGTAATGTCCGAAGATTCGCGACAAATTAAACAATTTATAAATTTAAACAAGTTCTTCATAGACTTGATAGAAGAGTAAATATACAGTACGCCTTAACAAATATTCAAACATGCATGAATTTCTCCATAAAATACCCTTATGACTTACATTTTGAGCTATTTTATACTAAGTGCTGCTGTTTATTTACAATAAATTTTATTCTATTAAAATAAAAAAGTACTGAAAAAATCAACATGTGTAATGTTGAAATCGAATCAATTTCTTCAGTATTACTGTGTTGAATGCTGAAAAAAAAATACAAGTTCATTGAGAATCAGTATTGAACAATTTGAACTGTACTTTGAGAAATTAAAAAGAAAGAAGGAACAAAAACAAAATAAATTTTTGTAAAGAATGTCATGAATGTATTGGCTGAGAATGGGGAGGCAGCACCTAGTGTAATGAACTATGTTACTCGTGTGATAGACTGATTACTTCAGGAGCTTGGAAGAATATAATAGCCTCTTGGGAATTCGCATTCTAAAGAAAAATAATAATAAATGTGAAAAGTTATTGTTTTTTTTATGAAGAAACATAAGTCGCACGAAACTGCAAGAAGAAAGGCAAAACACCTACAGTTGATACCTCCTGTCGAAAGAGAGAGCGCAAGAGACAGCGACAGACAAAGGCACGTAGAGAAATGTGTGTTAATGAGAAAGAAAGAGAGAGAAAGAAAGAGACAGAGCGAAAAAGAGCGAGAAAGAGAGAAAGAGAGAGGGGGGGGATACTTGAATGAATTTGCAATTTTGTGTTGTCATTTCCTGGTGACAGTATTTAATATTTTCACATGAAGCTAATGTATTATATTAGTTCCATTGATCGATTTTTTCCAGTTATACAACATTTTAAGACGTGCGATCATGACATTACAGATACTTTAAAGTTCATTTGTTTTTCTTCAACAATACAATAGTACACAGTTGAAAGTTCAGTGTTTCTTTTTCATATCAGGCACTATGTATTTTTATATCACTATGTATTCCAATAACTATGAATCAATTGTAAGAAATATTGTCAGAAGATAAACTGAAAAGCAGGGTCACTTCACCTGTCCACGCGATATGATCAGCATGCTGAGTGTCATAGTACGAATGCTTGGTGAGAGGGGATAAATATCAGTAAGAATATTCTGAACGCATGTTTATAAGGAAATTCGCAAATGAATTGAATGAAAAAGTATTGCGCAAACTTTACCATCAGAGATCTTTGCTTAAGTATGTCATTAAATCTTGGACGCTTGTCTTCTAGTGGTTTCGGCAAGATCAGTTTCATCTATTCTGGTATGGAGGTAAGGGTTTTGTTGTAAACTGAAACGGATCATAAGGCTCTACGTGTTTCTGGAACTGAACGCAGAAGTCCATCATTCAGCTTTATTTCTTCTCTTGTCACATGTGATTCCATAATAGCCTTTTGCCGGTGAAAATTTAACAATTACTAACCTGCAATGACATCTTGAGGATTTGCATACACTTCGTCATTCTTTATCTCTTTCCATTCAAAAGAGGAATCTCTCGTAGTATTGTTAGTTTGGAGATAGAATGAGCAAACTGCTCAAGAGACTCCATGATACATTTGTTGTATCAGATTGAATTGGATTTCTTTAATATTCACATGAGTATTGACCTATAAATCATAATTATGTTACAAATTCATGAGACAGTCATTCAAAATTATGACACAAAGTCATATGAGCTAATTATATTCTAAAGAAACGCTACATAAAGAAAACCTAAAAAGCGTTCCCCAATTCTAAAAATCAGGTGTGCTGGAAATATTAAAAATAGTCTTCTCTACGTCTATAGCGTTTTGACTACGTGAGTAAGTGCATCTTTTTACTTAGTGGGATCTTGAAATTGACATAGGATAAATTCTTTGTTGTTGTCGGTAAGTTTTACTAGGATTTTAAGTTTCAGCAGAAGGTATTTCTGGGGCTGAAAGTTTTTGAAATTTTTTTAGAAATGTAGTCTAGAAGGGTTTATTATTACTTCTCTGAGTAGTTGTCGATTGCTTTTAAACCATGACACATTGTTGAATTTTTGGATGAATTTGCATAATTTGTTGTTCATTTATGTAGATGTAGACGACCTGTATTAAAACGGAGCTCACGGAGCTTGGTAAAGATCTAATGAATGATTTCTAAATGATTTTAACACATTCGATGCTAAGTGAAGTTTCATTTTTAGTATGCGATAGGGCTTTTAGATTTTTGTGAATGTCTCTTTACTGTGCTGATGAAGTGTTCTTTCCATGTTAATTTTGCGTCCAATGTAATTTTTAGGTACGGAAGTGGTGTATCGTAGCCATCGTATGGATGTGTTTTGAATGAGTAAAGAAAAATTTTGAGTTTCGAAGATGAAAATCTTTGCTTGTGACTTTGATTCGCTAGTTTTTATTCTCCATTTTTTCTGTCTGCAATCAAAAACGTTAATACGTTCTTTTGTAATTGATCGTGAGCGCATAATATATGGTCCTGGAATACAAATACAGTTCGTGTTGCAGGTAAATTGTAGAATCTTAATAAATAAATACAAACAATTTTGGAAATTGATAGGTCAGTATTGCCCTGATGTAATAGGTACGGTTTAAACCTGACATTTCTAATGCAGAAATATTTCGCGATGATTATGGCATATTTAGGAGGGACAGAGATGGACGCGGGGGTGGGACGTTTCATTGTGTTAAAGCTAGTTTGCATGCAGAAGAGGTCTGGAAAGATGGGGAATTCGAGATGTGATGCGTCGAAATCAAAGTGAGGTGACGCGTATGGAGAGCGATAAGAATAAACGTTGATAATCGGGGGAGACTTAAATATTCCTCCCTGGGCGGGCGAGGGGACCCCAGATCTCGAGTACTAAAATGAAAAGATAGGGAAACTGAAACCAAAAGTCAGAAAAGCTTACGGAAAGCGCGGGAGAAGTACAGAAAATAGGAAAGAAAATCAAGATTCTCTCTACGATGGCAAGAGGGTCGCAGAGGAATTTTTTTTTTTTTTACAACCGAGTCTAAGCAAGGGGCAAATCAGGGAAAAGGGATATAGAATTTTCTGTGTTGAGAGAATCAAATACCAAAATTACAAGAAACAAGGGAAACTACGAAACCATGTTCGAGGTGGGTAACCGTAGAGACATCTCTTCCTTGAACCGATGTCTTGTGCAGGTAAGATGGCGACATCTGTTAGTTATGATCTTGTCTCACTTTTTCTGAAAAACGTTTTGAAACAAATTTGAATACATGTCCTTACCGAAGAGTCTCGTAAATATGTCTTAGCATAATGAAAAGTTTCTGGATCAAGTGACGGGCATGGGGTGGGGAATACTCCGTTTTCTCAATCAAGAAATGTCGTTAAAAACAGGTTTTAAACATTGCGACTTATGTGATTTTAACATTCCTGCATACATTTCAAACGGTCTGAGTGACTGGCTCAGTTACAATTTCAATAGAAGAGTCATTTCCATAAAATTGATCGAGTGACTGGATTGTCAGGAGCCCGCTATGAATACTCTGCTTTGATTCAAAATTGCAGTAGAATCTTAAACACAACAGCACTGGATTGAGCTGTCCTATGCATCAAAGGAATAATTGCTTGAAAGTTTTTAAACATAAAATATTTGCAGCAAAAAATGTATTGGAATTGAATGGAAAATTTTCTAATATATTAGAGTAATTGCTTAAGCACAACTAAAGTTGCAAGCTTCATTTTTTTTCTAGCCATAAACATTGCAGAACCTTTAGATTCAATAACAGAGGTAAGTAGCATATTTGAGATTTCACTCATAAATAAAAATTGCAATTTTTGCGTTTTATTATTATAAAAATAAAATTATTATACCTAAATCACCACTCCAAAGTGTCCATAGTCCTAAATTTTGATTGAAAATGAGAAAAAATCAGAAATGAATCCATAAAGTCATTCAATTGTGTATAGTTCAGTACAAAATTACACCATTCTTGGTAGTATATTATATGCTAGTGAATTTGAAATTTCTCTGGTGGCAGACACTTTCTTATGAAACCCCAACTTTTCGGAAATGTAGTGTGTATTCATACTGATTGCTCATTGTAAATATTTGTATTTTTTATAAGACACGATTGTTTAGACATTTTAATTTTTATGCATACAACCCAGCAGCAGAAGTGTCGGACATGGTGTTTCTTACAGTTTTGCAATCTGAAAAATGCGTTTTATGATACTTTCGATGGCAATGTTTTTTGTATTTGTTTAGTTCCTTATTTAAAAAGCAGCTACTGGCGATAAGTCCTTAGAAAGGTAAAGTTGATACGTTAGGTTCATACGTAATACCCGTGCCTCGAGAATACACTTCCCTTCTATCATTCAGCATAGAACACATTCATAATTATAATTCCTTGCTATCATACACTTATTGCTTGGATATTTACTATTGAATGGAACATTTACTTCATATAACACGGCATTCTGGTTGGTGACAATATTTTTCGCTTAAAGGATATGCAATAATTCCGCGCTCCGCTAGCATTGACAGGCCGATAGTCTTCAACCACGTTTAATCTATGTATTATTTCTCGTTAAAAAGCTATTTGCGCTATTTGCTATTCACGCTATTTGCGAATCTATTAAGTGTGGTTAATCGGAAATTGAAAAATACCGGTGATAATGGTCTTGAGCAAGCCCTGTTCTCGCGTCAGGATTCATTTTGATTTGGAGCTTTCTTTGATGTAGAAAACTTTTCATCAGTTGGAATAAGTAGTCTGGAGTGCCTATTTCATTTGTAGAGAGGTCTTGATGGCATATTTTGTCAATCGCTTTGGTGATCTCTAGGAATATTGCGGTGTTGTTTGGCATCCTTACGTCGTATATTCGGTAAACCGTAATATGTGATGTGCTGTGGAGTGGTTAGGTCGAAATCCAAATTGCGTGTCTGAGATGTATGTTTGTCATGAATTTCATGAATCGTTTTCATATCAGATTCTCTAATAGTTTCGTTAATGACGGGAGTAGGCTTATAAATTCATAGTTCGCTGGATCTTTCGGATTCTTTCCTGGTTTTCGGAAGGAATTTTCCAATCGTTGTGAGAGTAACCTATTCTACATGCTGGCTTAAATATTGTTGCTATCGAATTGTTATTTAGCTCTTTTAGAACTTTGTTAGAAATAATGTCCCTGCTGATGTCTTAGTTTTTGATTTCTTGTTTAATTTCTGATGGGGTACTTTATATTGATTGGAGCTGTATATAGTGGTTTCTGATTGAATTCCTCTATTTGTGGATGAAAGTGATCGTTTTCAACTGGGTTGAATGGCTTTTGAAGGCAGCTATAAGAGATGTTTTCTCAAAATCAGAATTTGCCACTTGTGAATCTAGTTTTATTAACGAAAATTCTTGTTTTTGACTTTTTATTGTATGTATGCCTAGATGACGGGTGAATTTCTTTTAGAAAAGTCTGAAGGCTTGCCTATGCTGGTCTAGATTAGTTTTAACTCGTCAGTTTGTTTAATTTTCTTTTTAAGTCTGGTCATCATTTGCCAATAGCACCTTAAATTATGTTTACATTTCATTTGGTTTTTACTGGGATTTGATTATTGGGTTTGTTATTTTGAGAAATGTGGTAGAATTGGTGAGGGATCCTTGTAAGTGTACTATTAGTTTTACTTCATTATCTAAGTCTTGTAATGTTTTGCGGATGTTTGTAATTCATTTTTAAAATTTCCCTGAATTTAGACCAGTTTATTTTACCTTCTTGTTGTTTATAATAAGATGAGAGGATGATTATTGAGACCGAATCGGGTTCAGAAATTACTTTTTAGGGGAAAATCAATATTTTTTGATGAGGCTAATATGTCAGGAATTATATAATTGTTGTAAGGGGGTGAGTTCTATTGGGATCAGAATACTTAAATTGAGAGTGTTAGATTTAGTAAATTTTGCCAATGAGGAGTTGTTGTGTTGCATTTTCAATCGCAGTGTTTGCTATTAAGGTCACCTATTAGCATATTATCATTATTTCTAAAAATTTCAGACTATATTTTTCTATGGAATAGCTTATTAGGAGATTCATATCGGCATATTATGGTGTGTCTTTGTTGTTTGGTTTTTATTGCTATAGTTTCTAGATCGTTGCTCATAGGACTATTAATTTACGTATGTTTTATATCTTTGTGCGCTAGTATGGTCACTCCTCCTGCGGCCGTCGCTGAGAGACGATCGTTGCGATAGATATTAAAACTTGGTATTGAGAACTTGATTTGAGGTAACAGGTGAGTTTCTGAAACACAAGATATTTTTATGTTGTGGGTTGTTAAAGTGTCGTCATTGATTTTCTTGCCTTTTTATTCCGTTCGCGTTCCAGTTGAGAATGTTTGTTTCTGGATTTTTATTTACGTCCATTATCGAGGGCTGATTGTATTAATATTTGTATTTGTGGAATGAGTGCGTTTATTACTTGGTTGATGATTGTAGTTATTACCTGTCCTTGGTGTAGAGGGAGATTGGCGTTCGAAAACGGGGGGACTTGGCTATTAAGTCTTTGAGGATTTGAAAACCAGGGATTTATTGGAGGTCATTGTGTTGGGTTTGTTTGTTGTGGGTGATTTTGAGGGATTGGTTTTCGGTCAAGGTTTTTAATCTCGTGGGATTCTCTGTTATTAAAAGCCTCTCGTCTCTGTTTATACCGCTCTGTTTGATTTTTTATCGGTTTCTGATAAACTTCACAACCTTTCCAATTGACCGTGTGATCTCTTTTACAGTTAACGCATTTCCGATTTGTTTGTGTTTTAGGTTCCGTGCATTTTGAATGATGATGGTTACCTAAACACCTAACGCATCTCGGAGCGCGTTCACAGTTAGCTTGAGTGTGATCAAATCTTTGACAGATTTTACATTGAATTGATATTTTTGGCTAGGAAATACCTTAATAACACTCTATAAAAATTGAAAAAATGCGTGTAGAGAGTGGGTATTAGTTATGAAACCGGCCACTAGATTTAATGGTGCAACGCCAATCTCTGGAGATTCAATCATTTGCGTTCTAACTTTCTCAAGAGTTCAAGGTATCTTCTGTGATGGATCTTCACGTGCTTCGGGCATTTATTTAGATTTTTTAGCTAAAAATTATTGTATATAAGTGGTCATTTTCCCACACATTGTTAAATTAGAGATCAAAGCTAATAGGTTTGAGAAAGGCTTGAAACAGCAAAACAGTTGAAAGAAGAATAAAAATAGAGACAGTAGCTCCTATTTACATTAAAGGAGTAGGGAAGAGATTCATGGATTCAAGATGCACTGTACTTCTCCTTTGATGAGCTGTTTTAACTTTTCTTTGATAAAATAAAATCTTCACTCAGTAAAATAAATGTTCCTTCTTCCTGCATGTTCAATGGCATTTTATCGTAAAAGTAAATATTTTTTATAATTTTGATGACATTATTAACGCTACACTTGATCTTCCCTCAAAAAAGAAGAAAGAAAAATCATTAGAAAGATACTCGGTGCGAGACTCACTCCCGATGGATACAGATTACAGTCTATTGAGACAACTGAAAAGTACTCGAACATAGAAGTCGACATCAGGAAAAGACGAGTGAAATTCTTCGGACACATAGACAGACTACCAAATACTTGACTAACTAAAAGAATGCTAAACTATCCTCACTTAAAAGTACAACATCATGGATGAAAGAAACCAAAAAAGACACGCCGACATAACTGTCACCTCAGACAAAAACACCTTCCGCAACACAGTGAACAAATGGGAAGTCAAGACAGAACAACCAAAATCAAAACCCTACGGACCGAAATGGTCTGAAGAAAGAAAACTGACATTCTCCAAGAGAATGAAAGAATATTGGAAAATTAAGAAGAACTCCACAAAAACTAATTAGAACTCCACAAAACGAGTCAATTTTTCCTTAACGTTTTCCATTATTGGGAAAATACACTAATAATAATAATAATAATCCATTTTCGTACTTATTTTTAATAATTATCTTTGTTTATAATTCAATACTAGTATTATCTGAAGATATATCATTTCGTAAATTTTACATGGAAAATATTCAAAAAAATTTTTATTTCATTAAAAAATAACATTTTAAAAATTCAATTTAAAATTATGCTGCCTGGATGAGATTTCTAGAGACCGACTCCTCTCGCCCGGAGGCGGGGTTCAGATAGACTAGCATTCATTTTTATTTTATGACTAGACACTTTTAGTAGTATTTTTTATATACTTTATGGTTAGACACTTTTAGTAGTAGGGAGTTTTATGATGAGTCACTTTCAAATAGTAGTAGGGGGGAGCGTTTGCAATCACGTTGGTCTCAACACTCGTCTCTCGCCTGTCGTCATGGAACAAACTCAGATGAAGAAGCGTATGATGCGTGGAAGAAGTGGTGGTGAACTGGGACAGTCTCCGCGACGCCGCGTCATCATCGCCTACAACAGCAGCCTTCAGCGCCCCTACTACACTGCACCCTATCGATCGACCGTTGATGTGTGCTGACCGACGCTGCCACGAGGAAGAAAAAGAATCATCAGATGTCGAAGAAGATAAGGAAAAAACTCTTCACACGTGATTGGCTGTCACGAGAAAGTTCTATGGGATGGGGTGACCTCCTGTGCTGTGAAGCTGATGACATATTCGTGCGCTATTGCGTCATCCAGAAAGCTTTGAACGCTCCCTCAGCGTGCCCCCATCCCCCTGGACAGTGCACACAAATCATACGGGGCGGAAGGAGTTGGTAAAATGAGATCTCCTCAACCGGAAGAGTTTATTCTCACGGCGCTGAAGTGTTCGCTGGACTCGACTCGACCACTTCCTTCACCGGTCGGGTAAGCACTGCGACAGCACTCGCGTTCGTCAATCCATCCAGACGCTGTGTTGTCCATTCGAAAATACGGCTCCGGCCTCCAGCCCACAGTGACGAAGTTTGACGCTCATCTACGTCAGCATAGTCTCGATGTTGTACTCGTTTTGACAATCTAGCCTATGTACAGAGGGTTATAAAGTGTAGTATAACAATATGAAAATACAATTGTATGCAGTCAGGATCTAAGAATGATGTGCTATTTATACAAATTATGTAAAAACTCATTTTAAGTTCTTCATTGATTAGATAGAACACTAAATATATACAGTATGTAATGAAAAATGTTCAAACATGTGTGAATTTCTCCATAAAAATATCTAAGCATGCAAATATGATTTGAAATGTCATGAAAGAAAATTTGAAAGGTCTATGAAACTTCAATGAAAACATGCAATTACAAACACAACCTCTCTTTGCAAAGGATATGTACTATAAAAGAAATAATGATATTTTCTATGTTTTTTAAAGTAAACACATCATTTGGAGAAATTTAATAGAAACGATTGTCAAAACAATAAAACTGCTTGTGAAATGTATGTGAGAAAATAATTTCATAATTCTTTTGTTTTCAATACATCAAAAAACATTCTTTCAATTGTACTGATTTTTCAATTTATTTTTTCCCTGTCACCGCCATTTAGGACTTCCTTTTTTTCTATTATAAAAGTCTTTTCAGCGGGGGAGTGAGCGTCAGCGCTCTCTCTCTCTCGAGAGAGAGAAACGCGCGGCTGGCTATCTTATATAGAGTGCATTCAAAATGCGCGCCCCGACATCGCTCACAACGCCATCTCATTCTCCGAATCGCTCATAGAGGGCGCGCGCATCTCTATACTCATTAGTCTGCGCAGCGCGCGTCCTCTGCCACCCGCGCCGGCCCCTGCGCGCCGCTATCTTATCAACATCCGGTCGCCAGCGCGCGCCCTCAGCGGCCCGCCCCTGCCCGCCGCTATCTTATCTACTTCCGGCCGCCAGCGCGCGGCGCCCTCCCGACCGCGTGTAATATCTGTACCCCAAAGCAGACAGCTTGACTCGAGATGTCACCGTAGCTCAGAGCCAGAGTGCTGGTCGTCTCAGGGGGATTGAGGCTGGTTCGAATCCGCTTCAGGCAGCAGCATTTTTGAAAGACACACACACACACACGCTTCCACAATTCACCGCCAGAGCGCAGACACATACGCTTCCACAATTCGCCACCAGAGCGCGCGCACACTTCCACCATTCGCCGCCAGAGGTCGCAAGGGGTGGTGACCCCGGTCGGTGGGGGCATCATAATGGGCCGGTTTGTTGACATCGGGTGGGCGGAGGAGGGGGAGGGGGGGGGGCATTATAATTGGTGGCGCCGGTTGTTTACATCGGGTGGGCGGAGGAGGGGGTGGGGGAGGGGGGCATTATAATTGGTGGCGCCGGTTGTTTACATCGGAGGGGTGGGTGGGAGGGGGAGGGGGTGGGCGCAAGTGGGGAGGGGGAGGGGGTTGTTGACATTCGGCGGGGCATTATAATGGGTGGCGCCGGTTGTTGACATCGGAAGTGGGGTGGGGGGGGCGAAAGTGAGTGGGGGCGGGGGCTGGCTCGTTGACTTTCGGGACCGGAAGTGGGCGGGGTGGGAGGAAGGGCGGTGGGTTGTTGACATCCACTGTTGGGCGCTGGACCGGAAGTAGATAAGATAAGCTGATAAGATAAGCTGATAAGATAAGCACTTCCTGCCATTATAATTGGTGGCGCCGGTTGTTGACACCGGATGTGGGGGGCGGGGCCAGGAAGTAGATAAGATAAGCTGATAAGATAAGCACTTCCTGGCCCCGAACCGCATATCCCCCCTACTGGTGGCACCCAGTTGGGGGAGATATCTGGAGATCCGAAACCCCGCATGCTGACGTATGGGTACACTTACGAGGAATTTAACTTGATTGTTGACATGCCCGGAAACAATAAATTCTCATTCCGTCATGTTCTTGTCACTTTACTTCTTTTTTATTCTTCACGATGACCTCACCGACATTTCATTCTTCTTTTCCACAACGAACCATCTGAATTTCGAGCTTCTACAGATGCCCAAGTCGAGGCACCAACATAGCACGTCCTACTCCGATGCCTCTGTGGTGAAACCCTTACTGATTATTAGGGCGCTGCTTTCTCTTTCATGTTCTCCTCTCCGTCTTGCTCTACATCGATCTATCTTTCTAATTTTTTTCTCTGTCCTTGCAAGTGGTGCAAGTGGTGCTGGCTAATAGGCACGTCTCTGATCTTGAGTTTAGTGTTGCCAATTGGCAACGACGTGTTCGCAAATGAATGATTCCCGACATGACACAGAACTTTTGACCTCCCTCCCTCTTTCTCTCTCACTCACTCTCACTCACTCTCTATCACACTCTCTCACTCTCTCTTACTCCCCCTCTCTCCCTCCCCCTCTCTCTCCCTCTCTCTATCAATCGATCTCTCTAGGCTGTATTTATTCAGTTTGGAATGTAAATCTTATAACTCCTACAATACTATTTTTACAGTAAATGTAGAGAACTTTTTTTCGCTGAATATGGTTGCCTAGCAAAATGTGTGATTTCGTTGTTTTTTTCTCTAGAGCGCAGCACAAGGTTATTGTTCTTGAATCGACTGACTATTTAGTTGAGATACCAGATGTTCTACCAAATAGAGAAAAGTAGTAAAAATGCTATGTTGTTTCGTATGTACATAGTTTTCAATCAAAGCAACGATTTGTTTTTATTTGAATCTGTTGCAGAGCAGTTTTGTATGTTCAAAAATCAGATGAAGCTCAGAGTCTACTCCAAACGTTTCCATGTTCTTAAAAAAATATATTTTCTGATCGCTTCAATCCACGTCACTGCCTGAAATATTGCCAGTTCTTCTGTTTTTCATTTCCCCACTCCTGAGGTACTAGTCCTTCTGACGCAATTCCATGTGGTTCAATGTATAAAAAACTGTTTTTCAGTATCACTAATACTTCACTTTTTTATTAATAGATTTATTCTTCATTATTAGCACGTTGAAGTATGTTAGTATACATTAGAAATATGGATAAACTGAAAAATTCAGTCACTCCTTTTCAAATTCAGGACTTCAAAATTATGACAGCTTATTAACATTAACAGCACGAAGAGATACAGTGAAGTTGCATTCACACTCTTGGCGGAAATTGATTAATATCTTTTTGAAATATATTGTACAAAATGTATTTGAATATTCCGTTTTGAGAAATAATTTTCTTTAATTTTTTTTCTGGAAATTAACATTTCTGGATCACGCGAACACGTTAGTCGACTGTGTCTCCCACAGCCTCCATGAAGCGAAGTGTCTGGTCTTTTCCAGTGCCAGTGTGCTGTTTTCGACCGCTCTTCCTGCGTCCATTTTCGCGCCGTAAACGTCCCCTCAGCTCGTCCCGCACTCGCCCAGCCGCCCTCCCGTTTCCTCCCTACTTCGGTCGTCGATGTCCCGTCGCCCCGCCCTCCGGCTCCAGGCTAGCTTCAATTCCGCCTTCGGGCCCTGCGCGCCCCCCACGCTCCCTGCATCCGGCGCCCATGCGCCCAGGCGCAACAGGCTGCGAAGGGGCAATTTTCGCATCTATTGTTCCAGAATAATGAAGTTTAGCTGTTTGGAAGGACATGAGACGTTTATGTAATTTGAAAATATAGAAAGTTATACATTTTTCTATATTTTGTAACTGGAATACGTTTGCAGTAATTTGTAAACGATTTTCATTGAATTTTCAAGTATTTGTCATTTATGATTTTGTTAAAATCTATTATTTTTTACCCCTTTCTTAAAAAACGATTTCCCTAGTTGTTAATCCCCCCTTCTGAAAATGAGAAAATTTATTTTTGAACTCTTGCTTAGGGAATTAATGTTTTAATAAATTCTATTACATTCTATACATTCTAATTATGGATTACCACAAGCGTTTTGCTACCACAACTAAATTCATTGAAACAAAAATTTACTGAAATACTTCACATAATGGCACATATCACCAATTCATTTTTTTAAAATATACTTTCAAAAACAGTAGACGCTATTAACTAAATCTGGGAAGAGTATTGTATGATAAACATTGTTATTAAACACTGAAAAAATACTGAAATTTTCGAATTATTACACTAAAAAAGACTACTGATGCAATAATAGAATTGCGATCAATTTTGTATTTTAGTATCAATTACACTAATTGTAATCAGCTGCTCTTGACATTTCTTGAACGTTAGCTGCCTTTATATCTTCTAATTCAATTTCCGGCCACTAGATACCCGTTCTCCCGCACGTACCCTCGTCCTGTTCCAGCACATTGTCTCCTGCTCGCCAGCGCCCGTTCGGCCATTTCGCCGCCTCCGCCTCCGCCTCTGCCTCTTCCCCCAGACAGGCCCTGGGAGCTCGCGCGTGGGCCGGACAGCAAGTCAAAGGCGAAATTAACGAAACATCGTTAGTCCAGGCGCGATCCGCCCTCCGCCGGGCCGAGGGCCGGCCGGTCGCCGGAGCGTGGGAGCGTGCGGGTGTGAGACTTTGACCGAAAGTCCCCGCGTGACCCGGCGGGCGCGCTGCGTTTCGTTTTATGTTGCTGACGCGGGAACGCTCTCCAACACCGGAGTCGTAAATGAAAGCGACAGATATAGTACGCATTTCTGCTCGACTAGGGGCGCTGCGCAGCGAGGTTTGGGGCGAAAAAGTGCGCAGCGATTTGTCAATGTGAGTTTGCGTCCTTTTTCTGGGAAATACGATTTGTTTTGATTTGCGGTGGTAAGTAGGCTTAAATACAAGCTGAAGACAACAATGACCTTAATTTATTTCTGTACCTGATAATTAGATATTTTTTTAAAAAATTCAACATTTGGCTTAAGAAGGTTACTACTAACATTTTCGGTTAATGATTAGAGAATAATGAAGACGATGCATTAAAATTTAAACTAGTGTTTTTACAACAGCACATACTTTTCTTGCATTATTTGCTATGCAATGTTATGTTACAACATTAACCTGCTAAAGTGTCTCGACCCGCAAACATTTCTTCTCTGGGCTGGAATTCGAACTCAGGTTGTTAAAGTCAGCACTCACTGTGACATTAACCGTACGCCACCGGTTTCACAGGTGAATCAAATTTTCTCAGTGTTTAAAAAAATTGAACATTTAAATTTGCAATTTTCAAAAATCAAGTAATTTTCATTTACATGATTTCAATGTCTAGTTTTAAAGAACAGATTCCATTAAGAAAATAATCTCTTTCATCTGAGGCAAGGCAAAATACCTTACGGGATTTTTGGAATTTGTGAAGCAAAACATTAATGTCAAATACCAAGCGGCATATGATAAATTGCGCAATGACGCAAATTAAAATGAGCGATTGATAACGTAACGATTGTTAGAAAATCCGAAATTAGTTAGGTTAAATAAATTTTGGACAGTGTAAGATTTTTTTCGAAAATAGCGAAGAGCAGATAAATAATATAGGGGAAGAAGACGCTTGTTGATAGGGGACAAAAGACGCTTGATATGTGGTTACGGTGCGACAAGAGCTCATCGATGAACAAGAATAATAATCAAACAAGTGAACTGATTAAGTCAGATAAGAAGTGAAAGCGCACAATTTTAGACAGATCTATGCCGGAATTTGTAGAGGAAGGATTGATAGCCGTCAGGATGATGAGTAAAAGTAATTGACTATTAGACTGATTAGTAATTTATTCGTAATTGATTCGTGTTAAATAGAAAATGGACATCTGATCCGCGAGTATGAAACTATAGGGAAAACAATGAAACATCCTAATTTATTAGTGAAAAATAGAAATATTCGTGAAATATTCAGGTCGCGAATGGTAGAAAAACTCTAAAATCTAAATTCAGTGTTGTAATGAGAAGAGCTCCAGATTAAATTATGAAACAATGGCTGATTTCGTTGATTTAGTTTACAACGCCAAGAATGCTGAAAAAACCTTCAAAAGGGAAGTTTAGACAATAAGTAGCAGAAAGACTTTATCAAAAAGATTCTATCAAGGCCAAGTTATGTTTAGTTAAAAGATAATATTAAGAGATAAAATGAATTGTTATTTTTTTATAGAGATTCGACATCAAATAGATAATCATTACAGAAATATAATGAAATATTATTGAACGTTAAAACCAATAGAAATTGAAATACATGAAATTTGGTAGACCTCACCCAATGTCGGTGGCAATACAGTAACAAATTTAAAAATCGTTTAATTTTTGAATAAGAATAGTAATGAATATTTCCTAACAAATTTAAATTATTCATCATCCGAATACTCGTATGAGTGGTATCTTCTAGCCTCTGGGAAAGTAAAAGGACAGTACCCTGAGAGAACGTAAATATGTTGACGCCCAAAAAGTAAATAAAAACTAGAGCTAGTCACTCCAGTAGATTTAATTATAAAATAAATTATATGCGCAAACTATAATGTGTTTAAATTATAAAGAAAGAGAAAATGTATGAAAGAAAAATTGAGTTACTACAATAGCATGACTAAAGGTGGGCAAGGATCTATATATAGAGAGAGAGATTTTCGCCGAAAATAGGACCTGCTCCATTTAATTATACAGTGTCCCAACAACTATGGGCCACCTCCATAATTTCTAAACGATTCACGATATCTAAGTGCGGTTTTCTCTCAACAATGTTAGAATTTACTGGAACGGTCCAATGTTGGTGGAACCTGTGTGATTTATGTACATCTTATTTAAGTGTCATATCATATAAATGTCTTTGTTACTTTTTTGGTTGAAACCACTTTTTCTCTTTCTCGTATAATTTTACTCATTTGCGCTGGTGTTAGAACACCATTTATTTATTTCTCCTTGTCATCCAGAATTGGATCAAGTCACTTCCCGTACTCATCAAACAGAACTCACACATAAACTAGACTTCAATATGAAACCCATATACGGAAGAAAATACAGACCATTCATGGGAGTCAAATCATTTATTTCATTGATTGTATTATGTTACATTAAAAGGAAATTAATCTTCTGGGAGACAAGCAACTTTACATGTTCTAAACAAACTAAAATTTGTTCCGACGCAACAAAGATCCTGAGATAATGATAATCTCTTTTTTGATTATTTAACGTGTTTTACGATACTAAATAACTAACGGCTTATGAGCTTCTTGTGTTACGATTATTATGAGTCAGATCAATCAAACCAGATTAGCAATGGAGATAACTAGGGGAAGTTGTGACTGTCAAGTACAGGTTTGTCGACAAAATATGCCTTGGCGTTGCCTGTAGGTTCAGGTGATGGCTTCAAATATTTTGTCCTGATTCATACACATTAATTGATTCCGTGGAAAATAAACGTTAAAGAAGATGATCGCTTTGTATACTTAATATTTTATAAATCCTCTTAATGTCTATTTAAAGTAGTTTTCATTACCTTTTAACATATATTCTTGTCCTTTTATTCACTGTTTCATTTTCAGTCAGTTCTCTGCCTCTCAGATTATGTTTGGCTCTGTGGTAACTACTGGCAATACCTCAACTTCTTCATTGGGAACTTCCTTGCCCCGTTGGCTTGATTAGCATGCTTCCCTTCTAATGCTCATCTCGCAACACGCAAATACAACGACGCGTCTCAAATGAGCATTCATGGTGTGCTTTTTACAGCCGCGAAATGGAATGGAAGGGTGGGAGTCAGCGCGACCGACGACGCATGGCCCCTCTAAAGTCGCCCGAGATAAACTGCGGCATTTGCATGAATACATTTTATCGGTCTCTTCCCTGCTAGAGGTGGAATCCGAGGCACGGGGCTTCGCGGGCTCCGGAGGTCCAGTTGCTCTCGCCCCGAGCACTCGTAAACTTTTATCTCCGCGCGTCCGCTACACCGTGTTGCAGGCGCTGCGGTTATCGCAGGGCCTTCGCGGAAGCGACCTGCTCCCCATCGGCCCTCGCGCCTCGGGGATTCCCCGCGGGCGGTCGAGCTGGGTGCTTGGGAACTTCGGCCTTCTGCTCGTTACGGGCTGTCTTCCCTTCTCCGGCGCTCGAGGAAAAGACTTGCCATCGACTTGGTGCAAGAAATGGCATCGCTGCGATTACGTGGACTACCTGTATGTGTTAGTATTTGCGCAAGATAGAGACTATCAATGTTTCGTACATCATTAACATTAAGCGAACTATAAGTTTGGAATTCCTGCTAATGAAATACTTTTTGCAAAATATTTCTTCCATCGAAATTTGAATCGTTCCTTTTATATCGATCTAATTAAAAAATTCCACTATTATATGATATTCGAAGTGCGTGCGTTTCTGAGTAAATAGAAAATACATATTTTTTGAAAGTTTCTTCAGTTGAATATCACTATTTATATTTTGAAGTTAGTAGATTCCGAATCAGCTCAACGAATAAAGCATGTATTAAGAAAGCTTCTGTAGTCGATTTCTACTTTGAAGTCCGCAACATGGCTCTGAGATCCGAATATACAGAAAACTCTCTAAACGGACAGACAAGGGACACAAAATAACCCGCTGAAAATAGGTGTCCGCAGTAGAGAGATTTTGACTAACCAGCGCCACTTATTCCATGACTTTTTCATGTACTAGTGGTAAACAAGCCCATGCATTTATAAAGTGACACAAGTAAAAAAAAAATGTTTGCAGGAAATTTAAATATCACTACCACGTGAGCTTAACAAAGCACCATTATCTAAGTATTCATATTTCAAAACTGTATTGACACTAAAAAAATTATTCACTGTTCATATTGCATGTTTCGAGGCTGGCAAACAAAACATACCTTAATATAAAATGTGTTATTTTTTATTGAATACACAAATGACTGATTTTCTTGAGTTGGACACTTAAGGTTTTCAACTGATTTAAATAATATATCTCAAATTTGGTTGTGAATAAGAATTAAGTCGCTTGGACATCTTTACGTGATAATAATTTTAACTATATTATTTTGGTAAAAAGTGTTACTACGGTACATCGTTTTCACACCTGACTTACACATTTTCGATGTATTTTATTCCTGGTGACATAATGCTCGTGATGATTGGAGAGATCGTGATATACTCGTAATCATTGGAGAGGGATTTTGCTCGCGGTCCTCTTTAATTGTTATAACTATTGGTACAGGTAGGGGGAAAGTATAGGATATAAGGGATAATAATAAAATATCGTAAATCGACAACACTAATATGAAAATCAAGAAGCAATTAAACTGAGGTATTAAGGGAAACTAAGATTTAAAAGAAACTAAGATTTCAATTTTGGCTATGAATTTGTTTATTAATTGATTTTATCTGAGATATTATGTTTAATTAAAGTCAACAAACGTAAAATGATTTTCTTTTTCATACTTCTGTGCGCAAAAACACAAGGAAACAGTCTAGATAAAGGGGTGTTGTGAACATATCAAGTATTAGACAATTAAACTCTTTTAGCAGCAAAGTTGGAAAGCTATACCAAATAGTTGAGTAACTTTTGTCTGCTAACACTTTAACAGTGCGAGCACATATCAACTACATTCGTGTCGTATGTACTTGAAGTACATAGCAAAGTGCATTAAGCACAAAAAGATGCGGACTGCAAGGGGTGGGGCGGATTACTGCATTTGCACCCCGTTATCCGGAACAGGATGTAATGGGAAACAAAGTATCGTATAATTCTCGAGGCCTCTCTCGGAAACTCATCCCAGAAGCGAATCTTCCGCCTAATGCGCGTGTGAGGTCGGGCGCGCGAACAAAATATGCAGCCAACTTTAGCGTAACGCAAGGCGAAAAACCGACGTGTCACCAAGAGAAGACAGTATTTATTACTGGCTTTCGCGTTCCACACTTAAAGAATGTGTGCTTATCAGTATCTAATAACTAGTTCGCTTTACTTTATTTTTGAAAGAAACATGTGAGTAATTTGTGCTTATATTATATTTATTTTGTAATGTGAAGGACGATGATTTATGTGCATTGCAGATATTGAAGAATCTTTTGCACATCAAAAGATAAACAACATTTTTTTTAAATTTGAATCTTTAAACTCTGACCTCAACTTAAGTTGACAAGTTCACAAGGTGACAAGACATATATAATCAAGGAAGTGTATCAATAAATGGCAATGAAATCTAAACTTCTTGTAAAAACGTTTTCATTACATCCATATATTCTTTTACATTAAAAATACAATTTGAGTACACAGAAAACCAAATTTAACCCAGAAAGCTTGATATTTATGTCGTTTTCCTAAACAAACCAGATACCAACTAGAGCTCACTGTTCAGAGCAAAACGCAGGGAAGTAACGTAATTTATTTTCCCTGGTGGCGTGCATTAAACCCAGCAGCTTCATCTGACGATATTTTATCCTAGGCTTTGATAGGACACCATGCTAGCTTCGTGTTTGTTTAATTAAATACAGCGTATTTTAAAACCGCCCTGTAATGACAGGCTTCATTTCATTAGGATTATCACTTAACGATGGCAACCGGCATAAACCCTTCCTGAGGCGCGATCACAGTGCACAGCTCTGCGCGCTCGTGCCCATGGTCAGGGGTCGACACACTTCCCATCAGGGGGTCACGCAAAGCATTGAGGAGCGGGTGGTTAATTACAAACACAGCTCGCTATAGGTTGTGTTCGAAAAAATTCGAAAGGGGAATCGAGTCCAAACAACTTGCAGCTAGCATTTTTAATCAGTTTGGAGATGCGAGAATGTAAATGGAATTTCCAATAATACTGATTAGTGATTACAGGTCGAGAGGGTAGGATGATTTCAGGCCGAAGTATTTAAGCACACACTATTGTTTATATTTCTTCGTATCCGTGGTAACTAGAAATTTTCACAATATTACGTATACTAATTTTATATAGTATTAATTACAAATATTTTGTGCATACACACCAAGGTGACAGTACACAAGGTAACACTTAAACTTATTGATGTTTACAAGCAATTGATGGATTTTACAGATTTGTAGTTGATGTTGACAATTTTTAGTTTTGGATGGCACGTTTTATTAATTTGAATTGCCTTTGACTTCCATAGATTTACGAATATCGAAAGTCTCATGGAAAAGAACGTAAGTTTCTAAATTTCAAATTCTTATCATCAAATGTTCTCGTTATCTATAAATAGATAAGATGTCATTTTGAAAAGTACACTTTAGAAAATTTAAAATTACTGACAAAAGACACTGGGATTAAGAAAACTGCTGAGACAGTTCACGGTATAAAAACACGTTTGAAGAGCAGTATTTTCTCTTTCTCAACCGTTTTAAATGTCTTGCAACCCTCCAAAATTGGAATGGAACAACGCTAATAACAATCATGTTTTGTTTGTTAATTTTGTTTTGTGAAACTTATATTAGAAGAAATTCTCAAACACACAAATCGCAAACATTCGTTCTAGTGCATGTCAATGATATGCATTTATATTATATTTTCGTAGCTGTAACTGCCAGCAAAAGAGAAAAAGGATGTACTTACAACTTAGTAAAATACGAAACGTTTCTTATTTAATTTATACAATGGCTGAATAAATGTTAAAAAATCAAATTGGGGGAGGATGCTAATAAATTTTTTTCTGAATCAACGTGTTAACAATATTGTGCGCTCATATTTCTCCTTGGAAAACGTGAAATGAAAGTTGTGGCTGGCCACATGTGGGAATCGAGCGACACTTTACCGACCCCTAGTGTGTGGTGAACGAACTGCCCCGGAACCCGTTGATCACGCTTCAGTCATTAAATACTTGCCTTAATCACTTTTTATGCTGGCCCGTCCAATATGTTCCGCCAGCTTACGCGATAATCCCGCATTTGTGTAACTCGCGCCGCCTCTCTTCCGGGCCCTTTTGTCCCCGTTTTATGGGATTTCATACTTTTATTAGATCACAGTTACCGGATGCGAGGGTAATAAAGCGCGCCTTGGGGGGGGGGAAGGGGGGCGGGGTCCGGTGCCTTGCCAGCCGGCGACCCGGGTGAGCCGCTCTGCCACGCGGGGGCGTGCGTTGACGTCGACAGGCGACCCCAGGGCGATGGCTGCCCGGCAGCACGCGGTCACGGCGCGCCCTTCAAGGGTCGTAACGTCGCTGACAAACATTGGTGGGCGAGCGGGGAAAGAGAGTTAATGATAATTTACGATGCTCATTCTAGATGTGGAAGCAGGATCTAGGAAGACGGGGCGTAGTCTGGGTGATGGAATGAAGAGGAGGGAAAATAATGCCTCATTGAGGATATTTCTCGGGAGCTGCCGGTAACCATAAATCTGGTGCGAAATGATTCCTCACAACGGTTGATAAGCTGAACGAATTCATAATTCCGTATTTTAATTTTAAAACTGATAGGAATTTTATATATTTTAAATTGTATATTGGATGGATGGAACGACAAATAGATGTATACAGATATAAAGTTTAAACAAATACATTTAATTTAACTCTGACCAACCACGACAAAACATTTTAATACTCGTTATACTTTAAACAAATTAGTGCAGCCAAAGCGGAGACGGTTGCGAAGTTTCTTTAAAATTTAACTTATTTTATTTGGAAAATTACTTCCGACCTCATCGCGGCGTTGCTAAGATTGTCGCCTTCAAGATATTGGTATATCTGAAATGGTGATAAATGCTGCCTTGTCTAATATGGAAATTTCCAACAGTGGCAATTCATTGTGGTGATGGATAATGAACATAACAAAGATAATAAAAAATGAAAATACAGTTTTTAGTAGAACAAAATTAACAAACAAAAGAATATGAAAATATGTACTACAAAATTATGAAGAAAAGGGGCCTCAGTTTTATAGGTTGCATCACATTCTTCATTGTAATAAATGTGTGATGTTTGACATAAATAACCATTTACTTTCTTTTACATTATTTTACTTTACTACTACTACATTACTTATTTATCTAAAACTATTCCTTGAATCAGCAACAATTGAACCACTGAAATAATACCTATAAGTGAAAAAATTGAATATTGACATTTTTTTTCTTTTTATAAAATAAAATTATGAATTCAATGAATAATTTGGTAGTTATACTTGGTAATTAATTATGTTGGCAGTGGTATATAAACAATATTTTATAGTTCTTTTCTTCCAATTTTAAAAATCACAATAGATTTCTTTCCACCCTAAATGTATATTATCGTTTAATTTAAAAAAAACAGCCACACAGAAAGGAAACATGAATGTAATTACAAATTGACTGGAAATAAACACTAATAAATGCACAGAAAGATAGAGGAAAACCCGGCGGAATCATACGAGATTTACAAGTGGCACCACGTCTCCTCCCTGTTTCAGGTACTTATCTCTTTAATAATCACTGTTATTCGGCTGGGATTAGTTCTTTGCCTACTATACGGCGTAATGCACATGACGCAGTAGTAAAATGCCTCCACCACGATGCGTTCTCCAAGTTTGCGTGGCATTTTTCCGAATGCCGATTTCTGTAGCGCTGCATCGAGCTCCACCAATAACCTGGAGGACTGAACTCGAATCGTCAATCGACTTGCGCTACGGTTCTCGTTTTCATAAAATCTGATTTATACCGTCAAACTCTGATTTTATTACTACTTAGGTTATGAACGTCAAGCCAAATATGAAAAGAACAATTCAGGGTACATTCATACACTTGGTCTACCTACAACTTTAAGTTCCGTATTAGGTGCTTTGCCAAATGACTCGAGCTCGACGGGTAGTAACTACCAAACCTTTTTCTGTTTCGAAACGCGCTTATTCGTCAATCAAAATGCCGTATCACGTTTCTCAATGCGTCGTATATGAACACTTTCCGCATTTACTGCCATGAGGTCACAATACAAAACGAATGAACTATTTTCATCCTGTTTCCCGATCACTCCCATGCAACATCTGCTCGTAAATCAAAATTGACAGGAATTCCTTTACATCAAAACAGCCCCATTGTTATGCATTGTCGCGGTACCCATGATACACAGACTGCACAATCCCACCAAAGTTTCGTATAATGCTTGCGGATTCTCGTGCATTTACGCTCCGTTCTCGTCAGAGAGAATTACATATAAAGCGGGTTACAAAGCCAACCGGGAAAGCAACGCGGCAGTCCGAAAGTATTATATAATTATTAGAACCACAAAACATAGGGAAAAGTTCGCGTAAATAAAATAATTTAGAGCATTTCTTGTTTTGTGTGAAATTAGTATGACGAAGTTTCATTTTCGTTCTCTTGTCATTAAAGTTTGTATCGTGAACTTGTGTCCTAACCGCCTAAAAATTGCACGTGCTTTCAGAACCTACTTTACTTCCCAATGCTTCAAAATGACATCTTCATAAAACGTAAGATTCATATTTCTTCATAATTCTTTTTTATAAATTTCTACTTTTGCTTATACGGATTATAACGCGCAATAACAATGGAAAAGGGTAAATATTCCTTAAAAACGAAATTGTGATTTTTCAATACCCGTTTAAGATTTCACTGAATTCAACGATTTCAAA
The DNA here is from genome assembly GCA_038098605.1 of Gryllus longicercus. Classification (NCBI taxonomy): domain Eukaryota; kingdom Metazoa; phylum Arthropoda; class Insecta; order Orthoptera; family Gryllidae; genus Gryllus; species Gryllus longicercus. The sequence goes on from JAZDUA010000265.1 coordinate 1,486,551, forward strand.
AATGACTGTCTGTTTGCCTGCATTTCTGTGTGTTCGTCCGTTACTTCGTCAATAAAATACAGTATTGCGTAATATGTCCACTTTTTTAATATAAGATAAAATTTTTTAAAATATGTATCGTGTATCCGTGAACAGCCTTGTCCAACTTGAGATTCGGTGATTTTGAAACGTATTTTTACGTTTATAGTATTCGAACTACGAGGAATGGTATAAAATGCTGCAGGAAAAAAGATAGAATTTTTGACTGAAAAAAGGTTTTTTAAAAACTGTCATCGAAAAAATATTTTTTTATTGCTTATATAAATTTAGAAAATTACTCCCTCGTATATGCAGTGAAGTGAGGTCTTCATAAAGTGACTGGGCCTTGATAAAGAAAAAAAGTTTTTTACTAAACGCCTGTCCATCCCTCTGTGAAAAAATCAATCCACCCTATCATTAGTAGATTATTTTAAAAATTAATTACATAGTGATTTATCATTTGAATCTCTGCGAATCTGAAACAAATTGCTTCGGTGTAGTTTGTAACAATCCCCTAGAACACTTTTGAAATTTTCGACTGACGATAGCTTAGTTTTTGTTTTTGATTTTTGGGATTTTGTTGTTTTTTTTTTGCTTAGATAAATAGTTACTGTTTCACCTTTTACGACATATATGTTTAGACCCTTCCTTAACTCTAAGTAATTACATTTTTCCATCCTATTCATAAAATTGAATTGTAAAATATTACACTTTCCTTCATCAATTCACTTTCGCTGTGATATGCAAACTCCGCACCGCACAAGGTAAAAAGAAACCTACCCAGAAAATTTTTCGACCCATCGAAGACACAAACCGATGAGTCTTTTCTCATTCATCACCTCTTTATCTCCAAAATTGTTCTATATCTTACACTAGAATTTACACTAGAATTCCTTATTCTAGATAAATAGCTTGATCGATTTCAGCCGCTTTCCGGAGGATCATTCATGCAATCGACTGCTCTGATCGGTAGTTTTCCGTGGCTTCTCCGATCAACACCAGGCGAATCCTAGATCAGTACCCTAAGAAACGAACCACGGACCACGCGCTATTACTCCTTCCTCTTGTCTCTTTCTCACCTCTTAAACAGATTTACCTTAACATTCGGCGGCGATGGTGGAATGGTTAGTGTATCAGACTGTTATACCTCAAGTTGTAGGTTCAAACACGATCGAAAATGTGGATTTTTATAGGCGAAAAAATCCTTTGTACGCCTTCCTTCGGAGGGGAAGTAAAGCCGGCTGTCGCATGTTTCTAGATTTACTTGCATGTAAAAGATCCTCAAGTCTAAATGACGCCTCTGAGCTAAATTCAAATCACCAGTTTCTCGCCCAAGAAATACCTCTTTTCTCTGCTAGTTGGTTAAAGAAGCGTAGCGAAATTTGCGTGGTCAGACGGAAGAGCGGGCCTGATGGCCCGAGTCTTGACACGTAAATCAAGGCATCGATTAAAATCAATTCAACATGCACTATACTAAATCTCAACAACGAAAGTGCGAGATACACCGCCAGTCAGGCATAAAACATTCACTACACTAAAGGTATTAATTACTAATCACGTTGACAAGCCTGGAAACGTCAATAAACCAAAGTTTAATTTTTTGTATATGGAACATTTTTCAAACACCAACATTATTAAAATTAAATATGTTTAATGTAATATTTTATTTACAAATCAAACTAAAGAAAGCAATGAACGCTGATGAAAGTTTAGATGCACAAATTCAGGGCTCCGAAGTTTATTATTACCTACATTTGGGGTGAATACCAGAATTCGAAAGATTAGAACGCGAAAGGATGTAGGTATTGTAATGGCTTAAAGGCCTTCGGCCTAGCCACATAGGATCAAGTAAGCTAATTTGTTTGTAATAATTACCTATTAAATAAATAAATAATATACATATACACAAAACAGGCAATTTTACCTATATGTGGGTTGTTGAATATTTTATAAAATAGTCTTGGTGTTCTGTGTTGCGAGAAGTTTGCTGAATGATGATTTACAAACGATAAATGAAATATTAGATGTTCATAATCTGCAGTTATTATCATTTTACCCAATAGTTTAAAATTATACAAGCAGCTATGTGCTTTGTTGTTGTAAGACTAGTTCATTATTTTTTTATTTATAAAGTTAAGTTTGTAAGGAATGTTATCTCCGAAGGAGACTGATGCTACATGTAACAAAATGGAAAAATTAATATGAAATCTTGAGGATAAAACTTTGCTTTACAAAATCAACTTGCTTCAAAAGGAGTAGAATTTACTCTAATTTATGAGAACACCTGTCTAATGAGATTTGTATTGATAAACCGTTTCTACAACAGTTTAACATGTATGTTTCTCGATTAATTAATACTTTCTCTATTAGTAGTTACCATATAGTGTACCGATCATTCCACAACATCAGAGAAATGGAAAATATTTTTCGATGTTTATCTCTCGTTCTGGAGTGATTGCCCGTATTGCTACTAACATAGTAATTTTAGTGAACACGTCTTAATCGAGCATCAAACCTTTTTCCAGCGTATAAATGTAAGTGTATTAATTATATTCAAATAAAATAATGTGTGGGGAAACAGAAATGTAATGTGTGAAATTGTGTATATTTTTTTACATTGAAAGCCCACAAATCCATTTTCCCCCCATTCGAATTAGTCCTTGCTTGTTATATGCCATCCATATTATTGACGTTAAACATTTTATTCCATGTATTTGGATTTCGTATGACACCTAAAGTAAGTTGAGCAGAAATGATTAATTTCCACATCTCTAAATCCGAAAAATAAAATGCACGTCATTTCCAATCTCAGCAGGGGGAGATTGCGCAACCCTCCTCCATTACATGCAGCGCATTTCCGAACTGTTACACGCAAGTTACGTAGCCAATGAGCGAGCAGACCTCGCCTCGGGGACTAAGGCTGCGCGCTGGCGGCAGCTTGCCGTGACCCGTAGAGTGCCAACAGCTGTGCAAACTACCCGAGAGGTCCGCGAGCGGCGTGGGAGAGGTGGTTGGGAGGGGAGGGGAGGAGATGGTCGTGGGGCAGGAAGGGAGGAGGGGGCGGGCTCGGGAGGCAAGGTGGGCGCGGGGCGGGGTATAACAGGGAATGGCGGAATAGATTGGCGGGCATTGCGGAGCGTGACAGGGTGGGCCGGAGAGTTTGTGCTGTGAGGCAGCGCCGGGGCGACGCGGGGCGGGGCCGGTAGAGCGGGGAGGCTCGGGGCGGTGCGCTGCAGCGGGGAGTGGCGCGGGGGCGGCGCAGGGTGGGAGGGATTGGGCGGCAAGGAAACGGGCGGCGGGGAGCGGGGTGATGAGTGGCGGGAAAGGACGCGGGGGCGGCGCGGGGCGGCGTGGGGCGGTGCAGGGCGGGGAGATGTTCGTGTGGCGCGGGCGGCGCGGAGTGGAGCAGCACGGGGCGGGGAGCGGGGCGGGACAGGGCGGGCGGGTTTTGAGCGGGATGGGAGGCAAGGAGACGGGCGGCGGGGAGCGGGGTGACGATTGGCGGGAAAGGACGCGGGGGCAGCGCGGGGCAGCTCGGGCGGCGCGGGGCGGCGCGGGGCGGCGCGGGGCGGCGCGGGGCGGCGCGGGGCGGCGCGGGGCGGCGCGGGGCGGCGCGGGGCGGCGGGGAGTTGTTCGGGTGGCGCGGGCGACGCGGAGTGGAGTAGCACGGGACGGGGGCGGGGCGGGACAGGGCGGGGCGGGGTTGAGCGGGATGGGGAGGCAAGGAGACGGGCGGCGGGGAGCGGGGTGACGAGTGGAGGTAAAGGACGCGGGGCGGCGCGGGGCGACGTGGGGCGGTACAGGGCAGCGGGGAGTTGTTCGGGTGGCGCGGGCGCCGCGGAGTGAGGCAGCACGGGCCGGGCGGCGGGGAGCGGGGCGGGGCGGGGCAGGGCGTGTGGTGCGGTGTTTCGAGGGCGCCCCCGCGTGATAGGCGATTCCCCGCCAGAGGGCGGCTTACGGGCCCCGGCGCGGATCGTGCGATGTAATGGGAGAGGAGTGGAGTGTGAGATGCAGCGCCGGCGCCACCGCTGCCGGCGGGAAGCTTTCGCCGGCGTTGACAATGCGGTGGGGGCCGAGAAGGGTAAGCAGCGGGTGGAATCACAGGGAACGGAGGAAGGGGGACGGACGTTTACAGAAAGGTGATTTGAGTACGAAGGTAAAAGCAAGAGACTTACAAAATTGGGAGACAGCCAGACGATGCTGTACAGAAGAACGTAATATGAATCAAGGTAAACACGTAGAAATAAAAAAGGGAGAACTTTAAAGGAGTTACGATCAAGAGATAAGGGCTGGTAGAAATATTGCTAAGAATAAAAGGTGGTCAAAATTAGTAGAGATAATTATTGTGCAGATGAGAATTGAGCATCAAGAGCCATGATAGCTACTCTGTTTATACTGTATGTGTTGAAGAAAACGAAACTTGTAAATGCCTATAGTAATTAGAAATTAGAAGGGAGGAAAACAACGAAACTACCGCTAGCAAGAAAATAATACGAAGCAATCTAAATATGGTCACTCTGTGCAAGAATTATAGAGATTAGAGATTATGTGGAAATTGTGATCACTGCTGTCACATTTAGAGGACTGCAAAATTAGGGGACGATGAACTTTATATGGAAATGATAAATGTCTGCAGATTAAAGAAAGCTTCATGAATTCCCGAAAGTGAAACAAAGCCCAAGAGATAAAGAAGCCTGCGCACCTTAGCACATCGGGAAGGTGGATGTTGCCGGCCCAGGGCAACTCCTTTGGCGACGGCAAGGGGGCAGATTGTAGACGCGGCGGCGATGGCAACAGCGCGGGGTGCAAGGCTTGGCGGAGCGAGGCGCGGCTGAGCGGGGCGGGGCGGGAAAATGGCTGTGGGTGCGCGCGAGCGAGCAGCCTCGGGGCCGCTGGAGATTGGGCAATTTCGCCCCGAGCCGCGCCCCAGCCGCCGAGCCGATCAGGATTTCGTGCGAACGCGGTGATTGCTCCAGCAGCCCTGCAGCCGCCGCCGCCGCCGCCGCCGCCGCCCCCCCCCTTCGCCGCTACCTGCCGCCGACGCTCCGTCTGCCCCGGCGGCGTCGGCGTCAACGTCGCACCTCACTCGTTCACGTATGTGCCTCCCACGCCCCTCTCGCTCTTTCTCCCTCTCGCTCTTCCCCTCTCACTCCTTCTCTCTCTACCTCTCTCTCTCCCCCTATCTCTCACCCTCTCTCTCCCCCCTCTCTCCCCCTCTCTCTCCCCCTCTCTCTCCCCCTCTCTCTCCCCCTCTCTCTCCCCCTCTCTCTCCCCCTCTCTCTCACCCTCTCCCTCACCCTCTCCCCCCTCGCTCTCCCTCTCTCTTCCCCTCGCTCTACCTCTCTGTCCCTCTCTCTCCCCTCTCCCTCTCTCTCCCTCTCTCTCCCTCTCCCTCTCTCTCACCTCTCCCTGTCTCTCTACCTCTCCCTCTCTCTCCCTCTCCCTGTCTCTCTACCTCTCCCTTTCTCTCGCTCTCTCTCTCATCCTCTCGCTCTCGATTATGTGCTGGATATTCGAGCCCAATACACCAAATGCCAAGTTCTGACAAGGTCAGTTTCAGTCAAGGACTTTCTACTTATCGTGTGATAAATCTTGCATAACTTGTGAGGTAATTCTCCAGTAAACACAAAATATCTTGAATTGTATTACTTTGTATGATTTTCTAAACTCAATGCTTTGTAGTCAACACATGCCCATCTCGGTTCCAGAATCAATAGAAAAATAATAAATTCTACATTGAATCAGTTTACAATTGCAAAATCTTCTGTGAACTTAATTCTATCATCCAAGAAATTTTTACAACCATTCTCATCTTCACATTTTCTTGTAATTTACCATCCCAAGAAATCTGAAACTCACGTGCTCTTTCGCGAGATTGGTTTTGGATGTCGCACTATGATTTTACTAATTCCGAGCATTACAAATTCCGCTCCCCTGCGAAATGTTTTTTTTATTCATATTATTTTAAACCTTCGATGCTCTTGACACAAAAATAAATACGATACAGTTTTAAATTAAGTTTCAAACCCATACAACTCAGCCCATCATCGCACCATAAATAACTTAAAAGATAATATTGCGCCCTTTTTATGCCCGGCTTGCTCCGACCCTCGCTCGATGGATCTGGAGAGAGCACTGCTAATTGGCTTCCGCCTGTGTCCCTCTCTACCTTTCTCGGTTCTCCTCGTTCGCTGTCTCTGCCCTCCTCAGCTTCCGGTTCCGGTCCTGTGGTCCTTGGGATTAGAAGGCTCAGCGGGAGAAGTCGCATCCACGGCGCCCAGTCAGCGTAAAAAAAAAAAAAAAAAGACTTGCTAAGTCTGGGAGCGGACGCGCTCGCTGGCAATTAAAGAAACCACACGCGGGAGAATATGAAGATGTATAATTTGATTTTCCACGGTGTTTCTACTTTTTGATTATGTTCTAATCTATTTCATTAATGTATTTCCGTCTCTCAAAGACTTTTTGATAATATTGTATTTCGGAGAAATAAATTACGTAGGACAAATTTAGATTATATTGCTTCCCGAAATGTCAATCCCTGTTTGTGCATTTGTGTTTTTGACATAAACACATCGGTTAAATGTTCTACAATTTATCAGACTTAAGTATATCTTTTATTCAACGCCATTTAGAATAGAGAATTTGTTATAGCTTTCTATTTCCTTTACTGAGACCAAAAATATTGGAGAAAATTAAAGAAACCTTACAAACCTAGATATAATGGACTTGATCAATAAAAAGTGCAAAGGTTTAAAGAAACATAAATTAATAAAACATTTTTCAGAAATGACTCTTCAACTTAATAAAACTTACATTATTAAATAAATTACGCTTCTGTTGAAATTGTGTCATTTCTTGTTGACATTTTAATATCAACCTTGTATTATTGCATGAACAGATATCTCAATTTTGTTATGTATAATTAGGAACATAATCATAGTCTTCCGTTCACAAAATTGAATTCAATCTGACACACGTAGATAAAGCGTTTTAAATTCTTACATCAGCCTATGAAATGAATGCCGACCGAATGGAATATTTCTCATTTACCCTTCTTAAATTAATATCATGTATTTAATATATTTGTAACATTTTAATAGATATTTTCACTAAAATCTCATTTTCTTTTCAGGTAAGAATGCTTTGGCCAACTTCTCAGCTATCGTGACTTCAACTCCTAGTCGTGCTATTCACGGTAAGAGAGACTGCAGCAGAATGCTACAATGCACTGGGTTAAATTAACTCATAGAAACGAGTAGTTTCTGCGGAGAGTCCTTCATAACTCTATTAGTGTTCATGTGTAGTTCACTGTTATGAGTCACGACACACAAGTTTAATTTCCTGCATTTCTTCGACGCTATAAACTACTGTCTAACATAATCATACAAGTTTGTCATGTTAATTTACTTGTGCGTCCCTGCACAGGACCCCTCCTTCCACCAGTATATTGCCACCGGCTTAATTGTACTGTTTTACTGCAGTCTCAATTCATTAACCTCGTTACAAAACTACTCCTGCATTCTTATTACTTTTACTTTCATATATCATAGTGTGGCATTTTGTTGAAATATTTTTATAGTATGTAAATTTATATTTAATATTGTTTTATTTTAATACCTCTTAGAAAATGTCAATATAATACTTGCTGCATAGCTTGCTCTAATACGAGTATGAAGAAAATATTTTCAATATATTTAATAACTGTGTTAGAGCTCGCAGCACTACACATTGCATGTATGTTGTTCATGACTGTAATTGAATATCGATCTTCTTCATAATCGAATGAATCAATTCCGTTGTTGTTAACGGAGCAAAATTTTAAACTTCAACCATAGCGGCTTTCCCTTTTGAACACATACGCGTAATTGAATTATGAAGCAAGAAGACAGTATAAATGTGAATAAAACGTAAAGTTTTCTGTTCTTCTAAAAATGGGAGCTTTCACCAACCGGCAAAATTAAATATAAAATGATTGCAACAAACTATATAAAATGAAATAAACTAAGATTGTGATACATTTTAATGTTTTTAGTAAATTTATTTACGCACTAGTATGATTATCTTAGCATTCGAATTAATGATTTATTTTGTGAGGTAGCTTTATAGTTGTTTGTAAACAAAATCTCAGAATCACTGCTTTGACCTTTTCATTATCTAAATTGCTTTACGATAAGACTAGTGACATATTCAGAGGTACCATATTTTACATGAGAGCAAAATAAAATTGATATTTTGTATTTTCTAAACAGAAAATGTTTAACTTCAGATACAGAAATTCTAAATATGGAAACTCTTTACTGGATTACTAATGATTAAAAAATACTGATTTGAAATGATTACTACTGATTTTAAAAAAGTACCTGAGGGCTTTTCAACCCTTTTTATTTCTTGAGATGTTTTTCCTAATTTAATAATTTTAAAATCAAAGAATCATTTATGTAACTTGTGACTGTAATTTTCTATCTTAGTCGTTTTAAACTTCCTAAGTTAGAGTAAAAAAGTTGTTTTATAGAAAAAATTGAGGCTTTCTTGAAAATATTGCTTAAAACCTTCTCGAGCCAGAAATTTACATTTTTATGTATGTTGGAACGTCATTATTTTTGTCGAGTACCCTTAGTATTTTTATATGGGCTTCACTATTACACCATAATAGACAAATGTTTTATTATAACAGAAGATCCTTGAAAAAGTGATAAAATCTACGCGAGGATGAGATAATTTAGAAATATCGAAAAAAATACTATCTACGACGCAGACATTCGTCAAATATACGTGTACTTGTGAAATATGACAATCGAGTCAATTTAATACTTCTGCCAAATAAAACAGAAATCTACATGAAGCAATCCTTTCTCAATAAAGCGTATTTCCGAAGAAAAATAAAGGAAAAAATAATTCTCTGGACAGAAATTACAAGCGGATTACGTTGTGTAATGAACGGATTTCATGCAACAGATTTTTCATTTAAAAAGCCGGCTCGCGGAACGTATTTCGGCCAACGCGGGTAGAAAAATGGAAGAAGGACTATTCTCGCCAGTAAATTACGTCTAATATGCATTAAATGTGACATTTATGAGCGCCGGGACTCGGCCAGCACGTTGTCAATTTTTTTTCAGAAGAGAAACCAACACCCTCGAACCAATCGCACAACACAGAGATTTTTTTTTACTGCGACGGTGTGACGCGTACCTTTGTGCAATCTTCACATCAGCGATTTTACGAGTGCGTAGCTTATCGGCGACGCATCGCCAAACATCGCCACTTGGCGCAGTGGTGCAATTCGTTGCAGCAACTGAAAGCTTTACGAGCGACGCTCATTGCGAACGAAAGAGTCGGCGTCCAATGAAGCAAAGACGGAACGACCCGGGAGTGAACTCCAACGCGGCCCCGTAATTCACGCACGTCCGCTCACGCGCGGCGCTTTCCGCTGACAGACGCGCGTTCGCGATCCATAACGCGCACAATACACTAATACATTCCGAGGGTGGGCTGCCTGTACTTCATAATTTTTTTTAACAAGCGCTCGCCGCCTGTGTGGCAAACAGAGAGCGAAAATCACGCGCCGGCAGGAAAGAGACGTTAGCTGACACTCGAGGTGCCGTTGTGAAGGGTTGCCTCCGCGGAAATTAAAGCTCGTGAACGAGACAAAGGAATCACTCACCGGAGGGAAGCTCCTGTATCTTCCGTGCAGTGGTGCAACCACGTGGGAGGAGGAGGCTGGCGCATTTTGAAGGTGTCCACCGCTGAAGAGACAGGAATACGTAAAAGCAGTTAAGCAACCTTCATACTTTTTTTTATCTAAAAATCTCAATGGATAAGACACCCACTAACTTCGGTCGCTACTTCGGATCCTGTGTCCAAATTTCTGGTTAAAAAATCATTCACTACCGTGTAGTCTACCGTGAGTAATTGTTTAATAAGTGTTCCTTGGTCTCGAACTTACTCCGTTAACTTATAAAAACTCTTTTGATAAATCAAGATTGTAAAACTAACGTCGCAGCAGCAATCGACGATTTCTTGGCATCGATACAGCTCCTGTCACCACTAGAGAGACGTGGCTAGAGAGTCTACAAGAGACATTTTGCTTGAGCGCAGTCTGAAAACAAACCCTGTTTTATGGTAGCGTAGTGTTACAGGTATTCGCTCCCATTGACGTCACAAGGGGAAAGTGTGGGGACCAGAAAAATGAGTGTCTGACACTGACCTTGTAATTTCGGCAGGTCACCCACGTTTCCAAGTGTAAAACCCAAAATTAAAGAATGTCGAAACCAAGACTACAAAGAATGCGAAAACGTGGAAATGAATTATTTATTTCGCTTATATGAAAGTAAATGTATAGGTAATAAATGGGATTATCAGCCTGGAAGACTTCTCAAGTATATTGCTTACACAGTTCTACCACGCTACCGCACTTGGCACGTCACCTATTCCTTTCTCAAGAAGTAAAGCGAAGTCTTCAGAGGCAGTGCTCTAACCTCCGAATCAGCCTACCGCAAGCACAGGATGTTCAAACTTCCGGCGCTCAAGGTCGAGACGCTGCAGCGAGGGAGAGCGAGGAGATGGGACTCTCTGCAACACAGTGCCATGACTTCCTTCTAAACCCTTAGACGCTCCACGATTTTGCCCAATCTCGCCAGCTTACCCTCAGATCTGCAGTACACTATTCCTAAATGATCTCCCGAGTCTACAACAGCGCTCCTAGTCTAGCAAATGTGCATAAAGTCCAGATGAGGTACAAGCTGCGACGAAAATAGAAAATTACAAAAATACATTTGTACCAGCATCACTACTTCTGAGGTCAAAGTAGCAAATCAATTATGTATTATTAATATTACGATGAACACGATGTGTTTTATTGAAAATGGTACATTCTGAATTTTATAAGTATATGAAAACACATGCTACAGCACCACATCATACGACAAAGCTGTAACTGCCATGAATTTTATTTATTTATTTATTTATTTACTTATTTATTTATTTTTTTATTTATTTATTTATTTATTTATTTATTTATTTATTTATTTATTTATTTATTTATTTATTTATTTATTTATTTAAGGTCGCTTTTCATCATGGTAATTAGCAAGCTGAGATACTACTATCAAAACATCGATTTACATAATTAATAATTTATAATCATTTTTCGCTGAGTCTATCCTTAACAAAGAATAATTCTGACGCATTCCGATAGTGAGTTAAACAGTTATATCAATTTTACTTGTATGATTTTTCCCAATAGAACAGTTCCCGGACATTCAACCATATGGAATGCCATAGCAGCCTCGCGTTTATGATGCAGGAGATGCTCATTAGCCGGGTGGCGCGACTCCTGTTTGAACTCGTCCGACAGCCGCCCCCGCTGCGGCGCCCCACCCCGCCCCGCCCCGCCCCGCCCCGCCCCGCCCGCCCCGCCCGCCCCGCCCCGCCCCGCCCGCCCCGCCCCGCCCCGCCGCCCGCGCGTGTGCTCGCTCGCTGGCTCGCTCGCAAGCTGTCGCTGCGCGCGACGTGACGTGGACATACGTTTGTAGCTCGGAAGCTGCCGAGCGTATTGATGGCCCCCGTCGAGCGGGCTGATCTCAATACTGGACGTCATGAAGATTGACTTGCTGCGGACTTACCCCTGCCGCGTAAACACAGAAAACATTGGGACTGCGTTTCCGATTATTCTTTCAACTGGCGGAAAATTGTAATAATGTATAGGCAAAGGCCATCCAAGGTGGACGTTCTGAGAATAAATGAAATAAAATTTGACGTACAACAAGCATCATAGATATTATTAAGAACCTACAGGATTTAATTAAATAAAATATTGTTCATTAAACTATTTAAACAGTTCTAAAAAGGATTAAAAGCAAGTACTGTATTGGTGCGTCATGTTAATATGTGGCCTATCCTATTTTTCGTCTTTTTGCGCGCAATATCTATTCATCTTTAAGTAAAATAACACAATGTGTAAAGGTGTTGAGAGTCTAAGGGTGAAGAACACGTCTTCAGTCCTCACCTCCTGTCACGTTGTAGGTGGGAACCCAAATTTAAAATTCACACGTTCTTGAAGCTTGAGCCCTCAACCGCTCTTATATGAAGAGGGTGGTGCTGCGATCTTACCAATTTCTACCAAACGTACGATGCATTGCTCTTCATATTAATATCAGTACCACCCACTTATACAGAAGAGTTACTCTAAGAAGCGACTACTTTGACAAATGAACGGACTGCCGTTGATGACATTGCAAGAGACATTGCAAATAATGTTGATGACAATGTAATGACATTGTAAGAGATAGTGATGAATGCATTTACAAATTATCTAACTGTAAACGAACGCACTGACAAAAAGGTGAGCATGAACATAACCTGCAGTTATGTTGCCAGCAGTGATCAAATTATAGCTGTCACAGCCGACCCTTCTTATAGTAATATTTTGGTATCAGAGGAGAATTCATTATTAGAATATACAAAGAAAGTAAAATGTGTAATATAATTAAGTTACGAAGTGAAATTTGTGTGACTTTAATCAAAATTTATTTTTAAGCAGCGAATGTTATGAAGTAAAAATATCTTAACATGAATCACAGAAAAATGAAAATAATTCTGTTATTTGATTTGGTATACAGATGAATGCCATTAGTTGACTATAACGGAATAATTCAATTTATATTGAAGGTTTTTAATTCCGGTTATACAAATTCCGTATATCAAAATAATTTAAAATTTGATTGGTAATATCGTTGTGTTATTACAAAAATAGAAAACGACGTCCATGTCATATCTCTGTTTTGCATATTTCATTAAAGTTTTGAAAACACCTAAGCCGTTGTTTAAAGCAAGGCGGCAGGTCCATAATCTCGAAAACAATACCACAGTCATGAATTACGTCATTGGGTTCACTAAAACCTCAGAGAGAACATAAAGCTCTTCTTATGCACAATTTGCAGCTCCTCCAAGCATGAACGTGAGCCCATAATTCCACTGCTTAATGCATCGCTTCTTGTAACCGGAGGAGAAATTATTGCGTTTTCTTGGAGTTCTATCTCAGCTTTTCACTGAGCGCTGAAGGAATAAAGCATTCTCATTGATCTAGATGGTTTTGTGGTAGTTTTTGGTTCCAAATTATTGTTCATGTTTACGTCTCATTGAACACTTACCATAAATTCAATTTTTGTAGGCAGGTGCTTATATTATTCACATTGATTTCATTACTCCAGATTACATATACAACATATACAAAAAACATATACAAAATACATATACAAAAAAATACATATACAAAAAAAAATTGATACCAGACAATATCTTCAGTCATTTATCATATAAAAAGGTATCTACATCACCAACAATCCAATTAATACATATACAACCTATTGTTCGCAGAAGATATTTTAGTTTTCGTGTTTTTTATTTTATGCTAATGTCGATGCTAAATGCCTTATGTAACTTCACAAAATATATCATACGTTAACAGCATCATATTACTTTTGAATTGTTTTATGTGAACCAAATGGACAATCAAATCGAAATAATTTTAACTTACCGGCAAATGTTTGAAATAAATATACCAATAATCACCAGCCAATCATCCATTGCGATTCAGCGCAAAATTGCAAAGAACATAGTTCTGAATCTCTAATAGAAAATACGAAGGAAGTAAACATATCCTAACACCATTATCACATAAGATATTGACCTATGATTTTTTGCGTCTGTCTTTATCACAACGAATATCAAATACGTATTTTATTGGACAAGATGATGAAGAGATACTTTATCTAGGAAAGGAAGACACTTCATGCACTTATCGTTCCTCATGACATATCCTTTTGAAGTCGCTGAGGCACTTCATCGTCTAGTTTATTTTATATAATTTTGTTCTAATTTATTGAAAAATCTAATATAAAAAGTATATAGGGGTACGTCAGAAAATTAGATTGCTGCGCCACCATCACGAGCGCGAGAAAAAAAAGTATCACCCGTAGGTGATATAGACGTACTGTGATGGAATATTCTTTATGTAGAGTGTCTATTTTTTAAAAGAAGTTCCTTTTAAAGATGATATAGTACCCAATCTAATTGCTTTCACGATTTTTGTCTGTTTGTCCGGGGTAATCAGTAAAGCGATTTTGACGGTTTTCAACAAAAAGTACAGTCTTTCGACACACTCAACTTTTTTAAACTATTGTTTTATATGTGCTATATATATATATATATATATATATATATATATATATATATATATATATATATATATATAATACATGTCATACATACATATTATACATATATTATATATATACCGCATAATTACCTCCTCATTTCTTCCGTATCACATAAAGCAAAATGTGTGCACTCTAAGAGTTAGATGTTTGTGATTAATAAATACAAGAGTAAAACTGAGCACATCAGTTAAATTCCACCGTACGACGCGCCTTCAACCTTATGAATAAAATAAAAATTACGAGGCATTAACACAATAACAGCGCCATTGCACTGCCAAACTACTTGCGAAAGAAGTTTTTAAAACACGCAAAAAAGAAAACTGGAACGTAAAAATACGATCTAGGAGCAGCAAGTACCGAGTCGTGAAACGAAACTTGTAGGTGGCGTGACGAAACGAGACATGCCAGACTGAGGAGCACAGAAGGCACCGAGAAGCTCCGACGGGGCAGGCAAGGGGCAAGCAAGGGGGACGAGGAGGGGCTCGGAGGAGAAGCACGGCGCGGAGGAGAGAAAGCAAAAGAGGAAAGAGCGAGAAGGCAAACGGAGGCAAGTGGTGGGTGGAAGGACGGGGGGGGGAGCAGAGAGCAGGATCGGCTACAGCGCCCGCTAACAAAGCGGCCGCAAGAACAGTAGAACCGTAACGCTGTAATGCACTCCGCCCCGAGCGGCGCGAGGGCGCCGAGTGGCCGCTTTTTTTTTTCAGTTGGCGCCGCGCGGCGCTACGCGGCGCTGCGGGTTCTTCCTCCCTCGCAGAGCGAGTGTCCCCCCTCCCCCTGCCGCCCCTGTGCCCGCCCCCGCACTTCCACTGGCGCCGCACAGGGCGGCCACATGCCGGCTGCGCTTAGCGGGCCCTTTCTTCACAGAGATTTGCCAAAAACCAACCGGTTGTTTGATCGATTGATTGACAGCTTGCCGACCACGTCAACGGCTATGGTCGTTAATCCTGTTAATGTAGTGGATGTTTTATCATGGATGATGTTGGCGGTTTTCTTCCATCGCTTGATGATGAAATTTGGTGCCAAACTACACGTCCGTTGGCGGGGGATCCCCCTCCAAAGCACCACTCTAGCCGTGACAATCTCTAAGCTTTATATTTTGTGTACTAAAAACCAGATGACGATGACTAAGCCATCGAAAGCTACTCTTGTAATAAACAATATTATTCGCAATTACGACTCAAATAATTATTTCGGGGGCTCAGAAATTGTCACGGCCAAAGCGGTGCCTTGGAGGGGGAATCCCCGCCAGCTGACGTTTATGTTGGCACCTGATTTCATCACCAAGCGGTGGAAAAACACCGCTACCAATCATGATAAAAACATCCACTACATGAACGTGATTAACGGCCATAGTCATTGCCGTGGTTGGTAATTATTTGATTGTAATTGCAACGAAAACTCACCACAATACCAATATTCTAAGCTCCCGACTGGTCACCCGACAAGCGTGGTAGTATATTGTGTGTAAGTGTATGTGCGTATACGTCTGTGTGAGTGAGTGTGTATAAAAAGATAAGATCGGACGTCGAAGAGGAAGGATAGATCGGGAGCGGTCCGTGGTAGGTTTGCTAGCCTACTGCTCCTGCATTCTCTTGGTGTTGATAGGAGAAACCATGGGAGGCTACCCATCAGAGCAGCCGGCCGCTAGAATTCTCCTCCAGACAGAGGTTGAAAGCGACCTGGCTGTCTAGCTAGTATCGAAAATCCCCCACCCCCGGGACTCGAACCCTAGGACATTCCGGACTGAGTCACTGCAGAGACAGCGGAAATGCGGGCTCTGAATTGAACTTAGTAAAAACGAACTGGTCCATTCGATGCTCATATATTTCTTGTCTTTTTCAATCTTTCTACATCTACCTATTGAATTGTAATATAATGGTATTGATCATTTGTTTCCTTGAAATGTGACTACATCTTGAAATATTTGCATCAACTTTTTTTTTATTATTACAAAAAATTTACAATCTATTTTTTACAAAATAATAAGTAAATATGTTGTTGTAGACTTGTTATGACAATGATTGATTTCCAGTGAAGGTATCCCATCGGTACTCTTCATCTATTTCTTCATACTATAACAAAAAGCAAGTATTATTTTGGGCTGGCTGCAAGTGGGATAGTTTATTAGCTGAGGGTAATGTTTCAGTTATTTGTTGAAAATCTATATGGGAGTTGTAGGGGTGAGGTTCTGGTTAGTCGATGGATATCTGCACTATTGTCTAGGATGTTGAGGGCTAAGTGGTTTGGATGGTTTTCAAGGCGCTGGAGATAGTTTGAGCTGATAAATTCTATTCTTTCCAAGACAGTGGGCATTTTTAAGTCCTTGTGCAGTGCTGCATTTGTGATGAACCATGGTGCTGCCGCGATCATTCTTAGGGTCTTGGATTGAAATCTCTGTATGATCGAGAGATTACTCTTGCTTGCTGTGCCCCAGATTTGGATGCCGTAGGTCCATATTGGAATTATGATAGCTTTATAAATCAACAGTTTATTTTCCAGTGATAGTTTTGAGTGGTATCCTAGTAACCAGTATAGTTTTCTTGTTTGAAGTTGAAGGTGCTTTTTTTTGGCTAAGATGTGATGTTTCCACGTTAGCCGTTTGTCTAGATGTATTCCCAAGTATTTTACACTTTCCACCTGTACTATTGGATTGTTGTTGATGTGGACAATAGGACATTTGTTTTTTCTCAGGGTAAAGGTTATATGGACTGATTTATTTTCGTTGATTTTTATTTTCCACTTTTTGGCCCAATCTTCAATCATTGTGAGATGTTCTTGTAAATGTCTTGATGCGTCATTAGGGTCGTCATCCGAAGCTAATATGGCCGTATCATCTGCAAAAGTGGCTATGGTTGTTTTATCTGATTTTGGTATATCAGTAGTATAGAGCTGGTATAGGATAGGGCCGAGTACACTACCTTGTGGTACTCCGGCCTTGATTGGATGGAATTCAGATAATTCATTTTGATATTTGATTTGGAAGGTGCGGTGGGATAGAAAAGATCTGATAATGTTGAAGAAGGGATACGGTAGAAAATTCTTGAGTTTAAATAAGAGTCCATCGTGCCAGACTTTGTCAAACGCTTAGGCAATGTCTAGAAAGGCGGCTGAACAGTATTTCTTTTCTTGGAAGCAATTCTCAATGTAGTTGGTGATTCTATTAACTTGTTCGACGGTAGAATGCTGTTGTCTAAAACCAAATTGATGATCAGGGACTAGGTTATTGGTTGCAATGTGAGGACGTATTCTTGATAGAAGTTTCTCAAATACTTTGGATAGAATGGGAAGTATACTGATGGGACGGTAGGAGGAGGGTTCATGTGGAGGTTTCCCAGGCTTGAGAAAAACTTGAATTTGGGCTACTTTCCATTGCTCCGGGTAGTACCCTGTTCTTATAATACTGTTGAACAATGCAGTAATTATAGTCTTGCCTTTTCGTGGTAGTTCTTTGAGAAGAGGTGTTGTAATTAAGTCATAGCCAGGAGCTTTTTTGTTTGATAAGGCGTTTATGGTTTTGGTAATTTCTCTGGGAGTGAAGTGCGGGATTGGAAGAGTCATTTGGTTTGGGGAGTTAAGATAATCTCTGATTTGTTGCTCTTGGTTAGTATTTATAATGGGATGAGTCTGGAATACATTAGCAAAGAATTTGGCAAAGGTAGACGCTTTTTCTGTGGGGTTTCTTGCCCAACACTTGTTTTCGTCCCTGATTGGGGGATTTGATTTGGTCGGTTTTTTTAGCTTCCCTGTGGCTTTAAATAAGGAGTAATTGGTATCTTCTGTTGGGGTAAGGTTGGTTATGAAATCTTGAAACCTGTTGTTGTTGAATTCGTTTAGGAGGCGTTTTAGTTGCCTAGTTGCTCTGTTGTAGTTGGTACGGTCTTCAGGATATTTTGAAGTATGCCAGATTCTTCTTAGTCTTCTTTTCTCGGCTATTTTGTTCAAAAGAACTTTTGGATATTTCACGCAGCCTTGGGTGTAGTGAAGATGCGGTGTAGCGGTCCAAGCTGCTTCTTGAATATTTTGTATTATATACTCAGTCGCTTCGTCTATGTGGTCAGCTGATTTTAGTGGTAATCGGATGTTTGTTTTTATAGATATCTGTTTTCTATACAAGTTCCAGTTTGTCTTTCTGTTCGTTAGTGACGCGGGAGAGGGTTGTAGAATAATTTTGTTGCCGACTGTGATAATAATTGGAGTGTGGTCTGAGGACAGTTCGTGGGAAGATTCTATGATACAATTAGTGGATGGGATTCCGTTTGTTATGAATATATCAATTACATCTGGAGTTTTGGTTAGGTCGGTAGGCCAGTAGGTAGGTTCTCCTGTAGAAATGGTTTCTAGCTGAAGTGAGGTAACTGCTTTCAGCAGTTCTCTCCCTCTTGGGGTGATGAGCCTGGATCCCCATTGCGTGTGTTTGGCATTGTAGTCTCCTCCCACCATGTACCTATTTCCTAGAGACTTAAAATAGGTTTCAAATCGTTGTTTGTCTATTTTGAATCTTGGAGGGCAGTAAATGGCACTGATGGTAATTGGTCCACTCCAGTCCATTATTTGTACAGTCGTTGCTTGAATATCCTGTTCCTGTACAGCTTCCTGTTCTTGATGTTTTATAGTGCTTTTTATTAATATTGCTGTGCCACCATGGGCATTGCCACTAGGGTGTTTAGTATCGTATAAAGTGTAGTTCTTCAGTTTAAAGTAGCTTCTTTCTGTGAAGTGAGATTCAGAGATGAGTAGCATGTCTATTTTGTTTTCGTTGAGAAATATTTCGATTTCTTGGCGATGATTTGCCAAGCCGTTGGCGTTCCAAGCTGCAATGCGAAGGAATTTAGGCATTAGATAGTTTGGAGACAAGCGACGTTATGAGGTTAATGAGAGAGTTTATTTGTTGACTTTGCTGCATTAGTATGTTTTCAAACCTCTCAAAGGAGTGCTGTATAATTTTCATAATGGAATGGCTATCGTCGTTGTGTTCATGTCTTTCTACAGGCTTTGATCGCGCAACATCGGCCCATGTTCCTGCATTTACATGTCTGCTTCTTGAGTTTTCGTGAGAATAAGTAGTTTCAATGTTGCTGTTTTGTGTCTGCACATGCATCTCTTGTTGAAACATTCTGGGTTTACTTGAGTTGTTGTACCCTTTTCTTTTTAGTATTTCTTGGTATACTTTGCAACCTTTGTAGTTGGCGGGATGATTGCCTTCACACAGAGCACAAGTCGGTTGACTTTGCTTTTCTTTTAAACACTTATCTGGGTCGTGTTCTTTTCCACATTTAACACACCTATACGGGTATGCACAGTACGACCTGGTATGTTCATATCTCGGACAGTTTTTGCATTGTACTATCTCGCGTTTCAGGCGTGGTGGTTCGAAAGCAACAACACAATTTAACAGTCGGTTAATTTTGAACACTTCTTTGTTGTTAGGTTTGGGCTCAAGGTCTACAAAAAATAGAGGCAGAGGTGATTTAGTTAGTCTGTGGCGAACATTTATATTGTTTCTAACTTTGTGGTCCTTTTCCAGAAGCGCAGCCTTGATATCTTTTACATCTACCGTATGATGTATGTGTCGCAAGACAACTCTATACGCACGTTCTTGTTTCAACTGGTATGTATAGTATACGTGACTGTTGGCTGATAAATGTTTTATTATTTCCCTGTAGGTATTAGGAGTTTTCGGCGCTATTTTAATTTTGTCGTTTGCTAGAGATTTTATTTCGAAATCTTCTGTTTTTAAGGCTTCCTTTAAAAACTTTATCATAGCTGGAACATTATTCACATTTGGCACGAATATTGGAGGTACAGTGGTTTTTGAAAAGGTTTCCTCATTGTTTTCTGTTGTACCTTCTATATGAAGAGCACTGAATTGATTCTTGGTGGGAACTGTATATACACTAGTATTACTATCGCAAGACGCTGTCTTTTGCCTTACCCTTCTATTAGCATCAGGGTCGAGGACGTCAGGGTTCGGCCTTTTTGACCGATCTGGTGTGTATATTTGCCATACATTCTGCGTCAGGTTGACGGGAGCAGATGAATCATGATCCATGGCGTTGCTGTCGCTGCCTGTTGATTCTTCGGATGACATTTCTTGAAGTAAACAGCTTCCCGGGTGTCAGTAGCATGCAATCGCACTACATGCTACTGATCCTACCCGAAAATACTTCGGTAATCGACTGAGTTTTAGTATATGTTATCTTTTGTTAAGTTGATTTGAATATGAATAGGATGAAACACCGTTATGCTTCACAACTGTAACTGTTCACTTAGAGCTAGTGCGCACTGGTTGTTATCGCTAGACTTTTCCTTATCTTGGCGCCCTCGCGGGCGAGCAAGGTAAGACACTACGGAGCTGCGGGAACGATCCGCACACCACAGCGGTCAGGCGAGTACTGTTGCATCAACTTGAACATTAAAATTTTAATACCTATAATTGTTTCATTAGATTCCATTTACTTTTTCATTCTAGTTCCCGCTTATCACAGTTGGGACCTCTGGCAAACGATTTAACTGGTTCCTGGTTTCTAAACATGTAAATTAAATAAATCGATTTGTTGTTATTTAATTTGAAGTTAAAATAGTTCTAATACATATTAAACATCAAATGTTTCAAACGTAATTCAAATTATGAAAAGCAATGACCTCGGAGAGAGTAGAAATGAAGGTTTTAATAATAACTAAACACTGAGTTTGATTCATCCTCGAATTCTAGAAGACATAATGCCACAATGATTCCCTTTCACGCCCATGAAACACCATTCAAAAGTAAATAGAAATACCACACAGAGATTCAATATCCTGGCTAATTATTTCTAACGAAATTCAACAGGTTTTCATTTTTCTTCCCGCCATCTTTTCCGCCTCTCTCGAAAATAAACCCGCTCTCTATAGTTTGATCTGCCGGAAATCCGAGAGGCCAAGCCTTTTTAATATGGGGGATTGCCGGGAACTCCAAAGCACAGCGAGGGGGGCTAGGGGGGCTTGGGGGGGTGCGGGGGGGTTGACGTTCTTCATCAGGCGCCGCCCGCTGTTTCCCCCGGCGCCGTCGGGCGAACGCGATACCGCCCCCGCCCCGCCCCCGCCCTCACCCCTTCCCCGCCACCGCCCCTCCCCCTCGCCGCCTCCCGCGCCCGCTGCTTTTCTCGATTTATTTATTCTCAGAGATCGCTCTCGCGCGGAACGAAATGAGCTGCGAGGCCACCGGCCCCAGCACTCGCTCCCTCCTCCCCTCCCCTCCCCCGCCCGCGGGCCTGCGTCATCGCCTTCAGTCTCAATCCCCCCCCCGCTTCATTTTCGATATCGCCTCGGATACTGTCTTCCCCTTGCGTTCGGTCTTGCCCTAGTCGAAAGATACGCTTTCGCACCCGCAATGGTTCTTGTGGTTCCAATCGTTCGTGCTCCATCTCATCTTGCCCTTTTCGTGTCTTCTTTATTTGTTGCAGCATTTGTCGTGACTGGCACTCGCCGCGAGTTACCCTACTTTTTCCCCTTTAGTTACCATATTTCTCATTAATCTTTATTTCTTCGCCCTTTCTCGTCCTTTGCACTCTCACTGAGTTTTCTTTGGTGTTTAGAGATAATCTTTTGTTCTTCCGGTTCGCGTATTTCTCCTGTTTGTGTCGTTGCCAGATTCCCTTCATCATTGTATTTCCTCCGAATTGTATTTGAATTGATGTCACCCTCTACGAAATTATTCTCCATCGCCCGCACAAATATTTGCTCAGTGTTTTTAAAGTTGACGTTACTCTTGGTTGAATTTGTCTGTGTTACATTTCGACGCCAAAATTCTGAGGAGATAATACGAATAGGAAACGTTCCTTCTGTTGATGCTAAATGGAAGGCTCCTGGTTTTGCACGTACTGGCTTCTTTGCTCATCCGGCGAGACATTTGAAGATCTGTGTTGATAGTTACTTTTTTTTCTCGCGTCTCCTGTGTTTTTGTGAATCACTGGAGATGTTTTCCAGAGTCCTCATTCATATATTATTTTAGCCTATTATATTACAGGCATGCACATTGATTCACTGGTTTATCTTCTTAACTATATTGTCTTTACCCTTCAGAAATTGTTGCTATTTTAAGACATCAGTAGTCGCGGGAGATGTTTGGCATCTCCAGTGAATTCCACCTAATACTGCTTACATTTATTTTAGTTTTCGCTAGTTTTTATCCATAAATGTTATATTCATTATTGTCTGTCTTGATAATGTCTTTTACACTATCTAAAATGTAAGCTTTGAATTTTAATGTTTTATAGAACAGAATGTAAACTCTTACAATATAGCTTATTGCTTCTTTATGATAACTACTTTGAGTTCTATTTTAAATTTTAAAAAATTACATTGTTGTAGAATAAACGCAGGTAATTATACATACACTATACATTACATAGAGATCCCACGTGTCTAGGAAGTAAAGTAGCATTTAAACGTAAAGTAGACATCCGTTTAGTTCTAGATATTGGAATGTTCCTGTTCCGAAGTACATTTGTCAATTAAACAATAAATGATAGAGACTATGAATTCCTATTAAATTCACAACAAACATCGACGTGGCATATTTTATTTCGAATACAGACGCACATGTTCACTGTATACTGCGTACTGACACACGCGTTCCTAACACGGAAATATATTTTACCCAAAATCGATATAATGTTCAATATTAACAAAATTGTATTTGTATTGGATCATTTCATTAGTGCGTAGAATTAACAGCTTCATATTTGAGTAGTAACTCTATTCTACGTGTCATTTTATAAATTTTTTAAACTTAATGTATTTCACAATTTATTGCAAAACAAAATTATATTAAATACTTATTTCAATTTTAATTAAATTGTTTTGAGATATAATACGGTCAAATTTCATGTTTGCTTATCACTACAATATATTTTATTATCAATATTTACCAGGCATTTTTTTACTAAGGTCAATTGCAATGTGCTAGTCGGCTCATAAAATATTTTAACACTTACTCGAGTACATGTATTATTCAGCGCGCACATTTCACACAGTTGGATTTTTCTCGTGGCTTTTTTTCTCTTTTTCAGACGCACCCTTTTTATGTCTTTCCTCTTTCTTCTGGGTCAGTGCTTTCAGGATCAGAATTATTGGTGGTAGAGGTCAGAACAATATTTTTCTATAGTGAAAAACCCCGTAAATTTTAAAAGGTGTACAAACTGTTGTTTTGGGGTTGTAAGACGTAGAAAATACTTGTCTTTTAATATAAATTACACAACATGAAATATTCAAATTTATCAGAAGAAAAATGCATTCTCTAAAAAAAATAGATGACTTTATCATTGAAATGCACAAAAATATAATGTTAATTTTATTTCTTTGCTCCCCTGACCCTAATGCGTTTCAAGCTTGCTTTCATCGTTCTTCGTTTGAGAAAGTTAGTCCTTCACTCCATTTGTCTCTCGACTAAACTAGATACGTCTTCATTTGACCTTAATTCAGTTCTTTATACTCTATCTTTTTTCTTCTTCCCCGATCACGACATAGTCGAGTTGTCGAATGTTCCTACTTTTCTTCAGATAAGGCAGGGATGATTAAAACTTTAAAGGAGAAAGATGGATGAAATAATATTAATGGGTAATTAAATAAAATGTACTCTACGATCTAACGTCCCCAAAATAACAAATTTACCATAATGAACGTTTATATAGATGGAAATGTTAGCAAATGAAACAAAGTTCGGGAAATGGTTATTTGTATTGTCATGTCTGTTTTCCCAAGCTCTCCGATTTTTTTGTAAATGCTCTCCTATTTTTCTTTTGCATTCCCGAGATGCATATTGATTCTAAGTTGGCGAATGGAACCGAATAGAAGTTGGTCTAGCGAACGAATTTCAGAAAGTATAAAGAAATAGATTAAACGGTATATCAGCTTTGATGTTTACGATTATGAAAGACAAAATGACATTTGGGAGCGCTCGCGTCCGGAAGAACGTAGTTTCAATCCCGGATGGGAACGGAAATTTTATCTGTTTAACATCAGTTGTGACATTTGTCAGGATAGAAGAATATATTGCGCTAAATTTCCTTCTAAGCATTTTCTGCTATTCAAATTAACATTTTATATGTTGAATTAAAAATGGCTGAACAAGAATACCAATTTTTTTTCTTTCCAGTTTTATTATTAGAAATTTGGGTACCTGAAACAAGAAGCCATAACGATGAAAAAGTGCGACCCGTTGACCGTATCTGTAGTTTTTGATGTAAGCAAAGAAGACGTGGACTAGAATGTCGGAGTGTCAGGTATTAAAGCAGCGTACTCTAAACGTCCGATACGCCAGCGTCAACATACGTATGCAACACACCATTGATAATGAGGTACCCAGTTTGCAAGGACAAGCGGATTTAGGGAAAATTTCTGCTAAAGAAAAGATTTATGGACATATAAACTACCTATGAATGCGTAAAATGTAGCATTCGAAGATGTGAACATTCTCTAACGTCGTGTATCGTTAGAAAGCCAACAGGATGCCTGAAATTACATATTACAAACTTTTACGGCATGGAAAGAAGTCTAAGATGATAACTTTTTCCCAATGAATATGTGGTTGGAAATCTCTTACGAGTATAATGATAAATAATACATAAATAAATAAATAAATAAATAAATAAATAAATAATGGCAAATAAATTAGATGGCTGGTGAGGTAGATACCTTCTAATAGTTAAATTAAAGGTGTTGTCTGGTATCAAAAATTTATTTTTCTAATGATTGTTTCGATCGCATAGCGGTCATCCTTAGATCTTGCAGCTTCCGGGCCGAAAGTAAAGTTCTTCGGTTTTTAGGGAGTAGGCAATTCGCCTTGCACTAGTGTTTGGCAGCACACGAAGTCTCTCACTGCATCAAAATGTGTATCTACTATTATCTGTTCACCCTAAAACAACTGATGTAAACAAAATGAAGAAATATTGAGCCGCACTACGCTTCTGATTGGAGAACTCCTAGCGCACTACTTTCGATTACGCGAGCTGCATACGCCGTCAATTGAAATTGAATAAGAACTGTCACGCAAATGTCATGCTCATGCAACTACTTTACTTACGATCAGTCTGCTTCAGAATGAAAAATTATGTCACATCTGTCTTGAATAATATTGCGACTCCCTCTTCTTTAAAAACCCAAAACCGATGTCATTAATTGGCATAAATTGGTTCGCACAAAATTCGAATCTGTTCACTGCTGCAACAATTTCGCTAGTGTTGGTTCGTTACTTTTTGTCCTTTGACAGTGAGATCTTTCCTGAGTTTCAGTACGCTGGAAACGGATATTCCAGTTAACTCTGCCGCAACTTCAGCTGTTTGCTTCACCGGTAACGACGGATTCCTATGCAGTAACGAATTGAAAACGTTCAGAACTAGGCGCTTTTCGGCACTTCGAAGAAATTTTACACTCGTGTGTTTACTTACTGAAGTGACAACGACACTCTCAGACATTCTAAAACGACCTCAATGTAGACATTTTACTTCGAACCGAGGGCCTCACAGGCCGAGCAGCTTAGCGGTCCAACGAGCCTCCAGCCCACGCGCCCACCTCACCCACGTCAGTCTGCACGTTCGTGGGAGCGTAGGCTTCCGCGGCCGGAGTCAGTATTTACTAGGCTGTCCGGGTGACGCCGCGTCCATGGCGAAGGTGCCGACGTTTCGGTCGCCATTCTGCGACCTTCCTCAGGGCGTAATGCGCGGAGATGTGCTGCGCACGAGTTTAAATGGGGCTAAGTTTCCCCTCACCCGAGTGCCGGTTGGCCGGGTGGTCGGCCAATGCGGAGAGAGCACCGGCCAATCAGGGGCGGGCTCTCCGCAGAGTGGGAGGAGGCGCTCCGTCCGTAGTCGGACGTAGCGGAAGAGCTGGGGCCGCGTCCGGTCGAGATCGGGCGTCCTGGTAAAATAGGTGTTTCCAGGCATCGTGTAGACGTATGCCTTGGTCAGCATTAAAGTTAAAGGGGTTTTTGATGATTTCCACCGCCTCTTTTACCCTCCTTGTGCCCCAGCGGTCTTCTCTGGCTAAGAGGCGTGTGTCATCAAATAAAATAGCGTGGCCAGTTTTCCATGCGTGCAGGGCTACGGCCGATTTATTCGTATTATTGTATTTATAATTACGAATATGTTCCCTGAGGCGTTCCTCTACGCTGCGTCCCGTCTCGCCAATGTAACTATGGCCGCAGCTGCATGGGATCTCGTATACCCCCGATGACATAAGGGGAGGGACGCGATCTTTCACGCGTACAAGCTTTTGCCCGAGTTTTTCCTGGTCGAGGTCCCCTTAATTTACTTCATTTTTAATAAATTATCAATATATATTGTTTTTAACAGATTTTTCTTTTGACTAAATTATAATTGATTGAATATTTTTAGCACATTTAATACACAATTATTTCTGAATTTTCCGTTTTTTTTCTTACCCAAGGTACACTTTCATAGAACTCAATATATTAAAAAACCAACGCATTAAATCATTCAAATGATGAATCAAGTATCAATTACTGTATTTTTTAAATATGTTCCTACTTTTATTGTCCAATGTTGTATTTCATCTAAGAGAAATTTGGAAGAAAAATTAATTGTTCTATAAATATGATAGTGGTAAAACTAGTATCAATGGCGGCGACATACTTGAAAACATTTTTGACAAATGTCTTGCTCATTATATTGATTATGAAATACAAATGGGAGCTATTATTGACTGCGCGAGACATATTGAAATCTGAGATTGGTCACTATTCCTATAAGCAAGTTTCGAGTTAATTTGCAGAAAGCTAGCACATTATACGTCGTGAGCTACGATATGACTGACAGAACCAGCGTTTGCATGTGATGTTGGCGCCGCCACCAGTGAAAACCACTAAAACCTTTACTATTCGTTTGTACCCATTTTTGTACAATAATATTTGTTTGTACCGAACCACTTTCAATTATAGTGGTGCCAATTCTACATTGGCACTTTGATAAGAAAATTTGGAATCATTATAAATCGTTTATACCGAACTGTTGCTCCAGACTTTACGTTTCAATATACAGTCATTATAATGAGGCGCAGATGACCATTACAACTTCACGCTGGCACTGCCACCTCTGTAAAAAAATTGGAACCACCCTACATCGTCTGTACCAGGTTGTTTCACTAGAATTTTCGTTTGTCTAAAAAATAATTAAGATATAGCCAGCGCAGAGCAGGGTGCGAGTTCCGGTGCGGGGCGGACCAAAGGAGCGCGGGGGCGGCAGGAGAGGCGAGGCGGGGAATGCTGGGACGGCGCGGGGCGAGGCGGGGCGGACCAAAGCGGGGCTGGACGCGACGGGAGGAGACGGGAAGGAACTGCCGGGGGCGCGGTGCGGTAAGGAGTGGACAAAAGCGGGACGGGGTGTGGCGGGTGGAGCGTTCCGTGGCGGGGCGGGGAGGCAGAGTAAAGCGGGCGGAGAGGAGCGAGGTAGAAAGAGACGGGGCGGAGCAGAACGGGCAGAGGCAAAGAGTGCGGGAAGTAGCGGGGCGGGACGGGGCGCGGAGCTTTCCTTTGAGCGACTTGCGCGCTGGCTGAGCGCCGCGCGCGCCCGCGCTCCATTACCTTCACGCATGTCGCATTACCGCGCGGGCGGGCGAACGGCGCTGGCAGCTCCGCTTTGCGCCAGTGCGGCGCGCCAGCTGCCCAGCCGCCCCCGGCCGCCCTGCCGCCCAGCCGCCCCCGGCCGCCCTGCCGCCCCCGGCCGCCCTGCCGCCCAGACACCCTGCCGCCCAGCCGCCCAGCCGCCCAGCCGCCCAGCCGCCCAGCCGCCCAGCCGCCCAGCCGCCCAGTCGCCCAGCAGCCCAGCCGCCCAGCCGCCCAGCCGCCCAGCCGCCCAGCCGCCCAGCCGCCCAGCCGCCCAGCCGCCCAGCCGCCCAGCAGCCCAGCCGCCCAGCCGCCCAGCCGCCCAGCCGCCCAGCCGCCCAGCCGCCCAGCCGCCCAGCCGCCCAGTCGCCCAGCAGCCCAGCCGCCCAGCCGCCCAGCCGCCCAGCCGCCCAGCCGCCCAGCCGCCCAGCCGCCCAGCCGCCCAGCCGCCCAGCCGCCCCGCCGCCCAGCCGTCCAGCCGCCCAGCCGCCCAGCCGCCCAGCCGCCCAGCCGCCCAGCCGCCCAGCCGCCCCGCCGCCCAGCCGCCCAGCCGCCCAGCCGCCCAGCCGCCCAGCCGCCCAGCAGCCCAGCCGCCCAGCCGCCCAGCCGCCCAGCCGCCCAGCCGCCCAGCCGCCCAGCCGCCCAGTCGCCCAGCAGCCCAGCCGCCCAGCCGCCCAGCCGCCCAGCCGCCCAGCCGCCCAGCCGCCCAGCCGCCCAGCCGCCCCGCCGCCCAGCCGCCCAGCCGCCCAGCCGCCCAGCCGCCCAGCCGCCCAGCCGCCCAGCCGCCCCGCCGCCCCGCCGCCCCGCCGCCTCGCCGCCCCGCCGCCTCGCCGCCCCGCCGCCCCGCCGCCCCGCCGCCCCGCTGCCCAGCCGCCCAGCCGCCCAGCCGCCCAGCCGCCCAGCCGCCCAGCCGCCCAGCCGCCCAGCCGCCCAGCCGCCCAGCCGCCCAGCCGCCCAGCCGCCCAGCCGCCCAGCCGCCCAGCCGCCCAGCCGCCCAGGCGCCCAGGCGCCCAGCCGCCCAGCCGCCCAGTCGCCCAGCAGCCCAGCCGCCCAGCCGCGCATCCGCGGAGCGGAAATGTAATCATGGAAGGACAGGCCAGCGCGCGCGCATTCCTCTTCGACTCCCGAACTCTGGGTCGTTGGCGCTCATCTTGACGATTGGCGTGTAATTATTATAAGTGCCTTAGCCCCTGCGATCATTCTACACTTTGTCAGTCAATACTTTAAAAATAAAAAGAAAGCTTCTTATTTCAAATTCAGACGGCAAACCCCTTAACAGTCCTATACAGCATTGTAGGCCCATCGTGTCTATTGATGTTAATTTTGCAAAGTAGATTTTGAGGTTCTTCACGTTTCCCAGCACTCTTGCATGGGCACGGAGTGGGAGTTCTGAAAAGAGCTATACCTCTAAAAATGTAAAAGAAGGTTTAGAAAATTCTAAAAGCAAAAACAGTTTCACTGAATGAAACCCAACTTTTACCGTTTCTGGCAAACCATACTAATGGGGTGAGGGCCATTAAAAACTTATTGAAATGGACAAACAGGTCTCATATTGTAGACTAAGGCATGATAACATAAATCGTGTGCTTAAAGATAAAACCTTATTTCATGACCCTACGACGCATCGTTTAGGAGATTTGAACATGGTACACGGTGTTGAAAGCTAATGATTAGGGTTGCATTTGCGATTGTTTTCTTGTAAAACGTCAAAATCATGCAGCTTTACTTATCGTATTGTATGTAGGGATGATAATAATAACACTCGTAATAATATACAATTACAATGGGGTTAAGAAAAAATCAGAAATTAACATTAAACGATTCATTAACAATCATTTAATTTTGAAAAATAGCTCTTGAAGGAGGCTTTTCAGAACCGCATACTGCCTGAACGTTACGCACGTTTTAACAACATTCCTTTTTAGACAAAATAAGTCCTAAGTTCTCTGTTTTAATGATTTAAGTATTAAAATATTACAATTTTGAACGCAAAATAGATATGTTGCTACTCCAATGAATGTTCAAAATAGATGAGTTGATACTCAAGTGAACAAGTGCTACTCGTATGACCATTTTTAAGTGGATGTCGTAAATACTTTCTTTTATTTTTAATGTATTAATTCTGCTAAAATCTATGGGTGATTAATCAACAAAAATAAAATGGATATTAATTGAATGATCTAATACGTAGAAATATGAAGTTTTTATCGTTTTTTCCTACATGTTTTTATTTATTAATGTTATATTTCAAGCCTAACAAACTAGTAAATTTATGAACTGTGTACAATTAAAAAGCTATGTTTATCATATTACACTCAGAGCCAGTTGGATATTTCGTATTCACTTTATGCTCGAAGAAATTTAAAAGTTACGTCTCCATACCCAATTTTGTTCTCAAGTCGTGATTCACGTGCAACCATCGACAGCATTCACTTTATGCTCGAAGAAATTTAAAAGTTACGTCTCCTTACCCAATTTTGTTCTCAAGTCGTGATTCACGTGCAACCATCGACAGCGCCAGGTGACTTCAGGAAGCCGAGGTGCTGCGATGCTTAGCAGCATACCACAATCGCCGGTGGCACTAATTGACTCCAGCATCCGAGTACAGAAGCCCTGAGAGACCCGCTTCCCTTCATCGGCGGAGTTGACGGCATTGTTGGCATTGGTTGCGTCATATCCGACGTAACAGCCCCTAATATCCGGGCGGGCGTCTCGGCAACTACGCCCGAAGTTCGATTACAAGGGACTTGAGCGTTGATTAACACTACCTGTAACCTGTCGTTGGAGGCCTCTGGTGTGAGATCCCCTAACAACTCGGTATTTCGCTGCGGGTTTCCCTAAAGCTTTTCGCCACCCACACGACTTTGGACCTGTACTCCCCACCTAAAGCAAAAAGAATGAAAGTGCGACTTAGACGGGTTCATTAAATTGAGTGCCGTGAATGTTCCGCTCCGTTTCGAAACTTCTCGTAATCTTCTCAAGATTCAAGACAAGTTTCACGGAAATACGTAATGTCCTATACCTTTACATATTTTCTCCGAATAATTCCAGCAAGTTCTCCAAGACGCTCTTGTTTGGCCAAGTGCTGTCGAGTTTCGTATCGGTTAAATTCAGTTTGTGTTAAGAAAACTTGGTAGAAGGCAAGATGCAGGAGATTTGAGTGAAATAACAGCAGGTGTGCAAGAAGCAGAGTGTGAGATCTACTTCGAAGAGTAAACTCTCCTTCATAATTTGCTCATTAGGGCTTATAATTACCGCTTTGAAGAAAGTTTGCCTGTTGACATTTTATTAATTGCTTTGATTTGCATCTTCAATGTACTTATAAAATCAACACAAATATTCTTTAAATAAAAACAGTAGCTTTTGTTATGTCTTATGTGACAATTCTCGAACACATTAAGAAGATAATTCATCCATTTAGTTACATATTATATCTTAAATTTGTTAAAAGTATTCTCGAAAGACGAAGAATTCATGCTATTTTAATATTTTGGCGATCCTTGGCCCGATTTCTGGGACAAATTTGTGCGTTAACAAGGTCTGATTTAAGTGCAGTTTCGATAAGTGACAAAATACGCAGTTCTTGAGAAGAAGAAAAGCTCTAGAAACTTTGCATCATTCTGGGCTGCTGAATACAATTTTCTAATTGAAGTTATTATTTAAAATACATCGAAGTTTTCAGCTCTGAACTACGTACATGTCTTCTATCCAACACAACAGAAGATATATTAATATCACATAAGTATCTGGACAGTAACAAAAAATTTAATACTGTACGAAAATGTGGGAAATTTAATACTTTTTGACATTAAATGAAATCTAACGTACGTAAACAACACAAAAACTAGAATACAGCAATACTGATTTTTTTAAGAGCTGCGTTTTCAAAAAATAAAACAATTCAAAATATTTTGTTAAAGATTAATCGAATACTTTTTTATTAATTTTATTCAAAATTAGAAATACTCTGCGACTGAAAACTCAAAATACACACTGTGAGAAGAAAAAAAAGCTCACCCCTAACAAATACCGTATTTTTTTATTCTTGCTTCCCAACGTGTGTAAAATAATAAGTATCGCATTTAATAATAAAAGAAAATGATGGCAATACTTTCAATACTTTATTTCAAGGTAACATTAATTTCGGCCGTTCTACATTTTGTAGTTGTTGCAGCATGGAATAACTCACATACCTATCTCTGCGTACCATGTTTATTATGCATACCATAATTATTCACTTAATTTATACGATTTCTGCAACCTCTTTCAACATTTTAATACAGAGCTACTCATCTCAAAGCACAATGCTCAGGAGTAACATAATAGGCGTTTGTAACATAAGAAACAATAGGTGAGAATTCTTTCATGAACATTATTGGGCGTGCGAAATTTTCCTTGTAGGAAGCAATGTAGTAATAAAATGTAACAAGGAAAATAGCAAATGGCATACATTATTATTTTACATAACCATACGAGTACATCAAAAATAACAGTAGCAGACCGGACAACAAAGAGCGAACACCCTTTCAATAAAGAAACAATGAAATCATCGACCGAATAGCAGATAGCACATTCCGCATGACACTTAAATTGCATGCACTCTATTTGCATTTCTCATAATTCTGTACAGAACACTTCAGCGTACTCTGCAGCGTGCCGTATTTCTACTACCCAACAGTACCTCCGAGGC
Source organism: Gryllus longicercus (assembly GCA_038098605.1). Lineage (NCBI taxonomy): Eukaryota > Metazoa > Arthropoda > Insecta > Orthoptera > Gryllidae > Gryllus > Gryllus longicercus. The sequence continues at coordinate 1,519,072 of JAZDUA010000265.1, forward strand.
CTTATGAGCGACAGAATTATTAAAAACCAATTGACATGCGTATGCGATTTGCTGTTCTGCACTAATATCATTAATGTAATTAACAGAATTATTAAACATTATTAACATTAAAGCGTTATTAAACATAATTATTTGAAGGCATTTGAAAGAAACTTCTTATAATTTTGCAAAGAGGATATTTCTTAATTTGCTCGAGACCATGTCTACAACATCGACAATATTTGTTTAATCAATGTATTGTCATGTCGGCCAACAGCATTATAAAATGTTCAATTACTAAACATATTTTTCTCTCAGCTAACTAAATGAAACCCAATCAACGATACGTGAATGAAATCGTGATATTAATTTATCCTAACGAGTAATAACGTAACAATGAGGGGCTTGCTACCATAAAAACACTCTCATATTATGAGCACTGAACATATTTATTATTTCATTGAGGTGAATATCAAAGTGAGTATATCCATTTTTTAAATAATGTAACATAAGATCAGTCAATGAGATATCTCAAAAGGTGAAATAGTTTATTCATTGATCACTTGCCGAAGAAATTCCAAATACAAGATTCATTCCACTCCTTTGGAATTCCTTTTCGTGCCCGCGGCTCAACATTGGCCAACTAGATTTCCCCCGCTGCTGCTACTTCGCTCCTTTGACTCGCTACTATCAATTTTGTCTGCTGTATAATCTTCCAATACGAAATTTAATTTCGCTTGGAAAGCTTTGAACCGAGAAATGAAATCCTTTGTGTTCGAAAATTGGGAAATATTGAAATATTATATCCTCATTGGTTTACATACAGGACGCAATTTTTTGCTTCCAAAACTTGTCTGTTCTTACTGATTTTCTGCTCGCGGTACTCCGAAAAATACGCTTCTCTTTCTTTGTAGCTTTGATCTTCACGCAAATATTGTTTCGCACACAAGCTAATATTGCCGGGCACGAAGTTTGAATACACATCTGACGACAAAGTCAATATGCGCAGGTTGACACTTCCATTCAGAACGGTATCTTGCTGTTTCGAGCAAGGGAGGATTATTTAAGGGTTGGCACCGGGCGGGCCACTGGATATGCCGACGTTGCCGTATAAAAAGTTGCCTCGAAGCGTCATTAAGCCCCTTCGGATTTGGACGGTTCGGCGTCCGCGTGAAGTTTTGGAGAGGTGGCTTCGTCTGGGGCCGCGTATGGGAAGAGAACGTCGCTTTTACAGCGCCCGGGGCTTTGCTTCGGGGATCGCTGCCGTTCTCGACCCTGGCGCAGCCCTCGCGCCAGGGGAGCTGAGGCGCTAGACCCGGGCCCGGACAGGGCACTCGTGCTGATAGTGGATACAAGTGCGTTAACACCCCCTGTTCAGGCGGCGAAATAGTCGAAGAAAAGTTGGGAGAGCATTTTGATGGAAAATGCAACGGAACATCGCCTCTTATATCTCAGTAGTTTTTGTCAGACAAGAGTGTTCTCTGTCCAAACGAAATTAACCCTTTCCTTACGAATTCCGTGGCCTTTTGCTTCGTGTTTCTACTACATCCAGTGCCTGGCACACTCTGGATCGAACCTTCAAGACGCTTCTACTCAGCTTTCCGCATTAGCTTGTGGTGACAATGCGAGCAGGCGTCTGTGATAGAAAATTCCTAGTATTTCGACACTGCCAATTTTACGCGGGAGTGGCCCCCAGGAGCTGGTGCGATCTTTCGGTGACGCTCCGAACTAATAGAAAGAAGTTGACAATCGACTTCAAGGAACTTCGCACGAAGAAATGAATGTTTGATCAACAGAAAAGAAATTGGCGCGGCTTTTTGGGGAAAATTGGGGAATCTTGGGGGCGCCAAGTTTAAAATGTATAATCCTTTCCTCTGAAACGCCTTCAAAGAACATCAAACGCTCTGTTAAAAGAACAAGGCGCCAAATTTGAAGTAATTTGGCCGGCAATGTGTCAACACCCCTTCTCCGTTCCCTCGCAAACGTTTGGGTTGTTCTGGTTTACATCCGTGAAACATGACGATGGGACCCAAGAAATTGATGTTCAAAATTTTGTGAGACTTCCGCGCATATTCAAAGTGTAAACCACAAAAAAAATTCCGTCATTGGTTCTATTTTATGACAAAATGTAACTAATAATGTATTGATGCGATTATTCGATAAAAACGAATTGGTTTCACATTATTCACCATTCTATATCAATGAGTCTCTTAGCCTATATATTTTCAAAATGGCTAACGAAACGTAATTACAATCTTGGTTTATGGTATATATAATGCGTTAGTGACCTATTTTCGTTACTAAGCTGCTCGCAATAGAACTACTTGCTTCAAAACAAAGTGTTTTGCACGCGATGCCTGCGTGGAGTACGCGAGAGCGCTGTGCAGGGATTCCCACTTTTAATTTGTGAGTCTCTGGCCGAACGTTGGTATGCCTGGCGCGCGCTGCTAGGCCTCTCTGCATGTCCCCCCCCCCCTGCGGCCCACGCTTTATTGGAACGGTGAGCTGGTCACAACACACCGTAGCCTTTCAGACCACTGAATACAGGCTCTCTGGTTTGAAGCATGTTCGTAACAAAATATTTAGTAATATTCATTCTACATTCATTATATAAAATATTGGAGATCGTTGAAATTTTAATAATATTTTGAATTTCAGATATGGACTCCGAATTCAAAAATAGTACGGCTACATAGATGGATTTAATCTACCATAAAAAAGGGATGGATTTGTTTCTTTTGTTTGTAATACCCCAAGGCATACTCCGATTTAATACATCGTTTTCGTCTTAACGTTCCCGTCATTTTTAAGATGTTTGTACTTGTTCAGCAAACATTCTTTTCAGTGACTTCAAACATAATTACTAGAACATTTAGAATGTACCGCACTGTAGAAATATCGACAATTTAATACTTATATTATGAAATTTATTCGTAATGAACGCTTAAGTGGCTTGCAGCCACTACTTCTTTGTCGGTTTGAGCCTTTTTCACCTTTGCTGCCACGTTATTGTCTCGGCCGGGGGCTCCCCAAGGCTGCAAACTTATTATTTTTATTCTATACAAATGTATTTTTTCAACAATCTTTATTGTTAATGTTAATTTTTGGATGATAGTTAAATTTATCTGATTTTATGATGGTCAGACGGTTTCTTTGTAGAAGAAATCTACAAAAAAAATACAATAAAACAACATGCAAAGCCATATATAACAAAACGTTGTACAAAATACACTTTCAAATCTAAAATGATCTCATCAGTAATTATTTCAATTTCTCGATTAAGTTCTACACATATGTTCTTTGTCATTATTTCAAACACTTTAAATAGGATGTACTGAAGTTAGTACTAAAAGTTTTTTATTTGAAGCGATGTTGCCGTTTCTAATACCTATTGACTGACAGAAGATTATTAGTATTAGACTAGTACATTTTTTCCGCGATACTATCCACCCCGGGATGAACGTGGTTGAATGACAATATCACGCACGGGTAATGGTTGTTGCACGGCCTAGACTATTCTATTTCAAATACTCCCCCGTTGCTGTTGTAGAATTGTTGACAACAGAATGAAGTAACGTCATTTGTTTCATGAACTGACTTGAGATTGATCGTGGCGAAGCGAATAGATTGATTGATGCAGACTGACATAACACATGAACTGTGTGGACACACTATACTCGCGGCGGTGGGCAAAGAAAGTCTAATGCAAAACCGGGTGCGTCGGTTTCAGTATTAACACGCAGATAAATTCGGAAGTGCGATTCACGACCTTTACGACGCGAGCTAACACTCCGTTGAATCAGGCTGTTTGTACGACTCGAGTGAAGGTTTTGTCCGCCTGAAGTTCGCAAACTGGCTATCTCGGAGACGGAGATGAAATCGAATATCTTGTGTACCGCACGAGATAGTTTCTCTGGCTGATGGTCGCGTCTGCGCGTGTAGATTAGAGCCGATGGATTGAGGCTTTCCGTTCAGGTGCAATGGTAAAGCTTGTGACAACAGTTTCATGTCTGAGATACTTTCTAGAAAGGATTTGCGATTAAACGGTTGAAACAGTGGTCGTTGTAATGAGCTAACAGAACGCCGCCCGTTGAAAAGCGAGAAACGGATGAACAGTGAGAACTGTTATGGTAATCGCCGCGATAAAGTAAGGCTGCTGATTCCGGGAAGTCCGAAGAAATTAACTGAGCGTAGGGAAAATTATTAGATGCTAATGAAATGAAGGAACGAACATGGATTTGTACAGTACTGGCGCAAATTACATTTACAATTTCATCATTTAGGCTATACAACTTTCATTGACGTCTTCATTTTAAGGACTGCATTCAATGTTGTAATCGTTCTATGAAATATGCATGTCATATCGGACAGTTGAGATTACCTCTATGGCCTTAGAAAATTACAACGAAACATCCTTTTAATAATATTTTCAGCTGAAAGTGCAAACTCTTCAGAATTTGTAGGCAAAATAAAAATATACTCAACGTTCAATAAATAGTGGCTACGAAGACATCTTGAATCGTATAATTTAGTGTTAAATAGATTTATTTTAACTTAAACAATATATTAAGTTTCTTTATTGTATAATGAACAAATAAATTCCAGATGAATACTTTTAAATCGTTTGAACAAAAATCGTTCTTATGTTTCCAGAGTAAAATGAAAGAAATTAGAATACAACTTCAACAGTGAAGTAACGAATGAAAATATTATATACTATCTCCATCGCATTATTTATGTTTCTACTCCTCCCAATCTGTTGGACGTCATTATCCTTACAGTGTTCTAGTATTGGTCTCCCTCACTAGTATTTCTTAGCGACCGCGCGCCAGCTATGTGAAGCTCTTAAACAACCGCCAGGGGTTCTTGAGCAAGTGGCTCCGTACCCCCTAACGGTTTACAGGCACTCCCGTGGACTGTCCGTCCACCTGCGTGTGTGCAATGGCCCTCAAACTGGGAGCCCCAAGTTACGGCGTCTGCCGCCGCCGCCGCCGCCGCCGCCGCCGCCGCCGCCGCCACCGCCACCGCCGCCTGCCTGACCTCGTTTGGGCGGCGGATCGCGAACTCGGGCACTTGACTCAACGGGTCCGCCTCGCCCTCGGCGCGGGGTACGAGGCGGTTACGCTCGTAGAGAGGGTTACCGGAGCCCCCGCGGCAGTGCCGCAGGCAGCTGGCTGCCTTTTATTTTGCCCTAGTTTCCCGTCTGCTAGTGCCATGTCGACTTTACTGAGAAGGGAAATGATGTTTCTGAGGCTGTGCTTTGGAACCAGGAATGCGTTTGGCGGTTTTGCTATCAGTTTACAAAAAGGGGATTTAGCATGCAAAATAAGGCAAATCAGTGTGAATCAGTGTGTCTTAGAAGCATAGGAAGCGTTTTTCAATTTTTCAGTTTATAATGTTTTGTGAAACATATATTCTGGGAATGAATGTCTTACTACCTTGAATTTCTCAGATGATTCAAAAGAAACTTAGTTTTCTTGGCCATCGTCTAAACCACTAAACAGTTTCTGATGATCACTAAACGCATTTCTTATATTTTTTTCAGTTCCCAAAGCTTCTCCTCCGGCATTTCATGACACCCTTGATGTACTCTTATTATAGTTTTGAACAATATTCGTAAGTCTACAGCTCATAAAATACTTCAACCAATGCATTTTTCCTGTGTTTAAAAGTAATTCCATCTCTTTCATTTTGACTCTATAAGTTAATTATAATAGAAATGAATTGCAAGTGTATTCGTAGAAAAGGACAGAAATTAAATATTGAAGAGAATTTTGAAATTGGTTGAATATCCTTCAACCATCCAATCTGAATGACCAAACAAACGTCATACCCATCTTTTAAATAATCATATAAACTCTCATGTAATTTCACATGTTGTCAATTGTTACAGTAATATTTCATAGTCATCTTTTAAATATTCTTATAGATTGCCACCTTCCCCGTCTCCACGATAACGTTCTTACTCGCTCGTGTTTGGTCGCTTTATGAGGGTAAATGTGTAATTGATGTATAACTCTGAGGTCTCTTCATTTTTGTAATGTTTTATTTATCGTATTATAATGGTATTCCCAATATTTCTGCGGTACCCATTTATTTTATTAAACATCGCTCTAACGTACATACATATCTTACTACTGACGTGTGTATCAATTTAGAGCTGAAAAGCATGTTAATCTACTCGAATTTTCCGTGACTCACATGTCCATTTGCATTTTCATCTACCCATCATGGTAAACCACAATTTTCGTCTCACGGTCCCTCAAAACGTATTTTACCACCAAAACCTCGACCTAGAATTTTTGGACCGAATCGAACACTTTTCCTCTAGACACAGCAGGAAGGGAGGCAGCATTGAAAATGTAAAATATGTTAACTTGTACAAACTATTATGCTCAACTAGAACGTGAAATTAATATAGTTTCAGAATTTTCTTGCTGTTAGCTACCCGTTTTAATACGTACACCGTCCTACGACGAACTTTTCGTAATAGTACTTGTACACAAAGTTTAAGAGCACTGAAGAATTAATTAAAAATAGAGGCATATTTTGCCAAACTCAAAAGGAGCAAAACTGTGTTTGATTAAAATGTTTTCTCTAGTTTCTTAAACAAGATTAAGTAATGTATGTTATCAATACATATTTCTGACCTAGTTTGTTTTCGAGATATGCTTCTGTAATTTTAAAAGGACGTAATCACTGAGGAAAGTTCTGGTATTATAAATACATAAATGTGAATTTACATATTTGTAAGGGGATATACATGAATGTGCAATATGATTCTCATCATTTTTTTCTTCATTTTTATCGGCGTTTTACTCGTTAGATGATTCCTAAGGCAATGTTTAAATACGTTCGCTAATTCCAATACAATCCAGTTAACATAAAATCTAGGTACGCTAACTATTTCAGAAGAAAAATGTTACTAAAGTGCTTTTGTCGTGACTTAAACAAAACTCAAGAACTTATATTTTATATCAATTCTTAAAATTAATGAACATTGACAACAATTTAATATATGTACAGTAACGTTTTGTTACAAACTTATGAGTTTGTCTTGGTCACGTCAGAAGAGTTACTCCTTCTTGCAATGTGGTAAATCTGTCACTAGTAAACATTTTATTCGTTTACGGATAATAAATATTAATTATTGTTGTAGAGTGAATATTGATATTAAAGCACCAATGTACTGAAACATCAGTACAATCACGTACGTAAGTAGTGTGCCGCTTGAAGTGTGTGCAGTAGAAAGCAATACATAGGTAGTGTTGTACTTCGCCGTTCTAGGCGGCGCGCGGCAATGGTGTAACGGTTGTACTCAAGTTGGCGGGTTCAAACCCGATCGAAACCGTGGATTTTTAAGGGCGAAAAAAATCCTTCGTACGCTTTCCTTCGGAGGGGAAGTAAAGCCGGCTGTCCCATGTTAGTAGATTTACTTGCATGTAAAAGATCCTCAAGCCTAAATGACGCTTCTGAGCTAAATTCAAAATCGCCTGTTTCTCGCCCAAGAAGTACATCCTTTCTCTGCTAGTTGGTGAAAGGAGCGTAGCGAAATTTGCGTGGTCAGACGGAAGAGCAGGCCTCATGGCGTGAGTCTCGCCACGTAAAATAAGGCTTTAATTCAATTAAATTCAATTCAATCAACACCGTCGGACGCTGAGCGCCTGCAACACATTCCTGCAGGAACACTAGAGCCTCCCCGTCGCGCTCCACGTGCCTGCGGTGCGGTGCGGCCCGTTGCCTTTTTCCATTTCCCGCCTCCCCACGCTCGCTCACAGGTCACGGGAACGCCCGGTAGGGGCGCTTCGCGGGCCATCTCATCACACGCTGCCCTTCAAGGCGAGCGCCCACGCCAGCGGTAAGGGGCTGCGGAGAAAGATTGGACAGATGAGGGAGCGTAGAGTGAGGCCCTACTCATTACTTCCAATGCACGTGATAATATTAACAATGCGAGAAGAGGCAGAGACTTTTGTAATAATTTAATATTTTCATTCGAAAACGTACTTTTTATGCTATTAACCCTTTTACCAATTTTATTGGTGCCGGGCGCGCGGGGTACAGCGGACCCAGGAGTGTTTGCGACAGGATTATGCTTACAGATGTACTTTTCGGACGTGAATAATGAATCAGAACGCTCTAATATATTTGTTTAATTTATCAAAAAACTTTCAAAATACTTTACATTGGATTTGAAAACATTTTTTCTTTCATTATAGATCGCACACACTGTTCGCCTGCGTATGTTCATTACTCACAGGCTTTGAATAGATGCTTCATCTGTTTCCTCTTCATTTTCAAAGGCACAAAAGACATCTTTTTTGTCAAAAATTTTCTGAGTTGTGGAAGCTGCTTCTTGATAACGTGTGCGATTGACAGGCGAAACGTGTTATTCAATCCTGTTTGACCGTCTTCTTCTTACATTTTGTGTAGGAACCAAATCCTTTGCACTATCAACAATAAATAATCGCATGATCTCATGTTTTCTAACATTCAGTAAGAGTCGGCAACATACCTGTCGTGGTGCATTTTTCCTGTAAACTCTGGACCGCACACGACTTCAAAAGCTAACTCTCCTAATCGTTACTAACCCGCTAGATATTAACCCACAACATCACTGACCACGGAGCCGCCGTACTTGGAAACGCTCATACTTAGTCTCGCATAACACCACGTTGAAATGACGTTGCGCAACCCAACATCCATCCGTCCCTCGGACTCGAAGAGGCCGTCAAGTAACCGTCCAAACAAAACCAGAAAATTCAATATTACACGTAGATTAAGAGACCTGGGGCCAATGAACTCTGCTTGTCCGGTTGAGGCTGAAAAAAGATAAAGATCTTTTTTATTTGTTTTTCAGAAACGGTTTCGTGATATGTTTGCGGGTACAATTAAAAACCACCATAAGAAAATCACAAAAAACTATCACAGAAAACTTATCTCCTTCCATAATTTTCACGAAAGTTATTGAAAATATTGCTGCGGGTTCCAATGGACGCGGGTTGCCCGGATAGTGGTTAATAGCCTAACATTCATTAAGAAGGTACGAGCACAACAGTTTTGCAAATTATTTCTGTGTAAAATGTGACATTCTAAAATTAATAAACTTGGAATACGTTAAAGAGTTGTCTCACAAAGTTTTACAGTTCATCTTATGTTAACTTATGAGGCTTTCTAATGTTGAAACTATTTTAAATCAGATTAATATTCAAATCAATAATAAAGTATTTAAAATTATCGCCAGAGAATTTATACTAGTGAATTCAACGACATTTAACCAACATCGATACCAGAAAAAGCACTGAATGAATAGATCGAAATTTTAACGCTCTTCAGGATTGTCTCATTGTCCTTACAAAGTTTGGTAAAGTTTAATACAACATAAAAGCGGAAAATATATAATTCAATAATATGTTTGTAGATACATCACCTCCATTACTTTTCGCCTGTCGCTAATAGCAGATTGGTTCCTAATATATTCCTCCAAACAAATAGGGAGTGGAGCAGAATTGGTACCTAACTAATTCCCTAGAGACCCGTAGCAGTGCGTGAGATAAAAATTTTAATCTAACAGCAATGTACTGAAAAATAAAGAGGAAAAAATTGCAGTGATTTATTAAATTTTGAACCAGTTACGTTTAAAATAATAATCTTAAACACCGTAGTTTATGTAAAATTGATCTTTTTCCTCTTTCGCAAAGATTGGATACGAAGAAATCCTCTGCAACGCTATGTATTTTGCTAGTAAGGCTATGAAAACACTCTTCCTTAACAATATAAGAGTTATAATATAGTTTGATTTTAACATTGAATAGTTTTCTTTAACCCGCACAAAATATTCTGCACACAAAACACAAGAATCATAAATAAATGAGTCTTACGTAGAAGAAATTCACAATATTTAAAAATTCGAACTTTGTGGTATAGCAATGTAATTAATTTATAAAACTTATTAAGTCTAGAGAAAATGATCGGTTGTTGGGGAAAAAGGAAAAAGTTAAAAATTAAACGTTGCGGTATTATGGCAAAAATTTTTACCAACCGCAAGTAAACTGAGAAAAAGTTACTCTATCAGCAACAATAGTTTTTAGATTCAGGCAGTTTATTGAACAGAATGGCCTTCGGACTTTCGGCACTGTCTCACAGTAAAACAGGATAACGAAAGCAAAAGAGGTAGTAGATGTGGAAGAACAGGACAGTCTCGAACTGTAGTGGCAGAAGTCGCCGAGCATTCGTTGAAAGAGCTAAATTCGACTTGGTTGGCGAGAACTTATCGAGCTGCGAGGGGCACTAGAAGTAGTGAAGGCGGCGACAGCGGCGAGCTCAGCGGAGGGTGGAGCTCGTAGCGCGGCTAGAGACGGCGGCGGCGGCGTCACTTTACAGCCGCTGGTTATTCGCTTCCCGGGCGACGGTTCTCGGTTTTCGCCCGAGACGACTCGGCGGCGCCGTCGTCGTTGCCGGCGCCATCCCCCCCCCCAACCCCCAAGCCCTCCCCCTCGCTCCGCACAAGATCTCGGCCCCGATCTACCTCCACATCTCGTTCACTTCTAACGCCACTCTCTCATCGTCCCATTACACCGACATGCACTATAATCAGTCATCAGTGCCTTCGCCGTTATTTCATTTTTAGCCCTACCATTACTCTTTACTGTTAGTCGCCCTACGTCTGTACTGTTAGTCACCCTCGTCATCACATGTCAGTTTCCACCTGTCACTCACAAACCCATGTCTATGCCACGCTGAAAACACCTCTTCCAATCATACCACTTCCCTACCATCTCAACCTCATCTTCAAACCATCCCTGCCTGCTGCTTCTGCCCGTCGGTTCACCGAGACCCATCCCGCCACATCCTCCTCAACCACTTTCACTTGCATCACTTGCACGTCTTCGGTGGCAGTGGTTCCACGGCAGTCGCCACCGCCCTCGCCGGCTAAGCTCGGCCAATTGCCTTAAGAGCCCCCGCGCGCCGCCACGACAGCCGCCGCCCCCACGCTCTGTTTGTTCGTCGAGTCACTGCTGGCGGGCGAGGCTCCCCGCATATCGAGTGCTCTGCCCCGTCCATGCATTATCGCCGTCCCAGACACGCCACTGCCCCGGCTCGCTGAACCGCGTTCCGCCGGCATTCGTTATCATTAATTAATGATTCGCCGCGAAGAAGTCTGCCGCTCCCCGGCGACCCGCGCACTGTAGCTTTTTCTCCCTCCTATTCCCTCTCCGTCTCTCTCCTCCTCTTCACCTTTCCTTCTCCGCTTCGCCATGCGCCGTGCGTCCCGACTCCGTCCTCGCGTGCTCCTCCTGGGCGGAGGCAGTGGCGGGAGCGGGGACTGCGGAAATGGGGTGGGAGCGAGGCCGGCAGTGAAGACGGGTGCGTGGGCAGAAGATGTATTGGGAACGGGAGAGAGGTGGGGCGGGGTCTAGTGGATACGGGAGTGTGGGCGAGGACGGGAGCTGGGCGAGGATGGGAGCGGGGGAAGGACGGGAGCGGAGGGAGGACGGGAACGGGGGGAGGACGAGAGCGGGGGGAGAACGGGAGCGGGGGGCGGACGGGAGCGGGGGGAGGGCGGTAGCGGGGCCGAGGACGGGAGCGGGGGCGATGTCGGTAGAGGAGGCGGGAGGACGGGAGCGGAGACGAGGACGGGAGGGGGGGGCGAGGACGGGAGCGAGGACGGGAGCGAGGGCGAGGACCGGAGCAGGAGCGAGGTCGGTAGAGGAGGCGACGACGGGAGTGGGAGCGAGGACGGGATCAGGGAAACCAGTGGGGGTGGGGCGCGGGCGGGAAGAAAAGGGAGGACAGGAGCGGGGCCTGGCCTGCATCGGGGGTGGGAGCCGAGAAGGAGTGCTGTTGAGAGCGGGGCCGGGAGCGGGACCGAGTGAAGGGGTGGGAGCGGGGTGGAGGGTGGAGCGAACGCGGAGGTGAAGGCGAAAGCGCCAGGGGCGGAGGCTGGGCAGAGGCGTAGGAGGTGGAGTGGCGGTAGCGGCCACAGGGGCGGGTGGGGGCGGGCGGAGGCGGTCTTAAGGCGGTACTTTAGTGCAGGCTTCGGGAAAGGAAGCAAGAAGCGGTCGAGGGAAGGCGCTCGAGTTCTTCAGGGAACCTCGCCTCCACCCCCACACCCCGCCGTCCACCCCCTCGGCCGCAGACCCGTGTTTCTCGAGCGCGAATGAAATTGAAATCTATGAATTTATTCCTCTCATACGAGGGTTCGTTACAGAGCGCTTCGCTTAGTTACGCGTGCACTAAGTGAAAACGAGGCGAAAAGGAGCGGTGAAGTCGGGAGCTACAGTCGGAACTTAAGTGTTTATAGAAATAACAGAGACGAAAGTTTCGAGACGTTATAATTTTCTCCTCCTGGGCCATTAAGACTGGAACAGAAAAGAAGTGTGCGAACGCTTCGCGGAGAGATTTAATGGCGATAAAATTAGCCATATCTTCCAGATGAGTGCAAAGAGGGACGCGTGGAAATAAATATTCACGGGATGCTCCGTGACGCTATTATTGCTTCAACTTGCAATAAATCGTCGTAGTTTTCGCTCAGGAATAAACTCTTTATCGCTTACCTAGCAAACCCCACGTACGCGAAATATTTCCTAAAGTTTCTTTCGAACCAACTGCACCGCTATCTACCGCCGCACCAAATTCATATATTCGCCGCGTTAATTTTTAATAGACTCCATGCCAGGAGCCCTATCTTTCCCTAGCCATTAATTTTAATGCTGCTGTTAATATTTTTAGCAGGACGAGCAAAAATTCCAGTCCGAAACCGCATCCGCCTCGACCACCTACGACATTATTTAGCCGTATACTTCATTATTTAGTGCGCCCCTTGCGGCGGGTCCGCGCACTAACGTCGCAGTTCGCGGCTGACGCAAAGAGGGTGGGGCGCAGCGGGGGAGCTCCCGACGGCGCGCTTCTGTCTCTTGTTTTGGGGTTCAGGTGCGCCCGGCTAATTGGGGCGGACGGTTCGCCGCTATTACGGCGGCGGCGCCCTCATAAAAATACGCCCGTAATTAGACCGGGGTAACAAGCGGCGGGGCCCCGCGCGACCGCCGGCGTCGCAAACATGTCTCGCGGCTGAGGCGCATCATCTCCCGCCGGTGAAGGGGCGGGGCAGGTAGCGCGGCAGGGGCGGGTTGGTGGCAGGGAAGAGGGAGGTAGAGGGGCTGTGACGGGGATGGGACCGGTGGGAGTGGAAAGGATGGGCGGGGGCGGGGATGGGGACTGTTCAAAGAAGGGAAGGCGGGGCGGGGGGGGATGAGGAATGGAACGGAGATAGTGGCAGAGGTGGGGACGGAGCCGATGGCAGAAGTGATGTGGCTAGGCGCGGGGCTGGTGGCGGGGGCAGGGGAGAGTGGGCTGTGGCGGGGATAAAAACAATGGCGGTGATAAGGTCATGTGGGGGCGGGTATGGGGTCGGTCAGGAAAGGGATTGGGGCGGGATCCCGGAAAGGGTCAGAGGATGGGACGGGTAATGGTGAGGAGGTTAGGGGCGAACAGGTTGGGGCAGGGGAGGGGCGAGGCGGGAGAGGGGCTGTGGCGGGGATAAAAACAATGGCGGTGACAAGGATGGGTGTGGGCGGGCAGGGGGTCGGCTCAGGGAAGGGATTGGGGCGGGATGCCGAAAGGGGTCAGTGCAAGGGACGAGTAAGGGTCAGGTGGTTAGGGCCGGGGCTGGTAGCGTGAGCGGGGAGAAGCGAGGCGGGAGCGGGGCGAAGGCAGAGGCGTTGGCGCCCTCGCTGAGTAGAGCCTTGCGCTCCGCGTGTTCCGACGGGGCCGAGGTTGACGAGAGCGCCTGTACGTAGGAGGCCGTTGACGTGCGCCCTGCAACCGGGCGTGTCGCTGTCAGCGCCGTGGACGAGACATGGTCCTCACCTTGCAGCTCTTTCTATGACCTCGGTTACTTTGGATACGGTCGTTGCTCACCAGGTATATGTGTTAGCTGTGACTCCCTCTCGGATACGACTGGCCTGAGTTGCACATCCTCCTCCACTCATCATTACACAGTAATCATGAACTTCGTAGGTTAATGGGAAATGTGCGCAAGTTGTCAAAGCGTAATGAAAAAAAGGCCATTTCTACAGCAGATATCAAATTAAATTGTTTTATTTAAAATATGAGAATTTTTTGTTATTCCTCTCGCTGTTTTTCACATCAACACTTCGTTCTAGCTGCAATTACATATTTGCGTTGGCATGCTCCTGCAATTAGTGCATTGTTTTGCTTTAACAACGTTATTTCAAAAAATGTATTAATTGAATATTTTACTCTAATGAACAGTAATTTAATTACTTGTGCAATAGACATACGCTGCTACCGGAATATTCGATCGAATTGGAGAGACATTTAATTTGCTCAGCTTTCAAAATAACTCAATTTTGTTTAGATAATAAAATCATGCACTGGTTGCATCATCACTTTAATGTATTTTCTATTGTGTTTCACGTATATCGCAACTAGATGCATTTTGTTCGGAATTTTCTGTAATAAAGCACATTTGACAGTATAATAAGCAATAATTATGTTTGGCCACCTTCTGCCACCAGTTTATATACATGCTAGCTGCAGTATATTTTAATTCACAATGAACCAATCGGGGAGGAAACTCATTTCTCGACAACAACGAAGAATAGTAGTAACAATATTTTCTCGCTCTATTTATCTTAAGTTTAAATGCTTTCCTCTTCACATTCGTCCTTTATTGAAATATGTTCATACCCTATATTCACGCAGAGTTTTGTAGAAATATGTCTTTACAAATGTGTTTGAAAATTTAAATAAATGTTTCCGTAAATATGTAACATATTAATGTTGGAAAATTATGAGTAAATTAGTTATTGCATAATTACGTTTATTCAAAAAAATTTCAGAAAAATAGAACTATAAACAATAGTTGCAGCATACAACTTCAATTGGCTCAAGTCAGAAGGCGACAATTTGATATCGTGAAATGAAGAACGGAATCATCTTATGTTTGAATAAAACGCAAAGCGATTTGCGATTTGTGCGCTATCTTCGCGCAGCCCGCTGAATCAGAAATCGCGCCCGAAAGACAATCGCCGCCACGGCGCGGCGCGCCCGCACGTCCCCACGTCTCTGCAGATATTATCGCGGCGCCGTAATATATGAAGCCATTAAGCGTCTTCCCGCGCAGTCGCGTCTGCGGGGGCCTTGATGGCGCCTCCGTTAATAACTGCGGGGAGTATCTGCGCGGGATCTGCGCGTCTCAGGTGGGTGAATCCGGAGCGCGCAGCCCGGCTCCGCGCGCAGGCCCCGAGACAATGGGGGCTTCGCGGGGAGGAGTTAACGCCGGCTATCTGCGGTCCGGCAACTCCGCCAAGTTGCGAACCTGGCTTCGGAGTTGTCTAACTGCGCGTTTCCCCGTCACGGGGAGACGCCGCTGCGAGACGGGCGTGGGCGGCGGACGGACGGAAAGGAACGGCGAGGGGAGGGGGTGACGAGTCTCAACTGTCTGGGCCCATCGCTGCGAGACAGCGTCGAGGGATCTGTGAGGAACGTGATCTTGGAGGGCCCGGGTCGGGCGCACAGCTCGGTGAGTTAATCATGATAAACCGGACGCGTAGGTGATAAGGCGAGATGGTCGTATCTCGGCCCTAACCCGCGCCGTTCTCGCTGCAGCGCTCATCCGTTATTCTAGGACGCGCACGTAAGGTGAATACTAAACGGTAGTTCAATGCGATCGCAGAATATTAATTAGGACGTCACATGATTTAGTCGAGGAAGGTTCAACAGAGTTATCTCACTTTAAGTATCGTTCCGAGTACTGTTTCATTGCATGTGCCAAACCATCAAATGAATTTTATGGAGTTCGGAGTTGTCTAACTGCGCAAACTACAGTACAAACTACAACTCCAACAAAATACAGTACTATATTTTAAATTTTGCTTTAAATATATCTGTTAGTAAAACTCACTCAATTCATGACGTTTTTGGAGGGGGTGCTGAAGTTAAACTAATTTCCAAATACGTGAAAATACATTAATTTTTGGGCAAGAAAGATAATGCAATCTATGAAGGATACTATTGGAAGATTGCTAATATGAGGCATCAAAACTGAAAAGAAATTATTGCAAATAATCTTATTCTTTTAGAAATATAGAGTATTCGCAATAATGCATTCAGTTATTTATATTTGTGAGAGAATAATAACAAAAATATTTTAGAATGTTAAATTACATTTAATTAATTAATGCTGAATTACATAAAAATTGTATTTTGAACTAATGAACAGCCAATCTTACGATCTAAACATCCACTCGTTCTCGTTCAAATGCGTTCACTCTCAGTTGCCCAATGCTTTTTCCGTTTATTTTTTATTTAATTTTATTTTTACTGAGCATACATAGATCAGTACTTTTAATGCACTATATGTATTGTGAAGGCTTACATTCTAATTTACATAAAAATAAACCACATACTTATTTGGGCGACGAAATCTTTTGCAGACACCTCTAAAACAATGTATTTCGGAAAATTTGACTAGTAATGCATAGTATGGATATCAATTTTTAATTCTAGTTCTGTGAGGAGTTTTCCGGAATCTGAAGTTGGCTGGGTGAGGAATTTGAGGTATGGAATGATAGAACTGGGTAGAGAGATATATTATTTGGTGTTGTGTGGAGTCCATATGGAATTCTTTGTGGAGTTGTGAGTTTGCGACCAACCAAGGAGCATTTGTGATAGTTCTAAGAAACTGGTTCTGGACTATTTGAAGCTTGTTAAGGTCTGTTTTTGCTGCGAAGATCCATATTGGACAGGCGTATAGGAGGAGTGGTCTAACGACGGTTAGTTTTTTCGTTACGCAAGACGTTACCTTCTGGATGCAAATCCACGTCGGCATGGGTCAGAATAGACACCTACAGCCCGAGATAAGACTAATCGACCGGCTGCTGGAAGGGTGACGTCACTTCCGTGGAGACGCATCAGCCATCCCTCCCGCCCGCGCGCGACTAGAGATTTGTCGCGGCCTCCTGGAAATTTGTTTCATCTCGACGAGAATATCCGATGGCCTCCTGCCAGCTGCTCCTGCACAGACTCCCCCTCCCCCTCCCCCCACGTTCGCGCCACCGGCTGCAGATAGCGGGCGCGGCTGCACATCCTTCTCTCCGGAGGATGCGGACGCAGCCCCCGCTGGAAATAGCGCCTTCCCTCGCGAAACGTCGTTTGCGTAACCGGGTTTCTTCCAATTGGCTTCTCGGCCTGGATATATTAATATACCGCCCTCCCAAGTTTTCCGAAGGAAAAGAATAACATTAATCTCATGTTGTTAGAATTATTATTAAATGGCCATTGTAAAGTTCCTTTGCCATTGTGTATTTTAGTGTTTTGTATTCTGCATGACATTATTGACTTCGTTATGTCAATTTTGACCATCCTTTCTATTCAGATCTATTCCTAATAAAACCCATCCCAGTAAAACAAGGGGATGGTTAGCATGAAACTTTTCTTTGTCTTTAATATCGTGAAATGCGGCATTTGGGTATTGTGATGTAGCGGTGAAAATGCAGGTATTAATCAATGTAGGTATTAATTGAAAGTTTTGATTCTAGATTGTCCTGTGCCTCTACAAGTTCATTCTGAGGTAATGATTTAATCCGAGTTCCACGACACAGTGTAATAATTAACGTTCGGAGTAAACCCGGAGTAAACCTGGAGTAAAACTCCGCTGTGAAAGTTCATTGCCCTACACGGTGAATATTGAAAGTACAGATTTCTAACTTTTTTCGTGATATAATTTCTTTTTCTTGATATTATATTCAAATTATTTTCGGCTGACAGATCAGAGCTTTTTGAGTTTTTTTATTTAAATCGTAAAAATTACGTGTTCCAAATACTTGAATGATCTGGAATGAGTTGTGACATTCTGTCTTGAGACCAAATCATTTGTTGAAAGAAATATTTTTTTATTTCTATTTTTAGAATGGAGGAGAATACATTGAATTCAATTCCAGAAGTTCCATTTTACTAAAATATTTCAATATTTATCGTATTTCTAGAGATGGCAGAAGTATAACTATAAATAGCATAGCATATATAAATAGCTAGGCAATATAATTACGGGGCAATATAATAATATTACGCTACCGTTTTTATTAATACATACAATCAAAATAGCATTAGTTACACACACACACACTTGCACTTACATTCACTACATTACCATAAATGCCACGATACCAGTCGGCTTAGAGCTTGTCCCAGTCGCGGGCGGTGCCCCCTGGTTGAAAAGTACCCCCCAAGCCAACAGTAAGTCGGCGCCAGATTTCACCACCCAGCGGGAGAAGATCACCCCCTCCTCTCGAAGGAAAATGCACTATACTTACGGGACTAATGATCTTAGCAGATAATGCATCGATAATCATCAATCAAACAAAAATAAACGCTAGGCATGTTTTATGTATTCTTATATTCTTTAGTAACTATTTTCGCGCCTCACCACGGCGCGAAAACAGATGGTTTGAAGCCCAGTGCATAAAAGGAATCAAGCGACCCCTTAACAATAAATTTAAAATATGAATGAAATATCGTGTGAAAAGTATTTCGTTTCGTGCTAAAAATTTTTTTAGCAATAAGATGCACTTCGGAACATCTTTTTCAAGAAACAATACGGACTGTAGCGGATTCAGATTGTTTATTTTGGGATGTACAAATTGCCATCTGTGCATTTAATTCGCTCGCCGGCCTAATGGAGAGACGCAGCCCCCCATCCAAAAAAAACAGTTAAAAAATGATGCGACAACCCGATTCCGCGAGAACGCCCGCAATTCCGGCCTTTTTATAGGCAAAAAGCCGTTGGGCGGGCGGGCGGATGTGAGCGCGGAAAACTGAATGCAGGATGAAACAAGCCGCAGGTGGAATGACCGCTAACGGAGTTATTGTAGGGCAAATGGCATTAGAACGGAATGCATAAGCGATTCCGCCCTGCCGGATCCGCCCGGAGGTGCTGGCGGAAACGGCGGCGGCGGCGGTGGCGGCGGTGGCGGCGCGTAGCGGAGGCAGTGGGATGCTGGGGGAGGGGGACAGATAGTACAACGGCGGTGGTGGAAGAGAGGTGGTAGGGTGTCAGGGGAGTGGTGGCCCCGGCGGCGGCGGCGGCGCAGGTGGTGGCGAGGACGAGGGAAAAGGCGGCGGTGACGGAGTTGTTCGCAGCACGCGGGGATGGGGGTGGAGCTGGGACGGCACAGCGCGGCGACGCTCGCTCTCCTCGCTTTGGTGGGCGTGTGTGTGTGGGTGGAGTGTAAGCGAGATAGCTCTGATGCGAGAACAGAAGTAAGGTCAGTTCTGTCAGAAGAATGGTAGAATTGGAGAATGAATAGGCACCGGGATATTATACTCACGTGAAATAGTAATTGCAGTCACATGGAACAAAGATTGATTAGTTGTTGAATGAAATTTATTTTAGCTATTTTCTTCGCTGTGATATAATTTCTTTAATGTGACTTAGAAATAACTATTTTTTGAACTCCCAAAAAGTTTAACGTAATACTTGTAACTATTGGTTAGAGGTAGTAAATCTAATGTGTTAACGTATTCGTGTGTTTCTATAACAAAATTTATATCATAATTGATTTCTTGAATTTTATTTAAAATAACTTTTTTAAGTCCGTTCATTTTTACGAGCCCGCATTTGATCATATTTATTCATTTTCAAAGCGACAGAGAACACTCACGGCAATACCTTTCTATTAAAGAAATACAATGACAGCACAGAGACGGAAATTGCGTCAAAAGTCACCATCGAAAAAATACCAGTAACTATAGCGTCGGTATATATGGGAAGATATTCAGAGGTAGGCAATGTTAGGGCGACTCAGAAAAAAGAAATAGAGATTGTGAGTGAAGTTTGGGAGAAGTGTTAGAAATCGTTCGGTGAATACAGGAAACATAGTACCAGTGCTTCCTTTTGATTCAGATTATTGGCTTCACTCTAGTTAATTTCGTTTAATAGAAGATGAATTGTTTTTTTCATTCGTCATGTATCTATCTACTCGCAACCTTTTCGCACTGCATATGTATATTTATTCCATCTACGTCTTTCATAATTAATGAAGGAATATTTCTTGTACCAAACACTAAAAATATATTCTAGCGGTGGCCGTATACGATGCTCCCCGTGAAACGATTCGCCGAGAGACAGGCAAGAGACACACACACTCACAGATAAACACAAGACATATGTACACTTTTACACTCACTACATACACACGTGCACAAAATTCTAAGGAGACAGATCCATACTAACGACTGTATCCAAATATTCTTTGGCTTGAAGTATGTTGCGTAATGAAATTACGTGTTTCATAGCCCTGGGCAACGGGGCCTAAGCAGTACATGTTTATAGTTATATTTCGAAATTAATTATTCATGCGTCGCCCAATGTTGCTCTAGAAGACGAAGCACTGGTGAGGCTAAAAGGGAAATTGAAGAGCGTATTACCAAAGTGATGTGTTTCCACAAATCACAATTTTTCAGTAAGGGAAAGTATTCACATTCAGCCTCGCTTTCACATTCACAGACAGTCGGGCACAGACATTTGCCGTAAACCATAATACCCTAACGTGTGGATTCACGACGTGATAGAGGAAGCAATTTACTACTTAAATGAACAAGAATTAACTTTTTTTTCGGTATTAAGGATCTACAATACGATTTTTTCTGCAGAAAAATCGCCGCTTTTTGACGTAGCATTACATCACTTTCTCTATACTACATAATATGTAGTATGCGATAAAGGCATTAGGTTGAAGGTGGTATTCATGGTAAGAAAATTGTTTGATAACACAATTAAGAAATTACACATGCTAGGAAATTACATCGAGTTGAATGGAGAGAAAAAAACATTAAAACCAATAAGTCGGTCTTAAAAAGTATGAGACTAGAAATATTCTTGTCTTGAAGAAAATTCTGCAGGAAATACAATAATGTGAACGAGGTCAGTCAGTACTTTCAGTAAGACACCACCGTCAGAGAATAAAAAAGACTCATGAAGAAACAAATATTGTCAACTGTTATATCCAAAAAAAATAACAGCGATTTCTAAAACTGTTTTTTATTACCACAAGCCAACAAGAGATTCACTAATACAAGCCAGGTCGAACAATATTCCGGGAGATATACCGTAGACGTTGCGATGTTCACTGTTTCGCCGCAGGAAGAGTCCGAGTCCGTAACCGTTCTGTAATACACTTCGCTTGTCACTGTACACGCTGAGGCAGGCACTTCTCACTGCCCACCACTCGCCGGGCACCGCTCTTATAGCCCGCCCGGGCTGAAGGTCCGCCGGCCAGCTACCCGATAAGGGTGGGTCTCCGGCTCCGGTGCTTGGCCGAGCGTGACGGAGCTGCGGCGTTAGTAATCGGCGCCCTCTCTTGAGCGACGCCGGGACCACCTTCCGGCGGCAACTTTAAAGGTGCGCGTTCGACCATATCATCAACCAAATTGTTTTAAAATATCTAAAGCGTGTTATTGTCTAGTATGTTTCACTACAAAAAACTACCATATTTGTTCAGTGAATTTTACTACTTACAATCAGAATGTATTAGAAGATATATAATAAACTACAATACAGTAAATCCTAAAAGTATCCACAAAGTGAAACTGTGCTAATATTACAACGTAGAAATGAAAATAATTGGTGGACGTATTAATGGGAGTCAGATGTGGGTGTCATGACTAGTGCCAAAAAGTTGTTACGAACGTTCTAATTATTTTGCATGAATAAAACAAAATTTACCCGTAAATTATAATTAGAGAATTGTGTAAAGAAAAACGAATGAAGACACGCGACACTAATAGTGAGAAAACTTACATTAACACATTAGCAAATTTGTCATGTTAACAAGTCATTATTTTGCTATCACAGAAAATCTCCGTTCGTTCCATGCATAGCACCGTTACCCCTTTGCAACGTCAGTCTGTAATATTATGACAATGACTACAACAGGTACTACTCGTGCCACAGGATAATCATGTTGTTAGAAAGATGGTCCTTCACCCTATTAGGGTTGGTTTACATTAGTTTTTGACAACCCACGTTTAAAACCCTGTTGCAAATTCTCGCATAGAAATGCAAAGACAAAATTGCGCATAGATAGACAGTGCAAAGTAGACAATGCAGGTCTCGTTACCCTGCTCATACAATAACTACAATCTCTTTGGAGCAAAGAGCTTACAAAAGCAAATTCGTATAGTCTTGCAGATAGCGGTACGGTATCTCTGAGTGTATTTCGTTACAAACCATGCAAGCACACACAGCCAACCCAACAAAACAGAGCGGAAGCGGAAGTGGCGAAAGGATGGAGATAATGGCGCGCATCAAGACCGCGCGGTGACGCGTCTCGCCCGGCGCTGGTAACCATAAACCAAGTGAAGTGGGGCGCCGCCACCTCTCATGACAAAGGAAACATTATCTGCGGCGGTGGCCGAGGAGGATGGGGCTTGAAACGCGGCTAATTCGCCCACGCACTCGCCGCCCGGCGCCGCGCTGCTGGCCCCCAACGCCCGCGTCGTCGACCTCGCCCGGCCCCGCCACACCGCGACCCGACCCGCTCCGCCACTGCCCTGTCATGCCACGTTGCCCTGCCATGCCGAAGGCCCGCCAGACCACGCCACTTCCCGCTACGCCATGACCCTCCCTGTCCCGCAACGTCCCGGCACTCACCGCCTCGCCACGACCCACCACGTCCCGCCACGCCACGCCTTACCATGAGACATTCCGCAACCCTCCCCGAGCCCCGCCAAACCACGCCACGTCCCGGTACTCACCGCCTCGCCCCTCGCGCCACGCCACGACTATCCCTGCCCCACCACAACACTGATGCCCCACGTTCTCCGATGCCCCACCAGACTACTTTATGTCCCGCAACGCCACGACCATTCCCGCCACGCCACCCCACGCAACACCACACAATCTCCAACACCAACACCACACCACCACATCATCCTGGCCCAGCACGCCACTATCCACGTCACGCCACGCCCTGGCATACCACATTCCACAAGCCCCTCCCCCCGACGCCCCGCCAGTCCACACCCTGCCCCTTCTCGTCACGCACCGCCATGCTTCGCCACGGAACACCACGCCACGACCCGCCACGTCCTGCCCGCCCCATTACATCTAAGCTCGGCCCACGGAGTAGCATTGGGCGCAGTGAAAGAGCTTACTTCCAAGGTGAAGACATTCCACTTCTCTTTGTTTTATAGTTTTACGTATACATTCGTAAACTTACAATATATTATTGAAACTAAATATTGTCGTGAAAATGTCGTTTCTCCAACGTTAAACGGAATTTGAAAATCGTATATGCAAATTTTTCTACGACAATTTGCATATTGATCTGCTGTACTCTTCGGCGATATTTTGAAAGTTATATTTTTCTACTATAAGAGTACCGAAAAACTGAAAAAAGTAAATAAATGTCATTGTGGCACCGATAGATAGCAGCTGGGAACAGAGTGAGGAAATAAGGGAAAGTTAGCCTAGGCTAAAGAGATTAGAAAACGAACTAGTCCAATAACGATTGGGCAATTCTGTAGCACCACTAGATCATTATACTTGTATAGTCACCATAAACGTCACGATTTCTTGTTTCTTTAACAGGCTCATAAACAAGAGTAAATGTTAATCGCTTCCAGCAGATCATTTCTGCTTTACACAAGTACACGTACATTTACACAGTTGTGTTAAATGAATTTTACATTTCCAGTTAATTAAATCTCGTACATCACAATATCTAGAGAACACATCATAAATAAATTAAGTTGATTCAGAGAGCACAAATTCTTTCATTAAATGCAGATTCTGATTACTGAACAATCTCATGTCTGTTCATTTGATTTATTACAATTCCCTGGGCTCGTTTTTCAATCGACACAAATCCTACCTTAAACAGAGTTTGAATATTTTTTTTTTCAACACAGATCTACCAATATTAAGTTGTTCATTATTGAGTAATCAATCCACCAAGTTATAAGCCAGCGGCAATCTATGGGTTCTATCTGTCACATGTCTCTTTCCAGGCCAGCAATTAAACTCGACTTCTTTGTGATCGAGTCCAGTCCGCACACTAATTTACCAGTCTAATAATTCATTAAGTACCGGGTTGTTTCTATTAGTTACCGATTGAACTCCTCTCCTACACGTGTGGTGTACTGAAAATTTGTTTTAGGCGACGCAATTGACAGCTGGTTCGCCCGAAACGTTGCTACATCAACATTATTAATTGCCAGAGTCCTAGATATATCTAATTAAATTTTAATGCCTTCGTAAATAAAGCAAATCATTTACCGGTAAATGATTGCTGAACCAAACTCCATGCCGCTCTGGGCTTAATTATCGACATCTCGTTAATATTAATCTGCAGCAAGCAGCCAACGCGATATCCTGGAACTCCCTTCTCAGGTACTTTCGCGTGTAACTTTGATGGAATAACCTGCGGTTATGAATTAATTACAGGCCCATCGTTCAACTTGTAAGGGGTGTTACTGATTTTGGGGACGAACCACAGTACATAGGTGGTACATCACTGGATATTCACTGCAATATAGCGAGGACGTTTTCCTGAAATATATTACTGTTTGAGACATAAACATTAAATAAAATATATCATCCCTGGACATTTTAGGTAATAATAAATTACAAAATAAGAAACACGATTAATTTATCAATCTTAACGATAAAATTAATACGAATTAATATGCAACGATACAACTGTGATAGAAATATTTGAATCTGAGTGGCTAATACAGGCAATATTAAAAATAGTATTTGAGCAAATGAAATAATAGCTTTAACCAAAATATTAAAAGAAACATTATGAATATTATTTTCCTTTAAGTTTACTTTATTCTTTACTTGATGGATACATATTTTTAGCATTTCTCTGTGGTTTTGTGTAAGTGATCTAACCTGCATTTATTTTTGAATGCTTACGTGATCCTCATACATATGTGGAAAAAAGAATTTAATGAGCTAATTGCAATTTTTTAAATGTTAGAAGAATAGTTCATTCACTTAACAATATTTATTCAATTATCTTTTTACAGAATGTTATTCAAAACATTTGATTAAATGAATAATGCACATTTTCGTATATTAAAATAATTAAATACAACTTAAATCAACCAATAATCATTTTGGTGTGTAAATTACTGAGCTAAAAGTAAACAACATTACAATCTTATTCATATGATAATTTATTATTCCCAATTGTAAAATGAGAACTTCTAGATGAGCATCATTTGTACGTAGATCAGATACATTCTGGGATAATTATGACCTGACACCATTATCCCCTTATCTTATTCTAATGCATAGGCCTCGTTGCTATCGTCAACTCTATTTAGCATGCGTAAATTCATTACGCACCCTGAGAACGAACTAACGCTTGTCGCGTGCTCTGCCCGTGTTCCTTGCGTTATCTTCGTCCTTTGTGAGCTACTAATGACGTCCTTTCGGGGCAAAAACCGGAGAGGCTGTCAGTCTGGCAGTGTCCTGTCTTTTGTGCAGGATAAGGCTGGCGAAACCTTCACAAATACCGCAGCCACTTGCACAAAAGTAAGACAAATTGGCCCATTTAATTAATTTTGCGCCGGAGACTTCATTTTTCAACGGCGTCCTTGTACGCGGCTGCAGAGTCCTTCAAGCGAGATGAAGTCCGCAAGAAATGGAAAGGAAGAGGCCCATGAAAATGCAACGAAGGAGTGCGAGGAAGCTGCATGAAAATTCCTCTATCGCGCTCTTCAGGCATTCAAGCTCGCCGGCCTCCCGCGCAGATGGAGAGATAAACAGAGACCCCGCGGTAACGAAAGGCCGGGGTCATGAAGAAAGCATGAGGGTCGCCACGCCGCGCCGCGCCGCGCCGCAGCCAAAAGGTAGGAGTAACAATATCCACGGGAGAAAAAAAGAAACGTAGTCAAGCTCCGAAGGAGGGAAATAGGGGTCTTGAAAAGGCACCGGCTCGCAAGAATATACAGAGCGTACTTCTTGCAGTGCGAAAATTCTCACTCTCACAAGTTATTTTCCCGACCAAATGCCAGCGGTCTCTCGCTAAAATTCTGAGCAAAAGGACATTTATACAACTACGATCACCTCCAAGGTATTCACGCAACCGGCTTATAGGCTCTAATACCTACATTTAAAGCTTCTAAAAGCATCAGTATTATGATATGAGGGAACTGGATTGAACAAGGAAGAAATATT
The DNA here is from genome assembly GCA_038098605.1 of Gryllus longicercus. Taxonomy (NCBI): domain Eukaryota; kingdom Metazoa; phylum Arthropoda; class Insecta; order Orthoptera; family Gryllidae; genus Gryllus; species Gryllus longicercus. The sequence continues at coordinate 1,545,263 of JAZDUA010000265.1, forward strand.
TTGATTGCTGTGATTTAAGAATTCGAGGGACAATGTTCAGAATTATAGCATTGCCTTTCATTCCAATTAATGTCGATGGGCATTTGAAAATTGCTAACGTAATTGTAAAATATTTTACTACGAGTGCGCACATTTTTTTGGTTCGTACATTTACATTGATGTAATTTCTTTTATAAATACGTCTCTTTCTTTACTTAGAAGATTAAATGCTTGTTGTAAATATTAAAGCACCGTCTTGTTTTTATAATAGTTTCCAAGTTTTAATTATGACATGGAATATTTTCAAGATTCGATATTTCATCTGTGGCTTTTTATTTAAATACATTTCGTAATTCAAAGAATTGATCATGAGAACAAACTGTCATTTCGGTCGCTGTAATCTCAATATTGAAAACAACATCTACTCTCTTACGTTTGCTAGTGATTATTACATTTTGGTTTTGTACTTTGCCAATTTTTTATCTTAGACGGTTTCGGTAAAAGTTTATCACGTATATAATAGAATAATAACACGAACGTAATACAGGTTATACATTTTTGTAATAGCTTTGCACATTAACTCAACAATCACTACTATTAAATTCATTGCAATCATTCGCGTTTCAAGGCCTTCTGTGCGCCAACCCGAGCGCGAGGGCTACGTGGCCGTGGGCGAGGAAGTGCGTGGCAGGGCGTCGCCGCGGGCGGTGGGGGCCGCACCGTTGCGCTAAGCCGCGTTGCTCGCGGGAGATCCACCTCCAACTCCCCCCCCCCCCGCTCCCTGCCACCGCCATCGCTCTCACGGCCATCGCCGCCGTCCCCGTCGCCGCCGCCGCCACGACCCCCCCCCCTTCCGCCGTCGCCGCCACCACCGCCGCCGCCGCGCCGCCGCCGCCTCCTCCGCCATTGCCACCGTCGCCACCGCCGCCACCGCCACCGCCACCGCCACCGCCTCCGCCACCGCCACCGCCACCTCCACCGCCACCTCCACCGCCACCTCCACCGCCACCTCCACCTCCACCGCCACCGCCACCGCCACCGCCGCCACCGTTGCCGCCACTGCTTCCTCCGCCATCGCCGCTGCCGCTGCCGCCGCCACCGCTTCCTCCGCCATCACCGCCACCGCCACCTCCGCCACCGCTTCCTCCGCCATCGCCGCCGCCATCGCCGCCGCCGCCGCCTGCAGAGCGAAGGCGGCGCGAAGGAAGCGGCGTAGTGCGGGGCGGAGGCGGCGGGATAATCCCCGGACTCCGCACAAGGACCGCATTTAGCGCCGCCACGCCGCCTTTGTCCTCTGCCCTGGCGGCGACGAGGCCGGCGGGGGTGGGGGGCGGAGGCCGCTCGGGCGTCGCGGGGAGTTGACGAGCGCGGGTGTGACGGGGAGCAGCGGCTACTGCGAGGCGGGTGGAGGTGTCGACTGCGAGTGGTGTCCGGGATGGAGCTAATTCTCCTGCGGCGGGTCTTAGGGAGTGACGGTGTTTGGTGCGATATTTAAAGAAGATTAAATTGGCAGGTTTGTGCGTTGCTACGATGACAGGAGGTGGCAGAAGCAGCGAAAATGGGGAAGAACTCTAGGAGGGCAGCAGAAAAGTCCCTGCGGTGAATGTTTGAATAACAAATGTAACAATTTGGAAGGCGAGGACGGTTACAAAAAAGGAGGAAGAGCAGGCAACTGGTGAAAAATCAGTGAAATGCCGCAAGACGTAGGCTCGGTGCCCTACGGGGAGGTGAAGCCTGCCTGTGCTAGACAGAGAGGTTTGGGGAAAGAGGAGATGTAGAGGCTCGTGCCCTCATGGGCGAGTTCGGGGACGGCGGGGGCGGTGAGGGCGACGGGGGCGGCGGGGGCGGCGGGGGCGGCGGGGGCGGCGGGGGCGGCGGGGGCGGCGGGGCGGCGGGGGCGGCGGGGCGGCGGGGGCGGCGGGGCGGCGGGGGCGGCGGGGGCGACGGGGGCCGACGGTAGTCCTACGGGGGAGAGGCGATTACAGCGATGCTCGCGGCTGAGGGCCCCGGCGGAGGAGGCGAGCGGCTGCGAATGGCGGCGAGGGCCGCCGAACGAGGGTGAGCGGTCAAAGGTGAAGCTGCCAGAGCAGCGTTAACAGAAGCCCCGATAGACCGAGGGCGCGGCAGGTCAGCCAGCACTTCCAGGCCGACAGTTCTGCACAAGACTCGTCCCAAAAAGAATGAAACAAGTCATGCTACACCTAGAGAAAATTAAATTATAATAGAAAGGCATGTTAATACAATCTTAAACAATGTGAGTTATTCGTACAAAGCATGAAACGGTCTGGAAGAAAGAATGTAAATGCAGGTAACATTGGGAAAGAAATACGTTTAAATAGGAATTTCAAAAGGGAGAAATATCGTTTTAATGATAATCTAGGTCATCTATCATAATTCACAAGATGGAAATTGCAACAATCAGAGAATACAAATTCATTGAAACTTCTACATGTAATACATGGGATATAACAATGTTAATTAACTGCTTCGGTACCGCCATCGCCAAGTATACATTACACATGTAACCTATTTGCATAATAATGTGTTAATATGAAGAAAAACTTGTATTTTATATATTCTTTACGTACATTAACTTGAACTTTTTTCAAAATCTAAACATCCCCCCTTCAGTTGAAGTGATTTTGTAGTTAAGAAAAGTGGTTATAGCACACATAAATTAATACTGATCTGAATTTAAAAGTTCGTAGGAAAATTATAACATTTGGTACTTTCTTTGTAAAAACAAGAAGACAGCTAGTTAGATGCTTGTAATGGTAAGGAATGTGCAGAAAATCTACAAGGGCACCTGCACTCCAACCTTCTGACACACTGCTGGAGTTCCGACCCCCTCCTCAGAGGGGCTCGCATCCCACCTGTAAATTTTCCCTTTCTTCTTTACGCTTCTAATAATATTTAGACAGCTTCCCCAATCCAAGGAGATGCGCGGGTTCTAATTTAAGAAGTTCTTTCGTACGCTATGCAATGTCTGCTCTGGAAGAAAAGGTGATGACTTTTCAGGCGTGGATTAGTACCGTTGGCCTTGCAGCCCTGCTCTTCACCTCGCACCCTCTTTCCCTGCCCGTTGCCCCCTTTCCCCTCCCTGCCTCCTCTTTCTCCTCTCCTCACCCCCTTCCTCCGCGCACTCTTTTTCGTCTCCCCGCGACTTTCCGCTCCTTGGACTCTCATGCCCCCCCCCCGGCGCTCTCTTTTTCCTCCCCGAACGCTCTTTCTTGTCCTCCACCCCCTCTCTCTCCTCGCTCCTGTTTCCTCATCCAGCACCATTTTCTCATTCACACGCCATCTTTCCCCTCCCGAGTCATCTTTCCTCTCTAATGCCCTCTTTCCCCTCCCCATGCCGTATTTCCCCTCTCCGCACTCTCTTGCCTGCACCCTATTTAAGCTCTGCGCCAGGCTACAGGCACACCCCCGAGCAACCATCCTCTGTTTGTCCTGGCCAAGATAAACCCGCCTTCACCTTGGACGTTCCTCTCCTGTTGCCATCAACCTTCACCTCCGTCCTTGCCGTAGCCCACGCCATCGCATTTATCCCTGCTTTTACTCTCGATTGCTGGCACAAGCCCACCCCAACTCTCCGACACTTCTCGTAATGAAGCACATCCAGCCGTGGAAGGTGTTTAAATATATCGAGGGCTCGAAGTGCACTCGCCTTAGGATTGTGCAATCGCACAACTTAGTTCGTACTCTCCCTCGTTTAGACCATTTTAACGATTGAATAACATATTATATTACAAATTAATTGTTATTTTATTCCGCTTACTCTATTACCTGCACCCTTTCGGTTTTCGTATCCGAATGGCCAATCTCTTGCCCTCGTAGCCTCAGCTGCTTGGATTCTGAGTCCCGAAACTTCGCCATCCTTCTTCTCGTCACCACTCCGGTCCCCGCGCCGGCCTCGGGCCCCGCTGCCCCGCCGCCTGCTTGCGCTTAATTAGGCAAATTATGCGCTCCGCACGTCACCCGCTGCCCCGCCCCCTCCCGCCCCCGCCCCGATAATGGGTGTCTTTCCACGGGGGCCGCCCGGTCTTCGTTATCGCCGCTCCTCGGTCACTGACGACGCCGACGCGCTAACCCGACGCCCGCTTCTTGGAATATTGACCTGCCCTTCGACCTCCGATAGCCGACTGCGGCGCCTGAGTTACACGCCCGCGCGTTTGATTTCAGAAGGTCATAATCACTCGGGCAAGTGAGCAATTTGAAAACGACCTTCCAAAATAAGCATAGGTTTGGGTTAATTATTTTTTTATTGAATGATGATTTATTAAATGAGTAGTCGTATAATGAATAAATAAATGTTATAATCATTCATTCAAGGTTTATTAGCTTTTAATTAATGTACTTAATATGCATTAAACAGGTATGCCATTCATATATATTGGATTTTAAATTAAATCCCTGATGTGAGATTGATTAGTTAAATTGACGTCTGCATGACGTTTGGGGATTCAAATTTTGAATGTCTATATGTTGGGTACTTGTAAGCGTTAGTTATAGACTAATGAAAAACTGAGAATACGGTGATTTAATCGTTATTTGTCGCTCGATCCAACCAATGATTAATTTGTCTAGCGATTAGCAAAATATTAGATTTTCTTGGTACCTTACATACGTAATACATTTATGGTATTTTTTATTTTTTTTGTTTTTAAATGAAAAATTAAGCAAATATCACAAACTGTCGAGTAATACATTCATACTAGTACAAAGAATATTTTAAAAAGGTAATATTTAAAACGTAATATTTAAATGAAAGGAACTTACAGGCAAAGAAAATAATTTAGTGTTGTGAAAGAAAATTAAAACATCTTTTTATTTCTTTGAACTTACTTCTTACGCAAATTTATTGTGTCTTTAGTATACTTTTACAATTCTGCCAAAAATTTCCTCTGCATTTTACTTTTGTACAATTCCAAGTCTCGTCCTTTTGCTCTCACTACTTTTTTCCTTCGTGAAACTTATAGCTTTACTTACTAAAACTGAATATCGCTCTGCTTTATTTTCTTTACTCTTCGAAATTATATTACGTAATGTATGAAGAAAACATAAGTGATATCCACAAATTCCTAACTAAGCAAGACGCGGACGGTGGATTTGAGGACCGAAACACCCTGGAAAATTTATTATGCGAATTTAACTGCACCCAAACTACACCCCAACAGCACACGTGTGAAGCCCTCTGAACACTAGAAATCGTGACTTGCAATAACCAAAATATATATTCCTCCAGTAATTTTACAAATTAAACACATTGCTATATTTATTAAGCCGACTTGCACTTGCCTCAATGGTTTTGAAAGGGAAATCAGTGTTTCTGTCCTGTTATAACTAATATACTTTTCAGAAACATTGCTATTTTTCTGCATTCTTTTGCTCTTTCTGACTTCTCTGCAATATTCAATCTCGGCAATAGATAAGCCAGCGAGGCAGACACTTTATACAATGTATCCAAAAAAGAAAAGAATGGACGGAGTCAAGAGTCCAAGCTAGTTTCCATCTTAAAGAGATGCCACTGATACACTACATAGAATCGACTACATAAGCGAGACCCACAGTGATGTGGTAAAAGGTAGGTGATGTGCGAAACTTGGTACAGAGTGCTAAGTGGAAATCACAACAACAAACGAGGATCCACAAGAGATGACAGCTCACTGGCTGCACAGTTCAGACTTGCGAGTCGAAAGCGCAACACAGAACTACCGCTCGGCAATCAGTCTGATGGGCTGTCAAACGTATCTACAAAGATTAATTAGCAGATATACGTCCGACAACATTCAAGCAACGGTGTGTCAGACTACAAACCAATCATTTCGCATGTGACAGAGAGTGGAAACCGGAGAGTAAACCTTGCATATTCACCGCCTTCAAGCGCCGCCTATTCACAGGGGATGCGATATCGATGTTGATGGTTTCAGAACATCGATGTTTTTGTATTAACATCGATGTTTTTTTTAAATATCGATTTTTTGTAGTCGATGATTTTTTTCTTTTCTGATGTTTTGTTTCTGAATGAAAATTTCTCAATATCACAATAATGTAAAAGTTAAAGTATGAAATAATAACTGATTGTAACTGTTAATCATGTGTTAGAAGCAAAGGCAGGCTGTTTGCACTAACTACTTCCACCAAACTCTCTCGCCCGGGATGACCTCCATACCCTTGTATTTCCTCTTTCTTCATATTCATTTCGCACATTAAGATATTGTTAACAAATACGCTGGGGGCGTAGGGTCTGATCCTTCTCCTCGTACCCTTATTAGGCGAATTGATGAACACGAACACTATCAAATTAAATTTTAATGCACACGAATTTAATGTTAGTGGTTACTAAACCAGTCTAAAAATTTCGATATTGAAAAACATCGATGGTTTTTAGTCGATGTATTTCTAACATCGATGTTTTATTATCGATGTCGCATCACTACTATTCACCGCTCGCGTGCGTTCTATTTGGACATCGCTTGCGAGGTTTTCGCGGTGGCTCCTTCCGCTCTTCGTCCCATTCGCTCGGCGGAAATCCGCGCAGCGCGCCTCCCAGCGCTCCCACGCCTCCTCCCGCTCCTAACAAATACCCTAGAAACAGCCACGAGTTCGCAGTTCTGGGTGCAAAAAACCAATTCTTGCCGCAGCTCCAAATCCGCCCAACGACGGCCCTCGCGTGGTCGCTGGATCCAAAGGCACCTCGCATCATGCGCGACACCGGCCGAGAGGTGAACAGCCAGAGGCGGATGACACACGGGGCGGACACGGAGCAGACATGGGGCAGACATGGGGCAGACATGGGGCGGACGTGGGGCGGACGTGGGGCGGACGTGGGGCGGACGTGGGGCGGACGTGAGGCGGACGTGGGGCGGACGTGGGGCGGACGTGGGGCGGACGTGGGGCGGACGTGGGGCGGACGTGGGGCGGACGTGGGGCGGACGTGGGGCAGACGTGGGGCAGACGTGGGGCAGACGTGGGGCAGACGTGGGGCAGACGTGGGGCAGACGTGGGGCAGACGTGGGGCAGACGTGGGGCAGACGTGGGGCAGACGTGGGGCAGACGTGGGGCAGACGTGGGGAAGACGTGGGGCAGACGTGGGGCAGACGTGGGGCAGACATAGGCAGGGGTGTTATTTAGATCATACCCTAAAAAAATTTTCTGATAGGGGCGCAAATTATATTCATGCCATGAGCGCTTGAAGACCTAGATACGCCTCTGCACAGCGACGCATGTCGGTCCTATCTACGGAAACACGTCGCTGCCCCATGACGCTGCCTTGTGCGAGCGAGCGGAGGCAGCCGAACGCGAGGGGGAAGACTCGCCATCGGCCGAGGGACGCGCGGGGAACGCGACGCCGCGCCCCACCTGCCACACCTCCCAATGGGCCCGAGCGCCACGGACACTAAGAGCCAAGTCAGTGCCGTGGGGAACAGTGCAGTGCAGTGGATGTGAATATTAAGATATAAATTCTTATTTACTCTTAAATTAGGCATATCAAAGAGCATTTATGTGTAACTGTAATTTGATTACGTTAATTGTAGCTAAGCCAAAAGGCAGTGGATCAATTGTATACCGTTGCGTATAATAAAGTCCCGCCTTCATAAGGTTACTATGAAACGGAAGAATAAAAATCTGGCGTATTGGCGTTACACGTGAATGTACTGTAACCAGCAAGTGAAAAAATCGTAGTTCAGTGTAACTAATGAAATTTATTGGTTTTATGCAATCTACGGAAGCGTTTACATTAGTCAAAAAATGAAACCTATACATCTTAAACGACATTGAATTCCAGTGCGGAGTACAATTCTCAGACGCTGGAGTACATTTTACCCAGGGCATGATTTCAAGACTAAAGAACGTCCGGCGCTTCATCAAGTGCCCTCTTTTTCAATGTGGCCACTTCATAGTGCAGGCGAATCTTGCCTTCGCAACCCCTCTGCCTTGGTAGACCATCGGCTAGAGGAGGTGGGGCTGCTGGTCTTTTGTACGCAGGCCAGGCGAGGCCAAGTCAGGTCTGCTAATCAGGCCGCGGTCGCCATCGAGCCGGCGCCGCCCTCCACCGCCCCCAGCCACTGCCCTGATTTGTTTGTCTGCCGCATTAACGAGCGCCCAAGCTGCCCTGGGTCAACAGACTTGCCTCTTCCCCAGGGAAACGAAGAGCTTTGGGGAGGGGGGGCGCTGAACTATTGCAGCTGCCAAACCCACATTGTCTTGCTGGTTTCGTCCGCAAGATATAACACAGTATCTATGGTGATATTTTGTTCTTCTGTGAATGTTGTTCATAATGGAGATTGCACTAAAAAACAAACAAAAAATCTTGAGTGGTGTGCGTGAAGATGCACTGCACTCGAAGAAGCAAGATACGTTAAGACGAGCACGTGATGGTACCGCCTTATCCCAAGAAAGATGTGTACACGTTTAAAGTCGACGAGTAAGTGTACAGCACTGTCGCAAAATACAAATTTCATTTGTGAATAGTCACTTAATCAATTGATTCCATACATCAGTGATAGCGAGGTATTGCGATTTTAAAATAGAATGAGAGTAATTGTGAGAAAATCATGAGATGTGAAATTCCCAAAATATTTTGAAATTCTCTAAAGATAAGATTATAATTTTTCCACGTCCCTTTTTGTCAGGTTTAGTGCAAGAATGAAAGAAATATTCCGATACCAAACTATAGTCGATCTAATTTGTGGTGGGTAAATCTGACGATTTAAATCCAAGTTTATAAAAAAATAGTTATTTTACTTTCCATTGCGCTGCATAAGATTTATAAATATAATAATACGAAAATCAAAAGAGTCAAAAAAGTATGGAAGAGCCATGTAGTAAAGTTGAACTTATAGAAGGAAGATAACTTTACAACAAAAAACAAGAAAATAAGAACAAATTAAGCTACCAGCAATGCATGAAGCAACAAAGCGAAAGAGAGAAGCTGAATGATAGAATAGTCAGATAATAAGTGAGTGTGTCGATTCGAGGAGATTAATAGGATCTACCTTTTGTTAGAAAGATTGACGACCGTATGTGTTGCATTAATCGATAACAGTCAGATGGCAACGAAAGCGTTTTCATAAAAAAATGTGGGAAATAACGAATATACGTCGTATAGGGAAATGTTGCACCTACCACAAGTGCCGAACATGAAAAGGAGAATAAATGAAAAGATAGAGCAAAAAAGAGAACGAGAAGAAAGGTCAGGAAAGAACAAGAAAGAAGAATAAAAGAGAAGGCCAAGAAAGAGACAAAAGATAGGAGTAGACAAGAAAGAACATGGAAGGAGAAGGACAAGAGAGAAAAAGTAAGGGGAAGGTGAAGAAAGAGCAAGAAATGAGAACAATGGAGAAGAAAGGGTCAGAAAGGGCAAGAGAACAAGAAGGGAGAAGAAAGGTCAAGAAAGAGCCAGAAAGGAGAACAAAGGAAAAGAAACAGCCAGAAAGGACAAGAGAACAAGAAAAGAGAATATAGGTCACGAAAGAGCCAGAAAGGAGAACAAAGTAGAAGAAAGGGTCAGAAAGAACAAGATAACAAGAATGGAAAAGAAATGTCAAGAAAGAGCAAGAAAGGAGAAGAAAGGAGAAGAAACGAAAAGGAAGAGCCAGAAAGGACAAGAGGAGAATATAGGTCAAGAAAGAAGAAGAAATGAGAAGGTGGGAGTAGCCGCTCGCAGAGCAGGGAACAGCCAGGCGCGCGCGTGGGTGCCTTGCGGCGGTGCCTTGCGACGAGCGGGTGGGGGCGGGGGCGGGGGCGGCCGGGCGCCGTCGCGTCGCGACGCCGCCGGAGGAAGAAATGAAGAAGGCGCCGCGAAGGGCTCACCTCGCGTGGGGGCGCCGCGCACTCAGCTGTTTTCCAGAGCTCCCCCACCTCCTCGTTTTCTGCCGCTCCGCAGGTCTCTGTCACTCCCGGAGCTTAAAGGGCGCTTCTCCTTCTTTATTTCAGCACTTCGGTATTGTAGCGTACGTACACTCCTGTCATCTGCTTCCGCAAGTAGTTCAACAACCACAACACCATCAACGCCATCAGTGATCATTACAAGCGATCATTGCAAGCGTGTTATTGAGAAGCTGTTCCTCCACGCCGTAAAAGAGCCTCGTCGGAGACAGGACGCGTTCATCCCCGCCCCTCCCCCGCCCCCCGCGACTGGCCACTCCTTGCATTACAGCCCAGCCCTGTGAACTAGCCTGCATCGAAATTTATGGAAACAACTTGCTAGGAGTAACTACGATGGATGTTCCATGCATCATGCATCGCACCTTCCTCCGCGGCCCCCAGCGGGAGAGATGGCTCAGGGCATCAACTGATGTCACTGCAGTCCATCTGACCGGTAGATCCTCGGTTCGAGTCTTGGCAAGATTTTCGTCACAAGCTAGGTCGAATTCAGTTCCTGTCCGAAGGAGAATTCTAGCGGCGAGCTCCTCTGATCGGAAGGTTTCCGTGGTTTCTCCGATCAACACCAGGCGAATGCCGGAGCAATACCCTAACAAACGGGCCACGGACCGCGCGCAATTTCACCTTTCTCTTCCTTGTCCTATTCTCACCCGTTACACACACACACTAACATGCACTACACAATCACACGTGTCAGGAGACCTGTCGGGAGCTTAGAGCTTGTCCCGGCTGGGACGGAGTCCCACTGGAGGGGGGAAAATACTTCAACCGATGGTAGGACGGCACCGGATCTCGCCATACAGCACGGGATAGATCACCGCCATATCCCGAGCAAAAACCTTTTACGCAATACACTTATGGGGATTAATGAACCTGACAGTTCAATCCGATAGTTGAGACGGAATCACTAAAACAATCAATCAATCTACGCCCCTCTCAATTGAACATCCCGTCGTCCCGACTTGCTCGCTCACAGTATCCACCACGAAATGTTGTCTAGAGACATTTTTAAAGACCTGCCGCAACCCCTGCTCCTTTTCATTGATTTTTTCTTTTCACCTACGTGACAACGCTTCCTTCGGGAGCCCTGGTGCCCTCCACAAGCAGACTTCTCTTTGCAACTTCTCCGCATCATGGGTTTCAGACGAGAAGTTCGAACACATGAATGAATAATCCAAGAACAACTATTGCAATGGGACCCTAAAAATATAATCACGGCATTCGATAGATAGATAAATAAATAATTTCACTTTTACGTTAGTGACACCATTTTTGCATTAATGAGTACTAAAAAATGTGGCAAAAAGGTAGTGGAACACGATCAACCATCAGCCACACGTTATTTAAGTTTCTTTTTCATTTTTTTAAAATAGTATTCTTTCTTGCAGCTGACTTCGGTAGAATTATTACGAATGCGATCCCTGTGCTCTTCTGTCTAAAGAGACCAGCGGATACGGCCATTGCCACCTGTCGTGACAGAATGAAGGCTGTATGAAATCTGACATAAGTTGACGTAGCGTACCGTTGCTGGCGCTTCCATCGCAACGGTTCTCCTGCGAAAGTCCCGCAAGGCCCTGATGCAAAACGTCTCCAAAACAATATTTCTGGTATTCCGTAGCACTTCAAAATTTGGTTATGCGGGTTTTACGTGATATTCTATCAACTAGAGAAATTACATAAAAATCCGAATATCCAGCATAGTGAGTGTTCAGCGTTGGTTGTCTCAGTTACGCGCGGCTGCGATGGTGCAAGCGCGCGGCGATGGTGTAACGGTTAGCGTATCGGACTGGTATAGGCGGGTTCAAACTCAATCGAAACCGTGGATTTTTAAGGGCAAAAAAATCCTTCGTACGCCTTCCTTCGGAGGGGAAGTAAATCCGGCTGTCCCATGTTAGTGGATTTACTTGCATGTAAAAAAATCCTCAAGCCTAAATGACGCCTCTGAGCTAAATTCACCTGCCTGTTTCTCACCCAAGAAATACCTCTGCTAGTTGGTGAAAGGAGCGTAGCGAAATTTGCGTGGTCAGACGGAAGAGCAGGCCTCCTGTCCTGAGTAAAATAAGGCATTAATTCAATTCAATTCAGTTACATCTTTATTTAGAATTCAGTTAAACTATACGTTGCCTTCGGCAACCTATTTCAAGCTAGTGCTTCGGTAGTGCATTAATTACGCGCCTTCGAGTGGAGCAGTTTTGCATTGGCAGGCTGTACAGCATTCGCCTTCCGGATGGAGGCGTGAGCTATTGACTTCCGCTGCTACCGACGCCGCCGCTGCCACCACCTGTGAGCACCTTTCTAGTACCGTGGTCGTCCAGTTACAGCGCCTGCAATAGTCGGACTGCGTGGGAAGCTCACATTCTAACATCGACCCGGCTGCGCAAAGCAGAGGTGTACACGTCACATCCACTGCGTCTGGAAAGTTTGTATTCCACTCACATACCTCAAGCCGTGCGACCAGTGAATTACACGCCAGGACACTGGACAATTACTGTTCACCAGAATAATTGACGCACGACTTAAACTTCTTTCACTTATGTTCCTTATTCTGAGCCAGTTTAAATCTACTTTCCTCAAGGCGTTTGTGTTAAAACAATTCACTCACATTCGTTCTTCAAGTTCTAATTTCGTTTGTAATTTCTGCATTAATATTTAACTAAATAAATTGTATGATCATTCTAGCAATCTTGTATTGCCTCCCCTTGTTCAACATTTTCCTGTATCCCCCTAGTGTGATCCTACTTCGTCTGGATCGCCACTCTATCGGTCAGGCGCAACGTTGTATCTTTTGGCACCCAAACGAGCGCTTTTTCAGTTCACTGCCTCAAACATCTCCCCGTCCCTGATCGCCCGTTTGTATAGATGAGCTTCGAATAGACTGCAGAAGGAAATCTCTGTAAGACTGTATATCGTATTTTCATAGAAAATCTAGATCGACGTAAGAATAATTGAAGACGTATGCAATGCATTGTGTTCAACCTGCTCTCATTTTTACCGGGGAATACATAATATAGCGTAGGCAGTCGGTGTAACCTTACAATGTCAACTGACGTGAGCCACGGGAAAGCCGAAAACGCTTTCTCTCTTACCCCATCGCAAGTCGACGCATATATCCTAAATTGTAGGATGTTTCATTTGAAGAAGTTAATGCGTTATACTTCTTTGCTTCACTTAAGAAACATACAGGAGTCACCACGGCTTAGTGACGCTATATTCCAAAAACAATTCTTATTAAAATCTCCTAAAGGACGTGAAATCGTTTCAGCAATATATATTAAAGACAATAGAGAGAATATGTCACTTATTTCAACTACAATATTGGAAGACCCATTTCTCATGACAATTGGTTGGTCAGGAGAAATATCTTGAAATAAATGAGCTTTCTAATTTTATTAGCAAATCGCAAAAATCGCTGTCAGGAGAATTTCCAGAGCGATATCACAACTTTTAAGATGTGGCAAACGGTATTCTTGCGGTAGTCTACGTGCGACATCTTGTGTCTCCTCGCAAGCGCCCCATCCCGCCGTCGTGAATACCTCGGACGCGTGGCGAAGCAGGTGACGTGCCGAGACGCGGGAATGCACGTATCGACAGCTCGCGAACGGAATCCCGTCCACTCTATCTGGGCCGCGCAGCGCCCAGCGGCGGGGAGCGGCGGGCGACAGGTCGCGTCCCCGCCCGTCCACACCCCTCCCTGCTCCGGTCCGCCCTCCAGCGCGGGCGAATCCCGGCACAACGGGATTAGGGCGGGCCCGGCGGCGGCAGACCTGGCGGTGGCGGTGGTGGCGGTGGCGGAGGCCGGCGGGGGCAGTCGTTACTGCGTCAAAGCCCGAGGGGAAAGCAAGGCAGGATTATTGCCTCTTTCGAGGACCCGCCCCCTCCTCGTCGCTGACCGCTTTACCCCCGCTGCGACCGCCGGCCTCGCCGAACCCCTTTACACCCCTCGACCGCACCTGACTCCCTTCTCGACCCAACCCAGCCCTGCCCTGCCCTTCGCCCTCGGCCTTCTCTTCCCGTCCTCGCTCGGCGTCCTCACCTCCGGCCCCACTCGGGTTCAACCCTGCCTCTCCTATTGCTTGCCTTGCATTCCACACTTCACCTCTCTGTTCCTGACCTCTCACTACCTCTCACTTCCCCACGCTCTCTGTCCCTTCTCTCTCTCTCTCTCTCTCTCTCTCTCTCTCTCTCTCTCTCTCTCTCTCTCTGGGTCGTGACAATCTCACCTACCCTCTTTTTCCTCCTTTTACCAAAAACAAAAAATGGCCTCCCTGCCCCCATCTTCACCTTCCGGGTTCAAGCTACATCTCAAGCTATGTCTTATCTCTCATTAAGAATGATCAAATAATAGAATACGAGCCACTCTTGTCTTTACAAGTAAATTTACGCCACGCGCGTTTGATGTGGCCCATTACTCTGAATTTTCTGTCATAGAAACATCCATTATTTTCTTTTCATATTGATTATGAACATTTCGTCTGCCACCGGAGAATCTCGTGTTGAATATACGGAATGTATCTGACAATAATTCACTTATTAACAGCGTTTTTATGTCTGTTTTGTGCCACAGTATTATATTTAATCGTTTCTCTGGCATGGGAGATCTCCCGAAGTTTCCTGTGACTTTTACTTTATCGCTACTACTTATGCAGGAAAGAGAAAGTGCTGTAATGCGGCATGGGAAAATGGCGAATTTTCGACAGAAAAAAATCTTATTGCTGAGCCCTGATAACTAAAATGTGGATAAATCTGTGCCACATATACAGAGTGACTCACGTAACTTAAGCACCTCCTGCAGTTTTTGAACTGTTAACGTTATTGCAATGCAGTTCAGAGAAGTGCATGAGGGACTGAGGCTAATTAATAATTGTATTCATTTCTATATTACTTGTGTTTTAAGAGATATCGAGATAACTTTCTCTCTCTCTCTCTCTCTCTCTCTCTCTCTCTATATATATATATATATATATATATATATATATATATATATATATATATATATGTGTGTGTGTGTGTGTGTGTGTGTGTGTGTGTGTGTGTCTACCATGACGAGCGTAAAAAGATTAATCCAATGATTCACATATTGTAATATTTTACTCAGGCATTTTTTTAGTCCGTTATCACGAGTAGCGAAAAAAATGAATGTAACAAAGCATGGTTAAAGTAGTGATAGATCGATTCTGTGTTTTTCAGGGTATTTTCGAAAATAGGAAAAAAATTGTATATTTTAAATTCCCGCGCTTCGTTTGTGCAGCTGTCGGATGGCTAAATGGCAACATGTCGATCGGAAATTCTTAGAACTTTTGTCATTGTTGCTGGTCGTGTTAATCGTATGATGTAGATAGCATACTTTGGAAGGAAATAGATTTAAGTAAATATAGAACATAGAACAAATACATTTATTTTATTTAAAACAAATTGATTGCTGATTATGACATTCAGAAAGTGTGAGCTCACTTACACAGAATTAAAAGCATTTTTTCTCCAAAATTTGCTTCTTATACTGCAACAGTCAAATATATTCATGTTTCATTTGTAAAAGTAAGAAATGAGTAGTGTTCCTGGCTATTGAGATAAATACAGGCACAACATGCGCTTCTTTTCAATTAGCTGAATTGGACTTCAAGTTATCGAATTTCAATATTAGAATATTACGTTGTAAATATTTCCAATAATCCAAGAAAGTACTCGTATGTGCTGCTGCAGCACCTCTAATTTTTATGAGAGTTTTGAAGGACAGAGAATACGAAAATTATCCACACACAATAACCGAACGTCAGGAATATACATTGCGAGTAATGTTTAACACAGATAAGACGATTTAATAAACAAGAGTCAGAACATGTTGAACAATACCAGTTGATTCAAGCATGCGTCACGAAAATGCCAATAAATGTCAGAAACTCAAAGGCGCATCGTCCGAGAATCACTGACGCCGCGTCCGCTTAGTTCATAAATACTTTCACGTGCCAGCCTGTACTTTTTCACGCAGACATCCGTTTTAAAGAAGTGAAATCAATTTGATATAAGAATATGGGTAAGTAAAGTAAATGTATATGTTCATAAATACAGAGTAATTGTTTAAACAAATGGAATGAACAATTACCGTACGTAGATTGATAAATTTTTGGATCTGTTAACTCTATTTTACTCAATGTTAGTGGAAACCCATCAAAATCCATCAATGTGCATGGAAAACGAGTCTGAAAATTCTAAGACGAGTTTGTGTAGCTCAATTCAAACATGAACACTTCTTTCTAGCTAAAATACCGTGCACAAAAAATGTTTCCAAATAAAATTTGAAAAAAAGTTTTTCTAAATCTGCAGTATGTAGAAAGTTATGATGTAAATTTCACAAAACCTATTAAAAAGATTTACACGAAAAAACCCATCGACATGATAATTGTTTAATTCATCGTTTAATCATCATTTACGTCAGTAGCCGCTGAAGAAGAGTGAAATACTTTGGAGCAGATGATCAATATTAATTGCGCCTCAAATATAATTCAATCTCAATTATTTATTCTGCGGACAACTTGAACACTGATTTAACTTTGACACTGATTTAACTGATAACTTAAAAACTGCTTTAGCTTTGAACACTGATTTAGCTGATTTTCCCATATTTTGTAGTACATACCTACATGCATACAGTTTGCACAATTTTTGCAGTTCAAACGCAGATCAATGCTTATTTCGAAAATTTAGTTGTACGAAATGTATTGTACTAACAGAAAAAGTGAATTAGTAAATATAGTATAAAAGAATATTCAATAAAATATGTCTATACCAGTTCCTGAAAGAAAGCCGGAAACCCACCTTAACCGGAAAAATTCTCCGGCCCGTGAAATTAATTGGCATTTAACACAGCTTAAAACGGAAGCTCTCGAACGCGGAAACAGAATGTTTTTTCATGACCTGCGGGCAAACAATCTTTATAAAATGAAATTCCTGTGAATTGGTAGAGAAACGCGAGATCTTCTTAATGAAATAAATGCATCTGCAAACTTGTTTTAAATTCTCTATCCCTGTGACACGCGATTTTGTCGAGGCAGCCGGACATTGAAAGAGAGGGGCTTCGTCTGTCAGTGTAGAATTGGACCACGGGGTCGCTTCTCTCAAGGAGTCGACCGTAGGGGTTTCCCTCTCTCTCGACTCTCTGAGCGTGAGAAGGTGTACGGGCACGGTTTCTATTCACGCGCCTTCCTGCCCCGCGTTGAAAATCATAACCCTTCGACCAGATACAGATTGTTCAAGGCCATGCGTGGATATCAGAAAGTCATAGTACTGGGTTGTGATGCATTGTGCATTAAAAGTCAGCAATACGGACAGTAATGTATTTCTCAGCTCAAAAGGTGTCAATGAAGAGTATTTAATATTCATTTATTTGCGATTTCATCCATACGTTAATATGTTAAAGTGTTTTGATAATTATAATAGTCATGTCAATATCACAAGTGTTATTAAATGGACAATGTTACATAAAACGGAAACTTTCCTAAATTGGATTTTTTTGTGTCCCGATCGATTCCGGCTGAGGCAGATTTTACTGTGATAATAACTTTAAACTGTCAAATATTCTTTATGTTTCGAATAATCATAAAGCCATTCATTAAATATGCTTCTAATGAAGTTAAAGTATTTACTTTGCAACGTGACGTTTCTAAGTAATGAAATGAATTGCAATTGTTTTCAATATTCCGTTTCCACAATCATCATATAATCCTAACGTATCTGTAGTATAATCTATTGAACTAGAAACTGAATAATATCTACATTTTAGTGATGTATGTTCATTACATTTCACGAGTTGAGAAATAGTTAGGAATATTGATATTTAATTATTATCAGAAACCATTAATAATATAAATGCCAAATAATTCTACATTGATTCCATGATATTTACATGAGATTTCTTTATTTGAACTCTATGCTCAGGAAGAAATAACACTATTAAAATACAATTATTCTTTTGTTAACTCTATAGCAGACTAGTTTGGTCATAATTAAAAAATAATTCTGAGAGTGAGAATATATTTCTAGTGCATTGTAAATTACATACACGTAATGCAGTTGTTCTTCCAGCAGGGATGTCGTAGCGCTGTTTTCTCAGTAATTAAACTCGCAACTTTGAACGAACCCTCGGAAGAATAGCCTCGGATCTTCGAGAAACGTGAACAAATTTCAATTCGACGACACCCGGAACATTTTGATTCCTCATTAGGAAACGTCTTCACGCCCGTCGGGCGACGTTCTCAATCGCCCTGAATGTGCTAATCTAGCACCCCTTCTGCGTTTTAATCCCGTTAACGAGTTACAGCATTGTGACTTAATTCGTGAAGTGGGGTACAAACCTCGTAAATAGATTTATTTATGTTAATTAAATGTAAAGAAACGAGAATTTCTGTACGGAAGCAGATCAACTATTGAGCAGGGAACAATGAATGGCGTACGATTCTCCTCCAGATATGAAAAGAAGTAATCCCATTTACGTAGTATGACAATACAGCTCCGAGATACTCTTACTGGATAATGGAAAATCCAACAGAAAATTAAGCAGACGTGACTTCTACGTCTCGTCGAGATGAGTTCTTGAGAAACCGTATTTTATTTGTCTAAGAGCGAGTGAGGGACAGAGAAAGAGAGAGAAATAGAGCGAGAGATAGAAAGAAAAGAGAAAAAAGAGAGAGAACGCGACATGTGTTAAAGAAATCTACAACTGTTTTCATGTATCTTCTACGAGAAGTGCTTTCTGCGAATCCGCACGAACGAGTACGAATTTCCCCATTGCGCGTTTCCAATTAAGAAAGACCTCTGAAAATCCGAAGCTAAGGTTTCCTTCGGCTGATATACAGAGGAAATTAACCTTTGATGGGGAACCTCAGCGTGGTGAGCCGAGGCGGGGCGGGGCGGAGCGGGGGCACGGGGCGGGGTGGTGAGAGGCGAGGCGGGGCAAGACGGGGCAATGCGGGGCGGGACGGGGCGAGGCGAGACGAGGCCAGGCGGGGCGAGGCAGGGCGGGGAAGGGCGGGGCGGGGTTGGGTGGGGCGGGGCGGGGCGAGGCCAGCCGGGCGAGGCCAGGCGGGGCGAGGCCAGGCGGGGCGAGGCGGGGCGGGGCGGGGCGGAGCAGGGCGGGGCGGGGCGAGGCCAGGCGGAGCGAGGCCAGGCGGGGCGAGTCAGGGCGGGAGAAGGGCGGGGCGGGGCGAGGCCAGGCGGGGCGAGTCAGGGCGGGGGAGGGCGGGGCGGGGCGGGGCGAGGCCAGGCGGGGCGAGGCCAGGCGGGGCTAGGCCAGGCGGGGCTAGGCGGGGAAGGCGAAGCGAGGCGGGGCGAGGCGAAGCGAGGCGGGGCGAGGCGAGGCGGGGAGAGGCGGGGCGAGGCGAGGCGGGGCAGTGTGGGGCGGGGTGAGGCGGGGTGGAGGTTCCGACAAATCGCTCCGTGCGTCGTTCACCGCTCACGACGCCTCAGGCCACCGCAAGAAGCCCCATGAAACACTAAACGTGCTTGGAGGAATTTTATGGGAGACGTAAGGAATAAAAATGGGGGCGGAATTAATAGAGAAAGGAAACGAAAATAAATGGAGGTGTAGACGGAATACTTTAATTAAAACAAATGTCGCTACCTGAAAGACGGATCGCGTCGCGATTGTCGGGGGGAGCGCGGATAAGAAAAGTAATTAAAGTTTATTTTTCAGGCAAAAGGTATCTGTTTTATGGCCAATGAAACCAAATATGGATGGCGGTAAGAAGTGTGTTACAGGAAAGAAGAAGGGAAGAATATCTAACCTGATAAAATATAGTACTTACCTGCCGCCGTTTAGGTGGTTTCGGAAAGTCCAATCTAGCGTATTTAACGGCAACTTTAATTCTGTCATAAGACCAATTCTCTCTCTCCTACAGAGTTTCTGGGTAATGAATTATTTTCAGACAGTTATTAGACAATATCTTCGGTTTTGTCATTCATGATAGTCTTTTACGGAACAAAAAAATATATACTGCAAACCTTTCCTGTTACAATGGTCCCTGTCAAAAGAACGTATATTGTAAACTACCCTTTATTTCCAAGTAATAAAAATCTTATATTTATATTTTTCATTAATCATTTGGATTTTTATTAGTAATAGCAATAAATCTATTTTCAATTTTTAATTTTCAATAACAAAAGATCTATCTTTCCCTCCCCATAAGCATAAACATGTATTAAATCTTTGGTAATACTAAGGATTTTTTTAAACGTTTACCAAAAACTTTAGCTAATTTTATTATCTCGCTCATAATTTACGTAATACAGAGGAAGTTATGTTGCTGGGGTAAGAAAGGCGATTTTGTACGGAAAAATTCGTAAAGCAGGTCCCTGATACCCAAAATGAAGATAAGTTTTGTTCATATATGTAGTAAATTAATTCCTTTTTACACGTATATTCGGAATCCACGTGTTGTGAGTGCTCGATACCAAAAAGAAATGGGATTATGGCACGACTTCTAACCGTCCCTTCATTCATTTGTCCGTTCGTCCATCTATCTGACTATGAAAAACGCTAGTGGTTAAACCGTAAACTGGATTTTCGCCATAATTGACATTCCTCAATTGATGTGGCTGATGTCAATGTCCTTTGTATTCGAATTCAGTATTTCAGTTTTGGAGAGTGAACATGAAATACATGAAACCTGGACATTTTAGTAATTGTATTAAAATGGCATCAGTTTATTTCTATAAAAATGTATCTCAGATAAGAATGAAACTAATTAATGAACTAGTGAAGCAAAAAGAGCACTTACTTTTCGTTTTATTTGTAAGGGTTACGTAACATAATATTTATGTTATAATATTTATGTTATAATTTATTTATGTTCATTTATTTATGTTATAATATTGCAACTTGAATCCTACTAATCCTTCAGTCCTGTTTGGAAAACTCAGAAATGCAGCGTAGGGATTTTGCATCTGTAGTTTTCGAAAATTCACAGATATAACGGAAAATGATGCAAAAATTATATTTGTAACCACACTTTCATCTATTCGTGTTAAAAACAACAAAACGTTAACGAGTTTGGGGATTTAAGCAGCTGTCTCTAACATAAAAAAACGAAGACTTTACCGCTAACGCTGTAATAACTGCAACATAACCGCTTTAACGTACGCAAAGTATAAGAATTTTTGAGAAATTTTTGAAAACTTTCTACGTGTTTCATATGAAAGTGGCTGTCAAGGAGAGTCGTTTTGAGGACAATGTTCCCAACTCAGCTTCATATCTGTTTCTTTACAGTTACCCGCAAAGCTCCAGACTTAACTATCCACGCAAAGTAATTTAATCAGACAACGCAATATGCTGTGACCCGCACCCTCAAAAATCAAAAGATCACAATCACGTGTTGTTCACGGGTGGATAAACGTTTGTCAAAAAATACTTTTCTTTCCAGGGTTCCTCAAAACGAGTATTTCCTTCAATCTCATCATCACCTTTTCCCCTTGATAACTTTCACTACTCAACGTCTGAGAGGAAGTTAAATGTATTTCCTTAATGTGTTTAGATTTTAGTAATTGCACAGTTATTGTAACTTACGTATATTTACACATAATTTAAATAATACTGCAATTGTAATTTGTAGTTTTTCGTATTCAATTACTTAACTTCAGATAACTGATACCTACCGACATCCGCAGAGAAATATACTATAAAATAAGACCAAAAAGGTAGGATGATCAATCCAACGTAGAAACGTCAGAGGCATTTTCGGATCAGGCAAAGTCGCTAAATCGGGTTTATATCTGCTCCTTTGCAATTACAAACAAAGCTCCGATCGTAGGTTCCCAACCCAGAAGAATTGGATCACACAAGCAATGTTCCGTAACCCGCATCGCCACCCTTTCAATGCTACTCCCGTCCCCATTCACCCCATCCTTTCCTTCCATTTCGTTTCTCCCGTCACGCTGAAACCTGAACTTTCCGTGGTATACCTAAAACAAACCTCTCTTCAAAGAAGTCACCCTCATCGTCTCGACAATCTGTTAGGGAACAGTCATCCACAAGTACTGAATTTTATTACTCGTAAGAACGTAATATACATGGGGCTAAGTTAAAATGAAACTAGGTTGAAGGTCGTTTCAATTTTAATTCAATAGACAGATCCTATTGTTATGTTTCATTCCCATTATTATCTCTTTTCTATCTTTATCGTACTCATACTAAACGTTCACTTCCCATTTTTATATGATCTTTTATATGATGATATGATCTTTGAATGCCATGACCTCTTCCAATGTATCCGTGCCATCGTAACTCTAGCCTCTCCTCCTGTCCTCCCAGCGACCCCCGTATGCTCTCGGGTCTCCCCTAGGATTGCACCCCTTGGATGGCGAATGCTCCCCTGCTCTAAAGCAATCTCGGACGGGCTCAAAGCCAGGGGGATCCTATCACGCGAGACCGGCACGGTATGGTGGGTTCCTTGCACCCCCTCTTCACCCCTCCACCCACACACACACATAGAGGCACTCAGGTGTTCCGACCCCGCGGACAATTGTCCTCCCGGCGCGGGCGTCCGCCGATGAAGTCGGACGTGATGGGGCAGCAGAGCGCGCGCCCTGGCTAGGTCGAGGCCATAAACCTCTTCGCCGCTGATAGGAGGCGCTGGGAACAAACGAGGGCGCTTCGTTTGGCATCGAGGGCCCTCGAATGGCGGTGTCGCTCGCATCGCGACGCGGAGTACGCGTTCCATGACGGTTATGGCGCTCGTTCCGTGCACGTCACAAAGAGCGCTCGTTGCGAGTCGTCAAAGCGAGCCCTTCGTTATCGTCACGAGTGATCGTTAACTACAATTTTTGTGATTGGTTTGTGATTGAAGCCATGCCAAGCCAGGCTTATGTTACAATCTAATGTAGTTTTATGTGCTGAACTGGCGCGGTATGAACTAAGCAACAATAGTAGAAGAGTGTTTTTTTATTGTAAAAATGAAATTATCTTTCTTTTCCTTTCGTTTCCAAAGATTACGCAAACAATATCTTCCCCATTTTCTGGAACTAAGTTAAATCATTTTAAACAGTTCATTCATCGCGTACTAAAGTCCGAGAAAGATATCGTATGGTCTTTCATGTTAAGCGGATCAAATCAAATTTTGATACGTATGTACGATTTCTGGTAACCTTTTTAATAAGCTATTTTGTTGTATTCTACAGGAATTCGCCCTTTTTAAATCAACCAACTCATTTAACTCAAACCTCATTTAAATCAATAGGATTTATAGCTTTTAAGATGATGTTTTTTATTGTTCGCAGGATTTAGGCCCTTTTAGAAGAAATATGACGTAATTCACTTCGTTGAGTGTCATGCGTTACTGGCTTTTATAGTATTCATCAAATGTTGAAACCATATATTTCATTTAGTGTGTGACGTGTGGTGAAAAAACAGTCATTGATGTTTTTAAAAAAATTTAAATTCATGAAAGGATTTCACATCTTCCTAAGCAATAAATTTTTTTTTTCATGTGAACATCATAAACCTTAGATTTACGGTTGTGGAGAGGAAGAACTAAAAATAAGCCTGCAACAACAATGAAATCAAAAACGGAAAGCACCCGTTGCAATGCCCTTCCAGGGTGTTCTCGACAAGATGGCGCCGCGGTAAACACAACGTTTTAACGCAGGTCATAACGGTGGACGCTCTGCAGTACGGGAGCTGTCGTTGTCGTCGTCGGCAGAAGGGGCGGGAGGAAGTCTGCGGGATCGCGCAGTGGGAGGAGGGCGCGTGAGGGCGGGGCGGAGAGGCGGGGCGGGGAGGCGGCGGCGCCCGCAAGCCGTGTCGGCAAGTGCACGAAATGGCCGAAGCTGGCGGTGATCCCCCGCGCCGCCGACACGCCCATTCAATATCCAAGGCAGACGAGCCAGCCCGCACTCTGCCGCCCCGCCCCGCCCCGCACCGGTCGCTTCCGCAACTGCCCGTCGCCCCGCACACCGTCCTACCGCGACGTAAATCTGAAAGACAAAGTTGCTCTTGGGACCGTCATGCCGTAATGGCTTTGAAAATTTTGCGTAGAAAACGTTTATGTTCCTGGATCCGACCAATGAACACGAAGGAGCGGGGTGGAATAATGCATTGAGCAAGTGGTGCGATCGTAATTTTCAAAGGGATGTCAAGTCTGCTAGACGCGAAGTTTGTTTGCAAGGGATATGAAAATTCTGAAGGTACTTGAAAGATATTGCTCTTTTCTAATCAATTTGTTTTCAAAAAATTTACGATGGTTTCTTTTTGAATGAAGCAAGACGAAATAAACTTCACAGGCTCATCGTATATCTCTTACAGTAGACAATCAATCTTACAAGAATCCATCAGACAGAGCCACGAAAAACAGTTTTTCAGTACGCGATCAAAATGCACAGAACAATATAACCAGTAAAAAAATACATGTTGACATTTTTAATAATATACGAATATTATATAAATCAAAGTAAAAGGCACAAAAAAGAATAATAGTACCAAAAAACTGATGTGAAAATATATCCTCTGAAAGAGCGTTAAATGCAGTCTTAAAATTTGATGTTTTTTTTTTTTTGTCTGCAACTGACAAAGGTGTCGAAAGTGTATATAAATCTTTGTTTATTTTAATCTTCCTGCTTCTTGTGTTCCACTAGAATTTAAATTTAATATTTCGCCAAATGGATTCAAAATGGAAAACAATTAAAATTACATCGTGTAATAGTAGATATTTTGAAAACTGAATGAGAAATAAATATTATTTAATACATACTAATAACATATATAATCAATTTTATAAATTAATTTAAGAGATATTGTCGTAGATGTCAATTGTGTTCTTTCAAACTATCTGTCCGAATTTATATTTGTTCTCAATACTAATCCATCTGAATAATTCAGACCATCCGTCTATACACTATCCATGTCATTAAAGAGCACATTTATTAAAAACACCTACGATTCCGTTTCCCCTCCCAGGAAAAATTCTCGGAACTGGCTTTCGCCGTGGATTGAAATCTATTCGCATAAATGGCGGGAGATTAAAACTTGGAAACTATTGTTCCCTAAACTGTTTGTACATCGAAAGGCTGGAAGGTCCCTTCAAGATCCAATACGTTATTCTTCTTCGCAATACACACACTTTGAATTTTTATCAATAAGATTTACCTTTTACTTTATCGCCTTACGAATTCTTCGTACGAAGAGAAAGTTTTGTAATCGTGCGTCAGAAAACGCCGAAATTCCGCCAGAAAAAAAGTATTGTTGGGTTCTGGTTTTATTTTGATTTACAATTAAAATGTCTCATTTCTATTTTTTGAAGATAATTTGTTATATTCTCTCTTCCTCACTCAGCCACGAAAAAAGGTTTTGTCCACAATGATTACTGAGAAAGTGTAAGTGTAATTTCTTCATTCTTTCCGTAACCGACCTACAGCAGTTCTGTTGCCACAACCAAATTTTTATCAGTTAAAGAATGAAAAACTACGTTCTATCAAATTAGTACTTCCATTAAACAAATATCTTACTACATGGGTCTATTTTTGCTACTAAACCATGTTTTCATTGCGGAAACTAGGTTCAATTCTATTTTTATTGTTGTTGAACACACGACCTTACTTCAATGGAAATGAGAGCATTAACCTGTGGCTGCAGTATTAACAGAATGCATAATTATTTTTGCTCATTAGCGTCCAAGAATCCCGTTTTCTACGTCAGTAGTCACGTGTCAATTAGCTGTAGGATTGTTTGCGCGCGGTGCAGGATTAAACACGAATACAAAGCCAAAGCCCGAAAACGCAAATTACATAAGGCTCTGAAAGTCCGATCCCATTCAAGGCAGAATTACGTAATAGGCGGCCACCAGGCTAATCGTCGAATGCCGTTCAATGGCATTCTTGTTAACTGGTTGAATGAGTAATTCGAGTAATTTGATGGCTGGAGATAATCAATCCCGAATCGAATTCTGAGCACATTATTGTTCATGTCGAACATTCCAATTGAGGTATGCCGCAAGAAGCAACGCGTCAGAAAGAATTGCGGAATTCCAGGAACACTTTGAAGGGAAAATATATATCTCACCGGTGCAACATGATTCCATAACTCAATTTTGAAAATCTATCGAACATTTTGGAACGTCACTTACCAAGTGGTAAGTTTCTCCCTTTTGTTATTTGACTTTCAATATTATTTTAAGCGAAAAGGTACAATAGCTATACAAAACTATACACTAAGCAAAACAAAATTGTCGAAAATTGAATTCTGACTTTCGATAATAAGTGGTACAATCAATTTTGCAGTTATAATATTCCATTTTCTAGAAAACACTAACGTTTTGATTTAACAACTCTCCTGTATTCATACTAAACATCATAGCCATAATTTAACCAAAAATTATAAACGATTTTCATAATATTACTTTTAATGAATTACGCATTTGGAAATTTATTGTATTTTTCCAGAAGCAGGTTTTGTTGTTTCTAAGAAGTGATCTATTGAGAATAATTATTTTCCTGACCGAAAAAACGTTGAAGAGAGGAAACGTCGAGGGAAGGAAGAAAATCTTGTTAGTCTCCAAGAAGAAAAATCGTGACGCTGCCGAATGCATTCTAAGCTAATCAACACTGCGCAGCTCAGTAACTAAATTGTGAGCCTGAAAGGATTAAACTAGTCACGTTTTCTCGAAGACGATTGCATTTTGCATATGTAGGGGACCTTCGGGTATCATGGTATATCATTTAATTTTGGAGTAATAACGCAACTTAATATTCCTTAAAACTCAAAATCGAATTCAATAACATAATCATTTAATTATTTAATTATTTATTATTAAAAATTTCATATTCTGCAAACAATATACAGTGAAATCTGTCTAAACCGAAACCTGTACAAGCCGAAAACTTCCCTTAACCGGAAAATTTCCTCGGTTCGTGAAGTTAAATTGCATTTTACACAGCATAAAATGGAATCTGTCCAACACGGAAACGGAACGGTTTTTCATGTTCTGCAGAGGAGAAAAACCTTTATAAAACGGAATTTACTGCACTTGGCTGAGAGACGCGAGATTCTATTCATGGAATGAATGCATCTGCAAGTCTGTTTTAAAAGAATAAGAATAATTTTAAAAGAAAACATTACCGAGAAATAAAAAAGCAGTCAAAATGTGTAAATTGGGTGCATTTTTTACTTCTGGGTTAATTTTTCTTTCTGAACAATTATATTTATATTTTTTGTAAATAATAAACAATTTACATGTTTCAAGAGTGTTTCTTTAGTTCTGCACTGCAAATCTTTGCCTAGAAAGCATTTTTTCAAACCAATTTTTGAGTGCTTATAGCAACTTATCTATTTAGAATATTCCAATAGTTTATTAGACAAAATATGCTTAAAACTTTCTTAGGAGCTTATTTTCAAAGTTTCGACGTTTCCTCTCCGGACACTATTATTACACCAAGTTTCATAACTGCACATCTTCTAAAACAGCAGGTAGTTATCCAAATTGCCTTCTATCTCAAGAAGCGTGCCGATCGGCAGCTGAAGACTCCTTTAGCTACGCCGTACTCCAGCTTCAGACCGCACCTTTGTCAGTTGCCGCTGTCTGATGTGACAGCTATATAATTTTGACACGTCGCGAGAGAGGAATCCGAAGCCACGTCGAAGGAGAGTTTTGTTTATCTTTATTCCTCAACGTTCCTCGCAAGCGCTCCGGTTTGTCCATGCCTTGTCACCTGATTCAATCCCTTCTGCCTAGTTGGAAACTTTCTAAACTATAAAAATTGTTGTGCAAACCTTCGAGTTGATGAGCTCACAGTAAAATCTGAATGTGAGAAACTCATACTTTGTTTAGCTACGTGCAGATTTAAAAAATTGGTTTTCTTCTTTATCTTTTGACTATACCTCGTACACCATCCAAAGTTATTTCTTAAATACAGCATTTGTACATGTTAACACTGATGTATTAAGAAGCTCTTAGTATTTCATCGAGAAAAAAGTGACATTACAGAAAATTTCTCTTAGTGTTAAAAAGTAAGACTTTCTATTCGCAGAAAATTATATAAGGTAGGCTGAATCAATGAACAAAACGGATGTGAAAAGCTACCTGAGTCCCCAACTAATTTATCAAGTTCAACAGGTGCTTTTACATCAATAATAAGGTCGTTCCGTCAGAGTAGTAAATAAAGTCTATATTTTGTTTCCTACTATACGAAATTGCAATAGCATATTCACGTCCGTATTCTTTATCACTTTCAACTACGCGCAACAGTTTAACGTGACCTGAAACCCTCATCGCACCTTAATACATTTTTCAGGCTGCCAGAAAATTAAAACCACGCTTTTATTGCAAATGAGAAAATATACACCGGGCGAAGCTCGCACTAACACGGAGCGAAACAAATTAATCTGCCGTCCGTAAGCCTCTCCAGAGATTTATTTCCCTTTCATGCTTTGTTGCAGTTCAACTTCGTGGGCAAGCTGCTGGGACCCAAAGGCAACTCGCTGAAGCGGTTGCAAGAAGACACCATGACCAAGATGGCGATTCTCGGCCGTGGCTCTATGCGAGACAAACACAAGGTGAGTCTGTTAATATATTCGTGTTTTAGTAGATTGAAATAAATAATTTGGTACAATGTTTAGTTTTAGATAAGGTAGGTAGGATATAAACCTGCTCTGTGAAATTTCATAAAATAATTCTGCTTTAAAGTCTGCAAAAATTACTTCAATACTGTTTCTGTCCAGCCAACTTAATTTTATTTTCACAGATTATATAAAGTACAACTTTCAAATTTCATTTATATATTGTAAAGCAAACGTTAGTTTCATAATTACAAAAAAGTAAATAATGCCGGAACAGGTATTTCATTTTCTGCAAAAATAATACATTACTGTATTCTTGTATTCATGTTCATCGCAGGAGATTAAAGTCAAAATGTTTTCACACAGATATAGACAGTTACCTTGAGGTTTAAATAAAAAACCCCTTCGTCTTCAGAGGAACAGAACGTAGTGCCTGTAGTTATTTTACTTTCATACATAGTGCCAGGACATTTTTTGTGAATAGAGTAGCTTGTTGAATAGTCCATCAAACCGAAAAAAATACCACTGATCAATTCCTTACGTAGCCTGTGTGTAGAGAAGATAATATTTCAAAACAATACGAGTTACATTTGGTATTAGAGCTTTTAAAATTTCGAAATTATTAATTCGTCTCAATATGGTTTCAAATTTTATTTTTTCAACATTATTAGAATACCTCTTTCTTTAAATGTTGCATCTTGACGCTCTTTTTTTCTTGTTTCTCCAAAACAGAGCCAATTTACACAATAAACGAATGTTTTAAGCGAAAAGGAGATGGGAATAGAAACAACCAAAGTTTGGGAAAATAACGAATTGTAATATCTAGTTCCAACAAAGGTCTTCTAGAATGGGAGGAACAGTAAAAAAAAAGAAATTATAAGGTAAACAGCATGTGGACAGGCAAAGACAACACGCTTTCCACAGTTCAGCACACGATGCGCCGTCCGTGATTTGGCGGCTATTAGCCTTGGGCGCTCGAAACCATGTTTTCGGGTCTCTTACAAAACCCAAGTAATATTTCTTATGCAGTAGCCTACGAAAAGATAATTTTTCGAATGTTCAATTACATAATTGTAGAATACCATCACTCCGTAACACGGTTTGTCAGAAATATTCCATATTGGGTTGGAATGAAGATATTTTCTCTTTAAAAACAATATTTAAAAAATGTGATATTTCGATGATATTTTTTTTTTCGATGGGATTTTTGGAAATGAAATATTAAAAAAAGATATTTTGGGACTTTCTGTTTCATTTTTGACGGTTCGGCTCTTCTTTAGAAATCTAATTCCTTCCCGCAGTATAGGAACTACACACGTTGCCGAGGTAAGGTTTAAGAAAGTAATAATAACAGAAAATCTTAAAACGAATTTGTGAATTTTCATTTTATATTCCGGTTATACTTAAGAAGGAACATGAGAGGAATAACTATCGAAAACATAGACGAACAATGGGACACTTGCAGGCACATGTCGGGAACATACGAGGACCATATGGGGACGAACAAAACTATATAAGTTATAAAAAAAGACATGGAGGGCAGGTGGGGATCATGTTGCACTTCTTAAGTATTACGAATCTTCAATTACGGTATATAACGAACCTTCTATTCTAATATGAAACTATTTTCACTTTTAAAGCAGAAATTCACAAAGTTCAAAAAGCAAATGTTTTGCACAAAGTGCAAAGTCAATGTGCAAAAGGTGTCTATGGATTTTCCAAATATCCAATAACTCGGGAAAACACACACAAAAATGAAACAGTTTCGATTTTGACTGAATGCAAATATTTGATTGTGAATCCCGCCATTTCTCGTGCTGCGCATATCGACATTTAACTCACTTCCAGAAGCACTGCTTTCACCTCATGCGACG
Source organism: Gryllus longicercus (assembly GCA_038098605.1). Classification (NCBI taxonomy): domain Eukaryota; kingdom Metazoa; phylum Arthropoda; class Insecta; order Orthoptera; family Gryllidae; genus Gryllus; species Gryllus longicercus. The sequence continues at coordinate 1,575,536 of JAZDUA010000265.1, forward strand.
CGACGTCAAGGAAGAGGCCGCTCGCCAATAAATATTTTATATTTACGTGTTTTGTTACGAATCAGCAACTTTTTTATATTCTTAGTATCTTATTGCAGTATTTGTGAAGTCCGTTTTTGTTAAAATTTATAATTTACTGCACTATTACTCGAGAGTAATTTTGTTGTTGTTTTCGATCTGTGTGACTAATACTTTTAGAAACCGCTTTATGTGTGGTTTTGTACAGTACATTAGTTAATATTAAAATTAATATTTTTGCTCGCTAATCGGTCGACTAGAAACACGCTTGCATGCATCCTGCATTTACCGTGGCTCAGTATCATTATCGCGGTGGCAGATGCATGTAACTTTTAATTAGGGACCAGTATTTAGGTGAGTCCGATTTGTATTCCCCAGGGTTGTTAACTCTTGTAGTATCAAAGATGAAATGATGAAAATAACAAGGGGTGAAAGGACAACACACTCATACAGACACACACAAATACACCCATGCCCGAGCCGTAACTCGAACCCGCGATTTTCTGGTCCGAAACCACTACGGCACTACTGCCTTCTGGCGATATCGACCATTATTATTATTATTATTATTATTATTATTATTATTATTATTATTATTATTATATATGAAAAATGGGGTAGATGTAATTCGGCATCTTTTATTCAGTTCTGTTCGAAAGTAGAGACGAAAACGCGTTTGAGAAGGCAGCCTGCTTGCTTAATGTTCCGCTTGGCTCGCTCGGGCGTAATTCCGTCCCACTCTTTCCGCTGGAGGCCCGTGCGGGCCAAAGCGAAGACGAGGTGGAGTGCATTAGGGAAGCAGTTAATTACAGGTCCAAAGTCGTCCCTCAATGAATTATAACCATCCCATCCGGAGGAGGAGCGTCCTGTGGAGAAACCAATCTGGAGCCTCTGGTTCTCATGTTCGCAGAGGGATGCTGAGAAGATTCTTTCGCAATAATAAAACGGAAGGTATATGTGTCCAGTTTCCCAATTTACGAAACAAGAAAGCAGAGAGCCTGAGCGCGACCGTCCGAATTACGTTTCTTATCGAGCATCTGCCATCACACACGTCAAAAAATTATCGAGTTTGAGAGATCAAAACAAATCAAGATTTTGAATCAAATTTAAGTTTTCAAAGTTGCGAATACAACATTGCAGTATAGAAAGCATTGAAAACTGTCATTAGTGGCGATACAACAACGTTTACTTTCTCGCTTTATTTATACCGGTAACATCAAATAATAAAATTGCAACTTGTATTGTACGAATCTCTAGGTCAGACAACTCTTGAAAAAGTCTCTCTATTAATAAAAGTGTGAAAGATCCTTAAAAATTAAAAAAAGTAATGAAAATTGAAATGTTTTCATATAATTCAGAGTATTGTGTTTTATCTTGGGAAGAAATTCAAAGAGAAACTTCTATCCTTGTTTAGAAAAACATATTTTTGTTTTTTGAAAATTATCTCATTTTGACACAAAATTACGCAAAAACTACTGATAATTTGACATCTGAAGGTGAAATAATTTGAAGATCTAATGTTGAAGAATATATTAATATAAGAAATAAATACCTACCTACATAAAAATGTAGAACACGTTTCAACAGAAGTTGAACTTAACTGTTATCGAAATTTCAAAGGTTTTAATGGAAATCGGACTTATAACTTATTTATTGGCGCATCGCTCTCTTGTTGAGCGAACATTTTAAACTAAAAGTCTCTTTATCAATAAAAATGTAAAGGATCCTAAAAATAATGAAAATTGAAATGTTTCCATATAATTCGGTGAATTGTGTTAAACTGTTAGAAAAAATCTAAAGAGAATCTTGTATCTTTATTGGAAAAAATATTATGAGCTTCTTATGAAGTATGAAAAATTAAAAGGTTCGTTTTAAGTTTTAGGTCAATCATTTTGATCAGGGAATACTTATGTTTGGATAAATCCTGTGTATGATTTAGGCGATAGTGATGTTCACTCTCTGATGAACGAACAATCAGACTGACTTATTCAGTCAGATTCCTATGAAATATCAGTACTAGCGCCAAAACAGCACCTACTTTCTTGTATTATATGAATCGTAATATTATCGTTGGAGTACTATCGATTTGGGAGAAAATCCTATTACGGTGTCGTGGTCGAATTGTTAGGGTTGCGATTGGAAGAGAGCCGCGTCTTTCAACTCGCCACAAGGGCCATTTCTCAGACGTAATTAAAATTTATGACTTTTTAGTGTAAAAGTATCAAAAATTTAATATAACGACTTACATTTTTTAAATTTTTTATGCAGTTTAACGTAGTGTCGATAAATGGAAGAAAATGGAATTTCTTGTTTTCAGTCATTTTACAATCGCCATTAATTATGCTTCACCAATATTATTCTTTAGATTTTCTGGTTAATACTCTTACAATGTATGTAGAATTTTCAGATATTACTTTTCACAATGTCGTTGCTTTGACAAAAAAATAATACGTACATTCTAATGTCTCCCGCCTTGAAAAATATTAGGTTTACCAACTACGACAGCATCTCAAAATGCTTTAGTCAATACTGTTTAGTCAATTCTTCATTATCTAATACCTTTATTAACAGCATTTTCCCCTCCGTCTTTCATTGATAATTCGTATCAAAATGATTAAATCAGCTTATTTATTTCTCTTAACAATTACTATGTACTATGCGAATGTGATAACACCATCTTGTTATTTGTGGTCACCACTCCTATTCATTACGTAATTGATGCTTTGATTCAATTGTGAACACATGTATTTCACGTATGCTACTATCACCTTTCGATGCTTACATGTGACATATACATTAGCGGAAATGAAACAAATGTGTTTTTAATACAAGTGTTGTATCGGATGTCTGTGAACACTGGGGACCAAGGCGCAGTATATCCAAACATTGCTAATGGCCTCGCGATGCGGAGATGAACATCACTGAAAATGAATTGCTGTGTTCATTTGCTCGTAATATCGATAACGCACAGTATGTAACACAAGAACGATAAACAGGGTCCTTTGATTTGTAGATTTAGCACAATGAGCATAAATAAAATTTATGTTCGAACACGATATGCTCATTACCAATAGAATAAATGTGATGTGATATGTGAGGGCCAGAGCAGCAGTCGAGACATTACATTTCAGTCATACTGATAAACATATGGAAGAGCTTTTGTGTGTAGACGAGATCATGTAGTTATGAGGTACTAAGTAGAAATTGGTGAAGTGAAATGAAATTGAAGGGTTTAGTGGTGGCTTTGGAAACGTAATATCATAAATACTTATAAATTAAAATAGCATTAATATAATAATGATAATAATAATAATAATAATAATAATAATAATAATAATAATAATAATAATAATAATAAAATATTCCGATCCGATGGCCGAGATCGCTAAGGGAGTAGTGCAATGGCGGTCTCGGAGCAAAGCTTCTCGCGTTCGAGTCCCGCCTCGGGCATAGTTGTGTCGTGTGCGTCACTGTATGTTTGTTTAAGTCTCATCATTCATCATCACAATTTCACCCCATCCCCCAGAGATAACTACCCTGGGTTGTAAAATTAAAAAAAGTGTTAAAATGCTTACCTCCGCCCCCAATAGTAAGTAACGTGTACCTATTCCGATATTCAATCAATAATAATAATAAATTAAAAACTACGAACTTATAACACGGTTTTAAGAACGATATGTGATCTCAATAACTTAAAATTAACAAGTGTTCGCGGAAACACTTCAAAGCACTTATTCCCGCCAAACTATTTTCTGACAAAAATATAGTATTTCATTAGTCACGTCTTTTATGACGGGATTCATTCACCTAAAATCATAAATTGCTCTATTAATTAAAAATGCTATTGCACAGAGGAAAATGCTGTATCATTGTTTTCAGTTCAGTACTCGCTTAAATCATTTTCGGGTTGTTATGCACGTCTCGAACATGTTCTAAAATTAAATTTAAAAAAAAATATACAATGTACATGTCATGCACATAGTATGTATAAATTAATGTAACAGAAGCATTCTATTGTTGTAGAGAAAAAGCTCCAGTATATTCATTAACAACAAATGGAAAACGCAAATGATAGATTTATTATTTCTGCAGTTAGGTATACAATCTGGCAGAACACTACAATTTACATATTACAACTAAGAATAGTAATACACTGAAATTGTAAAGCATTTTAAGGCAATAATAACAATAATATAACAATAATAACAATAACAGCGTTACCTATACACTTTATAACTGTCCTGCACGGAATTTTTAACTAATAAATACACTGCACTTCACTTCGCTACACTACACCACTACACTTGCACTTCACTTTTCTCTCTACCTCTCTATTGCTCTACACTTCACAATACGTCACGACACTCTAATTCAACTACTACTTTAAATACAATTGTATATTTAGTAAACCAATGCATTTAATAGTGATTATCACTATTAATTACTTATACTACTACCAATAAAAATAACAATTATAATAAAATTATAACTAAAATAATAACTATTTTAATAATCCTAACTTATACAAATGTCCTTAGTTAATCTACTTTTAAAACTAAATGATGCTAACTCATACGAGTTACGCCGTCATACGCGTATGTTAGACCAAACCCTAAAGTGTCTAAGATATGACTAATGCGCTAGAGATCTCTGCAGATTTACTTACAAGTACAATCAAATTTCTTAAACGCGTCTCCTAGCGTAACATAGCGCGCGGCGATGGTCGAACGGTTAGCGTACCGGACTGTTGGTTCAAACCCGATCGAAGCCGTGGATTTTTAAGGGCGAAAAAATCCTTCGTACGCCTTCCTTCGGAGGGGAAGTAAAGCCGGCTGTCCCATGTCAGTAGATTTACTTGCATGTAAAAGATCCTCAAGCCTAAATGACGCCTCTGAGCTAAATTGAAATCGCCTGTTTCTCGCCCAAGAAATAACTCCTTTCTCTGCTGTCCCATGTTAGCAGATTTACTTGCATGTAAAAGATCCTCAAGCCTAAATGACGCCTCTGAGCTAAATTGAAATCGCCTGTTTCTCGCCCAAGAAGTACCCCCCTTCTCTGTTAGTTGGTGAAAGGAGCGTAGCGAAATTTGCGTGGTCAGACGGAAGAGCAGGCCTCCTGTCCTGAGTAAAATAAGGCATTAATTCAATTCAATCCTCCTGTTACTTCCCGCAACCGGGACCGTCGCTTCGGGTGACTCGCCGCCATTCTGCCCCCCTGTCGTTCTGACAAGCCCCGTGCCCAACCGCAGCCCCGCGGTTGAGGACCGAGGACAGGGCGAGGCCGCGACCGCAGGTCGCCATGCCCGCGGACACCTCTATCCTCTGGTCTCTCGGCCCGCGGCGAATTGTTTCAGCCGGACGCTCTAATAGCCCATTAGCTAATTACCGCACGGACAGGCGGTGGGCCGACGCCTCTGCTCTGGCGAAGCGCGCCGCCCGGCCCCGCCCCGCCCCGCCCCGTCCGGCGATCGGCCCACACATGCACCCATCCACCCCAGAGGTCGTTACGGATAATTACGTTGTTCCCAGCACGCGCCTGTATAATTTTGATTCGCCAACAGAGAAACGCGTCACCGCGATTTGTCACTGGCCAGCTCTGGGCGATACTTTCCGCCAGATTGGGTAAGATATTTCCGGCAAAAAAAAAAAAAAAACACCAAATTTCATCCAGCAAAACGCGCCGCTGGGGGAGGGGGTCAGTCAACGCCAGCCCTGAGCGGGTGTAGGGGGGGGGGAGAAAAATTAAACAGAGCACAATGAAACGGGAATTACCACCTACAATCGGGACAAACGGGTGCGCCCGAGGGCGGGAGCGCGCCTTTCTACCAGCAATAAAAGTGTCGGCCGGCGGCGGAACTCATTAAGCTGATGAGAGGGGGTATTCGCGTAATGCCCAGGGAAGGGGAAAGGGGGGGTTGGGATAACCGCGCGGGCACCCGTGCGCTAACATCCAGGTCACGGGGGCGTGGCGACGTACTCTTGCCTCGCGGGGCGCTACTCACTCGTGTGTACATACAGCAGCGCAATAGGCGACAAAAGTGGTTTCATTGAATCGTGAGCACAACCTTCAATGCAACCTTTATTCTAAATAATAAAAGAGGTCTTGCAAAGCCAGGAGATGTAAGTGCAAAAAATATTTTTTGGGGGGGGTAATCAATACAACTGTATGAATTCGTATTATTGATATACAACCGGAGCCATCAGTAGAGAGATTTTACAACTTGAAAGGTGTTAGGAACATCGCTTTTTTAATGCTTATTGACACTGATAACATTTAGATGTCAAAACCTTCGTTTCGGAAATATTGGTACTTAGCATTTTTGGCTCGGCAAGGTCTCAAATATCAAATCAATGTTCTATGTAAAACTCTTATTTTACAATAAAAGGTTAAATATTGTAAAAATAATATTTTCAGATGTAGGCACTTAGCGTATTGGATGCTGTAACACTACGTTCACTGTTTACAAATGTTGACTTTCTATAAAACGCTATTGGTAGTTTTTAGTAATTTCACAAATACCTTCTGAGGATCCATGCGTTGAAGATCAAAACTTTCCTTCACCGTGAGTCATCAAGATTGTCGTAGAGAAGAGAAATCGTTTATGTAACTTCAAATCAATATTTTTGCAAGGTTTAAAGAGGTTTAGTGTTCTCGAATTTGAGAAATATCGTTACTACCTGATACATTCTGAAAGAAGTACAATCTTTTTTATGGAACTTTTAAGAAGAAATCATCCAAGATCTTTTCAAGAATAACATTTTGACATCAATGTGGTTATTTGTGTATGGCCAATAGGTAAATTAATTTTTATTATTACACATGAACTTTTCTCTCAAATTAAGGCTTACTGATGTTTAGAATTAAAGTCTTAAAAGTCTGTTCATGGAAAGTTGTCTACAAGGATAGTATTTCTCAAGTTTACTCTACAACTTCGAAATTTCATTTTTTAATGAGACATAATTGTTTTGTTCGCCACTAATGTGTATTATAAAACTTTTAAAAAGAAAAATCATCATTAAATGAATGGAATATTAACGGCAACTCGACTAAATCAGAGCTTATACCCTTCGGAACTAAATGAGGGTCTTCTCAAATGAAAACTCAGATAGGAACTGGACAATCGAATGTTAATATGAAACTGAATAAAACTAGAAGTAGTAAAACAAAAAAGTCCAACTCAAAATAGATCATATCACTTTGTGAAGTATACTTTATTATTCAGTTATTCCAATAATCATCTCTGTTTTTATATTCATGTCGGATCGTACGTTTTCAGACGGACAAAAACTCGAAGTGAATACATTTTCAGCATGTTTATCTTTACAGCCGTGGTGCTTAAATTGAGTTGACAAGTGCCCAAGTAAGGCTGAAATAAAAATGGAAATGCCGTTTCCTCATTACGTATTCCCCTTTGGGTAGTACATCTTCGTACCGCTAGCCAGGAAGCCTCTTCTCGTGACCCTCTGGCCAGGAGAAGGGCTCCACCCAAGGCAGAAGACGGCTTTGCACGGAGGCTGTTCCAAAACACGTGTTGTTGCGAGAGTAAACGTCGGCTGATTCAGAACAACCCAATTACTCACCTCAAGGTCGGAGTTGCTCGACCTGGTATGGTTTATTTGTGCTGAAGAGATAATCTCGTGTTGGACTAATTTGGATAGTGACCTGTAAACACACCAGTGTGTGTAAATATTAACATTACAATTCGTATTTGCATTTCATCTCGAGTATTATAAACACTCGCAATTTCGAGATGATGTTGGAGAATGTTGTATGCTCAAATTTATTTATTAGTATTTAGTTTTTTAATTTTTTCTCAAATTTAATTTTATACTGTCAAAGTAACTGACGTAGTACATATATTGACTAATGACATAATTATTCTATGAATTTCAAACAAATATTCGGTTGATACCTCAAATTTTGATATATCATCTTTTACCATTAATTAAGATATTTTGTATCCACAATATTTTCTGGGAAATACATTCTTCTACTGTTCATAAGACATTAGATGCGTTGATAATCTTTTTTTTTTTTTGTATTTGTAAGACACAGTATGACCCTTTCAGCGTTTAACTTCCGGCGAATGACATTACTTTTCCTCGACTATCTAGAACATTTTTTTGCCGCTAGCTCCGATTCCAAAATGGGAATATCTTCACTTGGAAGAGAGCATCTCTCTTTCTTTTCATATGAGAACATTTGTTGGGAAAAGGTCAGATTCCTCTCGATAGAGATGTGGCGATCATTCTCTGTCTCTTTCTCTCGATCTGGCGCTCGCCGGGAGTTGGGCCCGCACCCGCCTCCGCACCCGCCACCCCCGCCCCGCCACCGTCCCGCACCCGCCCAGCCCCGCCCGCGCGTTCCGGCGCTGCGAGACGCCTCTATTCTCCGCTCCGGAGGTGGCGCCGCCTGGGTCGCGACGCGTGCGAAAGCTTCGTCGCCAGCCGTTATTCAACTGTTCAGCCGCCGCCGTCTCGTTCCCAGAGGCTCCTCCTCGCGCCGCCCTTCCTCGCCCGCGCTGCGCTCGCCCTCGCCTCCGCACCCCGCCTAGTCAATATTTCGCGTCTCCCCAGACATCGTTACGCGGGCAGGTTTATGCACACTCGCGTGAACGAGTGACAAATATGCTAGCGATATATGTACGGATACCGATGAAAAAGGGTGAAACGTGGATAAAATTTACCTAAAGAAACAAATAACATTAAAAAATCATGGACGGCACTGAGGCAAATATGTAGCCTTCTGTAGACAAATGGAGTTAATACTAGAGAATTTGGAAAATAAATAAATTTATTTGTCGATTTAGATAAACGTGAATCGAAGTATATTTTTTGCCCTTTCCCCAGTTTTTGTTTTTTTCATCAGGTCGTTTCTCTAGCGAATAACAGATGTACGATTTTCTTTCGTTTCCTCCATTACCTTCAATGTCTTCTTCCTCACTTGTTCTATATCACTTCTTGATTGTTGAAGTACGTTGGCTCGTTGTGATTCTTACAGGTCACAGTTATCTCTAGTCATTTATAGTTATTCGAAAACAGCGATCTTCGTGAACAAAGGTTTGAGTAAGAACATCGAAAAGCAGCAAGCGAATGGAGAAAAATCGGAGTGAAAATGTCACTTAGAAGTACTGGTGAACGAAACAGACGAAGTGAGATACGGAAATGGGAAGGAACAGAGAGGCAACGGTTACAGCGCTAAAAAACAGAAAGTCAAAGAGTGTGAGGCACCGCGTGGGAGGCTGAGAGCTGGTACATGTTGACCTTATAACGATCGGACCATCCATCAAAACCCTTTCATGTGTCTGCCTGGGATAGTGTATCATCACCAGTGACACCCAGCGTTCGCACAGGGTCTTGTAGAGATAAACTATTTTTATTCACCAACCAAACTTTTGTTTTTCTCTTTCACTGCGCCATCCGAAAGAAAAAGATTCATTACATCGCACGTCATAGATACAGACGCAATTTGCCACTCTGCACAATAGAGATAATTTACTAAGTTCCCCGGCCTGCCCATCGAATGTAAATTGGGCTCGTGGGCGCGAAAACACGGCGCATTAGGCATTCAATTAGGAAATGAAGTCTCCGCGCAAAACCGCGCTCGAACGTAGTGTTGCGATGTCGTTATTTCGCGTACACGCCGCTAACATCTTCCGAAATCAACTCCGATGGCGCTCATATTAGCGTGATGGCTGCCGAGGCCGGTCCGCCTCGCCAATCGGCGATAATGGAACGATTAGCTCCGGCGTTACCTTCAAATCTGCGCAATTTCCAAGGAGCGAGGCGGCGCACTCGGGGTGAGCACGCAGTCGCACTGGGACCGGGCGCGGGGGGGAGGGGGAGGGGGGAAGCACGCGTGACCCACGCCAGCGCAGGCCGAATCGACGGTTGGGAGACTGAAGAGTTAATTGCTCGCATTATTTATACACCTAAAGCTGATCCCGTTTCATGGACAGCAGTCCAGCGGTAATTGCGGAGTTTTGATTTTTATTGTTTTAAGGTCAGCTGTAATGAGATATCAAAGATTTTATGAACCAGTTTTGACGCGCAAATTGAATTGGCTTTCTGGTTGAATTGGTAATGAGTCGGCAATAAAACATTCCCGTGGGGAATCGAGCTAGATTTTGGCATCGCACTCTTTTTCGTACTATTCTAAGCTGAATGATCTTAATTGATTAGTCCTAAATTGCCCCAGGGGGAAGTTCTATGAAAACGTTAATTGTTGGCTTAGTTCAATGGATTTGTTGCACTGATGTACATGTACACGTGTCATGTACAAGAGGATGTCTGCAATGCTCATTATTGATAATAAACTGGAATGGTAAAATTAATGAAAATGCGGCGTGAGAACATTGTATTACTGAACGTTTCAGACCAGGAGCAAGTGACCGACTGTATAATTGTAATGCAGGGTAATGGGATTATTAAACATTAGTAATTATTATTGGATAAAGTACGTTTTGATTTAAAAATAGAGTAACATAATATTAATCTTAGGATGTCTCAGCCCCTTTAAAATAACTACATATGAAGAAATAAAACTAATCCATTCCGAAATTTTTCTTTGCATCTAAACAATGCAATAAAACAGCTTGCAAATGTAGTGTTTTGGAATGTGGACTGGGCGATGTGGTTCCCTTATAGATACTTTGCGATAGCATAATCGAACAATTTGTATTTCCTGCTGTAGAGTCTTTTCGACATTTTTCCGGCAGCGCGAAATGAGTATTTCCTGCTACATGCTACGGAAATGACGGGATAAAATTGTTGAAGCATATTTACATTTTTTGCTTACCCGACTAATCTGCTATAAGCGTACTGTTCAATTTACAGCGATTTCTGTCTCTCTGATATTTAAGTTCCTTAAAATAATCAGTTTCGTAGAAGTGGCCAAGTACATAAAAGAACATAAAATAGTAAATGCGTTTATATTTTTTTCATTTTCACTATTGAATTACTTATTAATAGTTCATATAATCATCGTTAATTCGTTATTTTATTTCTTCTAACTGAATTATTTTAACCACATATGCATAGACGTGAAATTTTAATTTCCCACTAGCAGAATAATATCGCGATTCCATTCGATTGCTATGGACGAGAGGCGCAGTGAAGCGGCGTTCGGGCAGCTGGGAAGCGGACGCGGGCAAGCGCGGAGCTGAGCAGTGGAGAGCGACAGCGTGGGGCGAGAGCGTGGGGCGACAGCGTGGGGTGACAGCGTGGGGCGACAGCGTTGGGCAACAGAGTGAGGTGACAGCTTTGGGCAACAGAGTGGGGTGACAGCGTGGGGCGACAGCATGGGGCGACAGCGTGAGGCGACAGCGTGGGGAGACAGCGTGAGGCGACAGCGTGGGGCGACAGCGTGAGGCGACAGCGTGGGGAGACAGCGTTGGGCGACAGCGTTGGGCGACAGCGTGGGGCGACAGCGTTGGGCGACAGCGTGGGGCGACAGCGTGGGGCGACAGCGTGGGGCGACAGCGTGGGGCGACAGCGTGGGGCGACAGCGTGGGGCGACAGCGTGGGCGACAGCGTGAGGCGACAGTGTGGGTTGATAGCGTGGGGCGACAGCGTGGGGCGACAGCGTGAGGTGACAGTGTGGGTTGATACGTGGGGGACAGCGTGGGGCGACAGCGTGGGACGACAGCGTGGGGAGACAGCGTGGGGCGACAGCGTGAAGCGACAGCGTGAGGCGACAGCGTGGGGAGACAGCGTTGGGCGACAGCGTGGGGCGACAGAGTGGGGTGACAGCGTGGGGCGACAGCATGGGGCGACAGCGTGAGGCGACAGCGTGGGGAGACAGCGTGAGGCGACAGCGTGGGGCGACAGCGTGAGGCGACAGCGTGGGGAGACAGCGTTGGGCGACAGCGTTGGGCGACAGCGTTGGGCGACAGCGTGGGGCGACAGCGTGGGGCGACAGCGTGGGGCGACAGCGTGGGGCGACAGCGTGAGGCGACAGTGTGGGTTGATAGCGTGGGGCGACAGCGTGGGGCGACAGCGTGAGGTGAGTGTGGGTTGATACGTGGGGGGACAGCGTGGGGCGACAGCGTGGGACGACAGCGTGGGGAGACTGCGTGGGGCGACAGCGTGAAGCGACAGCGTGAGGCGACAGCGTGGGGCGACAGCGTTGGGCGACAGCGTGGGGCGACAGCGTGAGGCGACAGCGTGGGGAGACAGCGTGAGGCGACAGCGTGGGGCGACAGCGTGAGGCGACAGTGTGGGTTGATAGCGTGGGGCGACAGCGTGGGGCGACAGCGTGAGGTGACAGTGTGGGTTGATACGTGGGGGACAGCGTGGGGCGACAGCGTGGGACGACAGCGTGGGGAGACAGCGTGGGGCGACAGCGTGAAGCGACAGCGTGAGGCGACAGCGTGGGGAGACAGCGTTGGGCGACAGCGTGGGGCGACAGAGTGGGGTGACAGCGTGGGGCGACAGCATGGGGCGACAGCGTGAGGCGACAGCGTGGGGAGACAGCGTGAGGCGACAGCGTGGGGCGACAGCGTGAGGCGACAGCGTGGGGAGACAGCGTTGGGCGACAGCGTTGGGCGACAGCGTGGGGCGACAGCGTGGGGCGACAGCGTGGGGCGACAGCGTGGGGCGACAGCGTGAGGCGACAGTGTGGGTTGATAGCGTGGGGCGACAGCGTGGGCGACAGCGTGAGGTGAGTGTGGGTTGATACGTGGGGGGACAGCGTGGGGCGACAGCGTGGGACGACAGCGTGGGGAGACTGCGTGGGGCGACAGCGTGAAGCGACAGCGTGAGGCGACAGCGTGGGGAGACAGCGTTGGGCGACAGCGTTGGGCGACAGCGTGGGGAGACAGCGTGGGGCGACAGCGTGAAGCGACAGCGTGAGGCGACAGCGTGGGGAGACAGCGTTGGGCGACAGCGTGGGGCGACAGAGTGGGGTGACAGCGTGGGGCGACAGCATGGGGCGACAGCGTGAGGCGACAGCGTGGGGAGACAGCGTGAGGCGACAGCGTGGGGCGACAGCGTGAGGCGACAGCGTGGGGAGACAGCGTTGGGCGACAGCGTTGGGCGACAGCGTGGGGCGACAGCGTGGGGCGACAGCGTGGGGCGACAGCGTGGGGCGACAGCGTGAGGCGACAGTGTGGGTTGATAGCGTGGGGCGACAGCGTGGGGCGACAGCGTGAGGTGAGTGTGGGTTGATACGTGGGGGGACAGCGTGGGGCGACAGCGTGGGACGACAGCGTGGGGAGACTGCGTGGGGCGACAGCGTGAAGCGACAGCGTGAGGCGACAGCGTGGGGAGACAGCGTTGGGCGACAGCGTGGGGCGACAACGTGGGGCGACAGCGTGGGGCGACAGCGTGAGGCGACAGTGTGGGTTGATAGCGTGGGGCGACAGCGTGGGGCGACAGCGTGAGGTGACAGTGTGGGTTGATAGCGTGGGGCGACAGCGTGGGGCGACAGCGTGGGACGACAGCGTGGGACGACAGCGTGGGGCGACAGCGTTGGGCGACAGCGTTGGGCGACAGTGTGGGGCGGGATTTGGCGATGGCCAGCGAGAGCGCAGGGTGTGGGCGGGTCGTGGGCTGGGAGGGGCGGGGAAGGGCGGGGCGCGCCCGCTTGTGGCGGTAGCGCAATCGTGAGGGCCAGCCTTCGACGCGCCAGTTAATTACCGCGCCCTGCGTAAACACAGCCAAGGCGGCCCTGGAACCGCTCGCGCACGGACTGGCCGACGGGGCAGGCCCGGCAATGCACTGTGCTCTCTAGCGACTGGACGCAAGAGAGACGAAGCGAAACGGACAGGATTTGCAACTATCCGATAGCAATGCTTAGCACAAAACATGAAACTGGAAATGAGGAAAAATGAATGAAATATCTCATAAATGAAAACGTCGCCAAGTCGAGCATTTGATGTAAGGAAATGAGAAGCAAATAATTAGTAGGAGTTCAGGAAATGTGCTAGGAATAACAAGTACGAAAAGTTGTGGCTAAGAAGTAAATTATAGAAATGTATAAATGAGGCGCATAGATACAGTAAAAATAAAAAAATCAAATTACGAACGATTGTGAATTACCATACCAGAAATACTTTTGAAAGCTGGTGTATTGTATGTATGATCGAAAGAATAATTTTACAAAGAGCTGGTGACAGCGCATTCAGAATGTTTGCAACCAGCAACGGCTGACGGGGAGCATGAGAATCAGGTGGAACCCAGAGAAGCAGAATAGAGACGGCGGGCAGGTATCGGCGAGGGCGCGGAGGTGGGTGACGGCGTGGGGGTGGCGGCGGCGGTAGAGCCGGCGGCGGCGTCCGGTTGCAATGGGGCGGCCGCTCTGAGTTTCAGCCTCCCCCTCTCCTACCCCGCTTAGTCTCTGCCTCTGCAGCCAATCAACCGCGTCCCACCCCCCGCCCCTCCACCGCCGCCCCCGCCGCCACCGCACGTAATTGTCGCGGCACTGGCTGCGCTGGTCCGCGTGTTTGGCTCAAACCGAGCCGTCCAATAAATTAATTCGAAGCTCATTAATATGTATGATTTACGAGGATTACCTCTGGACGGATGAGTGTGTGTACCCAGCATAATTATCTGTTCTTTCAAAGAAGTGCGTTATTGCAGCGTGTTTATATTACTATGTTCATACAGATCGTTTGGTTTATATCCAATCGTTATGATTAGGTTCTTGCGAGATATGTGCTGGTGTTTCAGGGAACCTGAGTGGCAACAAAAGTACTCAGTAGATAATGCTAGATTTGTGAGTTACGTAACTCGTTTACAGCTATATTTAGACAATGCTTACAATTATGTTGGGAGTTATTAAGACAGAGGGAGATATTATATCAGCTCGTGCCAATAGGAAAGGTTCTATTCTGACTCACAGTGAATAATGTTGGTTTTTATTAAGTTACGTGTCCGCGGCAGCGTGGACTTTGGAGAGGGAGATGACGTGCCATGGCGGTAGGGCGGAATTGTCTAGCAACGGTGGGAATGCAAGACTAGAAGTGCAGATGCTCATTTATACAGGCCACAGTACGGCGAGAAATAGCTTACCCTCCCTTAAGATCGCTTACCCTCCTTTAAGCTCGTTTACCCTCACTTAAGCTCGCGTACCCTCACTTAAGCTCGCTTACCATCCCTTAAGATCGCTTACCCTCCCTTAAGATCGCTTACCCTCACTTAAGCTCGCTTACCCTCACTTTAGCTCGCTTACCCTCCCTTAAGATCGCTTACCTTCCAGCTAGGTGTGGCAGCACGTTACGAGCCATGCCGTTTTGCGAGAATTGGATAGTTAGCGTTAAACCTTACGATTTATGTATGAATTTTAGATATTCATGATTTGATATTTTTTACCTAAAATTGTAGTTCATTTAATATGATAGACTTCTGTTTTGCCCACCTGCCTCTATCATTTAGACATTTATATTATCTCTCTGAAACAATGCGTAGTTATCATAATGTGAGATGTCAATAACAGAGAAACGTCAAAATTGTTGTTTCAACTTCCAAATATATATTCCAGTGTTATAATTTATTTTACACCCGATCTCGGCTGGCATCCCACAAAGCTATTTCACATTAATAAAACTTCTGAAACTGAATTAAAATTCGGCGTTGCCATTACAAAATGCACCGCTGCGTTATCGCGATTTTCATTCAAAATATTAAAACCCATTTTGATGATAACTAACTCATACATGTGTTTAGCGGAAGCATTATAATATGATAATGTTCGAATTAAAACGTCATTATTTTAGGGATACATGGTCCATCTGCAGAGTAATATTTTTTGTTAGTATAATATTCATTGAAATGAGAAGTTTATAAATCCCCACTCACATTTTAGAGTTTTTCTATAGATTTTTTTAAAAAATGGAGTACATTGTTCAAAATACAATATTATCCAACACAACAAGAGGCAAAATTGCTATTTATTTATATAATAAATTATGAATACGAGCTTAAACATATTACAATATATATTCTTATTAAGACGTGTTTTACTTATTTTTTAACTTCCTGATTGCCTATTTCAAATAAAAAAACGTATCATCCTTATATCACATTTTTACAATTTAAAAAGATGTAACCGATTTTCTAGATAAGTATAATCTAAAAAAATCTCAACATAATTTCTAACAATATTTCAATAAATTTTCTTACTTTAATATTTTTTTCTCACGTAGTATGTGAAACGTTCATAATTTTAAAATATTTTTTTCTCTAAACATTGTTATCAGTTCCGATTGCACTCGGCCTAATTCATATACTTTTTTGGGCTAGCTTTGAGTAACCGAGAATTGAAAAATACTGCTGTCCATTTCTGCATACCTGCGAAAGTATGTTAAATAAAATTAAATAAACAATCGAACAACTATACGAGTAACAGGAGGGATCATTAATAGAATGTATCATTTGGAAGGTTCGTATTTGTTCCGAAAACTCACTAAGTCAACTATCGGAGCGCCAAATACAAAACGTTTTATGTTATACAATGCTCTTCACTTTTTTCGTTTGGCGCATCCTCACTCTCCTTCTGTATTTGTATCGGCCAAGACTGCTTTCTCGTGCGCTATTAAATCCACTTCATCTGTATAGATTAATCATTTGTTTCGCTTTCATTCCCATGACGTTGCCTTTCCAAGAATTGCCATCTTTAGAATTAGTCTGTTCCAGGATGGTGAAAATAAGTTAAAAGTAAATTAATAAATAACAAAGTAAATAAATTCATAGCATACACAATTTTCTAAACGACAACTCTCCAAAAAGAGAATAATCACTTATTTCATTGTTTTAATTGTCGAATAATATTTTCATCGATTCGCAATTTCTCCCTCAAATGTCCGTCTCAGTTAATAATATCCGAGCTGTCTGGTCGAGGAAATGTGAGACCTTGATACGATGGAAATTCATTTTGAAGATAATTATTTTTTTTCGGGCAACAGACATAAATTTTTTACATGCCATATGTAACACGGGGAATTTCTTTCGTTTAAAAATCCCCCCTCAGGATCGAATCCACGACCTGGCTTTTGACAGAGGGAGTAGTAGCCCCGATACCAGTGAGCTTGCAGAATTTTTGTCTAACAACCCCTTTCGCAATGAGAGCAGATCAGAACTTCCTATTTAGAACTTTTTGTTATGGCCTATACTATTTTATATTGCAACACGCCCAATACCCATTATTTATTTTAGAAAATAGTTTGTTGCTCCGTAACTTTGCAAAGAGGACGAGTGGTAGTTCTGAAGGCGGTATGCTGTAACTACGCGACTGTCTTATGAGTTACAGCAGTTCGCTGTATTATTAGACCCAAGCTGGAAAATCACAATTCTCACATTATTCTTGTTAGTTTATTCTGTCATAGTATATTGTTTGTACTTGCTTTTAAACTCACAGATGCGTTCGTTGTTTCTGTAGTTCACTGACTGATTGTAGCGTTGACGTAAAAAATACTACTAATAAAAGAAATTAAAACTGGTAAACATATTTTAATATTAGATGTAATTTTAATGTGCATAATCGACCAAAACATTTGCTAGAACGATTCTCATTGACTAATTAAGTGTTAATACTTCGTTTGTAAACTTCTCTGCGATTGGTCAAGAACCTGAACATTAATTAAATCTGTATCGTAATGAGTATCATTATGCAATGCGTTGCAGCCATCAAATCACAGAATTGTACAATGGGAGTAGAAAATAGTAGTTTACGAAACAGGCTATTCGCGCACAAGTCGGGTTTGACGTCGTTGCGAGGGCGACAGACGAGTGCGGAAATCACCTCGCGCCCGTGTTGCATAGACTATGTTTTATCACACCGTGAATGAAACGCAATGCGTCAAGTAAAGGAATATAAAGGTAATATCAAATAACTAGAAATACCTTACCTGCACAAAAGTAAATGGATTCCAGTGAGTTTCGTAACACAATTGTTTGAAAATAATAAACAAATACGTCGCCATGACGTAAGACAATTGCGAATCGTCACAGATGTTTTCGCACAGGCTTCGCAATGTTTCGCACACTGTGAAAAAATTACATGTTTCTCACACGAAAAACAAGCACGAAAAACCACGTTTCGCGCACGGGGCGTGTTAAAAAATCATTTTTCATTTTGTGTCTACCATGGTAGTGGCGCGGGAGCGGGTGGGGGCGGCGTCGGTGGGTTAGCGGGCCATTGGCGGCGGGGCGTTCCGAGGCACAGGGTCCCGAGTGAGTCATCTGCCAGCGCCGCCCCCGGTCGATAGGCTGCGGGCGACCGGGCGGCGACGCCCCCGCCCGCCCGCCCGACGCCTTCCGATATTTAAATCCGATAACAAGTGTATCCGCGCGCAGCCTCTCCCGCTACGAAGAGAGGGCATTAGCATTTCGCCCGAGGGCCGCCGCCAGCTCCCACCCGCCCACCCGAAAACCCCGTAGCGGGGAACGGAAGGACATGGCAGCGACTGTCCCGACTCAGGAATTTCACGCAGCCGACACCTATGACCGACACCTTCGTCTTGCGAGGTAACTCTGAAATTTGAGGAAGTGGTGTTGTGCCTGCCAGATATAAGAATCAATTTCTACCAACTTGAATGATTCACGCATGTGTTAAATACGAATTCACTAAAATACTGTTTTTTTATGTGAAAATGTAATTAATGAAAGTCCTCAAAGATCTATATTGCTGTGGTATTGGCGTGATTGTGGGTTGGCCTCGTCGTGATTAAGATAAATGCAGGGGCAACTACCGTCAACAAGAGACCAGGGGGCCCGTTATTTCAAACAAACATTCTCCCCATATGCATTTTAATATTATAAATATATTTTCTAAAGTTAATAATACTTTAAGTATAGTAAAATTAATACTGTTATTCTTGCAAAATACGTATGAAAGAAAATAAATTTTCGGGGCACCAACTACGTTGGGACTCGGAACAAGCAAATCCTCCCCTCTAGACGCTACTGATAAATGAATTTATCGAATAAAAAAAACTAATCGGGGGAATTTTCATTCAAAACCAACCTCTCATATGAGACAGCAACTAAAACTATCGATTGATAAATACATTAAAAAGACAAAAATACTAGTAAAATAGTCTTTAAAAAGTGTAAAGAGAGCGGAGAAAACAAGCTGAACAAAACAGAAGCGAATTTTTTGAAGGGATATAGCCTTGGAGGAGGATGCTGAGGAAAATAATTGTAAATCCAAGGAGCGGTCTGCAGAATTCTCGCAGTATACAACTTAACACCCACACGCGCTATTGCTAAACAAACCAATGTCAGATGTTTCCGCACGTCCAAACTTGATTACTGAGAAATCAACCCAACCTAAACGTTTTATAATTTTTTTTATTTGAAGAGAATAATTTCCTCAAGTGACAGAATAAAAATGGGAACTCGACTAAATTTGAAGCACACTTAATCAATATCTTTGGGGAGCTCTTCAACCTTCGATATCCCGTTTCTTGTATATCTCACACACACATACACACACATACACACATACATACACACATACATACACACATACATTCACACTTACATACACACATACATACATACACACATACATACATACACACATACATACACACATACACACATACATACATATATACATACGCACAAACATACACACAAAGATACACACATACATATATCCATACACACATACACACAAAGATACACACATACATACACACACCTACGTACGCGCGTACCCATTTGCAAAGCATATTCACAGGCGTGCAGTCACACAAACGCGCGCACAAACCGCGAACATCGGAGCGCCGGCGCCGCAGAGAGAGAGAGAGAGCCCGCAGCAGGGCGCGCACAATAACCGCGAGCGGACGGGCGAGGCGAGGTGAATCAGCAGACGCAGCAAACGGGACGCACAAGAATAACACGAGGCGCGGGCGGGCGCGTGGGAGGAAAAACGCACCGAGCACAAAATAAGAGCAGGCAGACGCCGCGAAACGCGCCTCGGCGGGAGCAGGGGCGGCGGCGGGGGCGGCGGGGGCGGGTATGGCGGCGGGGGCGGCGGCGGGTGGAGAGGTGCTCGCTTTTTGTTGCATAAAACGCGTCGGTGCGGTTCTTATTTATGAGCGGCGCTGGCCGGCCTTCCCCCCTCCCTCCCCCTCAGCCGCTGTCGCCGACGCGCCGGCGCCGCAGGGCGAGGGCGACGCCGACGCTGACGCCGTCAGGACGCGACGCTCCGCGCGGCGACGCGGCTGTCGGGTCTCTTTGCCGTCCGTCTTGGTCGCCCGCCTCCCCTCGCGGCCCCTGTGCGTGTGTCGTCCTTCGCGCTACGCGCTATGATAGTCAAATGAGAAGACCGTACTTCGCTTGTTAGAAGTCAGAGTTTTTTGAGATATGTGCTCTGTGCTCTTTTACGTTGCGTCCCAATACTTGCGTTCGTAAAATAACGTTTCACTGAATACACAATCCAACAATGGATCTCCAGCATTGTTATGTTGATAGTATTAGTATATACGGGTATTTCCATCAGTAATCAATATCGGGAGCAAAAGGAAGTCCTAATGAGTTCTGTAGTATATATTGAATTCTCTCTGCACCCATTCGACAATATGGATTCATTCTGGGTTTACGGCTTTCTGAATTCCTTCCTTCCAAGTTTTGTGTCCTTCGGGCGGGTCTCGTTCTTCTTGTTTCGCGGTGTGTAATTGAGAATGAAAAGACCGTACTTCACATGTTAGGAATTCAGAGATTTTCAGGTATGAGTACTGTGCTCTGTACTTGTTGCGTTGTGTCCCAATACTTGCGTTCATAAAAGGACGTTCCACTAGATGTACATTCAAACAATGCCTGGACCCTGTTCTAATTTATTATCCACGCCTGGGGTAAGGAAGAATTTGGCGAACATTCCCTTCAACGTATCTGGAATACTTGGCATACTCCAGCTTTTCTTTCGTAACACAACTACAGAAACTGCGACGATTACATTAGAAAGTTTCATCCCTCTTCTTGCCGTGACTGGGAATTGAACTCGCGATCGCAGCACGGAAAGATAGAATGAGCCACCCGAGGGGCTTAATTCTATAATTAATACGGTAATATTAAAGCTGTACGTTCATTCTTTGTGGTACATTTTATTCATTTTACTCTAAAGTTTGAGATATATGTAAACAAAAATTGAATGGAAAAGGGGGCCCAGAAACGTTAGTTAGGCCTCTTTCTAGACGCTCACGCCTAAAGGCGGCTCCACACATTCGGTATTCTGCGAGTAGCGAGCGCCCGCTCTCCGAATCCCGCGTAGTGTGGACGGGTCGCTTGCTATTCGCCGAGCAACGAACATTCGGTGCTCGCCCTACCCACCGCGTGTCGGACCTTTGCACACATCAAAGGAAGCGACCATTCGCCGAGCACATCAGCTGCTCGGGATTGGGAAGCTGCTCGGCGAATGCCGAATGTGTGGAGCCACCGCAACCGCCGCTCCCAAGTGCGCGTCCGCCTGCCCTCTTCGCCCCTTCCCCCCTCCCCACAAGCTGCGCGGGAGCGTTTACGGCCGAGCGCGCAGGTGCCGAGCGTCGCTCGAGATTGGAGACGCGAAACCTTTCGAGCGCCTCGCCGCCCGTCGCGGGGCTTCCGCCGTGCCACCCCCCTCCCCCCTCCTGCCTCCCCCCGCTGTCGTCCCTCTCGCGAGCACCTCGCAGCAGCCGCGTGCTTGGGGCTGCAAACGGCGGCTCCGCCCGCCCGCCCACAGAGGGCCGCGATTCCGCCTCACGGAAAAATGTGCTACCTCATGCCAACGGACAGCGACGTAACGAATGTTTTGTCTGAAAGACAGATTCGTTTTTAAGAGGTTTTGTATAGAGAATATTACGGTATGACTGTTCAAAGTATTGGTAAATACATGCAATCCAAACTGCATTCACTGATTGTTACGTATCTAATACATTTCCGCCCCGCAACAGTGTATGCTCCCGTACACGCCCACAATCGTGGGTATTATCAATATAATTCTGCAGCCGCTACTTTCCACTCACCAAACGTTGCAGTCCATTCTCGTCACGCTTGAGCAAATGTCAATTAAAACACTGAAAGATCCACCAAAACGAAAATATATTGTTCGTAACTTTAGATGGCTAATCAATCGGCTAACTGTTGTCGATGTCCTTGAACCGCAGATTAATTATATCTAATACTTTCCCCAAGCTTTCACCAATCTAATAAACTCTTAACGACGCTACTAATTGGGTATTTAAACAAATATTTCACTTTAAATAACACGACTTAATCATCAGGCATCCATTTCATTCTAACTCTAGCTAGCCTATCTCAAAAAATCTCGCCTCCATAGCAACCCATTACATTATTCAATTGTTCGTTCCCTTACAAGTTGATACGCTCGTACCAAGTTCTATTTTCATTTCGTAACACTAATAAAAGTACATGGAAGAGGAGTCACCAAATTTGTATTAATACAAATATATCTTCATTCTGTATCTAAATGAGAAATATTACTGCAAGATACATTTGAACATCTCTAACTGTGAAATCAAATGCTGAATACAGCGACATTTTATTTTTTAATAAATGGGAAACATTATATTAACAATTCGTTATTTGTAAATAATAATAATAAATATTTTAATAAATTTTATTATAACTTCTTGTTTGCTGAAAAGTTTGTTCGACAATCTGAAACAACGCGCCCCGAGCGCCGTTTCTGCTGCCAGGGCCCACTGTGGTGTGGCGGGCGAGTCGAAGTCGGAGCTATCCACGGAGCTTTATGAAAGCCTGGCGGGGGGAGGCAATATTCGCGAGAGAATTTCGAAACGCGCTTCTATAAATTCGAAATCACGGAATTTGATTTTGCGAGCCGTGCTACTCGTTTCGTTTTTAGAGTTGGATAAATTGCGAAAGCAACGTAGCACTGACGAAGTTTACTATAGAGTTTGATAAAAAACGAGAAATATTGGGTGGAGGTCTGCTTCGGAAAAGAGTTCCAAGCTTGTTAGTAAGTAACTTCGAAATAATGTATGAGAATACGCGCCATGAAATATGATCATTGCACCAACATCCCAAACGCGAAACACACTTGGGCACCAATTGGTTTCTTTCCGTATCTTACCGATTTCAACACCTGATCCCTAGGCTTCTAAAATCCAAAATATATTTGGTACAAAAAATTTGGTTTTATGAGATTAAGCATCCTTTGCAAGTTTGGCACTATTTTAGCCTTCTTAGTTTAGCACGATTTTATTTACTTTGTAGATGCTGTCATCTAAATGCTGATTTATTATAGTCATATTTTAGATTTTTCTCAAACTATGAATCATTGTTCTACATTGACTTTTTAGCATAACTGCTTTGTTCACACGAAGCTCGTAGTCTTCTTTCTCGCGAAGCCGTAAAGTCTTGTACAATTCTTTAGACTATATTTACAAATTCGGAACCTAAAGCCACCTGATCCTTCGTCAAACCGAAAGATACGATTTTTAGGCCTTTATTTCCCGTCGTGAATAAGTGTCAAGAAGCATGAATTCTCTTCTTCTTCTACACCTCACGGATTAGGTAGCTGCCTATTCCGTTTTCACAGCGTCTCATTCCATCTTCTCCAACTTCCCATGTCTCTCCTTCCTTTTTGTGGGCAGTAGAAAGCTGCTTTTGGAAGTCTGGTATCTTCCATTCTTCCAATATGCTGTAACCATTTTCCCTCTTTATTCTTGATTGTAGTGTTTATTGGTATTATACGTTTAATTATTTTAATATGTTTACGTTTCTATACCATTTATTATTTGAACGCCCGTGAATTTTGCGAAAACCCTTGACAAGCCTGTGTTCTTTCCAACGTTCTCTTTGCAGGTTCCCAGTAACAATTCTCTTAATTAAAATTCACCGTATTTCAATATTTACATTTTCAAAATGTGTATAATGAAAAAAACAATGTTTCTTGACAGAAATTTTGCTTACAAGTATTCATCTAATAACTACTACCAAACGTTTATGAGCATTACGTGTTGTGAAATGAACATAAGTAACGTGAAAGGGTCTTAAGCGAATATTCAAAACTTGACATATCCACTCTGTAAAAAATGACCAGCGAAATTGTTTATGCCAAGAATTTTATTTCCAGGAAAATTGCAATATGCCTTACAATAAAATCAGTTAATTACCCAATTCATTTAAATAAATGTAGACTTTAAAATATAAAATTTGAGGTACATTTTTTACCTTGAAGAGAATGCTGTGGGCACCTGTCGTGTCTTTCTCTCTGGATGTTTGCTCTCTGAATGGAGATTCTCACCTCGTCTTCTCGTAGGAGTGCTTGACGCAGTGCGCTCTGGTTGCAGGAGGAGGAACTTCGCTGCTCGGGCGACCCCAAGTTCTCCCACCTGAACGACGACCTGCACGTGGAGATCACGGCGTTCGCGCCCCCGGCCGAGGCGCACGCGCGCATCGCCTACGCCCTGGCCGAAGTGCGCCGCTTCCTCGTGCCGGTGAGTGTGACAACAGCGAAGCGCCGCCCCCACCCCCTCACCTGTTCCACCCGACCCTTAGCACCCACGGCATTGGAGCGAACAATGGATTGGGACTTGCTCTCAGCGGTCCGGGTGACGCCGCTGGCCTTTCAGTCCTCAACAAGTCCACGATATGATGGTCGAAACGTCAACAACACTGCCCTTGACGTGGCATCACCCGGACAGCACAGAGCCTTCAGTCTGGCCGCGGAAGCCTATGATCGCGGATGGAGAAGTGATGTCTAAATTGTCACATATGTGTCAATTGAATTGAACTTTTTTCTCTCGCAAACTGTCCAATTCTAAAAATTGTTGATTAATACTTCCAGCAATTACAGTTATATGTAACAAAAAATCAAATTTTCCCCTCAGTAAAATCTACGTACTTGTTTTTCAATATTCGAATTCAAATTTATTTCGTGAATATGCACATTGCACTATTTCATGATAACAAACAGTATATGCATTACAGCAGTTCGAAGAAACAAAGAGTATATGCATTTTGGTGATCTACATTTTCGATCAATAATTGTAACCTGTACACGACAAATTGGTACAAATAGATGAACTTCTTAAAATAACTCGACATTTTAGTACAGCAATGAAAAGTCACCTATATAAAAACGAATTCGGGAATAGTAGTGCGAGCATTGACTACTCCAATAAAAAGTTGCAAGGGAAAATTGGGTAAGTAACAAGTTGGTACAAATAGAGGAACTTCTTTAAATAACTCAGCATTCCAGGGAAAATTGAGTGTCGTAACAAAAATATTTGCATTAATATGCGCATGTGTTTCATTGTAGGATAATATACGCTCACAATTGCATCTAATCATCTATATTGGCTCTGTGTACACGTAAATTTCCAACTATGTTGTGGGTTCGAGGAAATTATTTTGTGATATGTTAATCATTTCAGAATGGTAAGGGTTTAAGTCTACACGCGTCTAAGTGAATAACTGACACTTGGTAATTAGAATATTTTTGAGAAACATTTTAGCATTACATATAATACAGGTTTTCTTCTATATTATAAAGATGATATGCCACAAAAATAGCGTTATGTAATGTAAATTTTGTCTATCTTTCTTAACGTTTCCTTGCTCAGTTTACCACAAATATATGGAAAAAACAAAAAAGTATTGTTTTGAAAATGCGAAATTTGGGATGAAATAAATTTAATTAGATGTACTTCAGGTAGTATGCTCCCTTAAAATTTATTTTAGTCCTTTTATGTCCTATGGCTCGACAGCCCGATAGGGACCTTCGCCGACCAGCGGTAGCCCAACCTCTCGGCCATGGGATAAGGGGTTAGTGTGGTTAGAACTGAGACATCTCTTCGCCGTGTAATCTGGAATTCATAAACTTACAGTAGGCTTTCTCATTGTCACATACCAACAGATAATGGGACATTTGTAAGGATAGCGCACAGTTATTAATTCGGGCCAACTGTGAATCGGGAATCGGGAAATTCGGGAAACGAACTGGGGGTTGCTCTGTAGAAAGCGAGCACGCTACCCAACGAGCCACCGAGAGTCTTAACTTTTAGAATTCTTTTTAATATTTATATTTAGAAAGTGAAACATTTGATAAAAACATGAGGAAAGGCAGAAGTGGAATTGCTTATACAGTGTCGTGATTTTATAAATAATGGACGTTATAATGATTTGCCACTAAAATGTACGACTTACGAACAAGAATAATAATAATAAACTAGTAGAAACTTGTCAAAATTTGATGGTGATTTAGAAAAGATCTACAAAAATTACCCAAGCCTTTTAAATAATTTCCTTGTCTTCGAATTCATATTGCTTTGTCATAAACATTATTAAACGATGTTACATGATAAATGAAAATACTTTTGGGTTCAATATATTTCTTTAAATTAAACCAAGCAAGTTCTTGAAGTAATGCTTCAGAAGCATCGTCTTCTTTAAAATACACTTGGGGAAAATGCACCGGTACGTGGATCCCACAGCGCGTTTGTTCACGCCGAAGTTTTGTAGCAAAGCTTCACACGGAGTCACATATCTCGTACTTAAAAACACAGAGACCTCATCGTGAATAAGATATCCACTTGCTGTTAAAGTGCATGTTTGAATAGTCATGACCTTTCTAAACATAAATAGCCTTGCACTGACAGACTTACCCTTGCCATATGACAAAACTACGATCGACTGCAACTCGTAGAATACGATAATGAACAAACGACGACATATAAGCATTCATCTATTAATTTTAAGGAATTAGAATTTTATTTTTGTACACAAAAAGATGCATGCCCCATGAGATGCAATGCTTCTACAAGACAAACAAATAAAATACAAACCATTCCAAACACATGTTTACGAAAATTACTAAAATCTGAGAGGTTTATTTCCAACAAACAAATACACCGTGAACGTCAAATAGACAAAATTCAAAACCATATCAATCCTCAAACTGATTTCATTTTTAAATCTGTATCTTCCACTCCCGCTCCCCAACACAACGAACTACATTTAAATTACAAGTCTTTCCGTATTAAATCACGTTTTTCCAAAGATATTTTGCACCCCTTAAATTTAAACAGTCACACACACACATAACATACACATATTCCAAATCTTACCAGTATATTATTTAATTTAAAAAATAAGTAATGAAAATCATAATTACTCAACTACGGATAAAAATTACATACCTAATTTGTAAATTGCTGGCATATTGCCAAAAAATTATGTAATATACCTTATATTCAAAACCCTGAAAAATTGTAAAAATGAACAGATAGAAATATTTTTTAAAATGATGATTCTTAGTGGTAAGCAATATTACTTTTGATGTCAACTTCAATAATTTTAAGCAAAAGTCACGAAATTTGGTTCAATAGAAAACACAAATCTTTCTAAACAAAAAACGTAGTGTTTTAAATATAAAAAATCGTGTGCAGTGTTAGAGCTGCACAGAGAAAGTACCTAAGCAAACGAGTGGACAGTCGGCAACTCGGTCTATATGCATTTTCGAGGCAGAGGAACATTAAAAGACATACATTGAAAGAGTGGCAAAATAGTCCCAAATGAAACGTCTCTGTTATTGGCAAAATGTCCTGATCGGACAACAAAAGAAAATGCCACTGTTTGAAATTTTCACACATTTATTTCGAATGTACCTGGTGTAAACACAGAATGATTTTACGTGACAACGAATGACTGATATAAAAAGCGGTGAAGGAAAGAGGGAGTTCATTCGGGTGTGTGGCCTACAGCAACGACCACAACAAACAGCTCTTTCATGTACACAGACCGTTTCCCAAGCTTTTATTACATTTCATGGTTTCACTCAAAACACGAGAGAGCTTTGACGTGTTCCAAATTTTATTAATTTAATTCACATACCTACATTACGTACCAATGTATTACGCTGTATTAAAAAATATGTCCTAGAACACACCATGCAATACATCATTGTTTTGAGAAAAAACAAAATAATTCCGATGTGCTATTAGTTATTGTAGTCGTTTTTTAAGCTTTCATTCTGAACTTATTCGCTCCAAGTGACCTCTCCTGGCTAGGCTCCATCAAGGAAAAAAGTAATTTCTCATTGAACAACGCAAATGAGAAACCTTTTTTGTAACATACTGCGAAAAAATCAATGTCATGTCAATGATAACGTTAATTACGAGTCCATGTTGTTTCCTTTTACCTGTATATCTTCTCTCATCTTTTAATTTTTTATCAATGTGATAAGGCAAAAGGGCAGAACACGCCTATTAATACCAACAAAACAGTGTAATATCTTAAACTCTTAAAATTCAATCAAAGCAAATTTCCTCGTAGCTCTCAACTGAAAAATATGCATTTTCTCTGAAACATTAAAGCATAAGGCATCATAAGGCAAGAACGTGGACCTTTTCATGACGATACTGGAGAGTTAACCCGCTGAGGCTGGCAGGCCTAGGCGCGGAACCCTCGCGAGTCATGAAAAGGGTTTTTCCCCCTGTAATGTACAATATTTTATTCGAGACCCTTTCAATGCATATTTTCCTGTAATTAGATAATATCACTGACATGAAATTTAGAACGGTTATCACTCGATCATTAGTTCTGTTAGCATGAACACATACTTGTTGACCGTTGTTCTTGTGTTTTCTTTAATGGCAACGATAATGTCAGATTCTATCAATGCAATAGGATCTTTACAAGGAAAATATTTTGGAAGTATGGGAAACTCCGCCCTATAAATCAGAAGACGTACTAGCCGCAATTTTTGACATGTATTTGGCATTTTGTGTTAATTGTCCGACTTCGCCGGCTAGCTAAGGATGTCCCTCGTACCTTGTTCTAGTTAAATTCCCATTCTTGGGGGGGGGGGATTAACAAGTGAGCTTGACGTATTCCCTTCACCGGAACTAGAAATCTTCTCTTGCCCGAGCTATAGAAACTGAAATGATTTTAAAGGAAAGCTACAACTCTATTTTTGACCCGGCCGCAAATCAAACTAGGGTTCGCATCACAGGAAGCTAGTACGCTATCTATGAGCCATCGTAGGGCTCAACTTTTGACATATGTTCATTAAAATGAAAATATTATTTAAATACATAATTGTTTGCACTGGGGAACTAATTCACTGCATGGAGCGTTAAGAGTATGCATTGCATTAGCAAAGTGCTGCCCCGATTCGGGGCAGTCATCCGTAGACATTGCTACTCTTTAGCTGTAAGCCAACTAGTCGCCGAAAGATCGCGCTGTCGAATGACCGCTGTAGATAAGAGCGGAGATGCCCGATGTGCGCAGCACGACTGCTTGGACATGACTGAGGATGATATTTCTTACACGCCCATACCAAGCCCCTCCTCCGAGTAGAACTAAATAAATTTCTCTTCCAGCTTCTCTTAATTTCCCCAGCTTCAAGGAACGAAATAAATAACAATCTTTTAAACATTATATAAGAAAACTAACACGCTTCTATGAATTTGATTCCAGTTTTTCTCACATGTCTAAAAATAGAAATCTAAGAATAGAAATATACATTTATTGTAATGTAACAAGGAGAAAGACACCAGTAAAGCCACTTGAAGCAAAAGGAATCTTAGGATTGGAGAATTCTCACTTGCTTCAAACTTACAGAACTTGGAGATCACCTCTTCTGGTAACAATCTGTAAAATGAAAAACATTCATTTCTTTTCTTTTCTATCGCATGCAAAAACAACTTGAAAACTAATTAATACTGTCTTTGTAAGCATACAACATGACCTGTTTTTTTTACTAAACGTCTCTCAAAACACGTACAGATTGTACGATGAAGAACGTACCATAGCTAGCCTGCTAATTTAAAATTGTATCCAAAGAATTTTATGAAAACTTAAAAAATGTTCTTAATTATGGACACTATTGACACTTTCCCCTTTTACTGGGCGAATTCTATTGTGAGCTCTTATACCATTTAGGCGTACCATTTCCCCGTGAGGTCGTGCAACGTTTTAACCCTCTGTAAACATTTCCCACAGCTGCGGCTGGCGCTTCGTCCCAGGTGCGGCCGTCCCGACACTTGCCTGATTCCCATTCCTCGCATCAATGCAGCCCGCGGGCTCCTATTTATCGAGTGTACTTGTCACCTGCGTCTAGCGCAGCCCGAGGGCTCATCGTTGTTAGCCACCGGGCGGGACTCAGATTGCTCCTTAGGGGCCCCACCCCTGTATTCGAAAGCCCAACCAGTGCGTGTGCGGCAGCAACGAGCACCACGAATGGTGGAGGAGGGGGAAGGATTTCGGGGATGGCGTAGTCCGAGTGTAACATGTGCGTCTAACGCATGCGCCATAGCCATATGGACGGGTCGCAAAGGAAGGAATATAATGAAAAATAGTCCCAAATGAAACGTCTCTGTTATTGGCAATATGTCCTGATCTGACAACAAAAGAAAATGCCACTGTTTGAAATTTTCACACATTTATTTCGAATGTGCCTGGAGTAAACACAGAATGATTTTACGTGTAAACGAAAGACTGATATAAAAAAGCGGTGAAGGAAAGAGGGTGTTCATTCGGGGGTGTGGCCTACAGCAACGACCACAACAAATAGCTCTTTCATGTACGCCGGCAACCATGGTTGAGCAGGGTCACGCCGAACCTAGCGTACAATTACATTCGTAACTTAGCAATTTGAGCTCTTAGGTCCTGATCGGACATTGATTGAAGGTTAGTCATTATTTTGCGTCGAGTGTCCGATTTTGCTGGCTAGCTAACGGTGTCACCCATGGTTGGCCCTAGTTTAACTCGCACGCTTTTGGGTAAGAGTGGCGAACATGACGTACTCCCTTCACTGAAACTAGCAAATCCCGCCTGCCTGATCTTTTCTTCGTCACACAGCTACAAAAACTGTGATTATTTTCAAGGAAAGCCAAGTCAAACATCATCACATCACTGATAGCTAGTACGTGGTGCATGAGCCAACTTACGGCGGTTTCAAGGTTAGTTAAATGTTTAAAATGATCTTTTTCACATTGCCCAAAAAGTGGCAGCAATGAATGTGTCCCCTTTCGCGTATCAAACACCTCCCACGCAAGGGAAACGTTGCGGCCGTTTTCCTTCCACTTCATCGCCCTCAACGCCGCGCCTGGTGGCGCACTTTTGAACTACTCTGATGGCGCTACTTTGCATGATATATTGCGCGCGACCGCCCCGAAAACTTCGTCGCCCCCCGGGCGCCACGTGACGAGTTCCCGAAGTTGCTCTCCGCCGGCGCTAACGCCCGCCGCGGGGCGCGTGTGCGGGGGGAAAAAACGCGGCGTTTTAAGTAAGCGTCCGCATCACTTACGCTCGCAAACAACAGAAAAACCTCCGGGGAGGGGAGGTCTGCGGGGCTGGATGACGGGTATCGCAGAGAAGCATCGAAAAGATGGGCGCTGTACTGAAGTCGGTTACAATCAGACCAAAGGAGACACGAGAGAATACGGCAGACGTTTCTTTTCTGGTTTGGCTAAGGAGTATTCTGAAGGCCAGTATTCCTCCGAACTGGGATAGTTTGGAGAATAAAATTAATGAACAATGATATTATGAGTTATGTTAGTTTCTCGTCTTCCGAATCTAAATACACAGTTTTCGAACATGGAAAGGGAATAATACAATTGAGTCTCCGAATAGTCGTTGCCAGAAATTAATTGAATCTCTTATCATTAACAATTTAAATCGCAACATATCGACGCATAAACATTGCATAATCACTCATGGTCACTTTTTAGTTAATACCATTTTTTGGAGACCTCTCATTCTTTTCTATCTAGTGTACAAAGATTGTATATGCATATGAGAGGGATAAACCTTTTTCCTAGAAACCAAACATCGTCAGTGCGTAAATACCTCCCCATTCACAACTTTTAAGATTGGTTTTACCGAACCTAGGAATTCTGGAGATACAATATGCATGCACTAAGCCATCGATATATAAAGTCAATGAAAATGCATAAATTCTCCTTGTTCTTAATGTACTAATAATCTTCAACAGTTGAAGTATTCATCTATCGGAATGATAAACGATATGCAAAATAATTTTATGCAACCTCTCTACACCACAGTGTGTAGTCCATGCGACATCAGATAACTAAAATAAAATATTTCAAAATTCACTATTTTCAGCAACCACTAAACATTTGTAGACTTAATGAAAAATTAAGTAATAAGTCACTTCCTTCAAGGAGATGAAGGCGGAGAGTGCGGCACGACGCGCCGGTGCAAATGCCTAAAATAAGGAGCCACCGAATCTCGTCGCCTGAGGCGTTCCACCGCGTAGTGTCGCGTCGCGCCTTGTCAGGACGAGTCGAGTCGGGTCGGGTCGGGTCGGGTCGGGTCGGGTCGGGTCGGGTCGGGTCGGGTCGGCTCGGGTCGGGTCGGGCCGGGTCGGGTCGGGTCGGGCCGGGTCGGGTCAGGTCGGGTGGGATCGAGTCGGATCGAGTCGAGTCGGGGTAGGTAGTGGTGGGCGGGGCGGGGCGGGGCGGGGTGTGGTGGGTCGGGCTCTCCTTCAGCTGGAGACGAGGGGGCGGAGCGGGCGCGGGCGGGGCGACGAGTAAAGGGCGGGCTCAGCTGGGGCGCGCGCCGTAATTGTCGTGAGGAGCTACGGCTGCTTCCTCTCGCGGCGGCGCCGGGGCCGCTCCGGTTGCTGCCCCCCTTCCCCCGCCCCCTCGGCCCTTCATGTCGGGCTCCGTATCTCCGCTCCTTTGTCCGCATCTCCCGGTCTCCGTTGCTGAGCCCCTCTCCCCGCTCCACACGCTCCTGCGTCGCGACCTCCCCTTCGCGCGTGGCCATGACGCTCTCACCTTGGACATAGCTCGGTTGAAGGCCAGCCCTTCTAACCGGCTTTCTAGGGCGTTTCATTTCGATAATCGCTGTGGAGAACAGAATCCATTCTGACAAGGTACATACGATTTCCGTCTAGAAAACACAGATAATACATTTTTTAGCTACCTTATAACTCAGACAATTAACGTTATGTGTTTTTTTAATGTGTGCGTCTTTCGCGTGCGTGCTTCTGATTTGTGCGTCTTTAGCGAATTGTCACATTCTTATATGCTGCATCAAACTCAATTTACATTCCAGATCCACCGCACTTCTTCGAATTTCAGTTGTGTGTGTCATACCTCTTTAACTCTTTATTATACAATTGTAGCTATTAATCTTCAGACTGCGTCATTTCTTGCAATTTTCTTCCCTTTTCTCGTCTCCTCGATTGTGAAATTCTCTCTGGAAGCACACTATTCTGATAGCTCTTCTCTTCCTTCTATAACATGCAATATTACTATTAAGGTTAATTTAAAATCTTTTGCCATGCGTTTACAGAAATCTTATAAAACTCTGTAAACTATAATCTTATATAACGCCACTTCTATCTATAATCTTATTAATCCTCTCGCACACATCTGCCTCTCCCTCTTTCTCTTACTCTGGAGTCCTCTTCGTCTTTCTCTCTCTGCTTCTTCCTCGTTCCCTTTGTCTCTGCTTTGTTCTCTGTCTCTTTCCCTTCATTCTTTCTGCTTCCCCTTCGCTCTCTCTCACCTTCATTTTCTCTGGCCCACCTTCGTTCCCTTTGTCTCTCCTTCGTTCTCTCTTGGCTTCTCCCTTCTGATTCTCTCTCCCCCTCCTTTGGTGTGTTCCTGGTCCGGTCTTTTTATTTCTTCCTTCCTTTCTATCCAACCTCTTCCCTGCACAGCGCTACTCCCGTGCCATAGTACCCCCGATCGCACATGCATTACCCGCCGCGTCTCCTCTGCTTTCGCCAGAGATGCAGCCGCTTTCCCCCACCACCATCACATCTTGACCTCGCCCCCATCGCCGGCATCTGCATGTTCTCGCCATCTGCGCCGAGTGCAACAGCGCCAACGCGACACGCTTTGCCCTCTTCCCGCTCAGCCCGCGCCCCTTCCCTGACGCTCGCGCTGCGAAGTTGGCCCTAACGCACCCGAGAGGGTTAAGCTGTTTCTCGAGCATGCGCGGAGTTAACTATTAAAACAGACAGCTTACGATCGTCGGACCGCAATTTGCAGGCACGCGGGGGAAGTCGTGCGGTTCACGACTGCTGCAACGAGTCTCGTTACGCATTTCATTGTACCTGCCCCGCAGCCCGCGGACGGAACGGGGAGCGAAATAAAGGAGCACTTCTTTCCCGGAACGGCCGCCGACGGGTGTGTTCCAAACTAACTGCGGAAGCCTCCCTCTGGTCCACATGGCCCGCTCTTTCGGAGTTTGTTCATATGCTCGTTTTGTGCCCCACTTCTTGGGAGCTTTACTTAAGTAAACCGCACTTGGCAAGCCAATGTGCAGTAGTTTGAGAAAGACGTAGAAGTGAATTGGAGAAGTGAATATAAAATTACTACACATTCTGTGAGAACCGTGAAAAAATAAATTGCTTCTCTAATGATGTATTATTTGAGAAATTCATTACGTTAATGACCAAAGGTGATTACTCCTATTCTAACTGGTTTCTCTTTTCCGTTTTCCCTTGTTATCCCTTAGAAACACGGAACATAATTTCATCCGTCAGACATTTAAAATTCAGTTTGTGATGTAAAATTTTATTAATTAATGTTTTGAGCCAAAATGTGATTGCTTTAAGTCGTTTAAACATGTTTACAAAAGGAATAACTTATATTTGGGTAAATTAGAAACTTTCGACCGTGTGATTTCGTCATCCCTCACAATTTCTATTGGTATAGGTTCAGTTAAGTACAGAGACCTATCGACTGATATATTGAACATCATTTTATCTTCTTCGCCACAACTGGAGTTCCACTCTTGGAATACAATAAACGACTATGGTGTAGCAGAGATGTTTACAAAGGAGCTTGTGCAGTCGGCAGGAGAATCGGATTACAGAACTCGGTGCGTATCGCATTAGACAAACGTCAGAGGGTTTCACGAAGTGCGTTTGAACAGAAGGGCGTCTTCAGCAGGATATAGAGATTATACGCTTATGAGCCGATTAAGGTATTACAATGTGGTGATCTGGCAAGCAATACCACGGCGTTTTCCTTTGAGTTTCTAGAGCCCTTGCAGTTAGTGACTAAACAAGTGTTTGGTGTTTCAGGCGCGTCAACGTCTTAGTCATTAGAGAGTAGTGCAAGTTGTACACCGGAAGGTGGCGGTGTTCCCCCACTGCTGGGACGTGAGATACGGCGTCGACCTGCACGTCCTCTTTTGGCGATTTTCCTCTCGGGGGTTTCCCTCTTGATGAATTATTTCTCAGATATTTCATCTAGCAGGGCACTTCCCCAGCCGGAATGAACTGTTAGCTCTCGACTGGTGGCCGATGTGTGTGTTAAAGTAGGTCTTGTACGTGTATCTGTTCGCGATGTCTGGCCCGATTGTTAGGGAACTGCCCCGTCTGGTCAGAGTACACTGATCCGGGCAGTTCAGAGCATTAAAGTAGCCAGGCAGTTGGAATTTCTCCCTAGTCAACAACTGAATTCGACCTATCAATGTGAGTAATGTTGAACATTCGCTATCGGGGAACTCCTAGAAATAGTCACCGCGGCAACGAAAGTTGTCACTGACTCAATTCCGCCTCTTCCACGAAAGTTGCAACTTCAAACACATTCATAAAACTTCACCTACATTTTATGTTTAATATAATCTTTGATGTTGCTCTGTGGATTAATTTTACCTAAGTTTATTTACGTATAGAGTATCTAAATAATAATAATTTGATTTTCAAGCTGTATTAAGAAACAATTTGTTGTATTCTCGCTCGACGAAAGTAGAACAGTGCAAATTATTAGTAAAATGCTTTCTTGCGAATAACAGATTTCACAGTGCCCTCACATTCTCAACAAAAACATCCTCAAATATTGGCTAAAAATATAATCCTTATTCTAAAAGAGAGTTTTGTCTTTTTTTGTTGAATTTCCAAAAAGTTACAAAATTTACGAAAAAGTAAGAGACATTAGGTTTTTAAATCTGAATAGTTTTCTTTCTTTCTGGAAATATCAAATTTCAGTCTCACGATTTAATTCATTCTCTCTTTTGTACATTACAATTTCAATACTAACAAAAATTGTAAGCAAAGGTAAAAATGCTCAAATTTGGTCAATCAAATATTGGATGTATGAAATTTAAAAAAATATAAAGTGATTTGCATAAAATGGAAACAAATCATTGAAATTGATCAATTTTTTAAACGACATGTTTCATAATTAAATATGTGATAAATGCAGGCAAATCCAATAGATTATGTCATTCCCACCGTCCAGCTTCCCAGCCAGGAGTTATTCCCAATCCGTCTCACCCATGTCCATGAATATCAATAGAGGATCGCGGGCGACCCCCCCCCCCGCGCGGCCTAATCCACAGCGTGGATTACGCGGCCGCGGATTATCGCACGTTTCCCTCTGCGCGCCGCAACTGCGTGGGTGCGCCCACCGCCCGGGCCCCGCCCCCTCCGCCTGCGACTGCTCCGCCTACCTGGCTGCGCCCTCGCCTCCCCTCACGCCTCGCTTCTGCACACTCCGTCATCACAAACAGCGTCTTGGTCTGTTGTCTGGCGCGTCGTTACTCCTGCAATTGTAGTGCATGTCTTTTTATCGCGAAAAATGGCGGTGATCATTCTCCGCTGGATGGCGAGATCCGGCGCTGACCTGCCCTTTGGCTTGCGAGGTTTCCCACAAGCAGGTATCTTCAATCCAAATTCCAAATCCAACGGGGCACCGCCACAGCCGGGACAAGCTCTAAGCTCCCGACGGGGCTCACGGCATGTTCTGAATGTAAGTGAAGATGTAATAAAAAGGGGAGGCATTCAAGAGAGAGGAAGGAAAGATTGCGGGCGACCCATGGGCCGTCTGTTAGGGTACTGCTCCGGCTTTGGCCGGAAAACTACCGATCAGAGCAGCCGGCCACTAGAATTCTCCTCCAGACAGCGGAGGAATTTAACGTACATAATATCGAAAATTCCGTCACAGTCATTTCTTGTTCATATAACAAAATCATAAATGTAAAACAATGCGTATCGAGCTAGCTTTCCATGCCGCGGTCCCGAGTTTGATTCTCGGATGGTACACAAGACTGTCTCTGTTCACCGTCATGTGCTAGTTCATACAGCTCGTTGACAAGCTTTTCGCGAGAAGATAATCACAAATAGATGGCGTAAGGGGTGACGACCTGCTTACTTAAGGTCTCCCGAGCCCATGTACCTCAGGCTGAGGCGCCACGGCATGGGTCTAGTCTGACGAGGTTGTAAAGCGACAGAACATGCCTAAGATTTTTACAAAAGCAATCTTCACTAATACTGCAACAACACCGTATAATATATACACAGTACTCTATTATTTATATACCAAAATTGTAAAACACTCCTGCTATTCTATACTACAACACCAGAATGAAAACCAAAGATTTAGAGGCGGGCCGCCACTTTCATGGGGCCTTACTCTAATATGATATCAGATTGTGGTAACAAGTTACGCATGATGGTGATGGTTTGAAATTGATTTGTAAAAATGCAGTAAAATTAAAAAAATATCACTGAGAGTTAGATAAAATTACAATATTAAAAGTTCTAAACAATGCCACAGTAACTCTTTATATAAAGAAAGAGACAAAACCACCCTGGGGTCTGCCATCCACCCCTCTTTACACGTGCGACTGTTAGATTAATTTGCAGTTTAATAGTTACTAAGCAGACAAACCGTCCATGCCTCACATGTTTTACTATCAGACAATTGTAGTACCGATGTTTGAAATTCATGCATTTCAAACTAATGAACTCCTACGTTATAGACGCAATTTATCAAAAGTCGCAAAGGTGTTCCAGATATTTGTATTACACACTCGTAAAATACCTTTCAAAAATTCTCAAATAAACAACTTACGTAAAAAGTATTTTATATTATTAAAGTAAAAGCTTCGAGTGGAAAATGAACGGCCTTTGAACAGAATGTGGTTTGAAGATCTTCAATCTACACTTTTATTAGCGACATGCGCTTTCTACGCAATCAGCTTATCCAGCTCTACACGTGCGATATCTCGCGTGCCAGCTCCGCAACCCCGACTTGTGTGTGTCGGTCGCCCCCCC
Organism: Gryllus longicercus; assembly: GCA_038098605.1. NCBI lineage: Eukaryota > Metazoa > Arthropoda > Insecta > Orthoptera > Gryllidae > Gryllus > Gryllus longicercus. The sequence continues at coordinate 1,613,510 of JAZDUA010000265.1, forward strand.
CCCCCCCGCTCCCCGCGCTCACCACCGCTCCGTCCGCCGCAGCGCCCGCGGGCCTCGCACCTGCGCCCTGTTTGCGCGTGCGCGTTTTCCCACCCCTCCCTCCCTCCCTCCCTCCCTCCTCCCCTTCACACTCCTCCCCCACCCGGCTAACCGCCACGCGCCTCGCCCGCTGATCCCCTTGTGCGGCTGTCAGCCGCGCGTCCGATAGACCGCCGCCCTCGCCGCCGCCCTCGCCGCCGCCCTCGCCACCGCCCTCGCCACCGCCCTCGCCACCGCCCTCGCCGCCGCCCTCGCCGCCGCCCTCGCCGCCGCCCCCTCGCCGCCGCCCTCGCCACCGCCCTCGCCGCCGTCCTCGCCGCCGCCCTCGCCGCCGCCCTCGCCGCTGCCCTCGCCGCCGCCCTCGCCGCCACCCTCTCTGTCGCCCTCGCTACCACCCTCGCCGCCGCCATCGCCATTGCCCCCATCTCCGCCCTCGCCAGCATCTACCCCTCGCATCCACACTGCGTATGTTTGACGTGTCCCGGTTGATTGCGCGTCGGCCGCCCCCGCAGTCTTATCTCTGGTCGTCATCATCCGCCGCTCAGCGCCGTCCTTCCCCTTTCCCGCTCTCCCCCCTGTGGTCGGCGACAGCGCCGCGCTCGCGTTGCCGCGAATTGACAAACAGCAGGTCCTCCCCCTCCCCCGCCCCCACCACCAACGGGAACACGGGTAGGATTATTCGTGTGAGACCTACAGACGCTGCTGCTGCTGCTTCAGCCAATGACGAAGATAGAGCTTGTTCCGTTGAAGATGATGATGCTCATTGCCCCTAAAAATCGGTAAACGACCAGTAGAATTAAAGACAACCTGTAACATTTTGGGACGTAGTTTCATCTCCATTTCTTGAGTAGGATTCAAATCCAAACACGATGTTTTGAATTTTTGTTAGGATAATAAAATTTGCAATGAGCTTCGTTAATATTTTATTATTTCCCATAACTCCCAACATATCATTGCACACTCATCATTCGATATTCCATCCATCTGCAACATTATCATTTGCACTATGCTTGAAGACATAACTGATGTACTGGGCATTGTAACAAATAATATCTATCAACTTCGAAAGAGAGATGATACTTTGCCAACAGTGAACCATTTTTTAGTTCTGTCCGTAAAAGTGAATGTGTGGCGACCTACCCTTGATCTTCCCTCTCCCCCTATTACGCTGCTGGAAACATGATGCCCTTGTTACCGTTTATAACGTACTAGGCCTTTTGTATACGTGGCTCCTTTCTCCCCACAGATTTTTTATATCCTTTCGCTTTATTGCGCGCGACAAAAATCCATTTTGCGTGCAATTCCGACATCAAAGGACGATCGTGCGCAATTTGATCGATTTTTCAATACGTTGTGTATGTCTGTACATCGAAGTACAACCTCATCCGTCTGCTCTTATTTGCACACATCCTTTCCACTTCTGGATGGCTAGCACAGCTTTTTTAAACTTATGGTACGTTGTATTGTGCTGTAAATACGTTTTTTATCCATCAGCAAAACTTTTTTTCCATTTATAAGTTCTCTTTAGAAGTACCCCATAAATTGAGAACATCAAAAATGAAATTATAGTGTTATATGGTATGTCTTCCAAATATTTGTTTTCAAAAAAGCGAATAATATTTCCACTGATGTACAGAAAATATTTGTTTATACTTTTCCAGAAGAATAGTTCTTTTTCCGTAAATCGAAAGAAGCACTCGACGTTAATTTCTGTTATCAATTTTCATTATTCACAAATAGATAGTATTATAAAATAAGTGTAAGAAACTAATAGCACAGGTATGTAGGATCAAACATGACCCCATGTTGCCAATAAACGCACATGAAATTTCATACAACAAGGTTACACATGTGAAATATGCTTCTGGAAATAAGCATTGTATCATATTTTCGTATTTGGTATGTCACATACTGCAGTCTAAGATATTTCGTGTACCCGCCAAACACCAATGTATGACGTGTTGCCTGCCAGTCAGACGAAAGTGACGCGTGTGTCTTCGTTACATGAAATTTCCAGCATGTTTATTCCAAAAAATAAACATCTTATTCCATTACTACACTCTAATATATCGTGTATTATTCTAAAATTTTATAAAATTACTTAAAAATCAGTCGCGTTTATTCAATGAAACATTCGTGAAAATTCACCTTACAACAATAAGAGAAAATCTGAAATTAACAAATCATCTTATATTTTATTATTTGTTGTGCAGTATCACGTGTAACATTTTTAAAGTGGTAATTTAACACATAACTACATGATGTTTATTGTCCCGCGAGTGTTCACGCGAGGACGTCAAGTGAATGTGCAGTATTTTAGAAGAGAAACGACGCAATACAGGGCTCCGATCCTCCAACACCGCGCCCACGCCCCATTTTTCACTCTTGAGTGGAGGGCCAACGATCGTCAACAAGCGGCGCAGAAAGCATACGATCGTCCTCGAAAGGACACGGAAACTGCCGAGACTGCGTCCCGAACGCTGTTAGAGCTCGGAATCGTCTTGTTTATTTGTTCCGAACCATCCGATTTCTTTGTTCCGCGTCCTTCGCTCTCTCCAGGAAAATAATAAAGTTGAAGTGTTGTTTTATATTTATCCGCGGAGTTTTTACTGCGTACGCAGCCGCTCACACTGGTGGTCCCCCCCCCCCCCCATCGACAATATGGCGGCGATTCTCCTCGTAAATTGGGTCCATAAAGCGTCGTGGTTCCCCGGCGCGCCGACAGGGCGCGCGCGCCATGCTCCCGCCGTGCACCGGGGCCCGCGCAGGCCAAGTGGGCGAGTGTGTCGACGAGTGCTTGTTTTAGCCAGAGTTGTTTCGAGTGTGCCGCCCCCCCCCCCCCCCCCCGCTGGCCACTGCCGCGCGGCTGCCCGTAACCCGCCGACGAGCGTGCGAGCGAGATGGCGAGTGGAAGGATCTCTCTCGGCCGGAACTTTCGCGGCAATGCATTTAAATTGTAGCCAAGTTTCGGGAGCAAATACCTCTTCCAGCCGAAACTGTTCCTACGACTTTTACCAGGTAGCTCAGACTTTTTAGATGAGAACTCGAAACGAGATTTGCGTAAGTACATTTTTGGGGGAAATTTCTCTCGTTAGTGAAGACTGAATTACCGCAAAGAGCCGTGAGAGTAAAAATTGCTCTGGTCGAAAGCGATGAAAAGTTAGTTTGGAGTAGAAGATAGTCCTCTTTGAGGGTCCTACAAACGATTAAGAGTGAAGTGGAGCAATGAATGCTTCTTTGTTAGTATTCATCTTTAAAGTCCATCCTGCATTACATCTTTAACCACGGCTATGGAAATGGACTGCCAGTCAATAAACACCAAAAGCAAATCGTACATTTCATTACTTAGTGTCAAATATAATTTGCATTACCATGATATATGATTGGCTTTTGTAAAATAGAGTTCTGTGTGTGATTACTCCTGGATTGACATACATTAACTTTTTAAACTCAAAATTAACAAACTGGCTACTGTGATTACATCGTAATGAAATGACGATTTGTCTACGAGTAACGCTGACACTGACTGAAACATTGAATATTTTCAAAATGACGTCCAACATCACAAATACTAATGTCAAAAATACTCGCCAAGAATTTGCCCTCTTTATGTTAAGAATTGCCAAGTACATTTAAAACGAAGATGTGTGGACGTGCGTAAACTCGTCGAAGAACTTATGGTTATGTGAGAGAAATTCATTCGTATCCATGCATCATGGGTGTTGGCAAGGCACACCGTACTATCCTTCACTTTTAAATTTAAACCAGTAAGTATATTTTGTCGACGACATGAAAGTAATGGAGCGTTCCAACAGACCAGGGGTCGTGAATGCGTCATAGTAATTTCTCAATGCCGCCCATTTCCCACGAAGGAATTTTAATGGGTTAATAATGCGAATGAGAAATAAAATACTTCCCAACCGTTACATGTTTACCAGACTATATTGTCAATGTAGAAATTTATCATCAAAAACGCTACTGTATGAGCAGTTAGTAACAAGCTATATGTGTTGACCGTAATGTGTCAGACACTGAGTTTCTGATGCTATTTAACATGAAATATGGGGCACAAAAATGTAAAAGAAAAATATAAAGAGACAAATTAATCCATGCACAATGTCTAAAAGGAATGGAAAAAATACTGATCAATGAAGATACATCATTTATGTGTAATAAAAGGGAAAGAATGTATACAGAATCGGAAGCAGTTGTAATATTGCCCAAGATCAGGCGTTAAGATCATGACACTATTGATAAAGCGGTTTTCAATATTCCCCAAAATGATAAATGTCGCATTTTCCATGAACAAGTAGAAACCATTATCGTCTCAGTTTGTCCAATTCTAGCAGAGACCGAATACACGAAAAGACATGAAGATACAGTGTGTAGTTAACCTCCAATGGTAGATTTATAACGACCTCCCAAGATACAAACACATGCTCCAAGTGGAACGAACACACGCCAAAACTGGTGACTTCTGTTGAACTGTGCTCAATATTGTACGACCAACAAATTCAAACTGATAGCATGATGGCAGCAAACTAACCTGTTATTGTTATTCAGTATTTGGTGTAACAAGTGCTCCTTAAAGATATTGCTCTGCCACGCGACAAAAACTTCCTGACCAAGGAGGCAGAGGAACGTTCTAAATACAGGATAGGAAATCGAGATCAACAGAATGTGGAGCGCAAAAGCTCAGTCATCCCCATAATTATCGGATTCTTGCGATTTGTTCCGCAAAATTTGTGTAACAGCTGGGCTTAACTTTCAATCATTCAAAAGACTGGGAAGTGCAAAACATTGCTGTATCTGGAACAGCCCACATTTTTGCGCAAAGTATTGTAGAGGGATCGACAGTCCCTAAATCTGCTCCTTATAAAGTTGATTGTAACCTATATCTTAATATATATAAATCTCGTGTCACAATGTTTGTCCTCAAAGAACTCCTAAACCACTTAACCGATTATAATAAAATTCGCACACCATGTGCAGTTCGATCCAACTTGAAAGATAGGATAGTTTAAATCTCAAATTATAGTCGCAATTTTAATTTATTGCTAATTTATTACAAATTTGATTGTTGTAATAATTGTAGATAATTGTGACTGTCAAATAATAACAGACAAATAATTAGCAATAAATTAAAATTGCGACTATAATTTGAGATTTAAACTATCCTATCTTTCAAGTTGGATCGAACTGCACATGGTGTGCGAATTTTATTATAATCGGTTAAGTGGTTTAGGAGTCCATTGAGGACAAAAATTGTGACACGAGACGAGATTTATATATATTAAGAATACAACAATCAGCTAGCTGACCCGGCCACGCGTTGCACGCGTTGTGCTGCCACGGAAACAAGGAAAACCACATCCTTCCATTACAGGCATATTCAAAGCTAAGACATTGGGGAGACTTTACACGGTACATCCAAAGCAACGTGAGTGCTTCTATTTACGTTTGTTATTGGTGAATGTTTCCGGACCAACGTCTTTTGAATTTTTACGAACAGTTAATGGTCGAGTATTCAATACATACCAGGATGCATGTCGTGAACTGAAATTGCTAGAAGACGATAACCATTGGGACTTAACGCTTGCTGATGCTGCGTTGACATCAACACCGAATAACATTCGTCAGTTGTTTGCAATTATTTTGACGACATGTTATCCCTCGCAAGCACAAACTTTGTGGGAAAAATATAAAAATTGTATGACAGAAGACATATTGCACCGAATTAGACAAACAAATCAATGGCAAAACATAGATTATACACCAGAGATGTACAATGAAGCATTGGTCTTGATCGAGGATTTATGTGTTCTTATTTCAAATTTACCAATTAATCATTATGGTATGCCATCACCTAATCGTCCAGCCACCTACTTAGTCAATACCGATTTACAACGAGAAAATCAATATGACCATGAAAGTTTAGCAACAATTATCATGAACAGTGAACCATTACTGGCAGCAGAACAAAAAATTATTTATGATCGGATTACGCTGGCTGTTGCTGCTGAACAAGGCGTTTTTTTTTCTTGGATGCACCCGGTGGAACCGGTAAGACATTTTTAATATCGTTGATTCTTGCCAAAATACGGTCGCAACAAAAAATCGCATTAGCAGTAGCATCGTCAGGCATTGCGGCTACTTTACTGGATGGTGGGCGAACAGCACATTCACCATTCAAGCTGCCATTGGACGTTCATAATAAACCAGATGCAATGTGTAACATCAAAAAGAATAGTGGAATAGCTGCAGTGTTGCGGAAGAGTTCTATAATAATTTGGGATGAGTGCACAATGGCACACAAATATTCACTTGAAGCATTAAACAGAACTATGCAAGATTTAAACAGCAATAATAAACTTTTCGGTGGTGCTATCTTACTTTTGTCTGGTGACTTCCGGCAGACCTTACCGGTTATACCTCGCTCTACTTTCGCGGATGAGATTAATGCATGTTTGAAACAATCATTCTTATGGCGAAGTGTTGAAACACTTCGATTGACCATAAATATGCGAGTACAATTGCAAAATGATCCATCAGCACAAATATTTTCCGAACAACTACTAGATATTGGGAACGGTAAAATAGAACTGCAACCAAATACGCAATGCATTAAACTACCAGACAATTTTTGCACTGTTGTTCAGGATAAAAATGAATTGATTCAGAGTATTTTCCCGGATATACAGAATAATTATTTGAATCATGAATGGCTTAGTCAACGGGCGATTTTGGCAGCCAAAATCGTTGATGTTGACGAAATTAACTTCCAGATACAACAGTTATTACCAGGCGATATGATGTCTTTTAAATCAATCGATACTGTTGTTGATGAAAATGAAAGTGTAAATTTTCCGATTGAATTTTTAAATTCATTAGATATCCCTGGAATGCCACCACATAATCTTCGATTAAAGATTGGTTCCCCTATTATTCTCCTCCGTAATTTGAATCCACCTCAATTATGTAACGGTACGCGTTTGGTCATCAAAAAGATCACCGGAAACATTCTTGAAGCAACCATTTTGGCTGGGAAGTTTAAAGGAAAAGTGGTCCTGCTGCCACGTATTCCGATGATACCATCAGATTCTACCATACCCTTCAAAAGGCTACAGTTTCCAATTCGTTTAGCTTTCGTCATTTCTATAAATAAATCTCAAGGTCAAACAATGTCCATTTGTGGTTTAGATTTGGAAAATCCATGTTTTTCTCATGGGCAACTATATGTTGCGTGTTCACGTGTTGGGAAAACGTCTAATCTATTTGTGTTAGCTAAAGACAGGTTAACCAAAAACATTGTGCACCGATTGGTGTTAAATTAAATTGAATTCGAAAGTATTTATAATTGAATAGTACTTATATTTGTTATACAAATTAAATGGAAATAATAAATCTGATAAATTTTTATTTTGTACCTATTGATTTCTGCTTAATATCAAGTGTAAGAACATTTTAATTAATTGTGCTCAACGTACTTCCCCTTCAAATCTCAATCCAGTGAATTTGTATACCAACATCAATATTTTCGTCTTTATTGGTAAATAATTTCAAGCACAAACTTTCGCAAGCACAAACTTTGTGGGAAAAATATAAAAATTGTATGACAGAAGACATATTGCACCGAATTAGACAAACAAATCAATGCCAAAACATAGATTATACACCAGAGATGTACAATGAAGCAATTATCTGTTAACTCCAAATGATTCTAACAGATGTCGACACCTTTCGACTGGGTTGAGTAAGTAATCAATAGATGGCGCTGCTATGGTAAAAAATCAGCTCCAAGAATCAGGACAGCAGAAGGTCATGCACAAGAATCTCAATAACAGTGTAACGAACGTATTCAAGAGAATATCATAAGAACACTGTGACACGAGATTTATATATATTAAGATTATTTAACCTCCATTTAAAATTATTTTGCACTTATTATTTCAATGTGCTATGATAACATGTTTTTCAGTCTCTCTTTCTAATATTTAAACTATTATTATTATTTTCAGTCAAATGCCACCGAAAAAATCTAACCTCAACAACGCGAGCAGCAAAGGGTCACGACGCAAACGTGTTGAAAGAGCTCAGCAATTACCAGAACAAATCGAAACAAGAAATGCAGCTCAAAGAATCAGGACTGCAGATATTGGGAACGGTAAAATAGAACTGCAACCAAATACGCAATGCATTAAACTACCAGACAATTTTTGCACTGTTGTTCAGGATAAAAATGAATTGATTCAGAGTATTTTCCCGGATATACAGAATAATTATTTGAATCATGAATGGCTTAGTCAACGGGCGATTTTGGCAGCCAAAAACGTTGATGTTGACGAAATTAACTTCCAGATACTACAGTTATTACCAGGCGATATGATGTCTTTTAAATCAATCGATACTGTTGTTGATGAAAATGAAAGTGTAAATTTTCCGATTGAATTTTTAAATTCATTAGATATCCCTGGAATGCCACCACATAATCTTCGATTAAAGATTGGTTCCACTATTATTCTCCTCCGTAATTTGAATCCACCTCAATTATGTAACGGTACGCGTTTGGTCATCAAAAAGATCACCGGAAACATTCTTGAAGCAACCATTTTGGCTGGGAAGTTTAAAGGAAAAGTGGTCCTGCTGCCACGTATTCCGATGATACCATCAGATTCTACCATACCCTTCAAAAGGCTACAGTTTCCAATTCGTTTAGCTTTCGCCATTTCTATAAATAAATCTCAAGGTCAAACAATGTCCATTTGTGGTTTAGATTTGGAAAATCCATGTTTTTCTCATGGGCAACTATATGTTGCGTGTTCACGTGTTGGGAAACCGTCTAATATATTTGTGTTAGCTAAAGACAGGTTAACCAAAAACATTGTGCACCGATTGGTGTTAAATTAAATTGAATTTGAAAGTATTTATAATTGAATAGTACTTATATTTGTTATACAAATTAAATGGAAATAATAAATCTGATAAATTTTTATTTTGTACCTATTGATTTCTGCTTAATATCAAGTGTAAGAACATTTTAATTAATTGTGTTCAACGTACTTCCCCTTCAAATCTCAATCCAGTGAATTTGTATACCAACATCAATATTTTCGTCTTTATTGGTAAATAATTTCATTGTACTAAAGGGTTATAGTAGTAGAAAGTCAAATAAGGAGATCACCATATTTTTTTACAAATACCATCTGTGTGAAAAAGCATAGTGGACTCCGTGACTGATGTTCTCTTATTGTTCCTCTTAGATTGTTTACTATAATGTAATATAACAAAAACTTTAGCCACAGCAACGCGTGGCCGGGTCAGCTAGTATATATATATATATATATATATATATATATATATATATATATATATATATATATATATATATATATATATTATATCTAACCAACTCTTAACATCTTTACTCGTGAATTAGAGGAACAGTAATAATGTAATCCTCTCCTACATTATATCAGGAATAAATATTAGATTTGCGACTCTCACACGTAGGCAATGTTTTTAAATGAGGCCACTAAAGAAATAGAATTTCACAGAGACTTGGATTTTTGGACTTTGATGTTCAAAATATCAACGATATGTTGAAAAACAGCTAAATATTCGTGTCCAATCCAACCCGCAACACAGACATAAGACTTAAAAACTTGAGGCCAAATGTGTCGAAAATGAAACGTTGAGTGAAACGTTCCTCACACTGCAATCTAAAGGATGAGATCTTTTTGTTATTCTATTACTATTGGTTCGGCGCTTATCGATCGTTGATTTCATTGGAATTTCAATTGCAAACGACGGATTGACGGACTTTTGCATTGACATTTGTATTTTTCCATTGACAACGTTAGGCAACTTTCCCAAGAATAAAAAGCTTTTCTAATTATTTTGTGATTAAGAATGGAAGCGGAAGGCAAACTGTGGAGAAAGATTGTATAATTATTCCAAATATTTTTAAGCTAGTTTTGCGATTGATTTCAAAAACATTGAATAAACTTTTCAATAAAATAGAATAAACATTTATTGATTTTCTCAAATATTAATTGCATTGATTTTTTCTTTTTAATTTGATATTCCATAAGTAAATTGTAAGTTACATTTCACATATCATTTCATGGAGATTTCGAGATTCTTTCCTCTGGCCCGAGCTACGGAGAAGGGGCACCCAGGTGTACCTCCATTAAAATGTAATAGAAGATCTAAAACGAAAAGCCAAAAGTAATTTAGTAGAAGAAGAAAGAAAGAAGAAATGAAAGTCATTGTTACTATTTTGGAAATATTAGTAATTTTATCGTATTGTTGAGTGACATATCGCCAATATTTAAAAAATATATTAAAAACAACACTTTCTTCAAACGTCTCCATATTTGTTCTTCAAAATTTTGTATGGATAGTTCTAAATGCAGAGATTTATATAACGTAAACGTCACTTTGCTGCATTTTTTTTTGTTTTTCTCAAAATTACACGAATGAAGTAGTTTAAGTATCTCTTACGTTGTTTAAATGTACATAATAGGCGAATTCTGTACAGTATTGCGTAAGTGAGTACAAATACTTAAAATAATACTAAAATAAATTTCTCGAAAATTCAATTTTTTTTTGAAAACGAGATAGAAATTTTGGAAAATGGGATCGAAATCTGTGGGAATAAATACTATAATATTGTCTGGAATTTATTATCGATTAGAAGTACTTGTGCAAGTCCAAATATATTGCAGAGAATATCAAATAAGAAAGTAAATTTCTTATAATTTGAGATTCTACAAGAACATGTTTCTCTTGAGTGGCCGAATAGAAACTGAGGAAAAAAAAGATACTACAAAAACCTAATACTACAAGTACCTAAATTATAACAATAAATCCTTGATTGCATTCCACATTGTCCAGATTGTCCTTATTTGTACAGATTATTGCATAACTTGCGAATTTGGGGCCCCTTAAACCTGTTTTAAGGGGCTAGAGTACTACAACTAGTGACGTTATGCACAATAGTATAATGTATTGCAGCATAAGGGGGGTTGCGGGTTGCGTTTGACCCCGAGCTTTGTTGACTCAGAGATTCTGTTGGTTTCTGACCCCCCAAGCACTGGAAATACCCAGCAGAACTACATTTTCGAATATGTAACAAAGCTAAAATGTCATTTAATAAAATACTGCTTAAGAAACTGAAATGGAGCTTCACCATCCCACCCCATCCATATATTTCTCAGTCTACTCAACATATTTTCTCCACGTTTTCGTTGTGTTGATCCGCATCTTTCATGCATATTCCTCACATCTCCCCTTGAGTGTACTATCACATTCTTCCCGCATGTTCCATCCATGTTTTTTCGCAACTTTGCTGCATGTTTTCCTGTATGTTGTCTAACAAGTTCCCCCCTTGTTCACATCACGTTAACCTATTAAAATGAAAGGACAAAATTTTAATTTAAATGTTGTCTACGGGAGATGGGGAGGGCAAGGAAGAGTTACTTATAGATTTTTGGAGACCTTGTGGGGCGAGGAAATCCCTCAAATTCTACAACGCATCGTTTCTGAGTTTTGAACGACCATAAAGTGTGTTGTTGTAAAGCATGTAATCCACAGGCACATGTGCTGCAATTTGCACGTAAGCCTATTTTCTCACCTACATCGTCATCTGCAAAATGTATCTAAGACGTTTCTAAATGTAAGAGGTTTTTCATCTTAAATCTCTTTCATTACGGACTGGTGAGTAACCCCTTATCCAGCATTTTTTCCTTTTTATGCTGTAATTTCTTGCTGTTGGTGGGTTCTTAAAAATTATATATTTAATAAGACTATTATCTTTCCTTGCCATATTACAGAAGATGGAGGCAGTTTATTACTATAAGTTCCGTCTGTTGTAAAATTAAAGAATTTTCGTTGTATATTTATAAACTCTAAAAATGCATTATAAATGATGATAAATTCTGCTTCTCTTCTGCAAAAGAACACATATTATTACTGAGGTTCAAATTTAATAACTTGCAGTCAGAGACTTATAAAATAGATTTTCGAGTTTTTTACGGATTATTAAGAAGATAATCTTAGCGATTTCAGTTTGGATATCCCTTCTGATATTCCTCTTTTTTTAAATCAATCACCCAAAATGGTTCCTTTGTTGCCAAGTTGTATTCGAATTAAATCATGTCATACGTTTTGTTTGTGAGTCATTTAATTTGCAAGTAACGTATTCAGGTACTCTCTGTACATTTTACGTTTAATTAAAGATAACAAGATAAATACTCATCATTTCAAAACAAACACACCTAAACAACATTTCTAGACATTATACAAGCTTTTGACAGAAGCAACCAGCACTTCTATTCACGAATCAATATACGCGTCGCGCAAAGTGTCCCATTATCGTCTACACTATTGCACCTGTACATCGTAGATATTCCTTCATTTTCAAATGTTAACGTAGCTCAATACGCACACGAGATTGGTCTGTTTGCTACAGGCTGAATATTTAATATGTTTCCATCACAAACGTAAATCCAAATGTAAAATAGGAAACGGGGCGAATCTCTAAAGAATTCAACTAAATCATTATAGAACAAAAACAAAAATCTCTTCATTTAGAACATTTACTTCCCTTCTCTGCTAGTAACAAACAATTCCCCTATCAACTGGATCCCATCGCCAAAACCATAAAATATATAGGCTTTCACAAGGACACAAAGCTAACCTCGAAAACCCATGTAGACATCAAAATTAAACTAACTAATAACAAACTAATTCAACTCCAGTCTCCACATAAGCAAACACAAATATATCTCATATGCAAACTACATAATCATAAATAAATCATAATTAGGCCACTAATGTGCATTTATTTACAAACCCAGTCGCCATAAACATCAACAAATTCCAAATCATCCAGAATAAGTACGTCGCATTAATCACAAATTCCTCTTTGTTAAAAAGCAACAAACAACTTCACACAAAATTAAAAAGTAATCCAATAATAAATCAAATATTCTACATACATCATTTCTAAATAAAAAAATACCCATCAAAACATCTCCATCCTAGTGCAAACTAGTCAGAACATAAGAATTCTTAAAGTACAATGGATTTAAAAAATTACTTGCAAAAATCAAGACATTTAACCCTGGAATTCTCCCTTAGGGTGCCCTTCCCATGTTAAAATTAGCTCAGAATTTTAAGTAATATAGCCAGTACACACATTTATATAGCACTGCCCCGACAAGACAATGACAAGCGAAAGTAAATAGATAAGTATAAAAATATTGAAGTCAGAAAAAAATCCATGCGTCAAATGCTAAGAAGATGGAACCTGTCAGTATGTTCAGCCTCTGGCCGCATTCATGTAGAAATGATCAATATCAACTTCCGGGTGAATGACCCCCATCTCGATCAGGTTCCCTTGTCGTTAGGCCCCTTGTTTTGCTTCTAGACGTAAATGTAGCTTCACTATGCGCACGTTTTGTTGAACTCTCCTTTTGCTTATAATAGTAAGAGTAGAGGTAACGGCGAGTTGCTACTTTGTTAGCAATGCAGAAAAATCATACTTGCAATTCGTGTACCGACGCAAATAAGGTTTCTAGAACTCAGAAACGAAAAGGACTATTTTTCAAATATTGCTAATCTTACGATTTTTAAAATTTATTTTTAAAATTTATTTATTAATTTTATTTATTTATGTTAAACTTTTACTCACCTTTCAACTACTTATAGTTAAAATGACGGGAAGGGATTCTGGAACTAGAAAACGTCTAAAAATCTTTTCCCCCTACATCACATACAGTTTTTACTGTTTTTTTTTTTTTTGACTGAATAAATCTAAATCTATATAGTAACTCTGTAAATATCGTGCTATTTAATTCATCCTATTCAAGAAAGGAAAGATATTTGAAAGAAAACCACAGAACTTGTGTTCTATTTAACACAACAGAGAAACATGTTAGAATTATTAAATCTACTGAGCATGGGGAAAGGCTAGAACCTCGCAATCGTTTCATGGGAAATGGAAGATTCTAGAACCGGGTGAATTAACCCGTCATTTTTTGCGGAGCAGACAGTTTGAACTTCAAATAGATTCTTCCTAAAGGACGGTTTTTCGTACGCAGAAAACATTACAGATCCGTTAGAAATCGACCCTCACTCACAAAGAATTACTAAATGTGACGGAAATTAAATATTGATCGTTAAAAATTTAGTTTATTGATCTCATAAGTGTAGTGTATGATATATCCTGAGGGGGCGAAAATGTTCTGGCCCCACGGGAACATGAGATTCAGAGCCAATCTACAGGGCGGCATGCTTGGTTTCCCTCTTCAGGTGTCTCCCTTGGTGGAGAACTGACCAACTGGGAATGAGCTTTAAGTTTCATTCTGGTTTTTCTGCACGTATGCTACATAGTGCGAGGAAATAGATGTGCGTGTGGTATGTGTGTGGTGTGTTAGTGTGTGTGTGCGCGTGTGCATGTGCGCCCGCGTGTGTGAGTGCGTGTGTGTGAGTGTGCACGCGCGCACGTGAACGAGAAATAAGGAACTAAAGACGAAGGAAAGATTACGCTTGGCCCGTAGCCCGTTTGTTATAACACAGCTCCGGAAATCGTCGGAAATTAATGAGAAAAATCCAGCAAAACTAAAAGAGCAGTTGGAGGCTCGAATGCTCCTCCAGACGGTGGAGGAATTGGACATAGTTATGCAGCTGTGGTTCGCATCACGAAATTCCAAATACGTCACAGTCGCGCCGATGTCGCCTCGCTAGCCACTGCTCTTCAATGTTTTCATTGAAGACCGATTTATATTGAGGGGAACCACTGTGACCATCGTGTGTCACCTCTTTCAACTCCGCCAGCGGAGGGCGATACCGCCCACGCAAACTTTCATCTGTCATGGAGAGCGACCACTGGCGTTTGCGGCAACGCCGCAGTGCAATGGATAGAACGGGTAGGAGGGAGCCAAATGGCCTTGAGCTGTGCAATTTTACGACGCGAGCTCGTATTGAAAATCCGAACCCGACGCACACCCAGGAACTGTTAATTAGAGATGCTCTAGATGTTTTCCCATGGAGAGCCCCCGTGGGCTTGCAAGTGGCGAGAAGGGGCGAGCGCGCCGAGACTAAGAGCAACTAGATTCAGAGAGTAGCGCATTCCTTTGCGTTACTGATTCCGCCACTGATTCCGCTACTGATTTCCTCTAGTTGATCCATGCGGCATTGAGGGTGAGTTGGGAACCACCAATCTACCAATATCATTGATAATATACTGGAAATTCTGCACAGTGATTTCGGTTTATATCACTTCTCCATAACTTCTGAATAGTTTCCGGCAGGGATATCAAGTGTGACAATTTGAGTTGAGACTTCTGCGGTGTAACGGTTAGCGTGACGGACTGTTATTCTTCAGTTCGCGGGTTCAAACCCGATCGAAGCAGTGGTCTTTTAAGTGGGCGAAATTATTCATACGACTTCCATCCGAAGGGAAGTAAAGACGTCTGTTCCATGTTGTGGATTTATTACACCTAAAAGGTACTCACGCCTCAAAGAAGCTTCTGAGCTGAATTCAAGTCGTCACCAAAGTGATTTCTTCTTTCTCCGCTATGTGGTGTGAAAGGAGCAAATCGAAATTTCCGTCGTTAGACGGGAAAGCAGGCATGGTATCCTGAGTCTCGCCACGTAAAATAAGGCATCATTGAACTCAGTATTAAATGATGGCGGCTGTTGAGGTTTCGCTACTCTCTGTACCTATGTGTTCGAAAGTATCCGGACACGTAGCTGAAAATGACATACCAGTTCGTGGCGCCCTCAGTAATGCTGGAATTCAATAGGGTGTTGGCCCACGCTTAGCCTTGATGGCAGCTTCCACTCTGGCAGGTATACTTTCAATCAGATGCTGCAAACTTTCTTGGGGAATGGCAGCCAATTCTTCACGAAGTGCTGCACTGAGGTGAGGTATCGATGTAGGCCTGACACGAAGTAGGCGTTTCACAACATCCCAAAGGATGTTCGATAGGATGCAAGTAAGACTCTGAGCAGGCCAGTTCATTACAGGGATATTATTGTCGTGTAATCACTCCGCCACCTATTGTTCTTGAACAGTGGAAAGCAAGGTGTTTACAACTTTAACGTAGGCCTTTGCCGTGATAGTGCCACAAAAAAGGGGTGCAAGCCTCCTCCATGAAAAACTCGATCACACCATAACACCACTTTGGACGTGCGAGGAAACATTTGATCACATACTGTACCTAGGGCTTCTAGCCCAGGCACTGCTGAAAGGCGAGGCGCCTTGTCAGTTATTCAACACATGTTTCCCGAGGCGCGCGGCGTTTGAAGCGCGTCGCCGGCGCGCAAACACACTTCATATGGCCCGGAGCGCCCGCTGGCCGTGTGACGAAAAGCCACCTCGTGGAACACGAAAGTCCGCTGCCGTAGTCGCAGAGGCCGCGGTGGAGGAGGTGGCAGTGGTGACTGCGAGAGAGGGCGTCGGGTACCACGGCAGTTACGTGGCGTTTCCAGAAAGTACATTTTCCTAGGTTATCAACACAAAGAAAACACAATTTCATGACAAAATATTTTGAAGCAAATACAGCACACACTGAACTATTTTCCCACGTAATCATCACCAGAATTCAGATATTTGTCATAGCTTGGTAACAACATTTGTAGTAGTAGTTTTCCGCCTGGGATAGGTATCAGTGTTTGACGGCGTCTGCAACTCTGCTTCACTAAAATACGCATGATGCTGACCGCTCATGAATTTCGTGAGGTGTAAGAAAACATGGAAATTGTTAGGGTTGAGATCGGACTATAGAATTCATGGTCATCTCTCAGCTGAACTGCTGCAGAAGATGTGTGGAAGGTCGTATGATTATTGCCTAATTGTCAAAATGTTGCCCACCTTTGATTTCCGCTTTTTCTTGCACCTTACGATATTCATGTCTGGTCAGCACAACGCGTATGACGTAGTGTTACAGGTGGCTGTCAAACACTAGTACCGATTTTAAGCGTCAGACTTCTACAACGCAGAGATACTAATGTCAATCCAAAGCCAATGCAAATATCTCAATTCTGATGCTAATTGTGTGAACAAATATACCAAAATTTCCTGTATCTACTTCATTAATTGTTTCTGTGAAATTGTTTCATTTTGACGACCCAAGGAAAAAGCCTTTATGGCTACGTACGTAAATGGAGGGGTGACTGACAGCGGCGACAGGACGCCTTGGGCATCAGCGTTGGTGGAGGAAGTTGGTGGAGGTGCAGTGGCTCGTCGCCCTCCATGCCCACAACGGCTACAACTACAACTGCGTCGATAGGTAGAGCCCTCTCGTGACACACACTGGGTGGAGGGTGAGCGCGGCTCATTGAACATTGAACCACATTTCTGTATTAGCCAACTGCACATCCCATTAAGGGCAAGGGCCTCTGCTTGGGTAGGGAATTATTAATACTTCTTTAATAAAGTGATAGGATAATGATGAGGGACGATCACAAATACATACATGCTCGAGGCGGGATTCGATCCCCCGATGGTTTGATCCGAGATCGCCACGACACTACTGTCTTGGCGATTTCGGCTACCCGGATTGGTTATTGAACAACGTAATGCATGTTAAAGAATTTAATAACCAAATACTTTCAGCTTTTCAGTATAAAGTAATTTGAATAGCATAATAATGTTCTATGTATTATATTTATAACATTTTTTATAGTGTTATACTTTTTTCTATATTCCATTTTCGTAAGAGGTTTTAAAAGAAGAACTTGTGAGTTGAGAAAAAGGTAAAACTAATTTATTCGGAACGTAATGAATTTCATATTAACTAATTGTACTATGTCTGGCGTGTCATCTACGTAGAACATTTGTACATTCTCAAAATATTTGGTTTTGGTAGTTGAAAACTTACATAGTTCCATTTAAAAGTGACTCTTGGATACACAAGTATTATAATTACACAATCACTTTAAAATTGTGGAGAAGGAAAAGTACAGAACTATTCTTCCAATTATGGGGGGGAAATTATTTTAAAATTATGACGGCACAAAAGCACAGAGCGCTATTTTTTTTATAGAATTATTTATCTTGGAGACTCAGCAATGTGGTAATCTGAACCCTCTACTGTGGCACACAAGGGGAAGAGCGTTTTACCTACTTACCCGATTTCAACGCTCAATATTGCTACTAGAGGAAATCCAAATGTTTGCAGAACTGTTGTATGTCGTATAGTATTTGTACCGTTATTTTGTGCTTCCAAACAATCCATATGAGTGTGCTAGGAATCGAACCCACGATCGGTGGAAACAAATGCCACATAAACTATAATTAAATACAAATTGCAAACGTAACAAAACCTCAGTATGTGGAAATAAACCGGTACGATTTATCTAAGGAACTTAATGCTGAAAATTTAAGAGCTAACAACCTGTTTTTAAAAGTTACGAGCCAAATTGTTAAAATGAGGTGACAACTAGAACACTTTGTGAAATTGTATTAGTTTGAACCGCGTTGTTGAGTTTTCTCACGTGCTTCTGTAACGCTCGGTTCCAGGATGCAAATGTGCCGAGTTTCCAAGAGCTGTTTTCGTAACTGTTCTACTTCCTGCGTCCAGGTTTCAATTAACGCTTACACTCCGGAATCCTCGCGAACTGCTTGCAGCGCTATCCCTTTAAGCTTTTCTAATCAAAGAAGCTCTGTTTGTTCGCCCAGGTGCCCTTTTCGGAAAGTAGTACCTTCCGTCAGCTCCAAAAAAAGACGTTTCTATACCTACATCGCCAATACCGCCGTGACACGGCTCGCGTCGAAGACAAATACCCGGCCAGGAAGAGGAAGTCATTGTTAGCCCAGCCGGCCATTGTCTCCTTTTATTAGATTAACATTTTATATTTTGAGACTTGTAGAAAGTTTAAATTATTAACATGAATATTCAACAGACCATTATGAGTTAATTAAAACTTAATGAATTTGAATTTAAATCAGCGACCCTCGGCGCGGGGCGATAAGGGCTTTGGTATCGAGGGCGAATGAGACTGTGGGGGCACGCGTTCGTGTAGCGCGGAATTGAACGCCTTTCTCCTTCCTCTCCTTCTCTCTCTCTCTCTCTCTCTGTCTCTCTCGCTCTTTCTCTCCTCTCTTTCTCTCCTCTCTTTCTCTCCTCTCTTTCTCTCCTCTCTTTCTCTCCTCTCTTTCTCTCCTCTCTTTCTCTCCTCTCTTTCTCTCCTCTCTTTCTCTCCTCTCTTTCTCTCTCTTTCTCTCCTCTCTTTCTCTCTCTTTCTCTCGTCTCTTTCTCTCCCTCTCTCTCCCTCTCTCCCTCTCTCTCTCCCTCTCTCTCTCGCCTGCGAATTTGACATTTCATCTTCCTTCGGTGTCTTCCCAAGTCAATGTATTTCCATTTGAGCGCCCGAGGAAATTCTAGAAATTATCTCATAAATAGCGCAATCAATTATTCATGAGAGAGAATCAGAATCCATTAGGTTAAAGCTCATCTTAATATATTGTAAAGTGATGACGGCAATAGGACAAAGTCGGAATAAATATCTAATTTTTTACCATGTTAGTTTTGTTTGAATACAAACTCTTCCTGAATGACTTGGTATTTTACAAAGACCTCTGTTGTTCAATTCAGTTGTTTTGTATGGTGTGTTCTTAAATCAAACTAAACTCATTATTATCATCAAAAATAGCATCTACAGTCAACTCCGCACATTCTATGACAATAGAATTTATTGTATAGTTTTAGAAAAAAACGTTATAAGATAGATATTTGTTGTACATGTAGGCTTCCGCGGCTCGAGTCCATTACTTCTAGGCTGTCCGGGTAACGCCGCGTCGTTGGCAGATAGGCCTATCTGCCAACGACGCGGCGTCACCCGGACAGCCTAGAAGTAATAGATATTTGTTCAGAAATATACACCATTCTCTTTGAGAGGCAATTAACAACTTCTACAATATGTGGAGTGAATAAAATAATTTTTGTCAGTAGCAGTTACTTTGCATGCGTCATTTACCCTACAGTTGTTGTCTATTAAATTTGTATACGTCTAGTTTTTATTAAAAGACGTAGAGTTTCTTTACTTCTTACTCCTGTCTTATAAAGATGAATCGGTTCCTGGAAACTAGTGTTTGAAGACAAGCGCAACGGATCATTAATCTTCTTTCAAGGAGAGTCTTTTTTAATGTGGATCTTTTATTTAGGGTAAAGACATCAGAACTGTCCACAACCTCAGTAGCTCAGCACATAATTTAAAAAATAAATATCGCAGGTTCTTCACTTGCTTCAAACTTGCGGAATATGAAGGTTATACATTCTAGTGTTATAGAGTAGAACGAAGGTCAATTAATTCTATACACTCTTTGTATATATATATATATATATATATATATATATATATATATATATATATTGTAACACCACCGGTCATCTCGTTAGAGAATGCCCGGTTAGCGGTCCGGTTGTAGCTCAGTCGGTGATGGAAGGAATTGTTAAACAGATACAATGGAAGTACGAAACAAACACTGTGATCACTGGTAGAAAAATTACTTTATTCCTGGGCAAGAAAAAAAATGCCCCAGGGAAGTTACATTTGTGAACTAAATAAAAGAAGAGATTAAATGAAAAGAAAAGATTAAAGATCATAATTAACCGTAAAGCTTATAACTATGACGAGTACAAAATTGTTATAACTAAGATTACAATGGTAGAAATTTGACAGTTCGACATGCCTTAGCGCGGCACCGCGTTACAAAGTTACACAGGGGTGAATGCCCTGGGTTATACTGCCTGGGAACGTTCTTTTGTGTGCCCGGGGCGGGCACGGCGGAGACCGGGGGAGGGGTTGCGGCCTTGACTGGAATGCGGCAGGGGCCAGTGCCACCCCTCGCCGACAGCTGACCGGCCGTCTCGTGACGTCACCAAGGGAGCGGCGGCGTCTGGCAGCGCTTAACGGCGTCTGGCGGCGTCTGGTAGAACTTGTAGATCGCCGGGATTTTCTCCCGATCTCAGGCGCGGAGTAATCAACCATGCGTCCCTCTGATTCTCATGACAATCGTTCTCACGTACGACTTCAGAAAATTGAGAAATCCTTCAGAGACACATTCGCCTCTCTCCGCGACTAATTCACACCCCAGAGAAGTTTCTCTGTCTACTGCAGTCGGCCCAATGCTCAAGCCCGTACTGAAATTTTTATAAGTCCTTCCGAGGCGAACTCGCCTCTGACCGACGAATAGTTCCCCCCCAGAGAAGTTTCTCTCCCGACTGCCCTCCGTCTAATGTTACTTTGTAAATCGGAAACGTAGCAAGAAGACTTTTAACCCCACCCTTTTTCTCGTGTGCTTCAGTTCCTTAGAATGGTCGCGTCGCTATTGGCCAAAGGTAATGGCGTAGTACACTATTTTCAACCAATCGCGACGGGGGGGAGCGAAGGAAATTTCCACATTCTGAGCCACTTGTGAGGGAACAGTGTTTTTCTTATTCCTTCTGGAACATAGGCCATGCCTGCGCAAGGAGGCGTTGTCCGGTGAAAGAATTTATCGTTCTGGGTTTCCCGAATACGAGCAGGCGTTCTAGAAAATTCCCAGATGTGCTTGCGTCCGAGCGCTTCTCAGTTAATCTTTTGACACCGGCTCTAACAGCAACTTCGTAATGGGCCGGGGGCGCAAGTGGATGTCACGAGAAGCGGGGTTGCGTCCGAGCGCTTCTCAGTTAATCTTTTGACACCGGGCCTAACAGCAACTTCGTAATGGGCCGGGGGCGCAAGTGGCTGTCACTAAAAGAGGGGTTGCGCGCGTGTCGCCATCTGTTTATTCTCCCAGTAAGTTTCCTTCGGTCCGGTTTATTCTATTTAATTTGTACAAGGAAATCTGTATCGCTACAATATATATATATATATATATATATATATATATATATATATATATATATATATATATATATATATATAATAAGTTAAAAACATCCTATTAAGATTTATCAGGTAATAATGCAAGTTTATTTGGAATTTTTGGCTTAAAGTGACTGAAAGATGTTCTGGGGATATAATATTCAGTCGATATTACTGAGATAAATGTCTGACGATCATCAAAATGGTTTTCGAGAGAGTTCAAACTAGGAGTTGAAATATAAAGTAATAAAAAATAGAATACACGCAAATTCGTTATTTTAGAAAATAAATCAATCTAGAAAGGAATATGCCAATCGGTAATTGAGTTAAACCCAACTATAGCCCTAGAATTTTAAGAAAAAATGGTAAGGCTATTAACAACGGTCACTTCTTTTAGAGTATTTCATGTTCAAAGGGCTGAGCTTAATCAGAACAGAAAAAACAATGTTGTTTATATGTCGGTTTTATGAAGCAAATAATTACACCTAATTTACATGCATGGATTTAATTTTTATATGCTGCGATGGTTCAGCTAGTGTTCATACTACATAGTTACGAGGATGGCGAATGCTTTCAGCCGCCTCTGGCTAAACGTATTTTTCTTGACGCGACTCCAGTTCATATAGCGATTGACGCTCAGTGACGTTGGTATATGAAGAAGCACGTGTTAATTAACGGTAGCTAATGTTCTATGTTACGATTTTATTTTTTTCTATGTTACGTTGTTTTTTTGATTTTTTGTTTCGTTGAATCTTCATAGCCAATGTGGTTATACACTATTTTCGACACCACAAATTAGGACTGCAGTTGCCAATTCCATTTCATTTTGTGACATTAAATTTACATATAATTGTTCGTTCGGCGTGCCAAAGACCCATTCCCTTAAAAGTTATTGCACGCAGTTTCTAAAACTACTTCTGTGTCCTCCTTCCGAACCGTGCCAAGCCAACCCAAGCCATCCAGGTCCGATCTCACCCACTTGAAATCGCTCCGAGCCACTAGTAAACCAATCCCGCCTCTTGTGTGACAGGACTACAACGACGAGATCCGTCAGGAGCAGATGTGGGAGATGCAGATCCTGAACACGGCGCCGAGCAACGCTTCGTCCCGGGGCCGGAAGGGCGACGCGAGCGGGCTGGCGGCGGCGGCGGCGGCCGCGGCGGCGGCAGCGGCGGCGGCGGCCATGGGCGACGACGGCGGCGCGGCGGCGGCGGTTGCCGCCGGCAGCAACCACCACCAGCACCATCAGCACCAGCACCACTCGTCCGCGGGCGAGCACAGCTGCAGCAGCAACGGCAGCCTGTCGCCGTCGACGCCGCCCGCACCCTCCGCCGCCGGCGCGGGAGGAGGCGGTGGCGGTGGGGGCGGGGGTGGCAGCGCCGCCCAACCCGCGTCACCGCCGCCCGCCGGCGCCCCCGCCGCGCCCCCGCCGCCCCAGCACGTGGCGGCGCCGCCCGTGCCCGCCGCCACCCCGCTGCCCGTCGCCGCGCACGAGCCCGCGCTCCACCCCATGGACGTCGTCCCCGCAGGTAAGACACAACGGCTCAGAACAAATGTTACTATCTTCTAGGGCACAAAAGGAGTCAAACGCAATCACTTTTTTTTAAAAAAATTAACATATAGTGGTATAGTTAAGGTCTATACATTCATGCGTTTGCTTGTGATTTTCAGTCAACTGGTATGCACAGGTTTTCAGCAGATACACATACTTGTATGATGCCCCCTTGACTGCGATAAAAACATGGCCTACCAAACTCCTGTGTTGTGGGAAAATGCTGCATATTTCAAGGCATATAAATCTGTTTATATGAAATTCCCAAAACTTTGCAAAAAGTGATCATTTTTTACGCTTTTCAGTTTGCCCTAGAAGTTAGTAACATTTAATCCAAGGTACCTGCAAAAACAGTTCAGTGATTGCATGATTGCACCGCACACTCTTTTATAAAATTTTACGGGCTTAAGAGACTTGATAAGCATTTCGTTTATGAAATGAGCATTTCGTTTATAAACTAATGTACTCGCGAGTAAAAAATTAAATATGTACTTCTGTGGGAGACGAAAAGCTTAGATTAATGTGACAACATCTACGATGTTTGTTGTAGAAGCGCTTCTAAACGTACTAGAGTCAAACTATACGTTTTCTTTATGAAAAAATCGACATGCTGAAAAGTTATCCTTCTGAAATTGTTCTATCTGGTCTGCACGCTTGCTGTACGTCCAACCTGCACGAAAACTGTACCGAGGGCCTTTTATCTGAAGCCTAAACATTACTTTGATATTTATTCTTTGCTGCACATAATTAACTGGGAAAATTATATCATGAATTCTCTGAAAACCGATTAAGTAAATAATGTATTTCGAACACGCGTTTGTACAGGCAATAAGTCAGTAATGGATTACTTTGAAGATTACTTTGAATATGAATTTATGAAGGTACAGTCACATTTATTTACTTGAATAATATTAATACACAACGTAAATAATGCTATTATACATCTACGGCTCGTAAATTGCTCACTAAACATTACTCTGTGAAGCTGTAATTATTCCATTGTTTGTCATTCTGACTCATTTGTTAAACTATTATTATGAACAATTTAACTAAATCTAACATACTAAAAACATCCATAAACTGTTTTGCGACAAATACACGCGGTATAAAATAGCCCTATATAGTGTAAATCTGCATTTAGGGAATACGCAATATCATATATTCAGCTATTGCAATATTAATTTTACAAATTTAAATATTAGGTTGGCAATATTAGATTGGTATACAATTTGGCGGAAAATGCACTATTTTCTGTCTTTTGTTGATGGGAGATTCGGTTGTAACAAAAGCTTATTCGACCCGTGTACAGAATGTCGCAGATAGAGAGTTGTAACGTATAAATCTAAGAACGCGTGAAATTAACATAATGGGTTATCAAAATATATTTCTTCCACAGCACTCTTATAAACAATAAAATTTAATTATTGAAATTTGTTAACTTAGTTTGGATTATATATATTACGTGCAATATCCGTAATTTCTGCATTCTCTTTACTTCACTATCAACTTCCTTATTTACTCTGATTTTTTAGGAGAGGTATCACGCCTACCGCACAATGTTTGAACATCGGGTAGCAATTCTCACATTTGATGTGCAAAGGGCCTGCACTGAAACCGATCTTTGTTCCAACGAAATTGCGGATACTGAGCAGCGGCCGTCCAACTTTCACCCCTGTGGCAGCAGAGTGCCTTGTTTGTGAATCCTTCAGAACGTACACAACCCAATTTCATATTACCCATTAGTCGTGGTTCTTCACTATTTCGGTGGATTGTATTTTATATGCTTATTTTACATATTTGATCCGTCTTGTCCCTTTCACCAGGAAAACAAGCTTTCAAATTTTCCGCAGGAACGTAACTACTAAAGTAGAAACGAGAAATCACTGATGAACTTTTCTAGGAGCTCACCGTTTTGTTGCTGATATACCAAAAGCACTCTACTCGCACTACACAGAAAAGGAAAAAGAAAAACACCTACTTCTTTCAGTTGCAGATCTCTTCTTTAACACATTCCCCGCTTAATCTGGAACTTTAAATAACTTACCTGAAGGCCACTAATGTTTCATAACACTAATTTATTTCCACACTAAAATTAGTTTAAGTAAGAACACCATAATACTCCGAATATTTCCATAGCGTTTTCCCTTACCAACTCAGATCCTCTAATAACCAACGAATTACATTGAATTTTCAATAATCCGGCCAGATAATTAAACCGAATGGGTTTTTGACGACTGACTGCCAAATAATATCCATTAAGTTAAAACCACAACCGCCCTCATTTTGAAATAAATTATTAATTCCTCGTGCATAAACAATTTCGCGGGTCGTTGCAGCCCCGCCGGTGAAGGGCGGGTGGGGGCGGGGCGGGCGGGGGGGGCGGGGCGGGCGGGGCGGGCGGGGGCGGGAAGGGGCAGCACACTGCAGGAGCGGCGGAGAGCCAAAATTGGCCGCTCATCGGTTTACAAGCTATTTTTATAACCCGTTCAATCCCTGTAGTAATCCTAAGAGCAAAATAGCCCGATATTTGCTCTACTAGCCTGATCGTGTATGTGGCAGTTATTCCCGGTCGAGTTCGGCGAAACATGATGATAGTCCATACAAAGGGGAAAAAATGTTTTCACAAGTTATTATCATGCTAAAATTCGACAGTGAATTTGTTTATTTAAATTTAAAACAAAGTAATCTGTAAATTTTTACTTATAATTCTGTTATTCTTACGCAAAATCACACAACCCGACGAATGTGTTTCTCCTACAGAGTTTATGAACATGTTTTTGCACCAAATCGATTCTATCAGAATAAAGTTCAAGGCGTTGTCCTGATAAAAAAGTCAATAATTTGAACGAGTTAAAATAAGAAGTTGACAAAAAATTTAATTGAAAATTCACTCACATATATTTGAAAATCAATCGAAATAAAAGACAATAATAAATATAACTTTTATAATCATTGTAAATATGAATGTTATCTTTAATTTATCCAATGAATTGTGCTTTCTCCAATAAATATTTTTACTTACAATTATCATCCATAAAACATCACAACATAAATAATTGATCTGTAATGGCATTACAATTGCCGTAGGGCATATCAATTATACATTATGCTGCTAAAAAACCTGTCAAAGATGTAGATAAAAAGCTGCATACACCATTAACTGAATCAAAATTTCAAATTTAAATGATTTTCTTCCATTTATTGGTTCGCTAATAAATTGCAAATAAATCGCTAATAAATTGTTTCTCATGTATTATTGCTCTAAGTAAAAAATGTACGAGATAAATATGCCTCTTTACTTTTTCTTTCTTAATTCCTTTCTAGTTTCTAGATTTTTAATAGACATTCCGGCACTTTTAAAATTGTCACACCTTTGTCACAATGAATGAAAGAAATGTTCGTGATGTGAAGTTGAAAATTTGACAGTATCGAAAGTTGGTTTACTCTTTTCCAACATTTTTAAAACACAGAGACAGCTGCTGTAAAACATCCACATTGATGACACGCGTAATATAAAGATCAAACTGACTCACAACAAGCTCTGGAAAATGCCTGCAGGGTTCTTGGAAGAAAAATTTAACATTTTATTGGTCTCTGCCCTACATGGATCTGAAGTCACCTGTGTGTTCCTGCAGCTTTATTCCCAGTTCTCATTACACGTTAGTGCCGGAACTCTGCGTACTGTCATCTCAGCTATCTTAGCTACTCTGTTCCTTTGTCTATTAATACCATCAAAATTTATACAGGTTGACAGATTTTGAACTTTTTTCTCGTCTTGGAACCAAACCGATATTTTTCTCTTCTTAGTGTGCAGAAAAGCAAAATGACTGGCCTTAATTCCAAAGCTTTCTTCCGGAGACATTGTACGCAGAAAAAAAGGAGTGAAACTGCTCAAATATTTCAAATTCCATTAATATTAATGATTAAAAGACAAAATAACGAATAATAAAACTAATACCTCATTTGAAAATAAATTTAATTCTGTACAACTATTATGAGGTTATTTCTGAAAAACTAAAGATCGGGGTTCAAAATGGCCAAGTTTAGAAAAGTGAGGCGATAAAGCGCTTTTAGAAAATATTCCATTCTCCCTAGCAAGTAACTCTTTAAGCTATTAAGAACAGAAAAAAAACTCAATTTCGGAAAATGTTGCATCTTTTATTTTGAGTACGTTCCAATACTGTGCTCTGTTTACGAGGTGAGGCGAGGGTATAGGCGAAAAAACAAGCATAAGAGCTTTTTACGTTCACCTCTATACCCGTAACACATCATAGCGGTGTAATGGTTACCAAATTAAACATGTATTATGCTAATTTAAATCTGTCTGTGCTAATAATGTGTTGGAAACAGTCGTAGACGCGTACGTTAGGTCACAGATAATGCCTGAGAAATGTATAAATTCGTCGCTCGTAGCAAAAGCCAACTGCAATCGAATTTAAACGTGCAAAATGTTCACACTAGTTCGGCTTGTGTAATATTACGTAACATTTACAAAATACCAGAAAATAAGTTTTATTTAAGAACCATTAGTTTTCCTTATTTTACAGGCTCACATGAGAAATATTCCGTTTAAGTTCCAAGGATCTTTCTCCTTCTCGAACAGCATTATTAACAGAATGCTTGTATGAGAAGTTTCAGAAAAATGTTACAAATTTTTTAGAGCATAACTATATTTTGCCAATGATCATTTCGTACGAAATTTCTTATAATTTCGTTACAAAACTACCTGTTTTGAAGGCTCCTGATTGGTAGTCATCTCTTTCTCCTCTGGTGTTAGAAACATCACTTTGACTGCGTCGGAACATGTATCTACCAAATACTAGAGACGAAAAAACGATTACCAGATGGGTTCACGCTGTCGAGAAACGTAATTGTGTATCTTGGTCACCACGCCTGTGAACGGGAGGTCCTAAGGTTCGGGTCCTGACGGTGGCAAGATTTCCCACTCTAGCTTATCAGCCGCCCTTCCCATCCTTATATTCCTGGTTTCTCCAATCAAATCCAGGCGAATGCTGGAGCAATACCGCAAGAAACGGATCACTCACCGCGCGCAATATTTTGGCTTCCTTGTTCTTTCCTCACCGCTTACACTCACTTGCACTAACATGCATTACACCACCACACATGCCGGCAGGCCAGTCGGAAGCTTAGAGCTTGTTCCGGCTGGAGCGTTGCCCTACTGATGGGAGATACCTGGATGGGGAAAAACTCCGCATGCCGACGTAAGTCGGCGCCGGATCTCGCCAGCCAGCGGTGGAAGATCACCGTCACATTCAGCGACATGATATTCACTACACTTACGAGAATAATGACCTTAGCAGTACTAATGCCCGGAATCACTAACAATCAATCATATTGTAATTCTGCTGGCTGTAATTATGATGATTGTTTGATTGTTAGTGATTTCGGGCGCGTCCACATTCACTACACTTACGGGAATAATGACCTTAGCTGTAACAATCAATTATATTGTAATTCTGCTGACTGTAATTCTGATGATTGATTGATCGTTAGTGATTCCGGGCGCGTCCACGGCTAGGGACATTAGTCCCGCACATGTAGTGCACGTGTTTTTTTCTGCTGAAGTGGCGAGTGATCTTTCCCTGTGGATGCCGAGATCCGACGCTGACGTACCGGCGGTGAGCGGGGTTTTCCCCAAACAGGTATCTCCCACCAGCGAGGCAGCGTCCCAGCCGAACCAAGCTCTAAGCTCCCGACCATCTCCCGGCACGTGTGGTAGTGTAGTGCATGGTAGTGTAAGTGTGTAAGTAAGGGGTGATGAGAGCACAAGGAAGAGATAAGATCGCGTGCGGTTCATGACCCGTTTGTGAGGGTACTGCGCCGGTATTCGCCTGGTGTTGATCGGAGAAACCACGGAAAACTACCGATCAGAGCAGCCGGTCACCAGAATTCTCCTCCATGCAACGGCTGAATTCGATGTGGCACGATAGTCGATTCACAGTTCGATAGACAAGGTAGTGTGTAAAATCGTGCCATCATCTGGACTCGCAACCAGGACCTCCCGGTCAGAGGCACTGCACTGACATCAGATGAGCCACCTCTCCCGATGCGAGCCGTACCCGAGCAGCGCGAAGCGCAGCGTGCGTGGCGCGTGAATAGCGCAAGCGTGGCGCGTGCGTGGCGCGGGCGTGACGCTTGCGTAGCGCGGGCGTGACGCTTGCGTAACGCGTGCGTAGCGCGTGCGTAGCGCGTGCGTAGCGCGTGCGTCGCGCGTGCGTCGCGCGTGCGCGGCGCGTGCGTGGCGCGAGCGTGGCGCGAGCGTGACGCAGGCGTGACCCGCGGCGTGGCGCGGCGCTGCTCTGTCCGTAGCTGGAGGCTCGCCGCCCGCAGGCGCCTGCGAGGGCGGGGGCGCGTGGCGCGTGACGCGAGGCGCGGGGCGCGTGTGCGCAGGAGCGGCGGCGGCGGCGGCGGCTGCGGCGGCGGCGGCGGCGGCCCCGCTCGTGGGGCGCAAGCGGCCGCTGCTGCCCGGGGGCCCCCGGCCCGCCATGTCCCCCACCAAGCGCACCGTGCTCTCCATTCTGGCGCGCGCCCGCGCCGCGCAGGCCAAGGACATGGCCGAGTACCCGGCGCCCGTTAACGGGTGAGTACCACTGCACTGGCGCCATTCCGCTTGCGAACACAGGGAACCACTGTTAACTGGTTTGCCGCCAGTCTGCATAGACGTGGTCGCTAAGGCTTGAAGAGCCGTAGCCTCCTCGTCTCTGAAGGGTCGCGGATTTGAATCCTGCCTGGGGTATGGATGCTTGTGTGTGTCCATATACTTACCGTTACCCCCAATGTTATTTATAGTGATCGCTATATGACCTTAAGAGTTGAAAAGTGATCTCAAATAAGTAAAAATATTTTTTTAAAATAAATTTGGGAACCGAGTGTGACCTTCTTATTGCAACACGAGCGAGGAAGTTTTGGATTCTGACACTTTATGACGCGTTGTGTCATTTTCTTCCCTCCCCCATACAGCAATTGCACTGGCCCTTGCCCTCGCGCCAACACATTCACCGGTTCCTAATTCGGGGCCTTGCATGAGGATTTACGATTTTCAGAGAATGGTGCTGTAGATTTCATAACAACCATTACTCTTCTGGTTCTCACTGTACATCTTTATCATCTAATTTCGAGAATCTGTTAGATTCACTGAATCTTGTTAAATATACGCATTGTAACGTTGCTGAGCCAAGAGCATTGGTTCACAGGCAATACCGCTTCCCATTTCTTTGCACGTAAGTTCAGAAACAGTGTCTATATCTTAACAAGCAGAGTAATGTGACAGTGAGAATAAGAGAGTACTATGTTAATTTAAGTAGGAAAATCAAAGTGAACAGTGTTAAATTTGACAGCGACAAAGTGAAGTGTTACTTATTGTGTGTGGAAATAGAGTTTACATTTCCTTATTTTTGTATGTAAATAGCGTATGTAGTAGGAAGTTTCCGAATTGGGTGCTCGAGAATTTTACCATTAGTTGTAACCCACCCAACAATCGGAGGTCCTTGCCATCTACGGGATTGTAACTGGCTATAATAATAATAATAATAATAATAATAATAATAATAATAATAATAATAATAATAATTTTTCTTACGTTCAAATATTATTGCTTTATTTATATTTAGTTCATTTACCGATACCAAGTCACAAATGGCAATAACACAATTTTCAATAACACATTCAACATTATATTATTAATTATAATATTGATATTATCTTTAACCAGATTTTATGTAGTGTTCATTGTAAATAAATAAATTAATTCAATTAATTATTACAGTATAACTTTGAATGGGAATGCAAAATAGAAGGGTCTCTAAACATCTGAGAACCTGATTTGCCATATTCCCCGAGGATGAACTAAAATTGCATTCGCGAGCCTACAGTTTGCAGACAGATCACACAAACACTACCCCTTTCCAGAATATGTTTTCTTTCGCAGAAAAAACGACGGATGAAAATTAGAAATAACGGTGGCAAAGGAATATGTCCCCATTAAAAGCATTTCCTTATGCAGTTTCCTAAGAAATATACCCGTTAATTAGTTCCTCTCGCAAGAAATAGTATAGCGTTCAGTTATGTGCACAAAATATTGCTCAACTAAGACTTCTAGGAAAAGATAGTCTGCAGAAAACCGAAGAGTTTAGAGATTGTGGTTTGTTACAGCGTAGGTATGATTTAAGAAGAGATGGATGGTGTGATTTTTCATGAGTATCACTGGCAGTGTGACTGGAAAAAAGGTGTGGCAGAGAAAAAGCCATATCTACGTTCATGGAAAATAAAATTACACTAGTGTTTATTTGAATGATAATAAGTGTTCTAGTTTCTCGGAATTATTGCACAAATTGTGCAGTGTTTTTTAAATAAATAATCAATATTGCCTGCCGACGTCTATTGCATCTGAGCACGTGATCAATGAGGTTACGAAACGTCACGAGAATTTGTAATGTGAGAAGTTTAATTATGTTTGCATTTTATTAAATAACTTCTGCTTGATATTCTAAAAGTTAAGTGTATCCCTATTTTTTTATTATTAGCCTACAACATCCCATGAAGGGCAAAGGCATCCTGATTTTGTAAGGTTACATTAGGTCGATATTTGTAAAATCATCTCTTTTTTCTGTTCGTATCCCAGTTGCCTCCACGTTGTCCTCTCTTGGACCAGTCTCGTCCTGATGGGACCAGCTGCCTTGCTTAGTTCGTCTCCCCATCTTTTCTGTTTCCCTTGGTTCCTCCAGCCATACCAATGGTCCCACGTTGTTGTAGTGTACGTCGCTTTTCGTCCTGTCTTGTGCCCTCCCTAACGCCATTTACTCACTTAGGCTTGCTGTACTGCATCCTTGATTTTCGTATTTTTCTTAATTTCCATAAACAGTATTTTCTCTAAGAGCGAAATGTTTAACATCTTTCCATTTTCCTCTGGCATCGTTGACATCCATAATCAGTACAGGTAAGATGCATACGTCCATCTCTCTTATCAATACTCACATGTTCATTATTTACAAAATAATCTTATATCATAAATGGGGTAGCTGCGATATGTTTCCTTATTAAGTAATATAGACATCAATGGACAGTTTCATCTCATTAAATTCATCTCATTAGTACATCAATGTTATAAATATGATAGTTTATTGCCTCCATACTTAAACATAATCCTAATATGAATCTTGTAAGAAAAAACTGGAATTATGCCTACCATAGGTCGTTTGTCCCTAAGCAACAAAGAGTTAGATCTGACAGGGCTTAGAGTACCTGCACTGCGACCTTCCTGCTAGTCACCATGTAGTATAAGAACATAGGTGATAAAACACACTCATCCCCACTCTCCCTCGTGTAAACACAGTCCGCACATCGCAAAGAACATGCGTCACACAAGGTCGTGGTATAAACCCACGCCGCATTTTTAAACGCCAACGTGTCCGTATTTATCGAGGCAGACAGGCCGCGTGCCGAGAAGAGTTAACTGCGACGCACGGACCCGGCGATTATTAAATATTCATTCCCGCGCTCCTCCCGTGCCCAGCCGTTGCCTGTAAAATATAATGTCCCACGTACGCAGGAGGGGGTGGGGCGCGAGGCGCGGTTTACTGCTGTTTTGCCACGGAGGAAGGCCGGGGGGGCGAGGTGAGAGCAGTGTTCGCCGTAGTGATACGCGCCCGCCGCATAAATTCCTCTACTCACCCACCTACCCCCTTTCACCCACTCGCTCCGACCCCACTCTCCCCCACCAGCGGGGGCGGCAGCGAGGGCGACCGCAGCGCCCCCGCGCCCGCCGCGGCGGCTCCGTGAACGACAATAATGACAAGGCGCGCCCGGCCGACGCATACAAATGCGGCCGACGACGCGCTGACGGGGGAAAATGAAAAAGAAATCCCATTCCAGAAAGGATTCCGGCCGTCCCCCGACTATTTCCAGGGAAGAAATATGGCCGCAACACGATCCGGAGGATGAGAAGGGCTGAGGCGCCGGAGGATGCACGCTGGTCGAGACGAGGGCTGCGGCAGTGGGGGTTTTACAGCAAGGAGCCCCTGGCACGACAAAATTTCACCCGTCCGTCGGGCTCATCCAATTCTACTGCACTTCCGGTGAATCATTTGTGAGTAGGTGACTATCGAAAAAGATATGGAAAACAATTTTAATTTTTGATAAAACAGAAAATTCGATTCTATTAGAAAACTGGACATACGTTGGCATACCAAGACCTGTCTGATAATGAGAGCTGCGTCATAAATAATAAATATGAATCCATTTTTAGAACTTTAAGAGTGGGTTCATATTTAGAGATTTTTATCTGTTGCACTATTTGTTTGTATCCATTAAACCCCAACAGAAAATATATTAAAAATACATTTACACAACAAAAATATTTCCTAAACAAAACAGAAAGGATTTTCATGAAAAAGTTAAAATGAATTATGCATGAAAATATATTGCAGATGGATAAATTACAAAGTTGAGTAAAATATAAAAATTAACGAGTAAACAATAATTAGTAAAAATATTGGTTATTGTGATATTCAAGTTTACTAGACACATAAAAGTAGTTATAATGTTACCATGATTAGCTGAATTAAAGTCACAGGTCAATTAACTCTCCTCATGCTTGTGGAACGTTTTGTAGACCATTTAAGGCTTCTTGTCATACGAATTTTTTTCAACTGGATAAGGATATTATTTTCAGCGTCTCGCAGTGGAAACCTTTCATTCAGCGCAAAAATGTGGCAAAAATCAGCAAAATACTTAAATAAATAAACACCTGCAAAAAGCATCTGGAAATCTTGGAATGGAATTTTCAAACAAATCTGCACAATTATCTAATTTTTAGTTTAAGACGAGAGAATTTTTTTGATTATTCCATTTTTATTTTATTGTAAAAGTTCTTTAATATTATTGGAGTTTTACCACATGCAATGAATGCAACCTACATGACCGTGGTGGATACATTAATATCTCGAAGTAGGTACCACTCGTTAAATAACCCTTCATGTATAATATTTACGTTGATACTTAACATTTTGTAAGAATAACCCATTCCTTCGACCTTGTCAAACAACTTACAATTGTCCGCAGCTTGTGTCACCACTCGGCAACCCGGAAACCCTGCAAAGTTGCAAGCCCACCCTCGCCCCGTTGTATCCCGCCGCGCATGCAGGAGCTTCACTAACGCCTGCAGCCAATGACCCGCACAATGGCGTAGGCCGCCCTCTGTCGAGAGCACGGACACGCGGCGGGCGCACAATCGACGAGGCCCGGGGGCGGGGAGGGGTGGGAGGGGAGGGAGGGGAGGCGGAGGTCGCGGCGGCTGTTGCTAGGCGGCTCGAGGTGGGCGCGGCGCCATTGTTCTCCGCGGGCGGCGCCTCCTCGCCACTTCCAGGTGGCACCGCCGCCCCGCCCCTCCCCTCCCCTCCCCTCCCTATCCCTGAGCTCGTGCAGGCCCGCTGCGCGGACGGGATGAGATCGCTCCGTGAGAACAACCGACGCCGCTGCGGCTTCTCTCACCGGGAGCTGCCCGGTTTGAGACATGGCCGTGGCGAATTGTTTACTCTTGCTAGTAGACAAAGGCGAATTCAGCTGCTGTCTGGGAGAATTCTAGCACTCGCCTGCTCTGATCAGATAATCTACTCCCAATCAATTTTCCGTTTCTACCATCTACTCTGGGTGAATGTCGCAGCAGTACTCTAATAAATGATCTCCGGTCAGCGCGATATCTTTTCTTCCGAATCTTTGTCCTTTCTGTCCTTATGTACACACACGCTTACACTAACGTATCCTTATGTACACACACCCGCTTACACTACGCGAATCCTTATGTACACACACACGCTTACACTGCACGTATCCTTATGTACACACACACGCTTACGCTACACGTATCCTTATGTACACACACACACGCTTACACTACACGAATCATTATGTACAAACACACACGCTTACACTACACGTATCCTTATGTACAAACACACACGCTCACACTACACGTATCCTTATGTACAAACACACACGCTTACACTACACGTATCCTTATGTACACACACACACACGCTCACACTACACGCATGCTTATGTACAAACACACACGCTTACACAACACGTATCCTTACGTACACTCGTCTCGCCATTAGAGACGTGCAGACACCAATTGGGAGCTTAGATCTTCCTTCCGGCTGAGGCGGTGCCCCGCTAGAGGAAGACCTGAAGGAAGGAAACCCTACAAGTCTACGTGTAAGTCGGTACCGAATTTCGTTTAAGCTTGGGAGGAACATCGCCACCTCCGGTTATAACATTCACGGAACTAATGACCTAAATAGTTGACGAACCCGGGAACACTACGTAATGAACTCCCTTTCTCACTGCATGGGAGTCTTCCGCCACCAAGTACACTGTCTCTACCCCCTTCCCCTTATAATTCTCCAGGGGGGTATTATGACATGGGATTTGAAAGTTGCAACAAACCTTCCTCATTGCTCACGGTCGAAATGCAAAGAAACAATTCTTAAGAAAGATGTAAGGTCGTTTCTTGAATCGGAATTAGCATTTAACCGTCTACTGCCAGTTTCGCTGTTACAGCCCTATCCGTTTAAGTCTGTCTGAATGTGGAATTCGTATTATTTCGGAAACCACTAAACCCATACGAGCTTGCCGATCTTCCATAAGCTTAGAATCCACGGATGAAGTGTCTGCTGATATCCAGTTAACATTCGTCTGTTTCAATCTAAGACGTCAGGGCACATTGGCTCGCTCTTGAGGTACACGAGAGGATTAAATGTCATAAAATTTTCGTGTAATCTTTCTTAACGCGAATATTCAACATTTTTTTTACTTTAAGTTAGAATGATATCATTAAAGTCGGTAAAAACGTATTCAGTGATACAGTATCGCCTGTAACTTCGGACCTTTCTTATTCATTGATTAAAAGGGATGTTGAGAGCAACAGATCATTACATGCGTAAACACTAAGACATATTACTGCCTATCTGTGAACCTACGATCTAGCAAAGATCCACAATGCGTTCTCCTTGAAAGTCTAATTCCTTCTTTGATTTTACTAACCAACTGGGCACGATAGTTTGAACTACACTTCTGCCATTGCTTTCTCACCCACTTC
The DNA here is from genome assembly GCA_038098605.1 of Gryllus longicercus. Lineage (NCBI taxonomy): Eukaryota > Metazoa > Arthropoda > Insecta > Orthoptera > Gryllidae > Gryllus > Gryllus longicercus. The sequence goes on from JAZDUA010000265.1 coordinate 1,650,079, forward strand.
ACTACTGCGAGTAAGCCGGCTAGAGAAGTAAGTGTTTTGTTTCTTTAAGTTGGTCTCTTTTCCAATCATCATGCTCTATTACTCTTTTCTCTGCCACATTGCTCTTTTCTCTATGCCGCGAAGCCCTTAGTGCTAAACTTGTGTGATAATGCCCTGTCAGTTTACAGAATAGGTCATGCGTCACACCACCAGATGTATGTAACGCCGTATGTTAGAAATGTAAAGAAAATCAATTCTCCATCATTCGAATTGCATTACACTGAAAATGAAATCATTGAATTTCAATGAACATGACATCATTGCATTTCATTTTGAATGGACAAGTCTCAGGAGAACATCAATTTTTCAACACCACTAATAATATGAACATTTGACGTAGAGACTTATCTTTAAACTGACTATTTGTCAGAAAAGAAATATAAAAGGCAAATTCGCTGAGTTTACAAGACGGCCATACCTCCCCCTTCTCGAATCCCCCTACATTCCGCCTTTGTAACACAACTCGCCTCCAAGAAGCGCTCTGTCCCTTTTCTTTTCCCTAACAGAAGGAGCGAGAGATGACGAATGCATCCATTATTATGGAGGATGCGCGGAATAGTATTACATCTCACAACTGGGCCCTCTTCAAATGAGTAGCACTCCAACGTAACTACGCGTCGTCCTTTCAGCGGTGGAAAAGAAGACGAGGGAGAGACGAGGAGGTCCGCGTCTATTTCGTCCTGCGGGCGCTCTCGTCTTTCATTCGTGGAACTATGCTCAAGAGGAGTGCGAGGAATGAAGATATCTTGTTGCGGAGTCGTGGCCAATTTGAAAAAATTCAATTTTTATCTCTGTGGGATTTTTTGTAGTGCAATAACCAGCTAAGTAACTTTTTTCAGCACTTTGCACTGAAAATCGGGGAGATAAAATGCTATAATTTATTGCCAGGAAATAGTATTTTTCATCGTCGACTTGCATTAAGGAATACGTATTAAGGTGCGACCATTATTCTTTACTAAGAATGATTTTAGTTCTTAATGCATTCACTTCCATTCATATTTCCTTTTATTTCAGAGGATCTGCAAAACCTTCTAACGTGAGTGAAAAGGTCAAAAACGTTGTATAAAAGTCGAAACAAAATATGAAATAGTTGAAGAAGAAAATCTGTGATATGAAAAACAAGACAAGCTCACCTTTTTTTCAATTATTTACTCACTCAATTTGGCCGCTAGTTAATAGTTTACTTGTGAATAATGAATCTTTTCATGGGCTATCCATCAAGGCAATATATATTTATCTAATTGGTTTGCGAGCATGTAATAGCAGACTATGATAACTTGACAGTATTTAACGGAATATTATTTATTAAAAGAGTTGTGACATTCATCATTCCAATAAAGTTCTATAAAATTGAACGTAAAACATCGTATTATTGTGTTTAAAGCATAAACACAACACATTATTTTGTTCGTTATCTGAAACGCAAAATATCAAAGAATTAGCTCTAGTACAATTAGTGAAAAATAGAAAGTAGAGAGACTGAAATGTGAAAACCCGTACTCTATAAAACTAACTTGGAAAAGATGAGAAAATACAAGTTCATATAACACCTAGATTTCTGAACATAACCTTCACGATCTCTCGTTGCAACCCAGTCCATTCCACTTGTTTAAACCTTTGTGGTTTTAGTAGAAAACAACATTAAAACAATTTTCCTGGTGAGTACAGAAACAGTATCTGCAGAGTAACAGAGAATAATAACCCAGCATATAATTCGTTTCGTTAATTTCTAGCCAAAATACCGGGGAATACTCTCCTTCGCACTTGGTGTAATTTTGCTTGCTCTTAATTTCATTGAAAGCGGCCATCAGCGCGGAGTATTTTCTCGGCGGCTGCTTCTCGAGGCGCTCCCGTTACACAGCACAAACAATCTCCCGCCCGCGAGCATAAAGCCGCCAACGCTTCCAGAGACGCGATCCGAGGGGCATTGTGACGGATGAGGCGCCTTCCACACGTGATCAACATCGGGGCCACGACCTCGCCGCCGCCCCCCGGGCGCCCCGACAGCGGGGGCGGGTGTGGGGGAGGGGCGGGAGCGTCGGCCTGGCGAGCACAATGCGTGGAACCGCCCACCGTTCGCAACAGGTGCGGGGAAAGGGGCGGAGCGTGGGGCGAAAGGGCGAGGGTGCGTGTGGCGGGGTGCGGGAAGCGAGGGGGAAGGGGCAGTGAGATAGGTCGGAGCGTGGATCGAGGAGCTGGGAACATGTGGAATGAGGGAACGGCGAAAGAGCGATGGGGCGAGTGGCCTGGGACGGAGGCGGGAGTCGTGAGGAGGGGGGTGGTACGGTTCACAGCGTAGGAATGGGACAATGGGGGGCGAAAGGGCGAGGGCGCGAGTGGCGGGTACGTGGGGGAGAAGCGGGGGGAAGAGGGAGAGGGAGGGGACGTAGCGTGGGGGCGAACAAGGGGCGAAAGGGTGAGGGTGCTGTCGAGAGCGAGTGGTGTGGAGCAGAGGGCTGGAGAAGAGGGGGAGGAAGGGATAAATGTGGGTGGGAGCGCGGGTCTGGGAACATCATGGGCGAGCGAGGGGCAAAAGGGCGATGGGTCGCAGGCGAGGCCGCGGGACGTTGGGGGAGTGGGTGTGGAAGCGATGGGTGGGGGACCGAGGGGCGTGGGGAGAGTGGAGTGGATGAGGCGGTCAGAGTAGGCGGAGTGGGCGAGGCCTCGTGGGCGGCACCGGCCCCGCCCGCGCGCCGCCCTCCCCGCCCACGCCATCCCCGCCGCCCACGCGGCCTGATTCACAGCGCCGCGCCGTCGCCCCAGCAGGAGGCCGGGCTGGACGTGGACAGGGTTAGGAGCGACGCGGGGGCGCGAACCCAAGACAAAGGCGCCTCGGTGCGACGCGTGGGCAACGGAGGCGGTGGCGCCTCGGGTCCGGCGCCGGCGGTAGAGGCGGGGAGGGCGTACCCCAGTGGCAGGCTTACAACCCGCTCCTGAAAGGCTGACGCGCCCCTCCCCCTCACTGCAAAGTGGCAACGGCGCGGAGCGACGCGGGGTGGGCGTCGAACACGGTGTAGTCTTTTGTGGAACGATACGTGTTTCGTTTATGGCTTCATCGAAACGAATGTTGATTGTTATGCGTTTTATTGATAGAGAGAAGAACGAATTCTCTACTGAAGTGGAGGCGAAAGTGGCTTGTTTTTAATAACAACCCCACAGACAATTGTGAAAATATCTGAGGTTTATTGTAACGGCTAGATCCATTTAGATATCACTTCTTTGTCTGAATGAGGTTCACTATACACAATTCCAGTGTATATCCGTAACATCTTTTATCTCCATGTCGGAAAGGAAAGTGATATTACACTGTCAAAATATTGTTACTACTCATTTTGAAGATAAATGTTTATTGAAAAGAAAGATAGTGTTACATTTCAATATAAGATATGTTACATGGAACGAAACCTTTATTTTCTCCATGCCTACTCCTCTTTGTATCGTGTGTTATTGTGATGTCCAATAAAATAACACATTTACAAACATTTTTCAAAGTTTAATATTCCATACAGAGGAACAATTTCTTCTACACCCCACAATGTAATTATCCATTACATGAAAGAAAAACTTGCATAAAAATCAACTAACGATTAGGATTGCAATATACAAAACGTATTTCGAATTGAATATTACATTTATTATTTAAATATAATTAAGTTCACTAATCTAATAAACCTAGATACAATACTTACTACCTCTTCCATATTTCATAATCAACCCCCTTCCAATGCCACGAAACAGAACGGTGGTTAATGTGAACGAACGGGCTCCATTTCGACAAATATAGGTTGAATCCGTAATACACACACACGAACACTTCCAAAACCAGGGACCGGGGGCGCTTAAATAACAAAACACGAGTTCTGGCGGCGCTATCAGCCGAGGCGTGCGAGGACGCGCTTGATGAAGGCGTTAAATATCGCGAGAAAGGGAACATGTGGGGGAGGGGGAGAGGAGGAAAAGGACGAAGAAAGGAGAGGGCGCACAAGGGGGAAGCGATAAAGAGAGGCCGGACGACCAAGTCGCGTAAGGCCCCAGAGCTAGAAGGCAATAAATTCTGCATTATATAGTTAATACACTTCACCGCTCTACAGCTCTCTTGAGAATTTAATAAAACGCGGTGGGGTTATAGTCCCTCCCGGCGCTCTCAGAAGAATGTAATGGTAGAAAAGTAGAGACCGCACCAGGGGGCGCAAAATACTGTACGAATATATCCCATGACGAGATGGGAGTCCCGGACTAGTGCGATATTGGATTCTGTCGGCGGTGTGTTTGAGATTTCGCGCAGGCAATGAATCTCTTCATGACGCAGATATCTCAACACTTGGAGAAGAAAACATAAGTTTCTTAATATTTCTTCATTACGGGCAAAAGACGATATTCTGCCCAGGAACTTCATTTCTTTTACGTTCTTCCTTTAAGTCATTTATGATGTTCTTTCACAACAATATAACAAAAAAACTGAAACTTTATTGCCTGTTATACGTTGAGGTATATTTTCAATGTTAAGAAAATCAAATTAAAAACTATCAAAGCTCGTAGAAAAAATCAATCTTCATTTATGGAGTTAAATTGAGTTTAATTAGTATGTGTTGTAAAACGTTAGGCGAACAGATTTATTTACATCTTCTGGTTAAATATTGATAAAATGTTTCAAGTATGAAAATATAAATAATATCATACATAATTATATTGGTATTGTAAAAACAATCAAAATAGAATAAAGGTGAAATTTACACTGCAAAGTTTATCTATTAAAAGATCAAATAAAATGTAAATATGAGGCAAACAGACAGGGTAACTCATGAGTTAATTGATAAAATAGAGTAACAGCACCAAATTTGTTTATACACCATATCATATGTCAATGTCAATATATAAAAAATAATTCCACATTTAGAATAATAAAGAACACATGAATAAAACTAACACATGTAAATGTTAATTCTATAAAAGTTAACAAGACCCCTCAACATATGATTTGTATACACTTGGTACAACGTATGACTTGTATATGTATGTATATACTTGGCACGACAACCCGTGAACGGGCTCAGGCCTACCGGAGACGTCCCTGCCTCGCGGCCATGGGTTAAGGGGGTACGTGTGGTTAGCACGTAGACATCCCCTCGCCGTATTCCGATCTTCTCAACCTGAGAAATGAATTTTATCATCGTCACACAGCAATATATCCCGGGAAAGTGCAAGAAAAACGCACACTATAAGCTTGCCTCGCCGGAAATCTAACCCGGGGTCGTGTAGTGGAAAGGGAACACGCTGGCCAACAGCTAGCCACGAAGACGTGATTTGTATAATATGAAGACAAAAATTCAAGAGAATTATTTATTACTTGTACACATCATCTACTAGATGGTTCAGAATAAATGTTACAAATTTCTAGGGCATGTAGGGATCGAAGATGAACAAGTGACGAAGAATTTCAATTAACACAGTTAGACTCATTCCATTCAAACGTCACAACCCTGACTAATATTCAGTTCATCTTATGTTAGTAGTTGGGGTTCCTGCCCACTGGTAATACAAATATATATTCCTTCTATTGATTGATCTGTTTTTACTACAACAAATTATCGAATCGTAGCCTCTATGTTCGACGCAGGCGCGGTAACAGCGTTGTCCATTCTGTCCCTCTAAAAATACGTAATGTACTCTGAATGCAACCTCCTACCATGAAATCCGTACCCCAATTCTTTGGCTTTTAATTTCTCAGGATTATTTACGCTCTCGGCTACTATGTAATAAAGAAAAAATATTGCAATGCTGTAGTGAAAGTGATGATAATTCGACTGAAAATATTTTATTGTGGGTCCCTGATACCAAAATGTGGTTAACTCTGGCGACTATTTGCAGTAAGACACTTCCTCTTATAGCTTTCTGAAAGCAGGGGAGGAAAAGGTGGTTAAATACCAGCCAGTCACCCCCCTGGCAGCCCAACTTCATGGAGTACCCAACGCCAGAATCCTGCCAGTGGTGGTTGGAACCTCTGGGGCTATGCCAAGATCCACAGTCAGTGCCCTCAAGGCCTGGGGATCACGTCTCGAGGCGATCTACTGACTATCTCGTTAATTACTCTCAGAAGCTATATTAAACTCTACACACAATTTGTAAATTACGATGGAGCAATTTAGCATTACTGGTAGTAAATGCAGGAAAACAACTTAATTGTACCGTGCTGAAGTCTAGAAAACCCATTGGATTCTATAATGCCTTGGAATTACTTAGTTACCACGACTTTAAGTGGGAAGTGTATGCTATTTAATGAAGCATATAGAAAATTGTGAAATCAGAAACCATGTTTTTTTGAATCCTTGATACCTAAAAGTGGTTTATGACAGAATATTTGTTTGTCCGTCTGTCCGTTTGTGGACAACACTCATGCCTATACCTTCACTCTTCAATCATTTTCTCCATGATTTATTTTCGATCAGACCAAACTCGAGGCCTGGTAAATTAAAACAGATATTTTTTAATGTACTTGAAGCAACAACGATGTAAATATACATGAAGCCACAACAACATTCTTCAAAATTTTCTCCAAAATGGCTCCAAATATTTGGATTAAATTGTAAATTGTTAATATGTAATGTGTATTTTAAAAATTGCGCAGGTTCCAATTTCTTAGTACTAAATTTTTCATGTCAGTGAAAATTTATTTTTTCGGTATTTTTCTACATCATGCAGTATTAAACAAAAATATTTTCATAATTAAATTATTTCTTTACTTTTAAATCTTAAAATAATCCACAATGTAATTATTTTTTTAAATGAGAAGGTTCTAATGCGAAGAGCCTCGGAAAGGTTACAAAGAGCCTTGAGCAATGTGGTACAATGGATTTGCTCATAGCTAGTTACATCTAAATACGTGAGTTCAAATTCCCATAGAAGTGGGAGGGGGAATCCATTACAAATATAGCTCTGAGAGGCTCTAGCCACTTCGACCTTTCCGCACAACTTTTAGCAACACTATTTGATTCTTATTTAAGCATTAATACTGACACGCCTCCCCGCCCGCTCGAATCCCCGTCCGCCCCTCATCACTTGTCTCTCTCTGCCCGCCCCGCCCCTCCCCACTCGCTCTTCCCCGCTCACCCTTCCCTACTCGTCCAACCCCTCTCGCCCCTCCCCGCCACCCCTCCCCGCCTATCCCTCCCCGCCCACCCCTCAACGCCCGTCCCCCTGCCGGCACCTCCCCGCCCGCTCCAGCCCTCTCGGCCCCAGCCCCCTCCGCCCCTCCCCCTCCGCCCACCCACCTCCGCCCGTCCCCATCCGCCCCTCCCCCTCTGCCCCTCCCCCTCCGCCCCTCCCCCTCCGCCCCCCCTCCGCCCCTCCCCCTCCGCCCCTCCCCCTCCGCCCCTCCCCTCCGCCCCTCCTCCTCCGCCCCTCCCCTCCCCCTCCGCCCCTCCCCCTCCGCCCCTCCCCCTCCGCCCCTCCCCCTCCGCCCCTCACTGCCCGCCCCTCCCCTCCGCCCCTCATTGCCCACCCCTCATTGCCCGCCCCTCCTCCCCGCACCTCCTCGCCTGCGCCAGCCCGCCCGCCCCACCCCGCCTGACAGGGCGCGTTCGCGAGCGCGAATCGCGCGCGCCGCGCCGTCCGCGACCGCCAATTCGTCAGCGCGCTAATTTGGTCGATAAATCTCCGAAGCCCCGCGGCGCGCGCGGGGGCGGGGGGGGGAGGGCGGAGCGATTGGCGGCCGTTGACCCACTGGGAGCCCCAGAGCCCCGAGCGGCACCCGCTCTCGCGTGGGGCGGCTAAAGGCGATCGATAAGTGGCGACGCGCGCCGGCTGCTATGATAGCGAATAGCGTTTTCGGATATATAGTTTACCAAAGAGTGTGTGAAAAAAGTTATTGGTTGGAATGTGGGGATCATGATAGCTACCTTCATATTTATCACATCTCCAACTGAAAATCGTGTAATGTAATAATATTGAACGGAATAAGTAAAATTTTCTGTAATTATATTAAGAATTTTGTTAAAAGCTGGTATTGAAAAATGACAAGTATTAAATTACGATCACTCATGTGACATTTGGAGAAGACAAACTATGATCTCCTAGATTTTCAGTGAGAAGACCTATACACCTATAGCTTTTTAAATATTTCACTATCTAATCTTGAAATATAAACATTTCATTCACACTTACTTTGGTAGTACAAGTACAACTGCATTGGAATGCAGCGTGTTACAATTGTGAATATCAATTATAATTTAATGTTAATAATGAAAATAATTAATGTTAATGAGAAATCATTACACAAAGGATGACTTCGAAATTGAGACCTTTAAATTCTATTGAATAACAAAAAAAATTAAAACATTATATATAAACTGCATTTAAACGCCTGTTGAATACAGTCTACATTTTCAATGTATCTTCTTATCTGTGTAGCCTCGTATTTCAGAATTTAATTTCTGGTATCTGATCATTTGAGCATATTCATTTAAATCCCGTTCTGGATTTTCCTGTGAAATGAATCTTATTGCGATAATATGATCATTAATTAACCTTTGCAGCTTTACGGCGCACGCCAATTCTCACTAATACATAATTTTTATAAAATTAAATATGATCAGAAAAAAAACGAAATTTAGAATTTCAGAATTTAATTTCTGGTATCTGATCATTTGAGCATATTCATTTAAATCCCGTTCTGGATTTTCCTGTGAAATGAATCTTATTGCGATAATATGATCATTAATTAACCTTTGCAGCTTTACGGCGAACGCCTACTCTCACTAATACATAATTATTATAAAATTAAATATGATCAGAAAAAAACGAAATTGAAGTTCTAGGAAGAATTGATTTGATACGAAAGAAAAGGTTCGTCGAATCAGATATTGATGAATATGAATCCCTGGAGAGCTATTTGTTGGTAATTTCAATGGCAAATCAGCGCCGAAGCGTCGCGCGTCGCATACAGTGCACCGGTGCCACTTCTATCACTCTCACGCGACACCGTCGGCAGAGAGGCGGCTGGCGGCGCCGCGCCCGACAGTCCGGTGCTGCAACACCATCAGTAGATGTGTAGCACGGGTTGCAGCCCCCGCGCCTGAAAGCGTCAGCCCACTCGCTCGGCCCGACCCATCAACACAGCGGAGGTCGGGACGTCTAGCGCCGCTCCGCGTCGCGGCGGCGGCAGGGCGGCGGGGCGGCATGGCGGGGGCCGCGGGGCGGTTGCCGGGTGTCGGCGCCACCTGACGCGGGCAAAGGCGTCCTTAATAAGGAGTGATGTTAACAAGAGGCCTGATGGACAGCCGTCCGCTGAATAAGCCCGCGCCGCCTGCAACAAGGGGGCACTTAAGGCGCGAAGGAGAGGTCGGAATTGGCGCTAAGTGGCTGTAATGACCCCGGAGTGCGATGCGGCCGTAGACGCCGCCGCCGACGTCCTTGCCGCGCCCGGGGCTCGCCCTCGCCCTCGCGTTCGCTTCCGAGCGCCCTTACGCGCGCACGCGCCCCGAGCAATGAATGCTGATTGCGCGGAGCGGCAGAGCCAGTAGAAAGTCTGTGTTTCAGTAGAAACTATACGGCAAGCAACAATGGAGCAATTGAAAATATGGAAATAAATTGCGTATACGAATATCAGACGACAATAACAACAATAAAAATAAGAGTAATATAATTATTATAACTATTATTAGTATTGTTATTATTATTATTATTATTATTATTATTATTATTATTGTAAGTCGGCCCTCATGGCGCAGATATTAGCGGCAGCCGTCGTCTGCGCCGAGGAGGATACAGGCCCGAGTCCTGCGTACACGTGGTCGTATTTGTGATTGTCCCTTCAGCCCTCAACATCATCATCCTATCATCCGTAATTCACAATTCAAGGCGAAACAGCCTTGTCGCACTGAGGGATACCTGAGGGTTCTCTTACAATCTGGGAAGGTGATTTTCGAATAATTACACACGTCAAACGTCTAGCGTGGTTAGTAATAGCATACACGCAAATAATAATAATAATAATAATAATAATAATAATAATAATAATAATAATAATAATAATAATAAATCTGCAAGAAGGTTTGGTTTATTGATTTTGCAGTCCTTAACGTCAGCAACATGATGACAAGATACCAGCCAAAATTGACTAATTTAAAGAGCATTTGCTGTGGAAAGCACTGGTGTGTTTCAGAAGTAAAATGTTTCTCAGATGCAATGTCAGTGACTGCTGTCATAACGAAAGTTCAGCAGGTTGTTATATAACCTAGACACGGAGATGAATATTACCATCAGTCTTCAGAACTCACTTTCCATTAGTACGTGCTCTCTTGTTCAGGAGTACGTACATGGAAGTTCACGTGATATTTTAAAATTGTTAAAATTGTTTTGTTACTGTAGAACGCCCGTTTCTTATGTCATGTATATCGTGCTAGTGTATCATAATAATAATAATAATAATAATAATAATAATAATAATAATAATAATAATAATAATAATAATAATAATAATAATAATAATAATAATAGTTATACAGCCCGTAGGTAATTCCATATTTTTTGTTTCACTAAGAAAATGAAGAGCTAACTATTTACGTAGTTTGCCACACCACAAAATATAGTGCCAGTGCAAGAAAACGTCAAAGCAGTGACCATGGAAAGATGAGTCAATAATGTTGCACATAGGGAGGGCGGTAAACGCAATAAGAACACTGCAGGTTGCGTTTCGGCAGCTGGGAATTCTGCAGAGAAATTCGTGATTAACGGATGTGGAGAAACTCCCCTTTGCTAGCTGCAGAGGGAGATACTGCGGTGTTATCACGTCTGCAAGCTCGCTGGAGACGTCAAATAAGAGATAAAACAAGTAGGAGGACAGAATGGAGAGAGGTCTTGACAATTTCGTCAATGCGAGGAACAGGGACTGCGCTACAGAGTGGGCGTCCATTGTAAGTGCACAGCGTCCAGTTGAGGCTGGAAGGAAGGGCGTGTAGTGACGGCAGCGCCCGTCCGGGGCCGAGCAGGGGCGGTGTTGGTGACGGCAGCGGCTGGCGTTGACTGAGGCACTCAGCCAGTCGCTTTCCTCGGCGAAGCAGAGATGGAGAGAGACGCTGCTTTGAGTGACGGAACTGAATTGGACGCCTGTGACGGTGTCGCTGGCAAATGTCACGCGGTGTTGTATTTAAACGGAAATGAAGAGACTCTCCCGACTCTCGAGTAGACAAGAGCAGACCAAGTTATTGCCTCCGATTTATCCAACCTCGAGCTCCTGCCCCGGCCGCTCGAGGTTATATGCAGGGAGTGACAACGAACAAAGAACGAAACTGCAAGATATTAACGTTCAAATTTACAAATAAAAAATATCATAGAATCTAAAATTGTAAGTAAACAGAACTGTGTGATAATTTGTAGGTCTTAAATTATTTTTTGTCGTTTCGTTTCAATTTATGAATTACTTTAAAAATAAAACGAATCAATACTAAAGCAGCAATTCTCCTATCTCTAATTCATTCGTCACCAATACTTTTACAATTTCTTTATTAATTTATTGTGTGATTGGTAGTAAAATATTATTCAGAGTATTTCATATCGCCTTCAAAGTGTTAGTTTAATTTTCGAAAATTTAGTTAAAAGTGAATACATGGACCCGATTTGGTAGTCCGAATATACATCGTATTATATTCACGATGGATCCTGATTCTACATGGACAAAGTATATTCCCGTAAATTTCATTGTGCGTAACGCGAGTGTAGGGGAAAAGTGATTTAGAAATCTCGAGGGAGAGGGATTTTGAGCAGGTCGTACACAACCTGCAATTCGATGGCACGTGGACCGCCAGAAGGTTCATTCTCAATGCTTAACTATGCATCATTGCATCAAATTAATTAAGAAGTAGTACTTAAAGAGTTTGGAATGTATTTGTTCGTTGCTTATTTACCTACAATCACTCTTTATTTATACGAATTTACGTTATTTATATAAGTTGTGACCATTGTATGTTTATTATACCTCATATTACGTTGAGCTTAATCACAAACACCTGCAGTAAGCCAAAAAAGAAATTAAACGATTTTTGCTGCAGTGACAACAGTGTGTTAACGTTATCGGAAGGCAAATTTCCATTAACATTTGCAAATTAACCTTAGAACGAAATCCATGTTTAATATTTACATTCGTGTAATATTCAGATGAAGCCATCGTATGTTATATACTCTACGACTCGTTGTAGCAAATATTACATTCCATTGCATCAATCCAAGCACCAAAAGAAATAAGTAAGTAAAATTTATAGTCTCGAAACCAGTAAGTAGAGGTACATGAACTTTTATTCGTTTATTCGTAAACACCGTTCCTCAAAAGACTTGTCAGGCGCAGGCCCGTTATCTCCGGAGTACATTTTAAACAGCCACAAAGTACTTCCTTCTTGGAAACCACATCGCCGTGTGAGACGGGGCGTATCGGCCCATCAGCTCGATGAGTGATGGTTTGACTCCAACTTCGCGCAACGCGCGGTCTTGGAAAATCCATGAAGATTGATGAAACGTCTCGAGTAATTTCGCGCCGAAATTTTCAGCGAAGACCAAAATATAGATCTGAATCATCGAGGAAGGGTTGCTTCTGGCAGCCGGGATGAATTTCGCCAGTTCGTTAAGTTGCCGGAAAGGCGCACACGAAACGCTTTAACCTCGTCCCCGCCCCCTCCCCCGCCCACTACTCCCCCGCTTCACCTCAAAACGCCCCGACTCTCTCAAGCAAACTCCTACGGCACGTTACAGGGAACCTACGAGACGCAGGCGGTATAGCCGGGGTCGTTTCTTCAGCGAAAACGATATTTCGAAATAAAGTTTCCGCAAACAAAAAATTCTTAGGGCGAGTTCGCGTCGAGGGCGTCACGTGACGCGGACTCACGGCGCGCTGTCCCGGCGCAACTTTTGGGGAACTCGCGTGGGATCCGACGATAAGAAGGGGAAGAAGAGTCTTCTCCCACGACCTTCGCGACCTACCACGGAGCGCACGGGGCCAGGCGGGGGCGGGCGGGGGCGGGCGGAGGCGGGCGGGGGCGGGCGGAGGCGGGCGGAGGCGGGCGGAGACGGGCGGAGGCGGGCGGAGGCGGGCGGAGGCGGGCGGAGGCGGGCGGAGGCTGGCGGAGGCGGGCGGAGGCGGGCAGAGGCGGCCGCAGGCGGGCGGAGGCGGGCTGAGGCGGCCGCAGGCGGGCGGAGGCGGGTGGAGGCGGGCGGAGGCGGGCGGAGGCGGGCGGGGGCGGCCGGGGGCATGACAACGCTTGACATGCATGGACCCGTGTACGCCCACGGGCGGCGCACACGCTGGGTCGAAATGGGCGAACGGACGCGCGCGAGCAAAAGAAATCTTTGGAGGGGTCGGGAGTAAGAGATGTTAACCAAGAAAATTATTGTTTTTTTTTTTTGTGATATTAAAATAATCGCTTCCACGCTTCGATCTGCGGTCCATGCCCTGTGATTCTCAAATAGCCCAAATTATACCGTTTAGTTATCCGCCGTCTGTTGTCATTGTTATGTACCCCATTTAAATTCAATACATTACAATACTTTCTTGTTTCTCGCAAGTGGTTTACTGTGTTTTTACAGTGGAACACTTCAAATAATAATGAATTAAGACAAACATCTAGGAATTATTTTTTTGACTTGATTTTGAGTAGCAATTTTGAATCAATTCCGATTAATGTCCTTTATCGTGGGTTACTGCCTTCTTCGACTTCCAGAGTTTAAAACCTATTAAGACTATTTGAGCAATTGTCTGTTCACGAATGTTGCTGATTAATCCCATGTGTCGTGGGTAACTCCTAGTTGTTCTCCCGGAGGACACACGCGCATCGTATTCTCGTGTACGAAGTAATTTGGGTCCACTGTGTGGCGTGCAAAGGCGCAGTCGTCTCCGGTGTCCAATACCCACCGCCTGCGCCGTGGTCGCAGGGTTGTTCTGCGGGGGGCGGGCGGTGAGCCGGCCTCGTTAGGAATATTGAGCAAGTTTCGCGGATTTTAATCGAACTTCGATAAAGAAGTTTTTTTTTTCCTTCGTGCTGCCGGTGCTGCCCCCACCTTCGGAGTTTGAAGCGGCCGTCGGAAGGCGCCGTGTTGCGTCGCGACAGGCCCTGGCGAAATGTCGGGCTGTCGTAATGGCTTCGGTTGTTACGGAAGTTTACGTAGGCAGCCGATGTGCGATGGAGTTCATGAGAGAAAGGAATGTCTTTAAAGTTTCTCGCTGGCGGAACTCTTGTTGCAGTTGGGATTTACAATCATTACTTTGCCATTACTTCGGTTGCTCCTATTCGCTTTCTCACGATTCGTTGCGGCTTCAAATTCTATAGATTCTAATAGAATCATGTGCTGCAATGTAATCAGAATGACGCCAAGAAATCAGTCTCATACTTTCCTGTTCTGCCATAAAGATAACTCTTTGTCTGAACATTTCGTATTGAAAATTTAGTTAATCAATATTGAATAACAAATTTAACAATAAATGAACGCGAATATCCAAAAATGTTTTATATACAAACTTTACATGACATTGGTCAATGATATTCCGTATTCTGATTCTTTTGTAAAATATGTAATGAGTTTCCCTATATCTTACATTATAACCCATGTAATGAAAGTATATTGAACATATTTTTTAGAAATTATTGTAATAGAAAAATAATTCCAGACGTTCCACTTGTGAAATAAATAAACTTTTTGCGAGTTTTCTTTCTATAAGAAAGAAAAAAATAAAGACAAAAAAAGTAGAATTAGAGAGATGAATTTTTGTGTTTTTCTGCAACCATTCAACTTTTATCCCAGGAATGTAATTTTCTTCTTCGCATATCGATATATCGAAAAGTCTATACATTGGAACAGCCAGTTTTATTTAAAAGATTGATAGCATTCAAATTAATTTAGTGTAGATTTGAAATACTTGTATATATATTATATAGATATATTTTAACATTTTGATCAAAAATTGCTGGGGTGATGAGTTTTCTCTGCAAACAGAAACAGTTCTGACAAAATGCGCTTTAAAGTAGTTATTGGAAAATTTCTCAAACAATCCACCACACGCACCACAGCAATTTATAGCATACATTTCTGTGTTACGCCCCTGCCACCCAACAGGATAGGAAGAGGTGCAAATTTGTCTAGTAGCCAGCGCCTCATAACCCGAAACCCTGCATGTGCGGAGTGCCAGGGCCTTGCAACTCTCCAACAAAACAGGGAACAAAGCTCGAGGGTGTTACTCTAGGAGGCGCTAGTGTCGCCAGGTACAGCTGCAGGTTAGGCTCGCCCCACAGAAAAATGGGCTAATTTGCGAGAAATAGGAAAAGTGTCTTTTAAAAGTTCAACTATTCATAATATACACATATAAGAAACCCCCGAAGAAAGCGCGAACATAGACGCTACCTTTGTAACATTATGGGCCTGCTTGCGACCCGCGAACTCTCGCAGTAGCTAGGCACGTTTTAAGTATCGTTGCCAGCAGTTCGTGTTTTAGTTCCTGTAAGAAGGTGATGCAGCATAGCGAGCCACCGTAATGGTTTCCACCACGTCATATGGGAGTCACAAGGCCCTGGTGTGAGCTTCGGCTTGTAGTGGAGCGTCGAGCGCCCCTTCGCTGGTCGGCAGGTGTCCGCGTGTCACTCACGAGGACAATTCGGCGCCCGCCAACGTGCACACGCGCGCGACGAGGAATGCCGGCGTCGAGGGCGTCGCTCGCAGACGCCGGCGCCGCGGCGCCGAAGCGCCTCTGGTGCATTCCGCGCCGCGGCAGAGGCGCCCTGCGCGAGGCAACCCGCCGCGCTTCCCTCTCCGTTTCCGGGAATCAAATGCAGGTCGCTCTGCGCCGAATTCACCACGGACAAAGCTCGACCTCCGTTTATTTTACTTCTAGTTCTTCCCTTTTGTCAATCTTCTCTTCCCGCCCGTTACAATATATCACATTTACTTGGTCCACTATAATATGTGTGGAATCATAATTTGGGAGAGGAAATCATCAAATTGAGGCAAGATTATAGTGTGCGGTTTCCTTGAAGTGTCCAAGTATATGTTGCTGTATGACAATGAGGAAATTCACTTCTCAGGTTGATAATCCCGGAATACGGCGTGGAGATGCCTACGTGCTAGCCACACGTACCCCCTAACCCTTGGCCGCGAGGCAAGGACGTCGCCTGTAGGCCGGTCATGTTCACGGGATGTCGCACGAAGTACATACATACTATAGTGTGTGTGAAATCATAATTTGGGAGAGTAAATCATCAAATAACGTGAAGTATTTTATACTTCCTCAAAGAATTTCCGATTGTATTCTGTTAAAATGTAAATCTTCTCAGCGATATCGTAGAGTTTCTTCCTTCAGTAAAGTTCCTCTTCCTTCAAGGCAATGCCACGCTCAGCCACACGTGCTTCGCAATTACGTGATTCTCACGTTATTTTTCCTATTAAGAATAGAATTGTAGATAGAAATCAATCTCAATGACTGGCGAATGCTCAGTCTAAACAATTGTGAATATTTTTGAAATTTGCTGCCAATTTTAAATGAAGAACGTACAGAGTTTCTGCGAAAATCAACATAATCAAATTTCAATTTACTCAAGTTGCAAATCTTACAACTAAATAAACCATATTAAAATGATTATTTTTTACTTCAATTTCGTAATAAATTTAATAAAATCTTTAACAGAGTTGAAGCAACTGTTTTCCCCGCCTTTCCTCGAACGCACACAAATGGTCTTTTCTACTCCAGCAACATTAGAAATAATACATCAATTGCGAAATGGGTGAGTCTGTCTGGGTAGGATTCCGGAGAAACATTACCTTTTAAAACGGGTAAATGATAAATAAAGTTTGGGTATCTCATACGGGTTAGTTCTGTATGCAGAAACAATAGAGCGTATCGTCTCAGAAGCAAAAAACGCCAGACGATGAGAACGTCAAGATGATGAAAGACTTCGTTATTTTCTAACAAGTATAAGAACTAGCTTTTAAGTTGAAATATTAGTCACTAACCAATCGTATAAACTAGTTTGGGAAAAATATAGAATAATGTAAATAATCGTGAATATTTGACAGCGAGACAATAACAAATAAATTAAGCATACACGGTAGTATCATTCACAAGGATATCTCAATCGGTTACCCCCGTATGGCAGCGGTAGTTACCAAAGCAACGTTAGCAAAACGCCGACAGCTGTCGGTGGCATGTTCTGTACCATCACGTTGTGGCAAACGATGGGAGAAAGAAAGAAAGGAATGAATGATGGGAGGAAAATGAAATTAAATAGTAACTAAAATGATGAGAGGCAGTGGAAATGGTGGGACGATGTTGTAAAACTGAACAAAGCCGGTCTGCCCGAATTTGTCGTGAATGGTTTGGAAATTTACTTCACACAGTAAATGGATTTATATTTAACATAAATATTTACCTGCATCAAGCTCTGTGGCAGAATTCATTGCACGCTGTTGTGGAATTAATGATTGATGGTTCGGTTTAAGCGACAAGCGTGGATGACAAGAGTGCAAGTAAAATGGTTAACAGAAATTTGAAAACAAGTCGTTCGCTATTTCGTAATATACGAGGAGGACAAAAGGATTATTATTTATGAATCGCATCCTATTGTTGGTTTAAGATTCACGGCAATTCCACGATACTCCCCCTACATAAGATGCTATTTCAGATAACAGATTGGTATCTGACGTGTACAATAAGTAAAAGTAATAATGAATAGTAGAAAGTAAAAGCACGGAAATATTGCTTAATATTACAAGTATCGCAAATCTTATCTTCTACATTAAACATCAGAAATAAAATCAGTACCCGAAATAAAATCAGCATATATGCTCTACAAAATAATTTGAACTTAAGGGCACAAAACATCGCATAACTCGTTAAAAATACTTCAAAACTGGACAGTGGAATGATACTCATGGAATAGGCGACTGAAAGTGCAAACATTTTTGCAGAAAACCAGCTGGAGAAAGAGATCTGAGATGATTAAATATGTTTAATTAAAGGTTATTATGTCTGTTATCAAAAATGTATTTCGTTAATGATCGTTTCTATCGCGTAGGGATGATCCCAAATAAATTTTTGATAACAGACAACCCTTTAATTTACCATATTTAATTATTAGAAGGTATCTACCTCACCAGCGATCTAATTACAGATCTAAGATGACAACAGGAACAAGACTTGCGTAGCGCCGGTTCTCGTGTTTGTGCCTAGCACTGTGTTACGGCACCGCCTCGACAAAGGCAGTGACGACAGCGTGTTTGCCGCTCCACGCGGCGGCGGCGGCGGCAGCGGAGGGGCGCTGGAGGTGGCGCGGAGGGAGGAGGCGGGGAAGGGGGCGTGGTCCTCTGATAGAGACCGACGCGAGGAATTCCAATATCTCCCGCCCATTACGTCGAAACACGGAGAGCGCTCCCGCGAGCCGGCCACCGCGCCGTGCCGCCCGGCGCCCTTGTTCCTCGTGCCTGCACGGGCGGCGGCCGTCGCCTGCCAGCACAGGCCGCCGATTTTCGTCTCTGCCCTTCTCTTCCACTCTTTTCTTCTCTCCATTCCGATTTTTATCACCTCTTTACATACCCTCGTATTCGCTATTATCTTACGTGCGCTTTCCTTTTATCTCATCTTTCTCATAGCACACTCTCTTCTTTTCGACGGTATCTTTTTCTTCTCCAACATTTTTTTGTTGTTTTTTTGTCATATCTTTTGTCATCAAAACTTCTCTCCCTATTTTGCTCAATGTTTCTCTATTCCTTCTATCGGCTTTTAGTTTCGTGTTTCGTTCCTTTTTTACCCCGTACAGTTTACGGTTTATTTCTTATATTTTTCTTACCTTCTCTTTCGTGTTTCCTTCTTTATCCGCCCTCTGTATTTTTCTATTATTTTAATGACATTCTTCGTTTTATACGTAAGTTGTTTATGCTTTTATTTACTGTTTTCTGACAGCAGTGAATTGAATTCCGCCACGCGTAGTGTGTTGCATGGAGTTCCGAAACAATATATTTATTTTGCATTCTCGTGTCTCTTGGTGTTGCACGCTGTTGTTGTATTGTTATTGAATTGCTTTAATTACTAGATATTTAAAAAGTTAGATTTTCATTAATTCAATTTCTTCGAAGACATGGAGTTCGATATATATATATATATATATATATATATATATATATATATATATATATATATACATATAGTAATTTTGCGAGTACACTAAAATAGAGTGCGCTTTAAATTTTTTTCTAATTATTACTCGCTCGTATAATTTTCTGCATTTTTGCCGTCGCCAACTGCTGATCTATCTTATTGCTCATTGTCATCTATTCTATGGCAGTGATTTCGTAATTATTTCTTTGACTTATCTTAACGTTGAATTTTTGGAATAATCAAACTTTTACTTAATGTTATGCTTCTTTTTGTACCTTTCTAACCTCCTGATCATTAGCAAAGCTCGACGTGTGCCACCATTCCTCTTCAGAGAACGAATAGCATTCCGTATGATCTATGCTATCATGCTGCAATTCCTTGTCAATTGATGTGGAAACCTGGTCCGACCGCTTTCCTGCATGCCAGTCTCTGGCCTTATTGCTCCACCATTGCTCTCGACCCATGTGGCGCGTGGGAGGAGGGGAGGAGCGAATGCGTGCGTTCTGTGGTTTGATTTTCCCAGAGAATTTTCTACTCAGACAATTTCGTGCCGCCACCGCATTCCGATTCTTTTGAATCTTGGGAATTTCGTGTAAATTAATAAACTCCTCCGACATACACTGCAAAATTAAAGCAGAAGCAGAATGCGAGACGATTTTTAGATAAAAATATTCGAAATTTATGGAATATAATTAACTTGAATTAACAAAAACTTTAGGGCTCTTGGACATTAACTTTTCAAAAATGTGTATGTCTCACATTATACATCGTGATTATGCGAACCATTCATATGATGATAGCTTATCCTTCTACCTTTATTCATCAAATGATTTTATCAGCATATTTGCCTGCTAAATTACTCTCAGAAATCTAGATGAAATATTGAAAATGGAATATATATTTCAGAAATATTCTAAATTTGAATGAAACCACTTATACTGAAAATTTGAAACATGACAAATAGCCATGACAACGAACATGTTGTGTGTAGCATTGGTCGTCTGGAATTTTGAATTAATCTGTAGACGTAGTCGTCAGCGAAGCTACGTACTTATTTTAATAAAAGGAAAGTATTACTGACAATGCCAGAAAAAAATGTAATATTAAAATTGTAAAACTGAAATAAATAAAAAAAGAGAGGCGTATTTAAATCAGGAAACGTCTCTAGGTTTTATATCCTCGCGAGCGAATGGCCGCGGGATCGTTCGCAGCGGATGTCGCGCGGGTGGGCGACAGCGGAGCCTCTGGGAAAGAGCAGAGGCCAGCGGATGGGATTTGCCACCCACGCACAAAGCCCGATCTCCGGCGTGGGTGTGGCGAAATAAGCCCTGCCACATCACCCGGGAGAATTGAGCACCACTCCCCGCTGTTCCCGAAACGTCCCGGCCTACTCTGCCCCACCGCGCCTCGCCTCGCCTCCGCATTGCTCCCGCCTCGCCCCCACCTCGCCCCCGCCTTGTCTCCGCCTCGCTCTCGCCTCACCCCGCTTCGCCTATACCTCGTCTCCGCCTCGTCCCTGCCTCGCCCCCCTCGCTCCTGCCTCGCCGCCGCCTCGCCCCCGCCTCGCCCCCGCCTCGCCCCCGCCTCACCCCCGCCTCGTCTCCGCCTCGCCCCCGCCTCGCCCCCGCCTCGCCTCCGCCACGCCCTTGCCTCGCCCCCGTCTCGCCCCCGCCTCGCCCCCGCCTCGCCCTCGCCTCGCCCCCGCCTCGTCACCGCCTCGCCCCCCTCGCCCCGCCTCGCCTCCGCCTCGCCCCCACCTCGCCCCCACCTCGCTCTCGCCTCGCCTCGCCTCGCCCCCGCCTCGCCCCCGCCTCACCCCCGCCTCGCCCCCGCCTCGCCCAACCCCGCCCCGCCCCCGCCCCACCCCCGGCCCGCCATGCCCGGCGCGGCGCCGTGCGTGGGTCGCAACGGGCAAGGGCGCTAATTAGTCTCCTCGCGGGCGGCCACCGCCGGGGCCCGCGCATTCAGGGAGGGCAACAACCACCGCCGCCGCCGGCCCGCCCGCCCGCGTGACTTACCGCCCAATCGAAGCGCCCGCGGACGCGCCAAAACCTGCGGCCAGCCGTGGGCGGGGCGCGCGTGGCCGCGGTGCGTTGATGCGTGCGCGCCAGGGCGTTGCTTTGTCTAGAAATGGCATCAGGTGGGTAGCGATGCGTAAATGTAATCGGTGACCGCTGGAGCGTTCATTGTTACATTACGGGAGCGCGGTCTTTGGTATGAATCGGGAGAACAATGGGTGTAATATTTGATGCGTAGGTGGCCTTTGATGTACAATCGTGTGGCGTAGGCGCTTCGCCCCGCGTATCGTAATTTTGGGGCGTGACTCGTACAGAGACCTTCATTGAAAGCTGATCATATTTTTAAATTGCCATTGATTATTCCTTTCTCGAATCTCTGCAGCAAATGCATTGTAAAATTATTTTTAGATGTACTGAATTAATTTTGGGCTGATCACATCTTACCGTAGAATGCTATTGTACGAGCAACAGTATTGTCCCTGAACATTCAATCGTTAAATAATAATATAAGAATCTTCATAAAATTTTTGTGACTAAACCGGAATGTCAGCTATTATATTCTCACTATTACAAAAGCTTAGCCAGAAAAAAGTTGAAAGTAATACGAACTGAACTAATTGCGAACAATTCCCCCTTCAGAACAACGTGTGTCGAATACAGTTAACCTCGTTCTCTGACAGTGGGTACTGTGACTACTCGTCACACAAACACACACAAAGAAAAAAAAGAACCGGACACGTGCGAAAAGCAATTCACTGCGATGTCGACTCTTTGGAACGACACAACAAAGACCACGTGGACGCGTGCGTTGCGCAACACAGTGGTTTTATTCGGGGCCAGATATTGTTTCACGGAACACGCTCGCGTCCATTAAACATACACGCGGCGTTACAAGCAAACTGCTGAGTGGAACGACCGGCAACGGGAACCTCTGCGAGAACTTGCCTCTTTGGGGTGGCGCCCGCTGTGTGAGCAAACCTATCCGGCGGTCCCGCCCACGCCACGCCGCGCCGCGCAGAGTCGAGTCGAGTCGAGCGCCCTGAGCTTGTCGCCGCACGGGGCGCGAGGAGGCGTGTCGGGGCGGGGGGGGCGGAGGGGAGGGGGCAGCCCAACACCCGTTTCCAGGCGACCTGCTGCTCAGGCTCATTAGCGTTAGCACGCCAGCCGCGACGCCCTGGAGGAGGAGGAGGAGCAGGAGGGGGAGGAGGAGAAGTAGAAGGGAGAGGGAGGAGGAGGGAGAAGAGGAATAGGAGTAGGGGGAGGAGGAGCAGGAGGAGTAGGAGGTGGAAGAGGAGGAGGGTGGCGAGGGGGAGGAGGAGCAGGGGGCGAGCGGCGTGGCGGTCGACGACATGTGCCACCTATGTACACACAGCCGCTCCTCGGCGAACGATCTATTCACATACGTCCATCTACTCACATTCTGGAGTGAAAAAGTGTAACATCGACGTCATCGAAAAAGAATGAAAGACTTTATTTCCTTTTTCATCTGCATCAAATTTTTAGGGTAACTATTCCAAATAAACACTCAAACATCAAACTTATTTTAACTTCAACCTCTAACCTTAATTGTTTAATTTGGTTTACATTGACAGTTCATAGTATGCAACTCTACGATGGCGCTGATGATGACAATATGATGCATTTCTGTGAAGAAAAGCACTAAACGAAATTTTTTAATTAGTCGAAAAATTATCAAAATTTATTTTGGTTCTTCTGATGTGAAAACATTGAGCTCCAATGTTGCAAAAATTTAACATTTAGATAACGATTGTCATGGTATAAAACGGAAGTAAAAATGTTTGATATTATAAGAGTTTGTAGCGGTCTAAAAGTTGTAAAAGAGCGTAACCATAGTCAAGTAGAGAATCTGAATGGAAACATAGAGATTTGTTCCTCGATTTCTGTATACTCAAGCGATGAATTTCTAAAACGCACAACAGTAACAGTAAAGGTGTTATTGTGGTGCATTCAACTCTCATTTGTGTAATCACACTGCAGAGGGATGAGGGATTCTCATGGTGTTCCAGTACGATTTAATCTTTCTGGGAGCGTTAAGTACTTAGGTCATTAGTTTCATAGGTGCAGTGAATATTGGTTCTCGGGCGGTAGCGGAGTTTGAATGAGAGATTTGGCGGCGACCTTTACGTCGACTTGCGAGGGTACCCGCAAGTTACTCTACACGAATATATCTGCCAACCGTTCACCGTTCCGGCAGGGGGACGTTCTAAGCTCCCGACTGGCCTAACATCAAGTGTAGCGCATGTATGAACAAGGGAAGAGAAAAGGACAAGGCTTGGATAGAAAGATTACGCGCAGTCCGTGATCTTTTTGTGGCTTTCACCTGGTAGAGACCGGAGAAACCGCTAAAATCTACCAATCACAGTAATCATGCTGTACAATTCTCAACCAGGCAGTGGCTGACTTCATCCCAGCTATGCACTAGTAGCAATAATCCGCCACCGCCGTACCTCGAACCGGGATCTCTCCGTCACGGAGCTGTGAGCGCAACAGTGTTCTCCCTTAGCTATCGCAACCTGCCCCGTTACGAGTTCCGCGAGCGGCAGCAGCGGATGAAGAGCACTCGGACGCGAACTGCGGTCGGCGCCACCGCGCGCACCCAGCAGTCGCTGCGCTGTTTATCGCAACAGCGCGGTTTCGCGGCTCTCTACCCCACTGACGAAGTTGACGAAGGTCCGCGCGGCGCCTGCGCTCGGCCGGCGCTGGGCCGGCGAAGGCCTGCGCAGGGCCGGCGATGGGCCACGCGGCGGAGCGAAAACTGCAGCTGCGGCGGCTGCGACAGCTGTCGCAGCGGAAAGTGCAACGGTGACTTCACAAAGCGTCGAAAAAAAGTGAGGGAGTGAGTTGCGCTTGCATTAATGCCAGTTGGCAACTAGCACCCTGGATGAGGTAAGCTGAGAAGTACATAAATTGTCACTGATTCTGCAGTGACTTTGACCGGGAGGTCTTAGGGTTCGAATCCTTGCGGTAGCGGATTTTCAACACCAGCAATACGGTAGATGGGTTGAATTCAGCCGTTGTCTGCAGGAGAATTCTAGAGGCCGGCTGCTCTGATCGGAAGTTTTCCTGTAAATACCATGTGAAGGACGCAGCAGCACACTAACAATGGATCCCGCGCGATCTTTCCTTCCCATTCCTATCATCTCCCCTCAATTTGCACATGCCAACACATACATTCACTTCACTAACACACGCATCGGAAGTCCAGTCGGGAGCTTCGAGTTCCGGTTGGAGTTTTGCCATACGGGGTTGATACAGGGGGGGGGGAGTCCACGTAACCTGATACCAGGTCTCTCCATCCACCATCTATCCATCTACGAATACTGCCCAATCCAGGTATAACACTACTCACTACACAAACGGGACAACACCAATTAATCAATCATTCAGTAAGGAGAGTGCTGGCAAATAAGGGAGGTCTGCATAACATTAACGCAGGTCGATTTTCAATGTTATACTAACAACAAATATATTGGTGGCGTAACGCACGTATGATTTCATTGGGCAAGATAAGAAAGATTTAAGAAAATACATAAATGACATAAGACATAAACCTCAAGTAATGTATTCTTATACTAATGAAGAATTAAAGTTTCCATACAATCTTCGGCGAAATTCATACAACGCATGTAAATCATGTAGTATTTGCAAAGAAAGAAATGTTACTTAGCAGAATATCTCGTTTTCATATGACTGACCTTCCTGCAAGGAAATCGTCAATTATGTACTCACAAATTAACAATTAGTAGCTTTACAAATGAACCAGTTGTTTTTCTCTACTAAAGGAAACTTAGGAACTTAATTTAATTCACAATTAAAATAAGTGTTTTGTGATATTTACGATAGCAGAAACACTTCACTGCGTACAAATGTATGATACGTTGAAAGTTGTTTTTTATTATTTTTTAAATCCAATATGATATTTTACATTTGACTAATATATTCCTAGAATACTCATTTTGAACATTTATTTAAGAGAATTTTTAAATCAGCTTAAAAAATAAAGGTAAATGACAAATTTGATGAGTATAATTGGAATATTATTGTAAAAAAAGACTGAGTGGTTACACTGGTAAGTAACTTACAAACAAAAATATAAAAAATAAAGATCGCTTTCGTGATTGAAATTTATGAAGAATGGATATCTCTGGTCTGTCTATTATCCCTCCTTGCCTAAAAGAATATAAACTCGTGCATTTTTTTTAAATTTGAACGTTTTCGAGTTAGTAAGTTAAGTATTACACAATCGCGTGGATTAACACATAAAAAGATCTGAGACGGACTGCGTTCGTAACGTAAGAATACACATGTTTTGTTACTTTACTAGCAGTTGGTAGTATGGGGCCCCGACTGTGACGTCCGTCAAAACCAATGAAATCTCGGACACTGTTTTTCCCCCCCAGAACATTGTAGCATCTCTTTCACGGCCGTTGGTATTTGTTGTAAGTGAACACTGGATGAGCGAGAATTGTTTTCCCTGTGCAAACAAAATTCCCTCCGTCAGAGCTTAAATATTCGTACGAGTTGTTGAACGCAGAAAAGCCGTGTCGGTTACAGTCTTGTTTCCACTCTCCGTGATTTTCCTGATTTTTGCGGGAAGCGGCGCCAGCTGAGCCATACAAAATCGCAAAATCGAACAAGTGAACAACGAACAGGTGATAACTGACCGTATTCTTAAAGTTTTTAGCGTTTAAGGCAATATTTTAATGGTTTCTTGAACAGTCAACATTTATTGCTGTAAATAAGTAGCCGAATCTGCACGATGATTTCTAGGATATTAGGTTGCTTCGAATTGCAACAATTTCTTTTCTGACCTGAAGCACTCAATAATCTACGTGTTGCTTATCTATTCAGTAACCTAAGTATGTAATTATTTGCTTTACTTGCCTTATAAGCATTAACTATAGATTTCCATCATATGAAAAGATCAATGTCCTTCCGTTGGGCAAAATACGAAAGTAGAACAAGTAATATGACATTTGACGCACGCGGAGATGGTAACGCGTAATAATGAACAGAAAATGCACCAATGAGATTTATAAACAAGAGTTACGATTTACCATGACTTCACGTTTTTGATACACGAATTATCCATTACAAGTTAAATAATTATTTAACTTCCCAAATAACAAATTTTAATAAAAGCTTAAGATTTGAACCTAGAAAAAACAATTGTATTCGAAATTCATATTCCGGATTCCACATTGTGCTCGGGTATCCTCTGTTAGGGGAGGAAACCCGTCTCGCAGCAAACTGGACGAGATGAGGGAGGATGGAGAGGGGCAACAGGCATAGGGCGGCCGGCGCGAGGCGGGGGGGGGGGCGCTGAATAGAGAGGCCTAAACGCCCGCTCCCATGGTGCGCGCCGAGGCCCCCGCCCGCACACACCAACACACACACAAAGACACCCACACACGCCACAGCGGCGGCGGCGGCCGTTTGATGAACTGCTTTATTAAGCAGTGAGCATTGTGCGTCTGCCATTGGGTTTCCGGGCGGCCTACGAGCGGCCAGTCGGAGCAGCAGGGGTGGGGGCGGACGAGGCACAGCGAGAGGGCGCGTCAATGGGGGGGGGGGAGGCTACGGCGACGGCGCCAGCCGCAACGGACGACTCCGGGAGAGGCGAGACAACATCGCGAGAACAAAGCTGCGAGGCGTAGTTGAGCGTGGAGCAATGAGAGAGAGAGAGAGAGAGAGAGAAGGAGAGAGAGAGCGGTGAAGCCGACTGAGCACGTGAGTAAACAAAAGAAGAAAGTACAAGGAGGCTTCGTGGACATGAAGCTACTCTTAAGCTGCTCAGTACAGCTCCACTCGTAAGCATTACCTCCTTCAAGCAAACGACGAGGTAGTTGAAGGTAATATATAATGTGAGACTATAGGGGGGTAAGCGGTGGGAGTACAAAAGTGTTGTTGACGATATCCGGTTGACGAAGTATTAAAGGTAGAGCTGTTGCACAAAGAAATTACAGTGAATACTACTATATTCGTCAGACCTGAAAAGCGACATTACTTTAAACGAAAAACAGTGAGCTAAGGAGAATGTGATAGATATCGATGACAGTGAAAAGCAAACAAGAACAGTGTAGAGGAAGTTTGAGGCAAATCCACAAGACTAGTAAAAGGAAATTTAACTTTCTTGATGTTAGTATGTATAGTGTGTTTGCTTTTAATTAAATAAGTTATAAATCTTTTCGTTGTTCAGACGTTACTTATTCGCCAGTTTGTCTCACGTGACAATAACAGACAGGAATATGATTCTTTAAAAATAAAATACCATAAATTAACTGAAGAAAGGTGGAATCATTCATAAAAGTACGTTGATTGCATTAAAGTAGAAAATTGAAGAAAAAACGTATTTACATTTTTAACTAGCATTATACCTTAATAAAAGGCTACTTGATAATAATATAGAAAATAGTTATGAAACGAGGTACCTATTTTCAATCCATTTTCCCCTTGTTTTGTGTTATTTGCCATTATTATCAACCGACCTTTTATCCAGGATCCGTTTATGTCGCATAATCTGCATTTCATTGCGAGGCTGCACTCTGTGCACCCAGTGAGATATGTGGCGCCGGCACGACAGAACGTCTGGTTCTCATCGCCGTGTGGCTGCACCCACGCATCGCGTCGGCTGCGCCAAAGTTGAGTGGCCCTGTTTATCGACGCTGTTTCCTGGGGTGGCGTACTTTGCTTTTTACGTAGCAAGTGATAGTCCATTCTTTGGCTCGACGTTAGTTATCCATTGGTTTGTCGTATGCAAGCGGCATGAACTGACAGGGTGGATGATTCTTAAAAAAAATTAAAAATTCAATAAATTACCTGAAAGCAGCCGACATCGTTCATAAATTGATTGGTCGATTCATTAGTGAATCCGGGCGCGTGAACTGATAAGGTCATTAGTCCCGTAAGTGTAGTGCATTTTTTTAAATCGCGGGAGGTGGCGGTGATCTTCTCCGCTGGTTGGCGAGATCCGATGTCGACCTACGTGGGTTAGCGAGGACTTTCTCCAACCAGGTATCTCCCACCAGCGGAACGCCGCCCCACTCGGGACAAACTCAAAGTCCCCGACTGGTCTCCCAACACGTGTGGTAGCGTAGTGCGTGTTAGTGTAAGTGTAAGTAAAGGGAGAGGAAAGGACAAGAAAGAGGAAGGAAATATCACGTACTTTCCGTGGCCCATTTGTTAGGGTACTACTCTGGCATTCGCCTGTTGTTCCTCAGATAAACCACGCAAACTACCAATTAAATCAGCTGGCCGCTAGAATTCTCCTACAGACAGCTGTTGAATTCAATCAAACCGAGAAGCTAGTGTCGAATATCCTGCCACTTTCGAGTCTCGAACTCTTATCTTCCGGTCATACGCGCTGTAGGGACATCAGCTGATGCCCTAAGCCACTTTTCACTGTCCTTCATAATCGCACTCTGAACACACTCGCAGTGAAGAACAGAACGTCATTTTCCCTCATGGCGTGACTACGCCGAAGTTTCGCGCGCCGGGTGTGACACAGTCGTGCGGGCCTGTTCGCCGGCGCCCTCGTGTGCAAGGGGCTGAGCGTGGCGGGGCGGGTCGTGGCGGGGCTGGCGAGGCGTGGTTGGGCGGGGCAGGGCGTGGCGGAGCGGGGCAAGGCGGGGCGGGGCATTGCGTGGCGTGGTGGGGCGCACCGTGGCGGGGCGTGGCGAGGCGTGGCGAGGCGTGGCGGGGCGTGGCGGAGCGGAGTGGGGCGTGGCGGGGCGTGGTTGGCCGGGCGGGGCGTTGCAAAGAGTGCAGTTGGGGCGGTACGCCGGCGACCGCAGCCACAGCCACGGCGGCGGCGAGCGCCGATCTGCGAAACGGTCGGCGCCGGCGACCGCTGTGCAGCACACGCGCGGGGCCGTCCGCCTCTGCCGCGTCCCGCCAATCAACGCGCCGCAGCCGTTGCCGGGGCAACGGAGCGTGCGGCCGGGGATTACGGTGACGTTGATTAAATTGACGGAGGTGGTTCTGGCGACGGTGTCAGTGGACGTGGTTGCCGTGGCATAGGAATGGAAGCGACGGGGGGAGGTTGTACTGATGGCGACAAGTCGGGCCTACTGAAAACTGCAGGTAAATTTAAGAAATGGGTATTGAATTAGGCCCCTCTGACAGCTCATTGTCAGCGTGATAGCTTTTGGTACGGCGGTTATTAGTTCGATTCCCGGCCGGGGAAAAAATGAAGCTGTAGATTACTAATTCAAATAGTTTCTATAGCTGTGTGAGGAAAGAAAGCTCAGGCGAGCCAATTAAACTAGAAACGGTGATGGGAAAACGTCTAATTCGCCGCATGTTTTCCTTACCCCCGGGGTGGATAATACTAAATAAATCAGCGCACAGGCCTGGAAACAGTGCTAGCTGACTAAAGCCGTGTTAATCCGACACTGAGATGCAAAAAGCATTCGTATGTATTGATCTACACATGAGGCTCTGTTAGAAATAAAATATGAGTAGTAAATTAAAGCTGCCACATTTACCAACGTGTTTATTATTTAAAACAATAGCAATTTTAAGTGACTCCGCAAGTATGATCACATCTCCCATCTGGGAGACACAATTCAACTACCGTTTGAATTCACTATATGACTGGCGGTAGAATAATAGAATACAAATGTTGGCGAGTAAATTCGTAACACACTTGCCATTATTATATCTGATAATGCACTTAACTAATAGATGCTAGGTAGTCTGCGATAATGGATTTTAGAATGAGATGAACAGTGACAATTATAGAGATGGAGATGAAGGGGATAAAATATGAAATTTCAAAAGTGACAGTAACATAAAAGTGCAGTTCGCCTAAACATAGGTTTATTCGGCAACATTTGTTTTCTGATGAGTCACAAATGCATAAATATTTTTTGAATGACATCAAGCATATAAATAATTTGATCACCTTCTTTTGATGTAGAGTAAATCTCCTTGCGATATTAAGGTGAATATAGAGTGGCCTAGGTTTGGCAGAACACTTTTTTGAACAAGAAAAAGTATGCATTGATCGTCAATTTTTAATGATGTTGGGCGGGAAAAATTCCTCCTATACATTTACAGAACTTTAAATAGTAATAGAAATAAACATTATCTTATTAGATAACTGAAACAACAAATGTTCACTAAAAAGAAGCTTTGTAATATTATATAAAATTCACAAACCACTCAGTCACCTATTGCTTCCGTTTCTAACGCCTCCAGAGAAAAGTGTTTGTTTTGCGATTTTTGAGGACAGGCGGTCGCACGGAACAGGGCATCGTCGACGCGGTCGTGAGATCGACCCGCAGACAAAGCCGCACTCTCTTGTTCGGCTGGCGAGCACTCGCCGCGGACAATCGCAAAGGCTTCCACACGGTGCTCCTCGTCGCTACGCAACCCGTCACGTCCCCCACCCCCACCCCCACCTCCCGTGCTGGCACATATCGGCACGGCAGCGCAGCCCTCTCGCACGACAGAGGCAGAGAGGAAAGGAAGAAAGAGACAGAGAGAGAAAGATGGAAAGAGAAAGAAAGCAAAGAGAGAGAGGAAAGAGAGAAAGAAAGGATAAATAGAAAGAAATATGGAGAGAGGGAGAAGCAAAGAGAGAGAAAGGAAGAAGAAAGGAGATAACGAAACCAAGAAGAAAACAGAAAACGAAATCAAGAAGAAAAGAGAAGGAAAGAAATAAAGAAGGAACGAGAAAGAAAAAAGGAAAGATAAGGAAGAGAAAAGGAGGAGAAGGAACGAAGGAAGGAGAAAGAACGAATAAAGAGAAAAGATGTAAGAAAGAGAACGAAAGACGGGAAGAGAAAGAAAAAAGAAATAAAGAAAGAAAAAGAAACAGAAACAGAAAAAATAATGAAGGAGAGGGCTAGGCAGTGCTTTCATCCGCCGCTTCTGCCTTCCCTCGCCCGCGCTCGTGACGTCGACTCATTGATTGCCCATGGCTTCCATTGCTGCCGCTCCATCGTTTTCAACGAAGTGTCCCTGAATATCCTCTGATTAAGTCATGACCGGCTGCATGGCGTACCGTCCTTGCCTTCTCAAGCTTATCCGTTGCATATTACATTTCTATTACTCCATAGCACTACTCACAAATCTTCCCCACAAACGTTATCCACGCCAGTTAATCTCTTAAGCTACCCGCAATTCTATCCTTTTCTTACGTGAAGTTTACTACGTATTTGTAGCTAGTCAATGAAGTCATAACTACGAGCTACTCACAACTCTACTTTTTTATGTCACTTACGCGTCAATCTCATTAAACGCTTATATTTACTGCCTGATTAGGTTTCGTTTCCTCGGTTACATTTACCACTATTAATCCACTGCAGACGTCGCCAACGGCCCCCAGTCGTCCTACTATTCACATTCATACATTGCCATATTGCTGTTTCCATAGAAACTCTCAACGCTTGTATCCCTACGAGAGAAGGCACAGCGACACCGATCGTTGTCGGCGACGAGACCAGGGCGGCGAGAATGCTTCTTCCGGCACTACCACTGCCTAGAACAAATGATACCGATCACTGTTGCTGATAATAAATGCCAAAGAACAATTTGTTCTAAAAGTAGTTTATTACATTAGTCCAGTTGCTGCATTTTGACACTTGGGTGTTAGACATGTACATAGACTGTATATGATGTGGTGCAAGCCCACGTTTTACCCCACGGTTTGGGAGAACATGAATATCGTTTATCTCATTTATCTTCAAAAACATGTTTTAAAGTAGGCTTACAACACTCCTGCTCGATGAAACGCTCCTTTTAATTGTTCTGTTTCACAAGAAAACATGCCGAAGCGAATACACCGTACCAGCGTACCGGCAAATTGAGGACGGAGTTTTCTGATACTGCTGAGTATGTGCGGTACCGATTCTTGAAAGGAACCGACGAATAAATTCCACATGCAGTTGAAGGGCGTGCTCGCTCTCCGAGTCTGCGAACGCAAACTAGCGAGAACGACCCATAATAGAATTCGCTTGGTCCTGCTGAAACCCTTATTTTCCTTTTGCGAAAGTTCCATTATTTTGCTTCCGAATAGGTCGACTTGGACCATGCATGCAGTATGCATTTACCGGGGTTCAGTATCATTATCTCGCTGGCATGTGCATGTAACTTTTATCTGGTGATCAGCATTTGCCTGGATCCGATTATTATCCCCCACAGTTGTTAGCCCTGGGGGTATGGAAGATGAAATAATGATGATAATTAGGATTGCAAGGACGACACACAGACATACACAAATTCACCCATGACCGTGGCGGGATTCGAACCCGAGATCTTCTGGTCCGAAACTGCTACGGCACTACTGCCTTAACGTTCTAGCCCATCTCGTAGGAAGAAATTTGCATTTTAAAGCTTTAATTTCTTTAATAATAATAATAATAATAATAATAATAATAATAATAATAATAATAATAATAATAATAATGTCTTTATTAATGGCGAGGCTCAGGCCAAAGGGCCTGCTCTTCCGCCTAACCACTGAATTTACATACATATACATTACATACATTACATTCTTTAATACGACTCGCCCTCTCACGTGCAAGAATTTAGACAATAATAGTTGACGCCCACCCTGGAAATGGACGCGCGAAGACAAACAGTGAGGGAGAGGCAGTAATCGCGGAGGTGACACCGGTAATTCGATCGGACGCGCGAGGGCTGACGATGGCAGCAGGGCGCGGTGGAGGGCGGCTGGGAGGCAGCCGAGTGGGTCATCGGTTGCCCCCGGGCCTTCCCGGCCACTCGATCGGCCAGTGGCGCGACCCCTCCCGGCTCCGCCCGGCCCTTGACGTCCGCGCGGGCCTCTCCTGGCCGTGTGCTCCCGCCACACGCACCGCCTCCGCCGCCGCCGCCGCCGTCGCATAAACGCGCGAATAATAAACGAGGCGTTGCGGCGATGAAAACGAAATGGGGGGTCTGCACGGACAGGATGCTGCTGATTGATTGATATTACCGGGTATGCCAACTGCTATGGTCATTAGTCCTGTTAGTGTAGTGCTTTTTTTATCGCGGAAGGTGGCGGTGTTCCTTCACCGCTGGACGGTGAGATCCATCGACGACCTACACGTCGACTTATGAGGATTTCCCCGAGGTATCTGTGCCAGCGGGGCACCGGCGCAGCCGGGACACGTTCTCCGGCTTTTTTTTTCTTTTTTTTTTTTTTTTCGTTAATCGGCCGACTAGGACCACGCAAGCAAGCATCCTGCATTTACCGTGGCTCAGTTTTTATTTATTATCGCGGTGGCAGGTGCTTGCAACAATTCTTAGGGGGGACCAGCATTTAGCTGGATCCGATTTTTATCCCCCATGGTTGTTAGCCCGGGGGTATGGAAGATGAAAGATGATAGGAATGGATTAGGAGGCGATAGGTGATCGTGGACTTTTGGAACCATCCCAGCATTCGCCTTTATGACCGAGGGAAACCACGAAAACCCCGGTCAGGATGGCCGGCCCGGGAATCGAACCCGGACCTCCCGATTACGAAGTCAGTGCGCTACGCACTGAGCCACTTCGCTCGGTTCTCCGGCTTTTGTAATATAATTATATTTATTTACAGCTGCAATTGACGTATATGAGATGTTACGGGGGCATCCAATCGGGAGCTTACACGTCATTACAGTGACATCACTATGGTGACGTTCAACCTCCGGATTGGATGACACAGTAACAGCTGATTTACGCCAAGTGCAGTTATGTTTAAATCCGGGTATAATGTATGTGTGTGTGTGTGTGTGTGTGTGTGTGTGTGTGTGTGAGTAAGGGAAGGTGGTAGGAGAAGGTAGGGGAAAAAAGATCGCGGCGCGTAATCGTAGTACCTTTGTTAACATTTTCCTCCTTCCATTAGTCCACTACTGATCTAAAAAAACATTACTGATAAGAGCAGCTGGCCGCTGGGGTTCTCATCCACTCAGTGGCCGAATTCGACAAAGGGGTGTAGCTAGATTCGTAAGTCCACCGTCGGGACTCTAACCCAAGGATTTCCCTTACAACACTCGCAGTCAGAGTCTCTGCACAGGCAGCGGCAATGCCGGCTGTGAGACAATGGATGAAACCTAAAATATAAGGAATGTTGAGCTTTAGGGACTTGATTAAAATACTATTTGACGGGGATAGTACGTAACCAAACAATAAGATTTCTACCACACTTGTAAGTATTGATCTCAAATATACGCGGAATAATGAATCTAGAAGTATAAGTTACATCGTTCCTTCTCAGATTTGCCGATTCGAAGGTTCAGCCGCAGTCAACAGCCATGTCGGCAATATTACAAAACATTCCCCAGCAAAAGACATTCTAAACGACAGAGAACCTCCATCCCTCCGCTACTCATACCGTCCGCACTATTGGGCGCCTGGCCATGTTTTCGCACATGTAAACAACACACATTTCAAAGCGCGAAAAACTCGCGCACGGCCTCGCAAAAACAAAGACAACGCACGTCGATCGACTAGCCATTTGTCACCGCGAGGAGGCATAGGCCGGTTAAGAAATCAGATCTGCCCGGTGGCTGTGAAGTTTTTTCTGACCCCGTCGCCGCTCGCGCTCTTCAGCCACGGCCTACACTGGGCCGAAACCGTATTACAGCGGGCACATATTTTTTGTGTGATTTTATCAGCTAATATTTGAACGGTCGAAAGTTTCAAAAAAAACAAACAATTTATAAAAAATATAAAATAACACAACGTAAAATTATTATATGTAAATTTTCGTTAACTTTTAAGTTTTTGGTTTATGTGAAATTTAATCGTTTATTTTCATGTTTGTAGAGGTTCATATGAAATGTGCACCAATTCTTGTTTATTCATGCATTTAATAAATAAAAAAAGTCCCACACGATTCTGCAAAATCCTTTGAGTAGTTGAATTCAACAATTAAATTATTGTTTTTTGACTTCTATAATAACCTGTTTTGCTTCAAACAAATGCAAAAATCTCTCAATTTTAATGGGTATTTAGTAATTTCATTTGAAACATTATTACACTTAACAGTATTACACTTAAGGAAAGACTGCGCATTTCAATATAATAGTGTTTTTGCAGTATCGAAGAAAGGAGATATAATGAAAACAATCCCCATTGTTTTAAATCTATCGTGCATGTAACGGGAGTGATATTTAGATATGCCAGCAACGTTCTCAAATACGAAATCCCTCAAAAATCAAGAGTATTACTTTCATAACATTTTCACAAACGTTCCACCGGTGGGAATTATATTTTGCTTCCTAATTGTGGCATCCATGCTGCAAACATCCATTCTTTGATTTTTCCATGATTTCCATGATTCTTGATTCTTTGATTTTTACTAATTGCGATATCCATGCTGCAGATATCCATTCTTTGATTTTCTTTTAAGAAGGCGAATAACGTGTAATAAAATATATACGGGATATAATAACGGGTAATTATCAGTTCGTTCTTTTCTGTGTTCTTGTCCGAGCTTTGCGACCCAGTGTGCGGCGCCTCGATCGCTCTTCCACCGGGGTTGACAATAATCCGGGGTATTAAAACAAGTAAAAAAATTAGCCCCCCAAAAAAGAAGGGCGGGTGCGAACGCGGTGGACAAATCGAGGGTCGGGGTTGACCCGCAACGCCCCGCTAGCGAAGGGGCTTTTGTGGGATCGGGTGGGCGTGGGAGAAGTGAGGGGGGTGGCGCCACACACTCGTCGCCCCGCTGGCTTCCCGTGGAGGGCGCCAGTGATGTTCGACAGCGCCAGTCCTCGACGCTTTATCTCGTCGCGCCATTCCTCATCCAGGTCGCGCTTCCCTCGCGTCCGCATGCTGGTGCTGCTCTGTGGCTCAGGGCGAACCATACCCTCTTGGATTTCAACGTACCTCCCTTTTACACCACGTCTTCCTCCATTCTTTTACACGCCATTATTGCATGCCATTTCTTTTTATATCCCAAATTACAATCCCTCCACCATTACCTATTATATTTCTCGACTATAGTAACACGATCGCGTTATGCTACTCAACCCATTACCCGGAATAGTTTCGCTCTTTACTTCGCATGTAAAGAACACGTTTATTGTTACTTTTAAAGTTTATGTTTACTCTTTATGCTTTTCATGAAAACGTTTATTTTCTTCGTATTCTTAAAAATGTATTACGATATTGCCGTTCCTATTCCTTGTATTCCTATGGACTCAGCGACGAAACAGCAGCCTTATTATGCTACATTCCACTTCATTTGAATAGAACACATCTCAGTTCATAACATTTTTTTGTTGAAAACGTATCTTACAGGTCATTCCTCGAAAAATATACAATATTTAATGACAGGACACAATTCAATAAAAAATCATTTACATTGTAGCTATTAACATTTTAATATATGTTACTATATTGAAATACCGAATTAGAAATTCTAAATTCAATGAGAAGTTTTTATTTTCAAAATTAATTATAGATGTTACATTATCTGTAATTACTACCCAGATCTTTAAATTTTGCTAATGTAGTGGTTGAAACATGATGGGTATGCTGTCAGCTCATTTCTTGAAAATACGCATGTGGCACAGTCAACATGACATTCTTCCTACGTACAAGTAGTTCGAAGAACGCACGAGCTCTTGACTGAGTGGAACCGTGCCACATGTACCAAGCTGGATGAAAGCCAGCCAAGAAAGGCTTCGTCAAGTCACATCACTCTCCATTTCTCGTTCCTCGCAGCTTCCGCACGGCCGCTAATATCCTCCCGTCCTCACTACCGCCGTCCTCACTACCCACGCACCGCCCCGCTCCTCCGCCGGCGAGGGCTGAGATTAATGCTGCTACTGAATGTTATCCATCAACACTACCGCGCCACCATAATTCATGTCACGGGTTTTCCATTATGTAAAATAGCGCCGGCGCAAAAACACCATGTCGTACAAAAGAGTCGAGAGAATTCACAAGTGTAGGATGAATGGCGCTGGCCGGCACGGAGGGTGCGCGTGTGGGGACAAGGCCGCGGACGCGGGCGCGGGCGTGGGCGGGGGCGGGGACCGGGTCGAGGGCGCCGCCGGTGCGGGCAAAACCCTGTTCGCGGGGGCGGTGGAGGCGGCGAGTGCGGCGGAGCGGGGACCGGGGCGGGGCAGGGCGGGGTGGGGCGGGGCGGGGCGGAGGCGCCGGAGAGTCGTCGCTTCTAATTGATTAATTAATAAACCCGACAATGGGGGCGGTCAGAGGGAGGGCCGGGAGGGGGCGGCGAGTGACTTTACGGCCCATCTGGGACCCGAGAGCCGGCGCCGCCGAGAGATACAACACTCCGCCTGCCTGCGGTGGACGCGGGAGCAGGAGCGAGTGGCGGCGCCGGCGGCTACTGAACGCGGACAATGATTCTATTCATGTTACCCAGGAAGAGCAAAGAGAGCGATACTACCTGGATTAAAAAATAGTCCTATACTTTATTAATTAAACTCGCGACAGTGTTGTCACGGAATTCGAACAGAAATTTGGATATTTGAGCTCACACTTCAGCGTAGATTTTGTAATACGTTTCCTATAATATTTACTCATAATCACTCAGCGATAAAATCATTACTATAAGTAGAACATCATTTAGAAATTTACTGATTTCCATTCAATATTAAATTTATTGTTACTTGTTGTTTAATATGTTTTTACTTTGTCTTTCATAAGTTTGATATATTTGTTCTCAAATACAATGTATCCCAGTCAAATTACAATAAGACTTGCTACCCGAGTTCATACTTGTTTTCACTGTTTTATTATTCACGATATTATAAAAGCATGAATTCACGGATAAAATATTTTCAAAAATCCAATTTATCGCAATTTATTTTCGAAAGTTCAGTGCGAATGGCGGCAAAATGGTGTATCTCTCAAAACATCCCTTCAAATTATATCACAGTTGATTGTCTGCATATATTTCTGAAATATACATCCACACACGATTTGCAAGAATACTTGATTGAAGTATACAGTAGAGTACTTCAATATAAAGTAGAAGAATAGAGAATAAACGTTAGAATACTGATCTCCAAGAGAAAAATAATTATTAAAAATATTTATAGTTTTGAGATACTTCCATTTGAGTAAAGAACTCCGTTCTCCTCGCACCAACATCCATCTCTGGCGGACAGGCCCCGCCCACAAGCCCATTCGTCATATTACCCGGATGTCAGAAAGTCTCCTCCTACGCGTCTCTCAGCGTGAGCCACGGCGGTATGTGCACATGCAGAGGAGCCACAAGAACCTTATTTGTTTGAAAGCAGCACAGCATTGCCTCTGCGCGCATCGCAAAATCCCTCTTCTGCCCAGCCGCCCACGCGTCCGCTCGGCGCTGCCCCGCCTTGCTTCCCCGCGACCTGCGCCAAAGCAGCCTCTGCCAACGCCACATCCGCCAACGTCACCTCTGCCAACACCACCGCCACCAACGTCACCTCCACCTACGCCACCTAAACCAACGCCATCCCTGCCAACGCCACCCTCACTAACGCCACCCCTGCCAACGCCACCCTCACTAACGCCACCCTGGCCAACGCCAACTCCGCCAACGACACCTCCGCCAACGCCACTTCCGCCAACGTCACCTCAACCAACGCTCCCTCCGCCAACGCTGCCTCCGCCAACCCTGCCTCTGCCAACGCTGCCACCGCCAACTCTGCCTCCGCCAACGCCTCCTCCGCCAACGCCTCCTCCGCCAACGCCTTCGCCAACGCCGCCTCCGCCAACGCTACCTCCGCAAACGCCACCTCCACCATGGCCACCTCCGCCAACGCCTCCTACGCCAACGCCTCCTCCGCCAACGCCGTCTCTTTTAACACTACCTCTATTTACCGTAGCTTCTCCCACTCTGCTGCCGCAATCTTTTTCCGTCCTTGTCGACGCCATTTCCATCGCTACCATCGCTAACTCCATTGCCACCTCTGTCGCCGCTTCCACCGCCTCCTCCGAGTCTAATTCCCTCGCTTACTCCATCGCCATTGCCAACGCCATCCCCGCCACTCCCATCACCGTCCCATCACCTCCGCCTGCGCTTCCGCCAGCGCTGTCCTCGCTGTCGCTCAACGAGATCTCCCATTTCCCTGGCGCGTGCTCTCCGCGCAGAGGCGCCCCCGCCCGCATTCCGTCTCCCCCCTCTTTCCCTCTCTCTCTCCCTCTCTCTCTCTCTCTCGCTCTCTCGGCGACGCGTGCCTCGCCGTGAGGATAACGACGTCTTCGCCGACAAATTCCACGGGCGGCTGAGGCGCGCTGCGCGAACTAGAGGCCCGTGGTGTTGGTTAGAGAGTTCATCACCTCTCAATAAATGCCCAAATGCCCATGAGAAGAGATGAATAGAAGGCAATGCGTACTTCAGGTGACATTTTTATTCTGTAGGATTACCCTCTTTCACGTTATGCATTGGAAGTTGACGCAAAGTAATGACTGAACCTCGTAGCTTTGTGACCTACAATCACATAATGATACTTGGTAGATAAACATTAATGGTTATTATTTCCTTACCAATGTTTACTGGCGACAGCAAATTATGGGCATTATCAAAATCTTGACGAACAATGGAATGAAATTGAGAGGTTTCAGGTGGTGGATATAATGCAACACATTTCGTTTGCCTGAAGTATAAATACTATTGAAGGTGCGAGTTGTGAAATCGACACTCATTGGAATGTCTATTATTTGTTTCCATTGCTTATCTCCTTACAACGCAAATAACAAATGATAAGTTAAAATTTAATACATTATGCCTCGGGCACCATCTCTTCTACAATATAGAGTTTTCCAAATCCATCAGTTCTCCGTCGTATTTCAAACCGTATGCCTTGACTCCCAGCATCTCATCCATATCCCACTTCCTCCTTCCGCCCAACAAACTGTTTCGCCTCCTACTCAGAGATCCACGCCCCTGCCCACATTCCAGTTGGCTTAAATACCTCTCCCTCTCCTTCCTCCCTCGCGTGCTTCCTTCCGCACACCCCCGACAACGACGCGCTCACCCCGTCTGCCCTGGCGACCCGCCACGCCGCGCCGCGCCACGCCAAGCCCTGCCGCGGGGATAACGACGTCTTCACGCCGCCGCCACCATCTCCATTTAAAAATAAATTAGGCGCCTCAATGGCCCCGGCACGGCGCGAGGCCGTGCGGGGTGGGGCGGGGCGGGGCGGGGCGGGGCGGGGTAGGCGGACGAGGCGAACGCTTAATGGCCGTCTGAGCAGCTCGTAATTGAGCAAACGACAGATTTTTCGCGAGGGAGCGGCAATTGAGCATGCCGAGGGGGCGTTAACAAATCGCCGCCTTGGGCTGCTGCGTGGGTGCTTGAGGAGGGCAGACACGAGTGCGAAGGAAGAGGCGGATTTCGCGCGCAAGTGCTGGATAACGCTTCATCGACTGCTACTTTCCTCGCTGGAATGCGTCTTCTAGACGTTTCTTGCCGTACTCTGAGACACATTCTGTTTTTGTTTGTTCACAACTCGTTCACTCAAGATTACGGTAATTAGTGTTTAGATCTAATTCATGTCCACAAATCATATTATTTGTAACGTATATAACGTAAGGATATGTAGCTATGTTTGTTTGTTTGTTTGTTTGGCGAATAAAAAGGCAATGACACAGAAATGCGATAGAAGCGTATTCTAATATTCGAAATAATGAGGAAGTATTAATGGAAATACCCACAAGAAGTTTTTGCATAAGCTAGAAAATGTGGACGTACTAGGAGTTTATCTCAAAATTACATTCTTTTTATAAAATATGGAAGTTAGAGAATATACGATGAAAAGCCAGGAAAGAATCTCCCTCTTCTTTACTTTGGTATTAGTATTTGTTCAGCGAATGCGATTTTGTTAAGTACGAAACATCATTGGAGGACGTCCCTAGATATAAAAAGAAAAACACTTTAAATAAATTGGTAGGGCGTACTGAAGTATTAATAAATGAGCTGGTGCTTTGGATTTATTGTTGGAGACTCAGACCAACTCCCTGGAATGACATCGTCGAGACTGAAATAAATAGGCGCGGTAGAATTTATTTGCGAAAATTGGATGATTATTTAATGAGTACGGACGTTACCTCATTATAACGTCTGCTTCAGAAGATTTCGGCCTGAAACAGAACTATACAATGCGAGTCTTTCTTAAAAAATATTATATTCAGGAGGGTTTCTAAGTCAAGTGGGTTCAGACCGAATGTACATTTTACGAGGAGGAGGTTATTGTAGTTCCAGAACGCAAGCAAGTCAATTCTTATATTCAAAACTACAGTAAACCTGGGTGACTTGGAAACAGATATTGGACATTTTTTGTAATATCTGCTATATAAACTAATATTTTTACTAAAAGTTTCACCACTAGAAAAAATAAGTTTTTTGTTATTTTTTAATGCAAAGGTATGTTGTATTTTGTTAGGAATTATAACAGAAAAATGAAGGCAAAGTAGTACCCAAGTCTATTACCTTGAAGTATAGCCTTTCAAAACGTATGTTTTCAATACACTCCACTCAAAATAATTGGGGGCAAATAAAAAAGGTATTTTTTTGTTTTTATTACAAATATAATTACAAGGAATTTTTATTTTAAGTCTACAATGTAAATATGAGGAGTTGTAGATTCCTGTTTAGATGGGTTTAGCTCTCTTGAATTGGTTGAGAAAAAACTGGGTGATTCCCTCCTAAACTGTCGCTTATCTGCTTTTCTTTTTTTCTTGTATGTTCGTGGCATCTGTTAACTGTTAGTACCTAATAATGCATATAAAACGCAGTCCTCAACTCTATGTTCAACATTTCGCTAATAAATCAACAACTGCTAAACAACAAGTTTTAACTACATAAATTATCACTTACAGTTACCACAATATATGCACTTATTAAAGCATAATAACTTCAAAACTAGAAGATTTAATTAGTAAGTACTGTACAGAAAGTTCGGCAATAATTTCATGAAACCTTGAAACACATGTTATGGGAAAAGTAGGCGGGAAAAAAGGGGGGATATTTATGTGGTGTCTGAGAATCACGTTTATTCATGAAGGGTCATTCTAGTAGCTGGTCTAGGAATCACCAATTTAATTTACAGTGACTATGACGTCATCTGAAATAAAATATTAGAGTATGTTCCTAAGTCACCCTACCTGTCACCAAGTTACCCCAGTTTACGATAGTTTAGATGCATGCGTATTCCAGACCATGAATAAAAACTCTTATACTACATTATTCATTTTATTTTCGTGATCTTTGATTTTAAGTGCCAAAGAACTCTGTCAGTAATTAATTGAATTATAATAAATGCACTATAATATTTGGAATGTAAACGAATCCCAGCTTGATGACTTGCGGAACAACGCAAAATATAGGAAATGTCTTATTTCCTTTACAGAATACTTGTAAGATGATTTGTGCATTTTTAGTTATATCGTCAGAATGAATAGAAATATATAACTTTTTTAATATTGTTGCATGTTAAAGTAACTTTACTCCCACAAAATGTGATGCTACAACCAGTTACAAATTGTACCGCTGACCTTTCAAAACATCAGATGAAAGATCACCACTGACGGCACAATAAACAACGTTCTTTGTGAAGTGACGACATGAAAATTCTGTCTAAAGAAAAACCTTGTCGAGTCGCTTGCGGCGAGAGAGCCGGGAAAAGGGCCGCGTTGAGGATACGCTTTGAAACAAAGGCCTGTAGCAGACTCGGGCGCAGAGAGGGGAAGGAGGAGGCTCTGGGTATTGACAGCAGGATTCGCCATAGGCCCTCGTCGCCAGCCAAACCACACGACGCCTCTCCGCTTCTCTGCACCCGCAATTTTTTAAACAAATGAGCCGTGAAACACAATATCCGGGTGTTTTGTTTCTTTATCCGTTGTTGGAGAAAAGTCAACCTGGATGGCCGAGGTGGTAGAGTCTTCGCCTCGGACTGAATGTCCCGGATTAGAGACCCGCATTGGCATGGTTGTTCCTCCCTTGTCTTTCATGTATGTGTCGTTGGGGAAAGCCTCGTGAATTTGATGACCGCAGATCGAGCAACCCGCAAGTGTGTCTAGAGTAAAAAGTTAATATGTCCCCACGAGGGTACTCGGTACGGATAGTTGAAATCGACATCGAAGCTGGAAAGAGCCCCAGGAGGAAAACAAAATCGTTTTTGGAGGAAAACTTGTTTCTCTTATGCACATTTTGGCAACGTGATGAAACAAAATATTTTCTATACCTACTAGGTATAATTTAAAAACATGCTTTCACATTTCAGAGTTAGTATCAATGAAAAATACATGACCATCGCCCAACAAGCCAATATTTTTAGTTCTCCAACTTGATATGGCCAAACGTTGAAACATATGCAAAGTTTTCGAAACATTACAAACCTCAAGAGCAAGAATAACTCAAGGGCAAGAGTTTTTATTCTGGATGTTTATCAACATTTTGATTTCCAGTTTAACCCATAAGGGTTAATCCTGCGCCAATATGCACTTTATATAAACTTTCCGTAAATTAAAGTAAATAAAATTACTTTTCACAATTAATATCTAAAACTAATTTAATTTGTTACAAATATTAAAACCATCTCATTATTTTGGTAACAATCTAATTTTTTACACTATCCTCTGCCTCTAGTTTAATTTTATATTATTTCCAGAATACTCTGCAAAGATTCAGGGTTTTACCAGGAAAATACATA
Organism: Gryllus longicercus; assembly: GCA_038098605.1. Classification (NCBI taxonomy): domain Eukaryota; kingdom Metazoa; phylum Arthropoda; class Insecta; order Orthoptera; family Gryllidae; genus Gryllus; species Gryllus longicercus. The sequence goes on from JAZDUA010000265.1 coordinate 1,693,884, forward strand.
CATTTGTAAGGTCAACTAGCAATTTTGTCAACCGCCGAGGACCTATAAAAGTGTAATAATGTTAGTTTCAAAATATGATACTTTAAATTTCATCATTTTTATTTATAATGGCCTGCACGCATAAAAATTCAATTTTAAAATGCACAACCCATTTCAAAATATGAAAACCAACCTTACCAATTATAAGTACCAACTAATTTAGAACATACATTTAATTTTCCTATTCCGCTGTCAGTGGATGGCTTCTGTGTTTTTGTGATTAAAGTCATTGCCGAAGTGGAAGATTAAATGGAAGTTGGGTCATATCTGTTACTTTTTTTATATTTCAGTGACTGGCGAAAAGATATACGCAGTGAGTCATTCAAGTGAAAACACCACACGAACATCTCCTGAATTAGAAAATACATTACTATTCTCGACGTTAGTTAAAATCATGATATTGTTATAGTAGATTACTTCATTAAAGTAATAAGTAAGTAAAGTAGAATTTAATTTTAAATTTTAATAAATGAATATCTTAATTCTCAGTACGTACAACTTACTTTCTCTGGGCAAAATGCAAGAAAAAACTTATTTTTATTATACAATTGCAAAACTGCCCTTTGTCGCAATACAAAAAATGGATAGGTTAGGAGTGTTTACGCGAGTCTCCGTCGACATCACAAACTATCAGGGAAGGTATCAACAAAATATTTATTTTAAACAACGAAAAATAACTAGAAGTCATGACAATAATTGCACTCGAACAATGTCACCGAAAAACATTCATTAACGTGTTCACGTTAATTTTTTATTTAAAGTAAAATCATACAAGATAAGCATGTCCATTCTGCTTCTCCTTTTCTTCAATCTGTACAGATACCCGCGCTGTCACTGTACCATTACTCCAAAAGCTGCTCCTCAGTTTCGCATTCACAACGAGAAATGGAAGAACGTTCCACATTCTCTGTTTCCGCAAAAGAAAAAAAAATACACACCTAAAATGCGCTTTTGAACGGAAACTTAATAAACCGCCATGAAGGATTTCAGCGTTGTTGGTGCAATTTGGTCTGTCACGACTTGTCAGTGGGACGGGTGTCCGCGGGGACCGCCGAGAGCAGAAGCGGCTTAGGGCATTTGACGCGGCAGGGCCGGAAGCGGCGCGGCGCGACGCGGCGGGACGGGACTGGACGGGATGGGGTGGGACGGAAGGGGATGGAGAGAAGGGAGGCATGACGGTGAGAAGGGGATGGGTGGGACAGGGAGTCGTGGGGTCGGTGCAGTGGGAAGGGCGCTGGGGGCGGGGGAAGCAGGCGATAGGCCCCATGAGGGCGTTCTGCAAAGCGCCACAGGGTGCCCGACAAGTTTTGCTCCATATGATGTCATGTGACAACGTATGGTATTTTATTTGATGATGAAGCTGCGCGTGAGAACGTGTATCGGAAGCATTTGTTTTAAATTGGCATTTGTGCAACAGCCTACAGCATGCTAGTTTACATATTTATCCGTTCGGTTTCAGTGATTGCGTTGATATCAGAAAGAGGGTTCTGTTATTTCTTGCATATCTGTATTCCAGAGCTCATATTTCAAATAAATCCGTACGTTTTAAGTATCGATAGATGATATGAGTAGTAGTAAAAGGAAGCTTTGGACATTTTGCAGAATTTTGAAAAGATTTAAAGAAAGAATACCGAATTTCTACAGAAGAGACGTACCTAACTTTACTTAAATGTTGGTAATAAAAGTTATGATATACTTGAACTTCAAGTGTGTAAATGAAAGTAATTTATCCTGTTGTAAAATGCACATCGTTTTTTATCTCTTTTTGTGTTACAAAATAGTAATAAGTGCTCTTTAATATACTTCTTTCTTTAGAGTTCCACACTGTTCAAATATTCCTTAATTTGGGCTATACAAGTTTCATGTCGTTATCCACGCAAATATTTTCTTGATTTTTTTGTACGTCAAATATCGTACATTCCAATTTCACATTTCCACTGAACCCACAAACATTACCATAAATTGACTTTTTATACCAAGACGCAGAAATCATTTGAAAATGAGGTCTCACATAATGTAATACCATGTATCTACAAATTTTCAAACAGACGTCAATATTGAGCTGAAATATCATTATCTATGGCAAGTAGGTAATGCCTATGTTTCTTCATAAATACTATTTCACAGTAATATGTTATTCTCGTACGTTGTCTTGCAAATCACTTGTGATAGTAAACGCAAGTGCAAGTATCAAATCTCTATAAAGTTCAGTCCATCAAAACATACCTCCCGATAACCATCTGTGTAGCGTATTATATGAATGGGTGAAAACCAGAACGGTTCACTGTAAGTGACATTTTATAAATTCTGAGAAATCTGTTTATTTACGTAAATCAATATCACTGTAAAGTCGTGGTGCTTTGTTTCACGTTTAAAAACACGGTATTTCAATTGTTCATTAAAACCACGAAAATGTATTGCTACTGAAATACAGCCAAAAATAAACACGTTTTGCTCAGAATTTATAACATGCATTTATACCGTTCTGGTTTTCCCCCATTCATATCGTCTGTCCTCTTTCCTTCTTATTTCATTTACGAAAAGGGCTCTTTGGGCTACGAGGCGTTGGCCTTCAGTCGGGCCGCGTGCGCCACGCGAAACATCGGCTTTAACCCGCGCGCGGAAACCGCACGGGCTACGCGCCGAGGCGCGCAATGCCATGCATCCGCCACGGCGCGCGGGCATTGTTTCCGACATGCGACACGCGACATGCGACTTCTCGAGCGGCGTGTGTGCAAATGCAGGTCACGAGAGCCGCGCCGCGCCGCGCCGCGTCAAGAGCCCGCGAAGACGGATCGCGCGGGAGGGGAAGCCGCGGCGGCGGCGGTAGAGGAAGAAAAGTCGCGGGAAGGATGGAGAAGGAGAAAGAGGGGGGAAGGAGGTGAGGGGAGAGGGAGGGGGGGTCGAGTGATTGCCCTGCTCGTCGCCTTGCCGCGCGGAGCATGTAAATTTCCGGCTTCGCAAAGTGTATTCTTAAGCCTTTCGCCTCGGGCTCCGAGACTGCGAGGACGCCGCCGGCGGCGGCGGCGGAGGCGGCGTTGAGGCGTCGCGGCGCGGCGCGGCGCCCCGTCCGCGCTTTCCTCACCTGCGTCCTCGCAGGTGATTTGAATGATGTATGCAGATCGGAGCGTTACGCCGAGGCCGTCGCCTCCTCTTTTCCCCTCCCCCTCCCTCCCTTTCCGCGCTCTCGGCACTTCTAAGGACGCGCCCTATCGCTTCTCCGTTTCCCCGTCTTCCTTCAGATGTGCTGCGTGGCGTAAAAAAAATATTTGCTGTCCCTTTCGCGCTTTTCGCTGTGTGAGCTTCAACTGCTACACGAAAGGGGCGGCGCTGCATTTACCGGCGGGGACTTGGCAGCCCCGAATGAATTAAAAGTCTGCTTCAGAGTCCCTGGCTGACGCCTTTGAGACATGCGATGACGACACGGACATGCATAATTTTGACGTACTGGGCAATGTAAATATGGCAATCATTCACAAAAAAAAAGTTTCATTGCTGGTTTTATCATGTCCCATTCGTAATGTGTATGAACATTATTACACTGTTGAAATGACGGTAAAGTGTGATAATTGAAAATGGAAAACTGTTAAGCTATTGATCGCAGATATAAAAAGATTGATCCACTCTTTCGTTACCAGGGCTTGGCAATTAGAGTTTTTGTGCCTAAAATTCGCCATTTTTGGCCACGATTACAATACTTTCTGTTATTACAAAGTAGGGACGAGAAAATAAAAATATCGTTAAGTTAACGTAAAGAAATTTAAAATATAATTCCGCATTTCTCAAACAATTATGTCAATTCTAATTACATGTGACTGTGCATAACAGACATTACCTTATCAGGTATCATTATTACGTTTACGGTTCTCGCTATTATGGAATTTCCGACGTTAACCAATACATTGGCTCCCTTTGTTCACGTACGACACGTTATAGGCTATTATGAAAGATAAATTGGCCGAAGGCCATCATGCAGCGTTTTGGATGCAGCCTGTTGCACTTCGCTTCACGAGCCTCGCCAGCGTAAGAGTCCAAGCGACCCCGCTCAATAACACAATTCGGAAAAAGGAGAATACTTCCGTATGATGCATAAAATACCATGATACACTGCATACATTTGCTCATTCCAGGCAACAAGCACTGTAAAGTAATATTCTGCTCCAAATGTTCACGTTTCAGAAGGGTAGGCACCATGTTTTTAGTTTGTTTTATTCGTCATGGATTTCACAATACATTTCTCAGTAACTCATTTGACTTAAGTTCAGATGTTTTAACAGCATATACTTCTCTTGTTATTTGTGATATTAGGTAATCCCTACGAGAAGCTTTCTTTTCAAAATAACACCTCAGATTCTATGTTAAATGTAATGAAGAATGAAACATTCAGTTTCTCTGAAAAAATAAATCATTGAGAAAATGAATTGTAAATGTTACTTTCGAGCGTGAAAGTTAAACGGCTTCACGTGCCGCGTTTTCAGTGAAACACTCGAATTAGGAAAACATCGCTTGCCGCTCACTAAAATTATTTAATAGTATCAAGTGGTTCAAGTGCAGTATTCATTCAGTCTATTAAATCTACTTAATATTCTTTGTTATTATTGAAAACCGCGGTATGCAGTTGTTTACCAACGATCATTGAACACGAACAAAGCATTATGGAAATTAACAAAACTGAATGGCTTATATTATTTTAAGCGTATCTTCAATGTAAAGGTTTGGACTGTAGATAGGTACATATGACAAATAGTATCCTACGGATTCTATCCTGAGTTCCTGACATACACTAATAGCTTTTTCTAGCTAAAATATTACTTTATTAAAATATTGAATTAATTATTTCTCGGAAAGCAGTTCAAACTGATGCTTTCGACATTTCGTTTTGTGGATTTGCAGATAGTTCTTTGCCCAGTACCTTGGGGAATCGTTGCAGTAGATACATCTGAGTGCTTAGTCCCATACGGTGTCCATGATTAACCGTGAGAAAATGGCATCACCAGACGACGAACTACAAAATAGACAGACTATGACGACGAACAACAAAATAGTGGACAAGTTCATGCTGATGCTAGTGCAAAAGAATAAAACAAAAATAGAAAAAGCTGATGCTTCATGCCCTGGCGTACATATTACGTGTCACTATGTGTCGCGCAGAAAGTGATGTATCGTGTTACGTGTCTGTCGCCGCCTCATAATGCCCTCAACAGTAGGCTTAATAATTCGATTTTGTAAGTACCACGGCGTTAGCTCCAAGACAACAATAAATTGTTTAATCAATGCTTCGCTAACATGGTCTACAAGGTACGTATCACTTTAAATGAAGAAAAGAATAAGCCAAAATCTGCACTTCTGTAGTACCTGAAAACTAGCGACGAAAATCAGTATTAAATAACTATTATCTTAAGTACTAACTTACGCGCATATTTGCAACTATCTTCTCTAAGCTCGTTATAACAATCCAAATTGTGGTAAATGATTTAACTTTCAAAGAGTCAAAGTTTACCTCCCATCATGATTTAAAAAAATAGTATGAACAGAAGATAAACTTCAATATCCATAGCCCTGATACGTAACATCGATTATGGATATGGAATTTTCTGTTTTTCATGGTTGAGAAGGTAAAAGGGTTCTTATGGCACTAATTTTTTTATTAGAACTTTTTATTAGTACTTTTCTTATGTTTCTACACATGATATCTGCATGCATATTTTAAGATAATGTTTTACATTAAAAAGCTTGTCAGCAATTACGTTTTACAGTAAAGTCCTTACAAAAGAGGTTATTTTAACATGACTTTTTTCTGAAATTCCCTTCTCTTTTCACTCTGCAGAGTATCATTGAAAGTCTGCAAGTAAAAAAAAATGAACAAAAAATCAGTACGCCAATTTATGAGGGATGGATGTGTTTTCTTTTGGTTTAATATGTATGCGAGTAAGTAGACTCAGAATAATTTCAGAGATTTACGTTTCTAGATCTCTACCAGTTACACGAAACAGAAAACTATTGTTTTATGCAGTCAATAGGTGAACTTAGGTCTATCTTTTTGAATTTTTTATATACTCTTTTCACATAACTTTCAATGATTCGTCATGAGCATCTCAATATTAATTTTGCCAATCCTCAAACCATGCCATTATAAACCAGTGTAAACTATTCAAAAGAGTAAAGCAATCGAGAATCGTTTCCCGCAATCACTTCAGGCAATTGAAAAGATATACACGATAAATAGCATGTGGAGTATGATGAATACATAAATCCAAAAAGCTCTTTTCCAATTCACATTAGCGGATTTTATTTCTCTGCTTTCAACATCCATTTCGCCAACATTTTAACTCGAAAACTGCGTCCGTCTCATTTTTTTGAAACCGAAAACAATATAGATATAATGAAGGAGGAATAAAAGAGCGACTATTTATGCGCCCAAAATTACCAGATCGTCTCTGAAAAAGAATTGCAGGAGCGTGCAGATCACTTGCCGGAACGAATTCGAAATCATGGCAGTGCTCTCCTAGTTTCTAAATAAAGCAAGATTAGTTTTCGCACCCCCTTGAATAAGGGCATTTGTTGGCCAGGCCGTGGCTATTCAAAAGGAGAAATACCCGACCAGCTGCCTCAGTTCATGACATTTTTAAATACTCGCACTTCTGGTTTCGTTGCAATTAAGAGATACTTTTACGACATGTAGATTACAGACACCAGGCACAATTGCTGTTGCAAATATATGAAAAACCGCAGTGAAAACAATGAATAACATTTATAATCTCCTTCATCATTACTGGAGAAATATTAATTTTCTCTTTTTACGTTTGTTCATAATTTTTTAGATATAATAATTAAATTTAATTCAAAATTAAGATCAAACCGTATACATTTAATCTGCTACTGATGATGGAAGTTTTCAAATAAACGATGTATAATGATGTTGGTATAAAAAAGAGCAGATTGTTGAAAAGTAAATGCATTATCCTTGTAACATATGTATCTTAAACAATTCTAGAATTTAAAATTAAAATTTCCGGAATTTAAAATCACAATTGTACTGAAAATAAAGCGTCGTAAGAATGCAAATGATGGCCAATTCTCAATTAGATACTGTGGATCATTTTCAGATTTCGGCGCTACACGCCAACTGTCAGGTCTTCCTTCGTCCCTTGATGTCAGACAGAAGCGACAATCTTGAGAGTAGTTCATATTCGAGTTTGTACCTCGACTTCCCGTCAGTCCCTCCCTCTTCACCCGTCACCGTGCAACTGTACTGTTGCAAAGAGGTACCACGCCGACTTCGCGGCAGGAATCTGCAATTTCAGGCGGTGTTTAACATCAAAGCTAGCTAATCCCTTTAAGGCTTAATGAGAAACTCCAGGTTGACGAGCCAGGAAACTAATTTTTGAAGTTAAATTTCCCACGTTCACCAACTGGGACGCAAATATACAAGGGGAACACGCGTGAATAATTTGACGTACCCCTCGCTCTTCTTCCTGAACATGTGAGGACGAACTGTGAAGGAAATATAGACTTAGAGATGAAGCAAATCAAACGGAGAAGTAAACCAGTTAGTTTTCAGGAACATTCTTGGCCATATTTAAGACGAAAGAGCCCTAAAAGGGAATTAAAAAAACGTGAGGTTGAGGTATCAATTATCACAGTACGCAATATTTGTAGGGAAAAGGGTGTCATGTCCGGAAAATATACTAATCAAGTATAGAAAAACACTTAAAAGTGTTAAATTTTGAAACTAGTGGTGCTAAAACATCAAACATTATCTCACCATTAGTAATGGTTATGTAATACTATTTATACCACAATATCTCTCCGAATTATGTTTTGTGAAACTGAAACATTTGGTGAAAAAAGGCAGTATGCGAGAAACAAGCATTATTAAAAGTTAACAAATAATACGATACTGATATCATAACAAATAGAAATCGTAATATCTTTGCTAAACGTTAGTGTACTCTTATTTTTAGTGGGTTCAAGTCTATGTATTTTCTTTTGTTTGTAAATATCATGGAGTTTATAATATTTTGGGATTTTGTAATACGAGGTAATATAAAGTAAGTTTCCTGTAGTCTGAATTATGTTCTTGTCATATTTTAACATCCTGTTCATTTTTCAAAGATATTTTTGTCGAACCATGTACTATCACTTTCTCCACTTATTGTATATATCAATTGAAACATAGCACGCAGTGTTCTGCAAACGTTTATGAATGCATTAAGGTACAAAATTCGATATTGCATAATGTAATACAATATAAAGGGTTTTGAATTAATACTGAACCACCAATAATTTAACAAATGCGTTAATATTAAAATGTTACTTTTCAATGCGTTATATGTATTGAAATATTACTGGGATATATTAGTCTTTGCAGCAGATAGAGGATGTTTCAATGAGACTCTTTTATAACTCACGAGCTCTAATATATTTCTTAAAAGTAGAGAATTTGCCCTACTGAAGTACTTAAAATGTTTATCAGATATAGAATTGTCTAAATTATTTTATGTTATCAGCATCATTTCTTGGTTGCTGAGATGAAGTATTTGAATATCAATCAAGGAAACGCTGTTGCCTTTATTTCTTAAATGTTCTCAAATAAATTTTAATAGCACACTTGTATGTTCTTGTTTACTTTGGCAACACAGGTTGCAGTGGACATTCCTAATGACTGCATAAGTATTATGATATTTGAAAGTCCATTTAAGCGCACTTTCTTGCTATTCTTTCTTGCTTGATAATATGTGAGGCAGTTTACGTAACTGAACTACGCATGTGTGAATTCTTCTGAAAAGAACACATTTGAAACGAGTGCTTAGACGAGTTTTACCTAAACGATGCCGAACGGATATACAGTTACTAACGGGAAGACAACCGCAAATTTTTTAAATGTAGTGTCACAATACTCATTCTCAAGTTTAAAAATTAATTAAATTGCAAGAACCATTGTTGAATGATATTTGCGTACGTGGATTACTACAGCAGCTACTACAAAATTATTTGGTTTAATCATTTATATGGTAATTTAAAGTTTTGTTTAGTGAAGATAATGAAGAACGTAAGTGTCATCTGATTAAACTTTCCCGATGAAGAAAACATTCTCACTGAAAATAACACTCAAAGCAATGTTTTCATCCCAACAATTAATACTTCTTCTTCGCTACATGAGCAAATTGTTATATCTCACTCTAACGGTTCTCTATATTTTCAGAGGCCTGTGCCGAGAGCAACTAAAATCAACTTGTAATAATCTCGCAAGCAAAGCAATGTTCGGTCTTTCGAAAAGTATTCACACGCACACTGCTTCAGCTTGCAAACTCTTCCACCAGGTTTACATCCTTGAGTAAATCTTAAATATCTATATGTGCAGTCGGTCCGACCTCGAAATATTCGTACCAGCTGGGCCTTTGGAGGAAGGATGGAGAGCGCAGTCTTCTTACGGGCGCAGAGAACCAGACGACATCGGCGATAACTGGTAGCTGAGGAAGGCGGGACATAAGACCAGTAGAAGGCGAGTACGTCTGTGCAATGACCCTCGCTTCAAAGCATTATTCCCTTAACAACTACCACAGAAACTAACCACTTAAAGCGCTTTGTGTTCTAGTTGTCATCGAACTTAATCTAGGAAATCATCGTGATTTCATTCTAATTCCAAAATGTATTCCCGTCAATAACTGTGCAATAACCGAATTTGTATGCATGTTTATAATATGTTTCAGATACAATAAAAAGTAAATAGAATATTTCATATTAACGTTTAAAAGTAAACATTAAGTTGAACCATAATCTGAATAAATATATTAATAAGTTAATAATAATAATAATAATAATAATAATAATAATAATAATAATAATAATAATAATAATAATAATAATAATAATAATAATAGAAAACATCTCTCACTAAATTGCAATGTTTAAATTTCCTTAATGTTTTTCTTCCATGTAGTTTTAATCATTTGGCATTTTCAGAAGCATTAATTAAATAAAATATACTATACAGTAGAAAACTCTAATTATTGTGTATTACTTACAATTTAAAAAAGGAGGGCTCCAACATAGTGTTATTATTCCCTGAATTGTTTTTGCATATAATTTTGTCATGAAACACAATTGCGTGTTTCGTCAAGTGTACCAAAAAGCACCATTTCTAGCCACCGTCTAATTGACGATCTTCACCTCGCAGTCCGAACACAAAGCAGTTTGTCAGCGGCATCTGGCAGCCGCCGGGTTCGTTTGCTGGCGTCGCTCCCTCGCGCGCCATTGCTCTCCTAAGGCGAGAGATTACCCCGGGGAAACCACACGCGCTCCGCGCCCCGCGCTCCGCCGCCCGACCCAGCGCTGCTTATTGTTAGCGACGGGCCGCGGCGACTGCGGTTGGCGTGGCAGATAGCGCAGACGAACGACCTGCACCTAAGCCGCACCGGCCGCGCCGCGCCCAAGGCCACCCACCACCCCTCCCCTCCCCGCTCCGCACCCGAGCGCGCCGCTGGCGCCACGGCCCCTCCCCGGCCAAGCCGGTGCTTTGCGAATCCGATCCGGCGAACAAAAATTGGAAGGGGGAGATAGTATGGTCAGGTGGAGGAGCAGGCTAAATGGCCTGAGCCCTGCCATCTATAAAGACATTTAATTTATTTATTTATTTTAATTTATTTATTTATTTATTTATAGTAAATTGCCTTACGCATTAATTTGGTGGGTGGGAGAGCACGAGGGCATTAATGAACGTGTTTTAGTTATTAGTGAACAATATTCTGTCGCGATAACTTAAGACTAAAAAAATAAATAATTACTGTATTGTGGATGCGCAAGAATGTGATACATCTCCATTGTCGTTCTCTGGAGAAAGGTTTCATCTTGAGCGGAGCCGTTTATTGTTATTAAAGACAAAAATTTGTTTTATTCGTGCCTAAGCTCCCTTGTGAACTATTTTATGACATGACAAATTAAAAAAAGAACTATTTTTGAAACATATTTATTGAATATAAACCTAATAAAGTTAATTTGAAAATTCTAGGGTTAAAAAATTCACCAAGTGAAATTACTCTAGTAATTTCTTGGAATATACCTGTCACCAGGTATTGAAACGTTTTTTTTTTTTTTTTAGATATTTTACACCAGTAAAGGCAGCGTGTTTTCTCTCATAGGCCATCTTTTCTCGATACATTCTGCATAAGGCCTTCATATTTACTTTTATATTACTTCATATTATTATGTGGATTTGTCATGTGTCTTGATAACTAAGAAAGAGATGTAGAAATGTTTCATTTCCACATTTAATACTGTTAAGAACACGTTTTCATTACTAGTCTCTGCTCAATGCTATTTAATTTCCGACGACCTTTGCCGACTAGATTACTGCTTCAGCACTTTCAGAGAACCTGAAAGCACGGTGTTCATGAAGAGATGCTCGCCCATTTTGTCATCGCAGTGTTTCGCCATCCGCATTGCCATGCTACTAACTTTTCCGCTGATTAAACTAAACACATTGAGCTCACCGACTTTACAACTGTCTTATCCAGTTGGTCTGTATCGGCGGTCTTTCAAACCAATCGAACGTTGCTGTCGCTCCGCCACACGCCGCCAGATTAATAACGGCCATCTCTTCCAGTGTTATGCCCTTCGTACGCTTCTTCCTCCACAGTCGCCAACGCCGCCGTCGCTTCCATTGCCCCGCGTTCGCGCCCTGCCGCCGCCGCCGCCGCCGCCGTGCGGGAAGGATTTGCGCGGCGACGAGAACAAACGCGCGCGGCGCCGCGCATTAGCGTGACGTACGGGCGGCGGCGGCGACGGCAGCGCTACCGGTGGCGGTTGCCGGATCCCGCCCGCAGGGACAAAACGCCGGCGGCGGCGGCGACAGCCGGCCGAGCGGGCGCAGCCAGAGGGACCGTGCGGTGGGCGAGGGCCGCGGTGCCGCGGGCGGGATGAGGAGCGGGACGGGTAGGGGCGTGGACAAGGGCAGGGAGGAAGGATGAAGGGGGTGGGGCGATGTGGCGGGTGAGGGCCAGGTTGCCGCCGGCGGGGAGTGGAGCGGGAGGGAGTAATAGACGGGGAGGGTGTGGAGGGGAAGGGTGTATCCGGAGGGGATGGATGAAGAGGGCCGCGTTGCCGTCGGCGGGGAGCAGACAGGCTGGACCGGAAGGTTGGCGGGGTGGGCGGGAGGGACATGGAGGGGAAGGGAGAGTAGGAAGGATGGAGGGTACCGGAGCAGAGGCGCGGTGTGACGGGCGAGGGCCTCTTCGCCGCCGGCGGGGAGTGTGCAGGGTGGGGGATGGAGGTGAGGGTGATGGTGGGTGTGGGCGAGGCGTGGAGGGGAAGGGCAAGCAGGAAGGTGGAAGAGGGGAAGCGCGGGGTGGCGGGCAAGGACCGTGAAGCCGCCGGCGGGGCGGAGAGGGGCGGGGCGGGGTCATATCCGCCCCGACGACAGGGGATACAGATGCGCGCCGAGCGAGCGAGCAGACCTCGCCCGCGGCGAGCGGCGACACACCGCGCCCGTCCACGGCTTCCCGCTCGCTGCCCCACGGCCGCCACAACCAATTGGCTCTTACCCCTCAGCTCGACGGCCTCAATTAACACAGAAACGGCCACGATAAAGATACGCGCGCATCACTCTTGTATACAACAAACAATATCACCAATGATTTATTTTTGGACGGAAATGTTTGCGTGGATCTTATTTAAAACGTTGTGGATCATTCGTTTAAAATGTAATTGAGAGACTCGGAATGAAGTTCTGAAATTTTTGGCGGAAATTTTGTTTTGAAGTGTTCGAACACTCTCCGCTTTCAGGTCTCATATTCAAATCGTTTGCTAAACATACAACCTACACACATAGAAACTACACAATAGAAAACCTACAAACAAAACAACATAACGTTTTGCGCATCATTATTAAATATTTCTAAAATTTCAAAGTACTTTCTTGTAAAATGCTCGCATGTGGATAGAACCATGTCATTCTGAGGCCTGGAAATGAATTCCTTACACCTTGCAGCGTATTTTAACTGCAAGTAGAGAGGCAAAGGAACCAAGAAAATTAAGCATATTGTTTTCCGAATTTTTAGAACAATGAGAAATTTCAAACTTGCGCATCACAAGCTAGGGTCTAATCAAATACGAAGTGACATATAAAATCATCAGACCTGTAACGGTGTAAGTTAAAATATATTGGAATTGTCCTTTTATTTTTTATTTGTGGCATATTTTGTCAAGAAGACGATAAATGATAAAAAAAAGTTATATTTTAATGCCTAACTGAGAGCGCATAAGTCATTTAACCGACATTGGGCTAAAGTTTGTTCTGTAAAATGCGATGGTAGGACTCGAAGGGATGCTAAGTCCATTCATTGTTTAATTAAGAGTACAGTTTTCTTCATTTAAGGAAATGTAATTCTGCAGTATCTTGCACCTTCGGTTACCTAATTTATTTCACTCTCCGTATATCCAACTAGATATAAAAATGAAAGAAAGACACTTCGGCGATTTGGGATTACAAAAGCCTACCAACTAAAACTATTAAATTTGAATCAAGCTAAAACGAGTATCTGCTCAGCACAGCACGTCTCTCAGTATGATTGAAATATGTCACAAAGTGAAAGCGGACACCGAAATTTTATCTGTGGCCATACGCAATGTAACGAAGTTCTTTGACTGACAAACAAATTGCTTTGTCTTAACCGACAAGTAGGGAAAACATGAGTACAAGGCAGAAACCTAAAAAATGTTTTTAATTAAATATAACATGATATTGCCAATTAATATCTACGGACAATTACACAAAATAATTTATTCCATAACCCACTACTTTTATTTATATTTGCGTAGAATTGAAGTAAAATATGTTATCTGTTCAATTTAGTCGATAGTTTTCCTCACTGTGGATTACATGATTTATTACATTGATATCTTTAAAACAGAATTATTAAATTTGTTTTAATTGAAAGCAATAATCATTATACTTTACACTTATTCAATATTGGTAACGATCTGACACAGTAATTATTCCTCAAGTTTTATTGATAATATATCTTCTAGCAAACCCCTGTGACTTAATATCATTGATATCACAACATGGTACTCAAGAGCGATTACCTAACACAACGACGCAAAACTGCCTTGCGAAAGCTATTTAGGTATTCCAAGATCCAAATCGGCTGCTTGGCTTGAGGAATTGCCTGAAGAAGCCCAAGTGCGCTCGAGGAGTCAATATCGCTGGCGGTGGCTTAGGGCGGTGGCGGCTCCGGCTGTCGGAAATCCCCGCCTCCAGCAAGAACTGCCCCCTCGCGTCCAGCGCCCGCTCGAACAAAGCGGCCTTGAGATTGCCCCCCTCCCCCCCGCCACGCTTCCCCTCCTCTGCCGCGATCCACCCAAAGCTACTCTATAGGCAGCCCTTTCACGCACATACCTCGCTGTTGACGCGAAGTGAGTTTTCTTCTTCGTCTTCTTCTTTTGTTTTACGATACTCAGAGGAAGCCTCGCCAAACGGAAAGACGTTAAAGCAGATGCAACTGTTACACGAGTTGAGACATGTTCGCTCTTCAAAGTTTCTGTATAATTAAATAAGAGCTCTACCAAACTGCAAAAAGTATTTGTTGCAACAGAATTCAAGAAAAAATAGTTAGTTTTCATCGCGCATTCATTTTCTGCTTACATTACGAAACAAAACACTCGAAAAATTAGCGATGCTAGGAGGCGGTAGAATAAAAATAGCAATCTATAAAATGGTTATTAAAATGGCTATCAATTGAGTAGGATGTGTAACAATGTAGGAACGCAGAGTCAATTTTAAGAATAATGAAAAAAATAAACACAAACTGGGACCATTAGCGACCAAATGGGAAACAAACAACATGCATCAGCGAATAAAATAAAGCGAAAAACTCCCTCTGGAATTGTTCTTCGAAACTAGGGCATAAATGCACTTTACTGTGCGCGCGTTTTGCAGAAGATACTTTTATGATAATGAAAAACCTTAGGGTTGCTGCAACAGGACAATTCTTACGTACGATGAACTGAAGCAACTACCACTTCTTTAGGCGCTACTCGTGGGCGAGCGATTTCCCGGCCACAGCCCCTCCGGTCAGCGAGGGCGTGGGCGTGGGCGTGGGCGGCCGTTCTTTGTCCCCGCGTCGAGATGCGCGCGGAAACAAACGGCGGCGGGCGCCGACGCGTTTCTTGCGCGGGGTTCCGCAAGGCGCGTCTGGGGGCCGGCGAACAAATTATTTTGCCCGCCTCGCTGAGAGCGCTTCCAGAATGAAGTTGCTTTTACGCAAGAAAATCATGGGTGTACTTCGGTGGACTAACGCGGTTACCGCTCTTCCAAATGGAGTAGCTCGATATTTCCATGCGACTGCTCGAGGGAATCTTTTATGCAAGTTGAAAAAAGACTCAGTGTTTTCAAGTAAACACTGTAAATGGAACTGTCTTGTAACGATGTTTGATATCTTATTAAGTGATTATTAATGACATAAAAGCTAATGAACTCATCTTAAAACATTAAATATGAGAATAACATAAGGATTAGATGGTTTGAGACTTAGTGAAAAGTATTTTTATTTCTGTGCTTGCAAAGTACTATTCCATTTGCCAATTGAAATATTATTTGTAATAAAAAGTATTTATCGTTAGAAAAATAAATTTTATTTTATCAGCTATTTTTAATTTTGTAATTTTGGTTATAAAGGTTTAAAAAAGCGAATCTTTAAATAATTAAAAATTAAATTGAATAATCTCCAGCAGAAATATTATTTCAGAAAACATAAAGTGCAGTGAACATTTGTCTTTTCCATTTTTTTTCATTCTCCCCTGCTTTACGCAAGTTCTTATTTAGAAAGGACTTATAATTTATGTTAATCTAGCGTATGCGTTGAATGCATTAACTGCAGCATGATTGGTTTCTTCAGCCAACAATTTTAGTCCAATATATTACGCTTTAGTTTACGTTGTCTGTTCTACTGTGGTTTTAACTTTGCAGAAAGGCATCAAAAGAGATCATATTAGCGCCATTGGAAAGCTAAATATCCCAATTATGAAAAGGTTTGTTAAAATAAAATTGGTTCACGGAATTGGTCATTCGGGTTAAAGAAATAATTAGGTGAGCCAACGTTTTGAAATAATTAATTTCTTCATCAGAGCTAGAGATTAAACAACGTAAGGACTACACACTTTTCAATAAATTAATGATCACATGACCTGATGAAGAAATTAAATATTTCGAAACGTTGGCGCAACTATTTCTTTCTCTAACCCCAATGACCAATGCAGTGAACCAATTTTATTATATTTATTATATTTCATTTTATGTATAATATGCTCGTGATTCTATAATGGTCAAAAGGTTTGTTGTTTCCATGTTGATGCTTCCTACGTACACCTCACATCTGAAACACAAAATACACAAACTGCATTATGTCTTGGATTTACCCGTCGTGCCTCGCATCCCAATCACCTTCCTTCTCCGTGGAGGGATAGAATTTGCGCGAGAAACGCGCCCTCCCCGACCCCTCGTGGTCCTGACGGCAGGGCCGCCACGAGGGGCCGCCACGAGGCGGGGAGGAGGAGCCCGTGCGTGCTCTCGGGACGAAGAGCCCTCAGGGGCGGCGCCGCCGCGTGGATAGAGCAAACCACGCGCCACGCGCTCTGCGCACTAAGCGCCTGCGTCCGGCCCCCATCCACGCGGCGTTTCGCTTCTCGCGGGCGTTCACTTGCCCATGAGGCATCGCTGTCCGGAAGCTACTGTGGTTCGAGGTGCGACGGTGGTCGATTTGTGACACGAGCCTTATACATACACTCTAGTTACCGCTGTCTTGAGGAGAATTCTAGCTGCCGTCTGCTCTACGGGTGGATTTCCGTGCTTTCCCCAACACTATAAGGCGACTGCCGGAGCAGTACCCTAGCAGAAGGGCCCAGGACCGCACAAGATGTTTCCTTCCTCTTCCTTGTCCTACCCTCGCCCCTTACTTACACACACTTACATTTACATGCACTAGGCCACCTCACGTTGTAAAACCAGTCGGAAGCATAGAGTTTGCCCCGGTTAGGGTATCGGCCCCCTGGCGGAGATACCTGGAGTAAAAACCACTCATGCCGACACGTAGGACTGCGCCGATCCTCACGTTCCAGCGGAACAGGAACACCGCCATCTCCACAATTCAACATGCACTACACTTACGGGTCTAATGGTTGTGATTGATTCGCTCAAAACCGAAATAATCGTTCAGTTAATCAATCTGAACGAGCCGTCGCCTTGACAGTCTTCTCTATTGCCTCCTCGGGTGTCTCGCCTACTGCCTCCTACCTGTTCTTCGCTTACGCTCTCCCGCAGCGGCGCTTCCAACCGCGCGCTCGTCGCTGCCTCCCGCGGCTTCCTCTCCTCCGCCGTCGCCGTCGCGCCCGCCCCTAGCTGCCTCCCGCCGCTTCCACCCCTCCGCCGTCGCCGTCGCGCTCGCTTCCCGCCGCCTCCCGCGGCTTCCTCCCCTCCGCCGTCGCCGTCGCGCCCGCCCCCCGCCGCCTCCCGCGGCTTCCTCCCCTCCGCCGTCGCCGTCGCGCCCGCCTCCCGCTGCCTCCTGCGGTGCAGCGCGGCGCGGCCGGACGCGTCGGGGACGCGGCGTGTTGACCGAGCGCATGCGACTCCGCATAAACGCGGTAGGGCGGGCGCGCGCGCGGCCGAGCGGTAGACGCGCCGCTAGATCAAACATGCAGGGCGGCGGCGGCGGCGGTGGCGGCGGCAGCGTCCATATTCCGAGCACGATCCACCTGGGGTTGCTGGGCGGGAACTGGCGGAGTAAGTACGCAGCCGATACATCACGGACTCCTCAAATGGTTCTGCGTCTCTTATTTTGCATTGAAATATGTTTTGCACTAAAACTCAAAACTTAATTCTTTATTTTCGGATAGTTGGAAAGCGATATAAAAATTCACTGAACATTATACATTCATTCACATAACGTAATATATTACATTTTGAAACTGGCTGAGGAAGTAGACAGCCGATACATCACGGACTCTTCAAATGGTTCTGCGTCTCTTCTTGTACCTTGAAATATGTTTTGCACTAAAACTCAAATCTTTGTTCTTTATTTTCGGATAGTTGGAAAGCGATATAAAAATTCACCGAACATTATACATTCATTCACATAACGTAATATATTACATTTTGAATAAAAGTCTCTCGCGCTCACTGACACTAAGTGACAAAAATAGGGATAAAAACTATTGCTGTTGTCCCTTCGTGTAACACTTGTGTTAACTTCCATTTTGTGTCCAAGTTCTGTACTTCTGCTCCACTCTCGTATCAATGTTTCATCCATGAATTATGCTCTTCAATTATGAATCGCCGTTTGAATGTCACTGTTCAAATATTTTTGAGCACAGACGGAGATGCATTAGAAAGAGTGTCTCTTTGTGTATGTTACTGAAGTGCAAGGAAACTTTTTTTTTGTTTGTTTGATAATTTACTGTTCTGTCTATAACAAAATACACAAACACGAAATGACTGAAACAGAGAGCAATAGAGTTTTGGAATTCTCTAAGCAAAGGTGGGCACAGAATATATACTAAGGTGGGAAGGGGGAACCGAATAAGGTACGATGAAGAGGTGTGGAAATTGCGCTTGGTGGATTAAGAAACAAAGGAAAGTGTATATTACGTGTGTATCGTCTTGATTATTTCTCTGATGTTGATTGTTTCGCGTGGCAGAAAATTGTCATTTCACTTCTGTGAATACTCATGAGCTGTAATCTTCTCGTACTTTCCAGCAAAGTATATTCGTAGTACTGTCCCTTCTTGGCCTCCGGTTAAAACTGAACATGTTCTGAAGTGAAAACGTTCATTTAGAAAATAAGTTATTATTATAGTTTTTATTATTATATTAATAATAATAATAATAATAATAATAATAATAATAATTATTATTATTATTATAATAACGCTTCTTGTAATCACCAATAACAAGAAACATATAATGAAGGTGGTGTGAGCAAGACAAAGGATAAAACTGAGAGGCTGTTGTAGGCTGGTCACGAAGATACATACTGAGAAGGAGAACACGCATACAAAATAGAACAAAAGCAGCAGGAATAGAATAAGATTTGTTGAGAAGAAAATAGGAGGCGGAGGACAAGCATTGATGAAGACAATACATTGGTTGGTTGGTTGACTGATAGATTGAGGTTTCTGGGCACATATTACTAGGGTGATTAGTCACGTTAACGTAGTAAATATTTTAGTCGTATTAGCCTTCGTCCCCTTCTAGATAGTGATATCCTTCTCCGACATACATGTCGGTATGTAGGCGAAATTTCTCTCTTTAGATATATCCCAAAGAGGAGCGCCGCCCCTGCTGATACCAGCTCTCAGCTCTGGACTAATCTCCTGACACAATTCTCCTCCAGACAGTGGCTGAATCCGACCTAGCTACGTATGTACAGCTAGTCGCCTTCGAGATTGGAACCGTAGGACCTACCGGCAAGAGTCGCCGGAGAGGCAGCAGCAATAGCTGATGAGCTGCCTCTGCCGGTGGCAATGAATACGGGTTTCAGGGATTTCAGACACGGCAGAAGGCGGGCACAAAAGCGACGCGGTGAATGACCACAGGGCGAAGGGGAAGGCTGAGATGACGGAGGCAACGGCAACGGAGATGACAGGTAGGAGGTTCACGATGAAAAAGGCGCGGGCGGGGAAGGAGAAACGGCAAAGCCCCCGGACGCGGGCGGCGCGGAGCGGGGGCGGGGGCGGGGACGAGGCCGGGGAGGTTGGCACTCGCCGACGGCTTACTTGTATCCTGGGGCTTTCAGCTAAGGTCCTGAATCCACTTACGACACACTCAGCGCGGGGGGGGGGGGCGCACAGGTAAACAGGGGAAGCTCGCGCGGCGTGGGGGCTCGGAATACGCCAACGCAGCCGCCCAAGGCTAAGGCGCAGGCGGAGGCGGCGGGCGCGCGCATCCACGGCTCTCCAAGGGCGACCTCCGGGGCAGCGCAAACGGAGCGAAAGGACGAGACGCGCCAACCAGGGAAGAAGAAGAGTGGTCACGCGAAACCGGGCGAACCAAAGAATGGATTAAATGAAGTCGTAGGTTTCCGCGGCCGGAGTTTTGTGAATGATCTTGGCTGTCCCGGTGACGCCTGCTGACCCGCCCTGACCACGATAAGATGGTCGAAACGTTGGCAACACAGCCGTCAACGCGGCCTCACCCGGACAGCAAAGATCATTCACAAAGAAAGGATTGGTCAGTAGAAACCGAGTCTAAGAGCTGCAATATTTTGTAACAGATTTTTTTTTCTTTTTTTTTTTTCGTTAATCGGCCGACTAGGACCACGCATGCAAGCATCCTGCATTTACCGTGGCTCAGTTTTTTTATTTATTATCACGGTGGCAGGTGCTTGCGACAATTTTTTGGGGGGACCAGCATTTTTAGCTGGATCCGATTGTTATCCCCCACGGTTGTTAGCCCTGGGGGTATGGAAGATGAAATGATGATATGATGATAATGGGGGTGAAAGGACAACACATACAGACATACACAAATACATCCATGCCCGAGGCGGGACTCGAACCCGCGATCTTCTGGTCCGAAACCACTCCGGCACTACTGCCTTAGCGATCTCGGCCATCTGATCGGCTAACAGATTTTATATTTATTGTAAATTTTTTTGTGTAACAAGATAAGGATCGGCTAAAATTTTGTAACTGTAATAATCAGACTCCTTCGACCATCATCAGATTAAAAAGGCCGGATTAAACTAGTAATCTAGAAAAGAAGACGCTTGATACAACAAGATTTCTTGACAGTATGGAACGCATATATACCTTGTATCACCAAAATCTTCTGACGTTAAATAACAAATCTTCTGACGATAAATGAAGTGATGGAGTAAGAGAAAGAAATACTTTTCATATAAAATAATATTATTGAAATAATTCAACTGAAATCTATGATGTAGATAAAAGCGATATGTTAAATAAATATGCATAAAACGCTCATATTGCTGTCAGAAAAAATGACATGTTTAAAAAATAGTAAACCAGAGAAATGTGAAGTTCAACATTGCTTTTCTCCTCTTAATGTTCTCCAACGTATACTGACAAAACAGAAATGTAAAACTTTTTATTTGCTTTATTCTCGAATGTCACATGACATTTTTTGTCTTATCATTGTGGCATGTGATAAATATTCAAGGATACATTAATATTTCATTATTTCGTCCATATTAATATCCCACTCGTCTAAACGATCAAAATTCGGTGGAAAAATTTTGCAATTCGAAACCATCAGGTTAGTATCAAATTACTGGAAATAGAAAAAAGGCTTGAGTTATGTATCACATGACCAAAGATAAAATGAAAAACGAAACATCATATTGAAAATAAAGTGTTATAAGTGCTGATAAATGTACCTCTAAATGGTATTAGAAACTCTTTCCAAGCACAGTTTCTAATAGCGAGGTCAATTTCTTGTGCTTCAGATGCTGCGAGAATGTGAGAAAATGGCGAAACAGTGCTGGGTCATATGATGCATAATTCGAGACGAATTCCGCTGTGAGTACACATTCTACACGCAAGTGATTGCAGCGAATAGAGATAGTGTGCATCTTCCGAAATTGCGAAGTCGTGTGATGGACGAACAGAAATGCAACGTGTGGGTTTGTTTTGTAGAAATGTTTCGGGACTGCAAATATCTGTAAATCGAAATCTGAAGCAAACGTATCAATACTCACATAGCATGACATAATTGAAAATATTGAAACTAGATGGAAAATCTTTAAACGAACATTAATCGCAAAGTGAGTATTTGCACACAGTTCATAAAAATGAATCTTCTCGTACCGAATAATTTTCTCTGAAACAACTATACTCTGATTGTTTTGCGATTGCCTCATCCCTTCATTTGCAGTTTTTTTCAATCTATTTAGTCTGGCAACGCGCCACGATGGTGCAGCAATCGGAGGTCGCAAGAGAGTCGAAGGAAGAGAGTGGAGCGGATTCGTTCCTGCTTTCGAATCCCGCGACCGCCGTGCAGCGCAGCGCCATCCTCCCTCAGCTGCCCCACCCCGCCCCGCCTCACCCTTCCTACTCTGCCCTTTCCTACTCTGCTTTGCCCTTCCCCGCCCCGCCTCGCCGTGCCTCTCCCTGTCCTGCCCTGTCTCACCCCGCCCCGCCCCGCCCCACCCCACCCTGGCCCGCCCCGCTCCGCCCTGCCCTGCCTCCCCCGCCCCGTTCCGCCCTGCCCACCATGTCCATCTCCGCTCTGCCCCGCCTCCTCCGCCCCGCTCCGCCCTTCCCCGCCCCGCCCTGCCCCGCTCCGCCCTGCCCCGCCCGCGAGGTCCCGTGGGCCAGGCTTTTACGTGCGATACGAAAGGAGAATCCGATTACCAGCCGGAGTTGCAACAGCATGGCGTTTTATTGCCGGGCCGCGACATAAATATTCCATTTCCGGAATACGCTCGTAAAATCTCCGGGCCACTGGGTACAATGTCCAGCTATGCACGCCGAAACATAATTTTTAGAATATATATTTCGAAAGCGGAAAATTTAGGTCGCGGCGGCATTCGTTAACTATGTAAACTACCCCATTAACACTTCCTTTTTAGTTTAATTCAATTCAATATATCCCACTCGTGCGCGTTCACATTTAATCCCTAACTGTTCAAATAGAAACGAGAGGTAATATGATAATAAAATTATGTGTGTTTTATGAGCCATTTACATAATATCCGAATGATTTTACTCGAATCAAAAAATATAATTAATTCAAACTCCCCTCCAAATTAAAACGTCCTTCTGCTTATATTATTTTTCAGTTGGCAAGATCAAACTGCATTGAAAAACATTCCCAAAAGAATACTATTAAGAGAAACGTCATTTTTATATTGTAATTATTAGCTTTGCTAAGTATACAAATATGGTATTTTGGAAAATAACCATCATAATCGACATGATACAGCCGCGATGTTTTCAAAAGACGTTCTCAATCGAGTACAGTAAAATTTTAATGTCTGCATTCAGCTTCCTCGTCTGGGAACCTTCACCAGAAGAGGAGCGTGTTCGTCTAATTACGAAACGCACTTGAGCTGGCAGCACAACGTCCCGTAGCAGAGGGTGCTCTCTGAAACATCACTGGACGATCGCGCCGCAGGGTGGTGAAGTAGAAGGGTGGGGGGTGAGGGAATAAGGGGAGGGGGAGGGTTGGGGGGGGATAAGGCGGCGCTTTCTCGCCGGTGGCGAGATGGGAGGGCGCGCCCCTACGCTTGCCGATGCCGCAGTCGCCGCCGCCGCCGCCCTCACTTAACGCAGTTTCCCGCAAGTTAGTCGGCGAGTGACGCGCGGCAGTGCGACCGCCCAGCGCGAGAGAGCGTGGGTGTCGCCGCCGGCGAGGCAGGCAGACGGGCGGGCGGCTGGGCCAGGCGACCGGTCGGGACGGGACCGCTGGCGAGTCCAGAGGGGTTAGGAGGGGAGCGTGCTGTAACGAGTTGCACCTGACGCACTGGGTTAGAGCTTGAAAGAGGACGGTGTAGTCATCCGATGGAGGGGCACGGCAAGCTCCGAGACAGGGAAATACCGGGAGGTAAAGGCGAGTATGAGCGAGAGAGGACGAGGGAGGGAGACGAAGGTACTGAGAGAGTAATGTCTCAAAGCTGAGTTGTGTTGTGAAATGTGCTCGGTCCGCAGCTGAAAGCAGGCGCGAATTTAAGTCAAAACAGTTTCTGCATCATTCAACGGATGTATTACTACCACAGATCATTAGTGCCTCTAATAGGTACTACCAGAGACCTCTCTGAAGAATTCTAAACATCTCCGGAAAGAAAGTGAAAAATATTTGCTGTCAAAAAGGTCGAAGGAAGGAAAACATTAAATTAAAAATAATAACAATTTTGGAGTTGTGTTGTATAACTGCAAACATTGCTAATAACTAATGTAATAATGTTTACCAATTCCTTATATTTGTTTGTTAATCTGAAGAATAACTGCTTAATGAAAGCTACCGTCATTCATTGATCTATCCTAAATCAAATGTGCTGTCAAGAACACTTCGCGGTCACAATTGCACTCTTCTACTCTGAAGAGAGGCATATATTACACGAGTTTAAAATATTTACAAACGTATTTTATTTATTCAACATCAACGAACAGCGATATTTAAAACTGTTTTATAAGAAATTGCTTTTGAGTGGTAGTAGTATTGCTGAGCGGTGATCATATTGCTGTTTCTTATTGGATAGTCTCGCAAAATTCCATTCAACTTCTTCGTTTTTTGATATCGGAGCAATATTTTCGAACATTAGAGAATAATGTTGTGAGATATATCGGTTATCTCAATGACAAAAGGGAACAATCGTTTCGGCTCCTCTCACCTGAAGATCGTCGTTATTCTCGCGACAATTTAACTGTCGCAAGAAGAACACTTCATTACAGTGCTTTATTACTAATCAGACCGATTAAATGTTTACCAGCGGTGTCACATTTTATGCAAGAACGCCTCGGATCAAAGGAGAATTTCTAGAGAATCGCCCCCGAATTAACTATTTAGCTCTTGAGCGCTCTCTTGTGTGTAACGCCGCGCTCCGCCACCGCGAGCTGCCGACGGGGATCGTGGCGCTCTCAGGCTGAGAGAGACCAAGATACTCCAAGACCAACAAACGAGAGATGAAACGTATATCACCAGTGCCGCCACAGATCCAGACTTACGTGGGGACACGAAATAGTAGATTATGCAACTAGTTTGTACTTAAACTCCTCGTCCGCCTGCCCGTCGCCTGCCCGTCCGTCTGCCCGTCCGTCTGCCCGTCCGTCTGCCCGTCCGTCTGCCCGTCCGTCTGTCCGTCCGACAGCCCGTCCGTCTGTCCGTCCGTCTGCCCGCCCGACTGCCCCACCGTCTGCCCATCCGGTTGCCCATCCGGCTGTTTAATATTATAAACCAGTTGAAAACTGGTTTATAATATTAAACATTAATGCATTAGTACATGTTTTGAAAACCTTCGTCGTTAGGAGTAAGTTTTCAAATTTGTACGAATGCAATAAACCAACATTACAAAAGAGTTGCATACGTTTTTTTTTGGTATAACAGCATAATAAATGTATAAGATAATCAAAGTTAAGGTTGGGGAACAACTTTATCGTCACATCACGAATATTTGACATCTGCGCGAGAAAACAGTGGTCGGCTGTTCCGTTTGCCACTAACTTTCCAGGATTCTTTCGCTACGGTTGGCTGAATAGTATGTGATGAAGAAATTATTCGTACCACAAATGACAAATACGTCATAACCTGTGAATTAGATGCCCTTTTATAAACGATTTCTTGTAATGAAAAAAGTAATTTTTAATGCTGGATTACAAATGATCTTGAGCGACCAAAATTCCTCTGTCCAAAAGCCCTCGGGCTTTTCATCGCTACTCGATCATTAGTACCCGTTTGATGCATAAATAACTACATAAACGTATTTTGAAATTTCCATTTATAATTATCGCCTTTTTAAAAACGCGTTGGTAGTGTTTTTGCTTAAAAAGGAATAGCAAGTACGCTGGAATGCAGGATTGTGGGGTCTGTGAAGCGCCGGTCGTCGAGTGCGTGTTGGTGAGGGGTGAGCGGTGCCAGGGAACACCTGAGCCGCCCCTAATGAAGGAACTCGTCTCCGAGCGGCGCGGCGCGGCGCGGCGCGTGGGCGGTGCCACGTGGGGGCGCAGAGGATGCGGCAGACTCGCGAGAGGAAATTAGCGGAGACGAATGTGCCCGCCGCTGCAGGCGGCATCAGATGTGCAAGCACTGGCTGAAATGATTCCTGATGATTTCTCAGAACACAAATGAGCAAGCACTGGCTAAAATGATTCCTGATGATTTCTCAGAACACAAATGAGCACTTTCATCGCATTGCATGTAGGTTTGGGAACACTAAATATTTGAACTCATTGAAATTAAAAAAAAACTATAAGAATTAATTTATAGGCTGAAAACAAGATATTTCTGGTACAGACAGTTTAATTCCTTATTACGCTTCGACAAGTTTAATGTCACGTTACTTCTTGAAATGAATCATAGAGTAGTCCCAACAATATGATTACTTGAAACAGATAGTATTTGACTGATTAGAATTCAATTCATGGAAACATCAAATATTTCTGGCGATTGCATCAAATATTTCTGGCGATCCAGCCAACTGGACCACGGCCTACCAGCCCGGAAAATCTACTTTCTATGTCAAAACTTAATCAGATAATGGAAACTATACGAGATTCATTGTCTACATTATTATTACACTGACTTGAAATCACATTTCACTTCAGTATTATTAATTTAAAGTATTATTCTTTAATACTTTAAACATGACATCTAAAATCTCCTAGGACGTGCTACACTACACATTTTTTGAAAGGGAATCAAACACGTTTGCATTTTGTGGCAGTTTTAGCATCGAGAATACTAGATGACAACAGTTACACAAAAACGTTTTAGTGTAAACCTTTTGGTTAAATCCTTTAGTTAATCCTTTAACTAATCCTTTGGTTAAACCTTTTAGTTAAAACCTTATGGTTTTGAAAGTCATTTTTTACGAGATATGATTTATCAGTTTATTTTTCTTTCTGTCTGTAGAAAACTGTCTGTAGAAAACTGTTCTTTCTGTCTGTAACAATTTCCTCATATTTCACTTGGTTTTTATTTTATAGACAGACATGTGCAAATTTTTGGATAGCAGATTTTTATCAGATTAAAAACCCACTATTTCAGTATTCGCCTTCACTTGAACGGCGTTGCACGTTTTAGCTTCCACCTCAAAATTTCATGACGACGGACTGCACACGAGCAAAATAAATTATTAGTTTATTCCAACGACATGCCGCCATTTGATCGCTCCGATATAATATTTTCCAATTGAAAATCTCCAAAACTTTTATTCAAGCCGAAGATGGAAATAATTATTTCCGAAACGCCGCGATTTTAAATTATAACTACGTATTATACATTTTAATTAATTAGATATTTTATTACTTTTTAATTTGATAAATATCTGCTATCCAAAAAATTGCATATTTCTGTCTATAATATTTTATAGACAAAGGATAAGTGACCAATTTCATAGACCAAGTTCGACCTGACGAATTTATCAGGACGTAAGACTTGTGTAACAACAATTCTAGAACAAGTAAATAAAACTACATAATAATGCATCTCTGCACTAGCGTTTTGCGTACAGTCCTTGCAGACAGGTGCAAGCATTGATCTTGCAAGGATGGGTCTAAAACTCTTGGAAGTGCGGGGCACCGCGCAGACATTTGCCTCTCGCCCTCCTCCCCTACGCAGCTATCCCGGCTGCAGCACGGAGCGCAGGGCCAGTTCCGCGCTGGGAACGGAGAACTTAGGGACGACATCGTCCGGTGCACGCCTCCCCTCCCCGCAACCGCCCCTTCCTTCCCGCGTCCTCGTCGGCCTCGCGGCGCTTCATACCCCGCTCCCTCCCCGCTCCCCCCCCCCACCACTCACTTCCTCGGGGTCGGCTCTCCACGGCTCTCGTCTGTTTTTTTCGCTCTCTCGCAGAGAGACTCTTGGCGCCTGGAAATACTTGAGAACTCTCGGTAACACTTCAAAGTGCAACAAAGAAAAGAGAATCTCGACATTTCGTCGCTGGCTCGTTCATTCAGTGCGCGACGGCCAGGGGGCGACCCCGAGGCGCAGGAGGGGAGGGGTGTCTGGAGTGGTGGTGGGCGAGAGGGGGGAAGAGGGAACGCGCGGGCAGGTACGGTGGGTGGGGACGGAGGCGAAGGCACGAACAGGAGGACAACAGGAGGGCAATTGGGCCAGACAACGAAGCGGTCATTGATGAACTCATGTAAGATGTTCTCATGCAACAGAAACAGTTGAGCGAGAACAGAATAAAATGGAGTGGTAAGTTTTGAGACTGGAACTTTGAACCTTTAGGCTAAAATTCAAAATTTAAAAAAATTGGAAGAAGTGATAGGAAGGAAATATGAAAATTAGGAAGAAAAAATTGTGCCAGAATAAAAGCCAATCTGTTTAGCAAAAAAACAAAGAAGAAAAAATCGCTGAAAACTAGAAAAATAATATAAAAGTTTATTAAAATCAACAACCGTTTAAATTTAAAGGGAATAATTTGTTTTAAAATTCTAGTTATCAAAGGAAGAACAGGACTGAACGTTACGAACTTTACGGGAGACTACGGGAGGTGAAGTTAAGGAATGAAAACCTCAAAACTGAAGTGAAGGTAATGAGGCAATTCTGACTCCGTAATTGTGAAGTTAAAAAAATGTCTTATATAATACCATGCGAAAATATACTTCAACGCTCTTATACCACTATAACTCAAATTTCTGGATGTATCGACTTTTCTTCGCCCCATCATCATCTTTCTTATACATTTGGAATTTGCCAACTCGTACCTCGTTTAGTAGATAACTGAATATGTCCTTTCCTCTTCTTCAGTTTAGCGATGTCGAAAATCCACTGAACAAGTGGATATGAACAAATTAACGAGAGAATCAGGAGGGCAAGTAACGGACCAGGATGCGTACGAGAACGCAGCCGGAAAGAAGGACGAGGGAGCAAAGCGGAGAAAAGACGAAGCGCGGCGGGTGGCGCGGGGCGCGGGGCGGGGCCGGGAGTTCCGTAATGACGGGCGCGCCTCCGCTGCTCGCGTAAGTTGGGAAGTGCGGGGCGCTCTAATATCCGTCGGAGATTACGCTTTGGGCGCGCGCGGCACGTAGGCGCCCGTCGCGGCGCCCAGTGCTCCTGCTCGCACCTCCCCTCCCCTCCCCCTCCCCCCTCCCACTCCTCCCCCCTTCCCCCTCCGGGGCGTTTGACGCCGCGCCCACGAACGTGATCAGGCGAGATCTTCCAGGGACTTGCTCGAGCTCCGAGCCGGTGCGGTTGAGCCCCAGACTTCTCGTAATTTGCGTGGCAGGAGATGTGTCGTGCAGGGAGTTGAGCTGGCTGCTTCCAATGGTTTTTTGAAATAGTGAGACACAAACGAAGACAGCCGAAACAGACCATTGCTTTGTATTAACTGTCGATTATAAATCTCTCTCTCTCTCTCTCTCTCTCTCTCTCTCTCTCTCTCTCTCTCATATATATATATATATATATATATATATATATATATATAATTCCCTCAATTATATATATATATATATATATATTGTGACGTACCTGGTGGTGCCGGGTATCTTCACTGCAATATAACACTAAGAGAGGGTGTCTTTTACGTGAATGGGTCCTAGGATAAGTCGGTGCAACGTTGGGGAAGTTATTCATACATAGAAATACAATTATGACAAGATTTATTTTAAATCAAAGTTACTATTTACATAATCAGACACCGTTTTTATACTCCGCCTTGGTACCAAGATTAAGAGTAAAATACAACTTTCATACCTTCGGGGCCCCGTTTGAATACCTATGAGGTTCGTCGAGCCGCTCGTGCCGACAGGGTTGTCGACCTCTGCTACTGCTGCGGGCCGTCGGCAGCAGACGGCGTGGTAATCATCCACGGCTGATGCTCCAACAATTCTTCCCCGAACAGGATCTTGATACCTCGGCTGCGCACCTTCCTCGAATCACTGTCCATTAGTGGGTTTAATTACACGACCCCCGCCTACTCCGTATACTGGTCACAGTTCTGTACCGCACGCTTTCAAGAATGTTCCCTCCGCACCAACTAATAAGAGCGACGTCAATTATTTTACCAACACTAATCTTTTACTATACTGATACTTCTAATGTTCTGTTTACATGTCCATTACTTTGCGATTCCTAATCACATAACTATGTCGCGTATTACATGCGTCCATTCACTAGCGGAGAGCCCTCGCTACACGTCCGCACTGGTCGCCGCTCTGCTAACGTCTCACCTTCGCCGGCCGCACGTCGGCACATCCTTCGGCGGCGGCCGCCTCAATCCAACTAACGAACTTTTTGCACGTGCGCGCTGCCACGCTTGTACCCGCCGTTCTCACGCTCGCCTCCCGGCGGGCACCGGTGGCGGCGGCGACCGTTGCCGGCTGCCCGCTGCTCGCAGCGCCCGGCGCTCGCACCGCGTTGTCCAGAATAGCTATTGAATTCTTACACTAATGATTTAATTAGTGTAATGAAACACATATTCTGGGTTTCATCACCCCCCCCTTTCTTTTTTTGAATTTTTCCCGCTTCTAGAAAAATTCACACTAGTAACATCGTCACTGCCAATGGTTGCACTCGTTTGCATATTGCTCGACGCCCTATATACACTTATAACTTAAAATCGAATTAACATGTGATTACTTATTATTAACCCTAACATTACACTTATTTACACTTCACTGTTTTCCATACATGTTGAACCAGGTTTCCGATTTGAAGCTTGTAGTGTCCTACTATGTCTTGTCTCTTGTGCGACGGTTCATTCCCATTTTGCTGACAGTGATTTCCTGAATCACAGTTGTAGGACATAGCTTCCAGCGTGTTGAGCACATCTTGATAGGTATCATCCCATTTCCAGCTACGACCTCTTCTACGTTTGTACCAATGGTTGACCATACCATCACTCTTCCCTTGCCCCTGACTTCGTTCCATTTTTGACCTGCCTACATCTCCTTCACTCCCATTCGTTGGGGCGTCTGCAAACATGAAGTTGTACCCCTCCAATATCTTCAAACCCTTTCCTAAATCGGTATGATCTGCTCTGCTCAGTAGGCTCTGCACGGTAACAAAATACTGTCGCGTTGACATGCAACTAATTCCTTGATATTTTATAAGGGCAAATAATGTTGTTGGTTCCATAATGCTCTTCGTTCTGTATTCACTACGACTTCCCGTAATGTAGTTGTAATGGCTGTTCCTCTGGTCGCTCTTGATGTTTATTTGGGTTTCTTCATTCCACTTTCGTACAGAAATCTTGTCTTCAAATACCTTTAAAAATTCCGGAAATATACCAAAATTCTCTGCCCACGTCCTGGCGTTCTCTTCTAAAATTGAGTGTAATAACTGGACCTTATATCCTTCCAATATGTTGTTTGATGCTAGGTGCCGTTCTTCTGCTCGCATAACTACCTTAGGGTTTTCCGTCCCATCTCCCAGAGATTTCATCGACTTTGGAGGCATAATTGGTGTCACCCCATACTTGACACTTGGCGGCATTTTCTCGTCTTCTTCCTGTTTAACCTCTTCGTGTACTATTTTCTCTTCGCACCCTCGTGTATTTTCCACGATTTCTTCTTCTATTATACGCTCCATTTCTTCTATTTTCATGTCCACTTCTTCATCCATTATTAACTTCAACTCTTCCGTTTTCACTTTCACTTTATAAACATCCTCCTCGGCCTCGATTTGGACCTCCACCGTTTTGCCCTCCGCTGTCTTGACTTCTTTATGGATTTGGTTCGTCATCCCCTCGTTTCTGTCTGCTGCCGCTACCCTAGCATCTACTTGATGGTATAATTGAAATTTTAGCACCTCATCTTTCCTATCCAGTTCCTCCGCTTTCCCATACGGTTTTTCGCATATTCCGATGAGCTTCCTATTCCGTTCTTCTGTAATTCTTCTCATTTCTTCCCCATGCTTATCCAGTCTTTCCATCGACTTCCTATGCCATTCGTCAATTATCTTGCTTCGTTTTTCTAATGAATTGTCAGCCACTACACCCGTACATGCTTCGTGTTCTTCGTCCATCCCCAAGTCGAATCCTATCGCCTGGCTCCCCAGCTCCACCACTTGCCGTTCTAGATCTATAAATGCTCTGTGATCGACCAAAAAATCCGTCCCTATGATTACCGAATACAATAATTTTTTGACTACCAGGGCCACCATCTCATATACTTGGTTGCCAATCTTGGCTCGAAACATGATTTGTTTTGTGATGGGGCTTGACTTCTTCTGAGTGGCTCCAATCACATACGCCCTATTCATAGGCAAACACATTATCTCTTTTCCTGTTGCTTTTAACTCCTCATACATTTCCTCTGATACTACTGTAGTCGTGCACCCTGTGTCTACTAAAGCTTCTTTAATTATACCTTCACATTCTATCGATATCGTGGGACATTTCCTGATTCTGACCGCTGAGTTCTTACATCTCCGCCACGGTTGGGTATCGTAGGTTACCGGCTGCATAGCGTTTATGGAGACCGCGTTTACATCATCGATTTCCGCGTCCGCAATGGGGCCACCTATCACCGCGGACTCTATTAGTTTAAATAGTGTCCTTGATCACTACTTGTGCTAGGCTGTGCTAATCGGTCGGGTGCATTCCCGCCCCCACCTCGCGTCTCCGTACGGTTTGAATTAGATCTATTCCAGTCCGGTCTCTGGTTCCCCGGCTCTGGTCTCCATCCGTCTCCCCCTCTTCCGCGTTGGTTTCTCTGGTAATCATTGCTCCTATCATTCCCTTGCCCCTGGTTACGTTCCGTTCTAACCATATTAACATTCCCTTCATTTCTGTTCTTTGGTACGCCTGCGAACGTCAAGTCGTACCCTCCTAACACATTCTGGAATCTTTCCAGGTCGGTGTGCTGCACACTACGTAAAAGATTCTGCACTGTGACTGGGAACTGTCTCGTCAATACACATATTATTTCCTGATCGCTCATCGGTGGGGATAGCGTTTTGTATTCCATAATACGCCTTGTTGCGTATTCCCGCAAACTTCCCATGGACTGGTTGTAATGATTATTCATCAGGCTAATTTTAAAATTAATTTGAATTTCCTCATTCCAGTACCGCTCAAGGAATCGATCTTTAAATGCCTTTACTGATTCGGGAAACTTATCAAATGTATCGGCCCATATCCTTGCGTTGCCTTCTAACATTAAATATAATAATTGTATTTTACACCTTTCCGAAGTATTGATAACATCTAAATGTCGTTCTGCTGCCTTCATAAATATGCATGGATTCTCTTTCCCGTCACCTGAAAATTTTAGTGATCTTGGAGGGGTAAATGGTACCGTCCCGCTTGCTGCGATTGGGGATGCCTTGCATTCTTTTATTTGTTTAATCTCTGTTCGTAATGACACAACCTTCTCCTCGCATTCCCTCTTGTTCTCCAACATTTCTTCCTTGACTACCAATTGTATCCTTTCAATTTTCTCGTCCTGCATAGCGGTTCTATCATCTAATCGCTGATATAGCTTATTCTCTAATTCTCCCCCCAGATTGATTACTTGGGATTCTAACTCCTTTTTCTGTTTCCCTAATTCTTCGGCGGTCCATTGCTCGTGACTTTCTACCCGCTCCGCAATTTTAGTCATCTCATTCTTCGTTAACTCAATTTGTTCTTCGGCGCGTCCTATTCTCCCACTTAATTCCTCTTGTAATTTGCTGATCCGTTCCTCGAATTTCCTATCCTGTTCATCTAATCTCCCATTCAATTCTTCAGCCAACTTCTTATTCTGTTCCTCTACTTTCCTATTTAATTCTTTAGCTAACTTCCTGTTCTGCTCCTCTGTGAATATTTTCTGCTCCTCAGCTGACTTCCTAATCTGCTCCACTGTGGATATTTTCTGCTCCTCAGCTGATTTCCTAATCTGTTCCACTGTGGATATTTTCTGTTCATCTAGTTTCCCATTTAGTTCTTCAATCAACCTCCTATTCTGTTCTTCAGCCAACTTCCTACTTCGTTCCTCCCACATCTCCATCATTTTCTGCATAACGCCTAAATTCATATCTTCTCCACCCCCCCGATTTGGAGTTCCTGCTACCTGGTTCATCGGTGTTGATGTGATTTCTACTTCTCTATTGAAGCTGTCCCCTGACGTATCATCTAACCGGCTTCCAATGCCACTATCCCTGCTTTCCGATGACCTGCTGTTATCGATTCCTCCATCTATTTCCCCTACTTCATCCGCCTTTTCTTCCCGGTCCAGCACTACCTTCTGCGCCTCCATTCTGTTGCTTTGAGCTGTCCGATCGATTCTCACTACACTAAAATACCGCACAAATTTTCCTCTTGCCTCACCTACCAGCAATACCACAGTTATCCTATGAATTAACTATATCCACCACAACCCCTGTATATTCTTCGTGAATGGTTTAATTCACTCCTATTTCAATTGCTACCTAATACCGAACAAGCCTCACTCACCACCATAAACACAATAACACTAATTCAATGGCCATATAAATTTCCACTCACCTACCAATGCATAAACATAATCCTTACAATACATAATATTATTACCATTGAAACACATATACACTGCTAATAGACTCGTTAATACTATTACACAAAAATGCTTTCAGATTATAATAAATCCCTTGTTAATTGAAATTACTTTACAACGCACTTATTGCTATATTATGTACATAATCATCATTCACATTTGCATGTCATATCTCCTCCCTGAATTTTCCTCAATGATATCATATAGATATTCACAACAAACATTCACACTGCTGGTATATATTTCCCAACCTGGTATCTTTTCTAATAAATTCCCCACACTTTACCATCACCAATAAATAATGCACTACTGCGTGAATGTTCCCAGCAAAAAACAATTTTGTGCATAATTTGTACAACACTATTAACCACCTTTATATTCTCATAAGAATTATTACTACTTCCCCATTTCTTTGATTTCCATGTTATAAAAAAATTGCCAAGCCATTCAAATATTATTAATATGTCTTACAAAATTTGGAATTCTATTACATTACATTATTTGTAACATGTACATGTATAGCCTTCATAACCTCAGTAACTACAATATTAACTATATATTGGATGCTCACAAATAATTGCCTATGTCAGCCCGTAATTAATTATGCAACAACATTTTTGTAATTATCAACATTTCATTATGTTTACTTGACTTATGCATATTTTGCTAACACATGTATTGTTACTTTTTGTTGTCTACAATAATACACTTCACTGCCTGCTTCTCATCTGTACCCTGCACTACTATACATCAATTACATGCACATTATTTTCCAACATTTCACCAACTTCCCTAAGGCCACATTTCTTAACTATACGTTATCCACTTGTTCGGGCGCCAGCTGTGACGTACCTGGTGGTGCCGGGTATCTTCACTGCAATATAACACTAAGAGAGGGTGTCTTTTACGTGAATGGGTCCTAGGATAAGTCGGTGCAACGTTGGGGAAGTTATTCATACATAGAAATACAATTATGACAAGATTTATTTTAAATCAAAGTTACTATTTACATAATCAGACACCGTTTTTATACTCCGCCTTGGTACCAAGATTAAGAGTAAAATACAACTTTCATACCTTCGGGGCCCCGTTTGAATACCTATGAGGTTCGTCGAGCCGCTCGTGCCGACAGGGTTGTCGACCTCTGCTACTGCTGCGGGCCGTCGGCAGCAGACGGCGTGGTAATCATCCACGGCTGATGCTCCAACAATTCTTCCCCGAACAGGATCTTGATACCTCGGCTGCGCACCTTCCTCGAATCACTGTCCATTAGTGGGTTTAATTACACGACCCCCGCCTACTCCGTATACTGGTCACAGTTCTGTACCGCACGCTTTCAAGAATGTTCCCTCCGCACCAACTAATAAGAGCGACGTCAATTATTTTACCAACACTAATCTTTTACTATACTGATACTTCTAATGTTCTGTTTACATGTCCATTACTTTGCGATTCCTAATCACATAACTATGTCGCGTATTACATGCGTCCATTCACTAGCGGAGAGCCCTCGCTACACGTCCGCACTGGTCGCCGCTCTGCTAACGTCTCACCTTCGCCGGCCGCACGTCGGCACATCCTTCGGCGGCGGCCGCCTCAATCCAACTAACGAACTTTTTGCACGTGCGCGCTGCCACGCTTGTACCCGCCGTTCTCACGCTCGCCTCCCGGCGGGCACCGGTGGCGGCGGCGACCGTTGCCGGCTGCCCGCTGCTCGCAGCGCCCGGCGCTCGCACCGCGTTGTCCAGAATAGCTATTGAATTCTTACACTAATGATTTAATTAGTGTAATGAAACACATATTCTGGGTTTCAATATATATATATATATATATATATATATATATATATATATATATATAATTCCCTTTTCTTTTAACCCGTGACTATGGAATTTATACAAAAGAACAATTATTAGAATTGTTTTAATTAATCTAACATCTATAAATAAATATAATCCTGCCGATGTAGATCTGAATATGTTCTTTGTGTCAGCATTAACTAAGCGTGATGATATGCAATTTGTATAGAAGGGAATATAGGAAAACCACATACATCCTAGATTTAATTCAGATTCTCATACGAGAAAAATTGATTTTTTTAACTTTTGTTTTCCAATACACAATAAATATTCTAGTTTGTTCATGACAGTGATAATAATAATTAAAATAGTGAATTCTAAAATTAGAACTCCGTAACTAAATTCGAATTAACCGAAAACAATTCTCAAAATCATATGAACTTGAATTAATGTATTCCCAAATTAGTATGCCCGAATTTGGCGAACGAGGAGCCGGAGACGTTAATGCGAGAGGGCCTTAACTTCCTCGGTTCGCGGGTTCAAATATCGAGAAAATTAAGGAAGGGAAAGTATTAACGTATCCAAGAATAATCGCAAAGTGAGCTTAAATTCTGAAAGTAATAAATACTTTATAAGAAGTTTGAATAGAAGAAATTTTACTAAAGCTTAAAAACTTCATATACATTTAAATTGAAACATTATTCAATTAACTATATTTATTTTTAAATTTACACTCTTTGAATATTTATCAGAAGTTTTATAAAACGGAAATTGTCAAAACATCACTTCCGTAATTTTTTGACATTCTGCACAACATTCTGTGTAATGTATTCACTTATGTTGAACAAAACAAATCAATTAAGAGGTGATCGCTCTAGGAAATTGGTTCAGTCTTCTTCGCGCGCTTGCTTGTGATTCAAATTGGGAAATTCATCTTGGGATTCAGGGTCGTATTTTGGAGATCTTCAGAAGTCGACGTTCGCCAGAGTTGGAGGATTGGGCCATTCTTTTAAGTATTGCGGTACACATTGCACACTTATATCTGTTTAAGTTCTTAATCTGCGAACTCGCAGTGATACCCCACAGAACACTGATCGTCAGAATTCAATTTGAGATAAGCGACAGGCCAAATTGGGAATGAATATATCAACGATTCATTGATAGATTAGTGATGGCGTGAGCGTCAACTGCTAAGGTCATTAGTACACCAAGTGTTCCCCCGCTGGATGGCGAATTCCGGGGCGACACATTCCCTTTCGCCTGCGGGGTTTTCTTCAGGCAGGTATCTCCTTCCATCGGATCTCCGCCTTAGCTTGGACACGGTCTAAGCTCCCAACCGGTCTCCCAGCACGTTTGGTAGCGTAGTCCATGTAACTGTGTGTGTCTGGTAAGAGTGAGGATAGGACGAGGAAGGGCAAGGAAAGATCGCGCACCATCCGCGGCTCATTTGTTAGGGCTCTGCTCCGGCATTCACCTGATGTTCCTCGGAGAAATAACGTAAAACTACCTATCAGACCATCCAGCTGCTAGAAATCTCCTCCAGACAAAGACTGAATGCGAC
Source organism: Gryllus longicercus (assembly GCA_038098605.1). Classification (NCBI taxonomy): domain Eukaryota; kingdom Metazoa; phylum Arthropoda; class Insecta; order Orthoptera; family Gryllidae; genus Gryllus; species Gryllus longicercus. The sequence continues at coordinate 1,731,417 of JAZDUA010000265.1, forward strand.
CTCGTTATTTAGCTAGTGTCGAAAATTCTGCCACCCTCGTAGGAGCAAGTCCGTATTCATTTAAAATATTAATTGTAGTAATCTTCCTCAATGAAAGAAATAAAATCGTAATAAAACAGTAATGCTTGATTGCCTTCATTCTGTCAAGAATAAGCCACTTGAAGTCCATACGTAAAAAAAAAGCAACTGAAAATATTAACAAGACCACGTATTCTATCTCTCAGCATAATGTAGAGAGGCTAAATGACCTTTTAGAGCATACCCTAGAACAACTACTTAAAAGTATGCCACTGATAAGATTTTACGTGCCCAATATACAACAAGCAATAAATGCACCGCAAATAGAGCCGCAATTGCAACGCACTGCACATGGCCATCTCGTAATTATGTGTATTGTTCGCAGCCTCCTTTATCACGCCCAACAGACTTGCGACCTCGTCGTGTATTCAATTGACCTCATTAAACTGGCATCATGGGCACTCTATGGTTAGCTGACCACCACCTTCATTCATTACGTACCTATCCACCGGGCAGGGCTGTGGCCGGAGGGGAGGGCGAGTTGAAATACAGCGTGTTAACGAGAACTTAATGTTTAATTGGGTGCGATTCACTGACCACGGGGCGAATCAGCAGGACGAAGTAAATAGGCAGTGGAAATGGGTAAGAGTTAAAAGTTAACCCCCATTCAAAGGTTGCAGTTTTCAAAAACAGAAAAATAATACTAGAGAATATATTCATAGGGCTCAACTCAATGTTTTTTAATTTTATTGATGGTATTTTAGCGGATTTCAAATGATTTGCGAAATACTGAGTCCTTTTATAAACCAATATAGTGAAGTGGTCTATACTATGTAATAGATTTTAGCCACCAATAACTTATAATTTATTGTTTTGGTACTACCAATTTCATAACGCATGCAATAGGAATTGTACACATTTGTTTCTTTTTGTCCGCGAAATTGGTGGAAATATATTTCCGGAAGCAACGACACTACGCCTATTGCGTTATGCAAAGATTTTCGGGTTTAACGAAAACTCCATGATAAAAGTTAACAACGTTTGCAATAAAGAAAAAATTTAACCTGGGTAATGAATGATTATGTATGTTATAATTACGAGTGTTTGTGAATGTTGATGCAATGTAAGGATTTAGTTTCTATAGGTTAATTTCTGTGGACTTGTCCATGGAAAAAATATAAAGGTGATTAAGTGCATTGCACAAAATGTGAAGAGTAAGTAAAACTTAATATTAGATTAGAATGGAAGTCATGGAACTGAAAGAGCACCTAAGATACCTAAGGAATTAATGTAGATAAAATAATGAGATCACGTAGATTACGTAAATCGTAAATATTTCACAAGAATATATTAATTTTTTACCTGATTATTATTTTAATTACATTTGCAAATATATTTGTTCTCATTTTTGAATGACAATATAATTATGGTTCAGCTATGCAATTTTTCCAAAAATCATTCATTGTGCGTATACATTATATGGCATAAAGACAAATATTGTCTCAGGATTTTAAATTAAAAATATTGTTCGCATTTATCAAATAATGTTTTACGAAATGTGATTCTAATACAATAAGAATTATATCGAATGACAATCATTGCAATTTATTTTATTTATAATTTTAAAACCTAGTATTCTCATTGTTATGATACTGCGTTTTCAATAACTCCAATACATCAAATACACTTAACTTCTGAATTCATATTGCACACCAACAGGTATATTATGGCTTCTTAACGAAACACTGGTATTTTACGTAACAATTGTTTGATATTGTTATTTAAGCATGCAATACATACTTAGTTTTCCAGAAAAAAACAAGAAAATATTTCCCAAAAATACAATGATACATTTGTCTTAGTATTATAACATATACAGATATCTACTTCTGTTAAAACAAATTCATCCCATATTGTATTCCTCTGAAATATTATCCAACAAATCCCGCATTCTCCATTTATATTATTTGAACTCCCGAAATTATTTATCTGCATACAATTAGGACGGGAGAAGTTTTGGCTTCAAATGAATTGGTCTAAACAAAATTTGTTGCGAGTGTCCGACGTTGTACTGACCATCGTAAGTGAACATTAGTCGCACCTTCTGTTCCAGGCGGAACGCCTGCATCCCGGTGCTGCGTGAAGACATCATCCCGGGCAGTGGGCTGGTGTAGGCCGACCGCGGCTGCGGAGGCGGCAGCGGCGGCGCTGGCTGCTTCGTCTTGGGCTACGGCAGCGGCGGGGGGCTGGGCGGGGCCGGGGGCGGGGGCGGCGCGGGCCCCGTACGGCGACGGCGGCGGCGGCAGCGGCGGGGGCTGTGCGGCGTGTCCGCCCCCGCGGCCGCCGCCCGCGCGCGGCCTCCGCCCCCGCCTCCACCGCCGCCGCGCCGAGCCAGCGGGCAGCCGTGAGGCGCCACGGGCCGCCACTCCCCTAACGGCGTGAGCCCTTCCGTCGCTCGCCTCCCCGCCGCTTCCGCCACCGCCGCCGCCGCCGCCGCCGCGCCTCCGCCGCCGCTCCCGACGCCTCCCAGCGGCCGCCTGGAGAAACGCACGCACGCACCCACGCACGCCTCCTGTCGGCGCTCACGTTTGTTCCACGCGACAAAGACAGAGTCAACATCTGCCGGGCGCCCCCGTCCCTGCCGCCGCTTCGAGTGCACCACCTGCGCAGGGGCGCGCGCTTCTGCCGCCGTCGCCTTCGGCTGCATCCTGCATCCAAGGGCCCGATCGTCTCGCGCGATATCTCTTCTCGTGGGGGTGTGCCGCTGCACGCCCACTCACAGACCTTTGCCTGCGCCCCCGCACCAGGGCACGCAGGGTGGGATTTGTGCCAGAGGGACGCGGACGGCCTCTACCGCACAAGGCAGAGTTGCTCAGGCGTGTGTGCGTGGTTCTTTGTTTACGATTCCTTCGCGTTCCGACTCTCAGAGAAGTTCTTGGTAGCACAGCTGTCAACCGTTTGCTGTATGTTCGTGCTCAGTATTTTTACTCGAAGTACTGGTATCGTTACAAGAGCGCCGTGGCCATGCTATAGTTCTTACAGTGTGGTAGATATTTGCATGATGCCAAAAGTTATATGTGTATATTTGATATTTTCATGAAAGTATCTGTTAGGTGGCACTGTAATACTATTATGATACTGGTCCAATAACGACTAATTCAAATATATTTGATAATGTACTTTGACCAAGCACAAGTAAAAATAAACTAGAAAGAAAATATATCTATCCCTTCGGATGGTTGCGGAACGAACAGGGTGATGAATTTTTTAAGTTACCTCGCGTTTTAGTTTCTTGCTGTATGAAGTAAATGAAGTATGAGTGTAGAGAGTATATAAAATAGGAAACTGAAAGTGAAAGAACCTGATTTTACTCCTGATGGACCTTAAAGCAGAGAGTCTCTACTCTGTCGGTGAAACAAAACGAGTGAAGTTCTCAATTCGTATGAGGGCTACTTGAAAAGACAATCACTAACTTTATCCCTGAAAAATTTGTTAAGAAAGTCAATATACGAATTCCTTCCTTTGTAAAACTGAAGATCGTATGTCCCCGCTCATTGAAGGCGTTCTTCAATGTAACTTAAACATAACTCATTATCAAATGAACACAGGCCGTTCTATCTGTGCACCGAAAACGAAGAGTATTTTAAAAACTGCGCAAAACCAGTGCTTCGACAACGTAGTGTGAGATTATATGAGACGTAAATTTAATCGTACGTACCAAAAAACTCGACTATTTGTGAACGATGCTATTGTCTTCTTCCAAATCCTACTGTTAGTCACGCAAGAAGGAAACCGACACTGCGTTTAAAGTCTCTTCATGATAATCTAGGCACAGAAATTGGATGTGACTAAAAAGAATTTGCATGTCTTGAATTTATTTCATTGTACAAATCCTGCAGCCACAGCTTTTAATTCCGCAATTTAACGAAGCAGTAAATTAAAAGAAACTTCTTGTTCTCAACTTCTTTCCTCTAATTAAAAGTTAATCCTTATTACCCAGAAAATAACTGGGTCGTTTCCCAGCACGAAACATAGGCTACTTAATCATTCTTTTAAAACGAACCCACTGAACAATAGAACTGGATTAATTTATAAAATAATATTAGATGTAATGCATTCTATGAAATTATGTACTCCGTAAAATGTCTTTAAACGTTATGCTCTCCCTTCTCCTGTATATTTCAATATGCTGTATATCAATGTGTTAGAAAATTTGTATTATATGGTTTTGACCTTACAGACACTAGCAGTAGAAAACTTTCAGTGTTATTGATCTGTATCTATATCTGTATATTCACTACCTTGTCTTCATGTATTTTAATTTGTGACTTCTGCAATCCCTGTGCATTTCATATTGTTATACGAAAGGAACATGAATGAGTATTTACTTCCAAAGCGGTGATGAGCAAAGCTGTGCAGTGCGTGCAACTAGCCAAAAAATCTTAACCTCTCAGCGTCCGAGTGTGCAGAAAAGAAAAAGATGAACCTCAACGTCGTTTCTAATGGTAATTCATAATCATGTTTGTGTGGAAGTTTTCAACGTAGTAATGAACATCAAGATCCCTCACAGAGGCATCGCCATTTTACGGTCTTCAAAAATCTGCCTCGAAGGTCAACGGGAAGGAACTGCCCAATTGTAGCTGGCATGTCAGTCAGATCTGAGATAAGTGCTAAGAGAGGTCTCTTTTAAGTTTTTCGACAAAATTTGCTCTGTGGTTCCTTCCTTTGTTATTAAATGGCCTAGCATAACGGAAAAAAATGTGACAGGCACAAAAGCTACGAAGCGGGCATCGACGTTATGGCAAAATACGATTGGTGGAAGTCAATATGGACCAATACTAATCTAATTGTACTGCATCCTATCTGTGCTATGTGTTAATTTGCTCACTAAGGAATGAAACTCATTAAGAATGTTTGAGGAATTGGGAAAAGATCAAGTGTAATCCGCATTGTAACTTTTTCTCGAAGGACGAAATGTTCTGTCGAAGTGAAGTTGACAGCTAAAGTAGAACGAGACGCAATTTGCCCCTGTATAATAAAAGCCAAGCATCTCTGCTTACATAAATTATTATTGACAGTCTACCCAATTAAGTCTGCATTAGGTCATTACAACGAATTCGCATCCTTCCATTACCACCTAAAGGCGAACTTAATTCAGTCGCACAATTCTCTAGCTTATTTATAAAATGGTTTAATTAAAACACAAATGCTCGAATTCAAAATACCTAGAGCTAGGGGCAGAGTTGAGTCTCCGAGAAAGTCAGTTCGTACCATGTATTGTGCCAGAACAAGAGATATATTTTTGAGCTAGTTTGACGAGATGAATGCGGATTATCTTTACAGAAATGTATTGAAGCTCAAACATGCTTAAAAAGCTAAGAATTCAGAGGCTTTTTGAGAACCCAGATAGTGGGGTGTTTTACACCAATTTATTTTTTCTAAGTGTCAAATACCTACTAGTACTCGTACTGGACGATGAAGTACATAAAAACTGTTACATATCTATCCGAAAACAGTACCCTAAACTTGGGTATCAGAACAGCGCCTAAGTACGATTGTATGAAAAATAGTATTAAAGTAATTATCTAGCATAAATAGAATATAAGTTTATAGAAAACCGTTATCTCTGTAAGCAATATACAGGACGACATTACGTAGAAAAAGTGGCGTAATCTTCTTTACTCGCATAGCAAATTTGTGGTAAATGTTTCCTCTCCGATCAGTGTATTAGTACTGACGAACATTAATACTAATACAAAAACTGAAAGAAATGCCGACAGAGTCTCGCCTTCTTTCTCTAGATCACGCTATGCTTTTCAGGTGAGGTGTCGCTAGTCGACTGTCCTGTATATTGCCGACAAGGTACGTGGTATTCTTTCTTACTTACTTTCGGTGTCAATTATTTGCTGTTCTAGATATTTAAGAGATGTTTAGCAATGTTTATATTGGATGTGTTTCCGTAAATAGGCCTATGTGTTTAATATCTCCAAAGATTAGAGCTTAAAGCATTGCGTTAACTACACGTGACTTTCAAGCGATCTTTCTCGGTAAAGTGGATCCTCGTACCTGCAGCCACTTTTTGTGAGAAATACAGTTACAAAATTCTGAGAGCAGTTCATAAATGATTCAAAAGTTTCTATTGATCAAGTAACTCTCGAGATCTACGAAGATCGCTTTAAAGACTGTGTCCATATCTGTGTCGTAAACCCATTGCAGGAAAATGGAAATTACAACACAGTCGTAAAAGCTCTAGCTATTGATTACATATTTACAATTAGTGTTAGCAAACCTGCTGAAAATAAAAATAATTAATTATGTATAATATAATATATTGATGTCATTACATATCGCTAATATTCTATTAAAATGAGAAATAAAACTGTTTGTTCAATACACGTTGCGTGCTATAAAAATATTTTAGAATGTCCACCTGTGGGTAAATTTGTTTGTAAAGGATGACATAGTAACAGACTTGATTAACAACTTTGTGGTTCCACATTCAAAATATAATGGAAGTGCAAAGGAAAGTTAATAACAGGGGAAAGTTTAAGTCCAATAAATATAAACTATTCCGTTTATTGAGAATTCTGCCATTCTGATGGTTCATTATATAAACCCAAATCCTTAAATCCTGTAATTCTAGATTAATAAACAATAGTAAAGAAGCACGACATAAATACTTCAGATGTTTGGAATTATTTTAATAGAGTGCTGTTTTCGTTAAATCTTAACATTATAAAAACCCTTTCCTCTAAGATCCCACAAATGTTGTTAATTTCTTCTGTTTGTTTGTTGGCCCTTACCCCCTACTGAAACGTTGCATAAATATTTAAACTATGTGTTTTACTGTTATTTAATGAATTTTATATTATGTGCTTTTAATATAGATATTATTGCGGTTAGATTAAAAATTATCTGTAAATGTAATAAATATAAATGGGATAAATAAACGAAAATTCTAATTCAAAAGTAAACGAATAATTATTTCCTTCCATTAATTCTGAGTTAAACTCTAAGTAAACAACAAACCTAGTCAAAAGCAAACAAAAACTAAAACAAAACCTAATGATAAACTTATGTAAATATTAACGTCACTACGATTACCTGTTGTGCCAGTGCGTCTTATCCATGCCGCCCCGAGTGCCCTCATGGCCCGGAGAGCACGGCATAGTCCCTTGCCTGCATGTTATCGAGTACTTATATATTGTTTATATACATCAAAGTTGTGTTTTATAATGATATATTGCCATTTGTCTCTAGAAAAAAAAGTGTAGTGTTTCATAAACGTTTTGTAATGAAATTTCAACTCTGTGCGATTCCTTTGAATTCTACATATATTTATGAACCTTTTTCATACATTTAATCAATATCGGCTTATATTTTATACTTATATTAATGTGCAGAATTTTAATACAAATCACTTGTACGATGTAAAAGTTTGCTCATTAAATTTCTCCAAGTTTTGAAGCAAACTGCATCGCATTGTTTATTTAAAATTTGATTTATCTGTAATACAGAGTATGTAACAGTTGTTGTCCTCAAGTATGTATATTTTGGTACACATATATTATAGCATTTGACTTCTATTTTTATATTTTAATCAATTTAATTTGTAAACCCTGTTGAAAATAAATGCACCACACAATGGACTGAGGCTTCTGAGAAGCTCTGGAATTTTGGATTTGCTTTTGGCTAGTATATTGTGCTATTTTCCCATATTCGAACCTTCTATTGAAACATTCTTAACAATATTAGACAATGATCAAATAAAGGTTTTACTAAACATTTAATAAATACTATTTTGGGGGATCAAATGAAGTAATTTTTCTGATAAACAACGATTGTCTATGTAAACAGTCACCTTTTGAGTCAATTTCATCACGAAAAACAATTTTATGTGTGTATTTCATAATTGAAAAATTATAGATAAAGATAAATATATATTGAACCAATGTTATAAAGCCTTTAGTTTTAGGACAATAATCTTTTATGTAAATACATTCGAAAAATTCCATCCTTTATCCAAATCCATCTTTTTCTTGTGCAATAGAATTGTAGCCACTTGAATTCCCTGATTCGTTTGCTAACAAGGTAAGTAATTTAAAGTTAAAATATTTTATAACACACTTCATTCTTTAGCATTTATCGACAATAATTCTGTGCCACACTCACTTTACTTTGATTGAAATGCACCTAGTGAAATAATACTTACTTCTCTACAAAAAACAACAATATCTACAATGACACACTTTCTTTTCGACACTGACCACTGAGATCACCATACAAAATGAACTTTTCTTCAGGTATATCTTGTATATGGCATGTGAAGAAATTATTGTAATCATGGAATAAATCTCGATATCTGAAAAATATAATTTCATAAAACCCACTTTCTTTAATCTTCTTGATTCACCAAATAGTACTTTGGGGAATCAAGAAGATTAAAGAAAGTCGGTTTTTCCAAAACACGGCATTTTAATGGCACGTTAATTTAATATGGCACTCAATTAAGAGTGGGGGAACATTTGCGCCTAAACTCCACTTAGGATTTTTTCAAATGAATATTCCTCCTTCGATTTGTTTTGACTTGATGACTGGCAAACTTTCAAAATGCATTCAAACTCGTCTTCGTTTCTAAAATGAGTCTCTCTATAAATCAAAGTATGCTTAATACTGAACATCATTAATGAAATTGATGAAACTGAATTATTGAAAAAGAAAAATGTTATTTTTCAAAACCTCTTTACGCAGTGTAGTATTAAAACAAGTTCACCAAGAAAATTGTTTGGTGAAATTTGATTACGAAAAAATATGGTTTTCCTAAAATTTAATGTTTTAGTGTAACCATTTTTAAAAAGATGACACCATTTTATTTTTAAGATTTTTATCGTTTTTTTATATTGATTGATTTCTTTATTTTACATACAGTCAACGTACTCTCCACTATTTCATAAAAATACACATATTGAAGTTCTAAAACGCAGAATCAAGTTTCATGTTTGTTTTCATTGTTTCACATTCGTATCCACAATTTCGGGAACATTTTGTCTATTATGGCATTAAATCATAAATAGCGTTTCCTACCGAAAACCTCGTTTGAAGAGTTACATGGCTTCCGAGCTATGGAGGATGGTAACGCGTGCTAAAGCGTAATGTAGGTGTGTGTCGGGTTGCGAGTACTCCAGCTCTTTTGCTGTGAAATATCTAACTGTATTTTCTTTGTTTTAATTATTTATAATGTAGGGTTATAAGCAAAATCCCTCCCTACCACATAAGGGATATGCTCCATTGGGCACACTTTGGAGTACTTAAGGGCACACTTAGGGCTATGTGACATTAGGCATTTCGGGTACTTAAGGGCAAACCCCACCTTTCCTTAGCGTACATGTAGGGGGTATTACAATTGGTATAACTGTCACATATTCTACGAAAATATATGCCCTTGGAGTTTAAGTATTTTAGGGGCATAATCAAACCTTGAAAGATATAACAATGTCATTAAAAATATGATTAAACCTTAGGATAAGTAAGATATAACGTTAGAAGTTATTGTAATTAAATATTTGAGTTGTCTAAAATATCTAAATGCAGACCAGAAAACAAAAAATACAATAATGCTAGCTGAGAGTTACGTTACATTTAATGAGTAAAATTTACTTTTAGTACAAATATATAGTGCGTATAATGTACAAGGTATCCTCAATTTATTTACAATATGAAAATGTTACTCTTCTTTCAGTTAGAGATTATGCAGTCTAAAAGTATTACTTAGTATTACCCTTGTATTCAGAAATCTCCCAATCCTTACATTTTTCAGTCAAACATATTTTGTGTAATTCATTGTAAGAATGAGTTATGAAAATACAACAATATAATGTACAAAGTACGAGTTATAAAATACAACAATATTTGTTCACATTTCAGAGATTACTAGAAAGGTATGTACATTTTCTCCTGAACAGAAACAATACCATAAAAATATGTGACATTTCTTGGACATATTTGAAGAGTATGGCAATATAAGATTCTCTATCATTTTTAACTTCTCTTTTAGATTGATTAAAACACGAATGTTTGGGTACGCTTTAATTTAAGATGATTTAATTTCAAGGTAAGTTCATCTCAGAACATTTGGAGCCGAGGTCGTCGGTGTCATTAATGAAAGTGTCTCATTAAAGCATGATAGCATCGAAACCTAAACAAGGATTCCATTACCCGTCGGGGATGATTTTAGGGATTTGAATGGGCAAGTTCGACCTAAAGAAATCACTGATGTTGAGGTCCAGTATATAGATTGCTGGGTTTATAAGTAGAAGTAATGATTATTCACGTCAAAAGTGTTATATGATTAGTGCAAAAGAAGATTATCCCATCACAATGTTTTCTCCGGATGTTAATTATAAAGCTTATTATACCGCTGTAACGTTGCTGCGCTAAATCTGGTAAAGGTTTGGGTCATATAATAAGCAATAAATTATTGTATCGCAAAAACTGTACACAAACATTATTGCCAAAGCGGATTATTCATCATCACACAAGTACATCGTTTAAGAATTCCTATTTACTAGATTGATCGTTAAAATATTGCTTTGCAAACCAGAGTTTACGATAATATTTTCTGTAAAATATGTATAATCCCTCAACACATAATTGACAATTTTACAGTAACGTACATCACGAATCTTTATTGTGCTTTAAAATCAGATTGAAAACACACATTTTAAGGATGAGATCTCAAATCCAACTTAAAATCACCGCAAACAAACGGTCAAATTCTTTCTAGAGTATGAAAAGCAGGTAGATTCACAAGATTGACAGATAATACCATTACACTAATTTTGTAATGTAACTACCCCTTCTTAATCTTAATAATTTATTTTTCATATTTTCTGACAAGCATCATCAAATATGAAAAGAATAGCCATACGTAAAAATCAAATAACGATGTCATACCAGATATTGAAATGTAATAATAGTGGTTGAACACCACGTATTTCTTTCACGCATTAGTGAAGATTACTTAATATTGTAAATCTTCTATTGCTGTCTGTACTAACAGATCTACGCAATCACTTGTAAAACGTCTCACCTTTTGTAGCGCACGAAGTGTGAACCTCTTAATAACATGGCAGAACGATTAATTTTTCTTTCCAATATAAAAAACAACAAAATATGATTAAATCACAATTTTAACAGCATTCCCAGGATATTATACAGAGAAGTGAGAATAAATTTCGGAATATTGTCTGGATTAATACAAAGAGAATTTCCAACTATAGAAGGATTACTAATCGACGACAGGATATATTGACTTGTGAGTCCATAAAATTTAAGTTACACCTAACGTCTTTTATCATTTATATGTTATATTTGGCTCACTCTAGAAACCTTTGTACAACACTATTTTTTTAATACAAATATATCAACACAAATCCAAAAAACAAATCTGAGTTCCACACAGAGAGAAACACTGCCGCTTACCAATGGAATTCATTGACAGGACTAGTTGATCTTTGACGAGAGACGATTTGTTTTTGTACAAAATAGCCTATATATATTGGGAAATTTTTGTACTTTTCAAAATACACAACAAAACAACACTTATACTCACTGGTGTATTAGTCCATTATGTTAGTTGCAGAGGCAGTAAACACATTCCCGAGAGCATCCCTGCGTTCTCAACTTGGTCCCGCAGGTCAAAATAAAGCAATTCTTGACATTTTCTCTATATTTTTTTCTCACTGAACTCGATTTGATTCGTCTCATAAAGAAATGAAAAGTCAAACGTAAAGCTTTGTTGCAGATCCTCTCTCCTTCACCACAATTCACTATCCAAAATTCAAAGACATTTTCAGAGAGTGTTTAAAAATACCCACTACTAGACAGTGGTTACAGAACAAACAATAATACTTGTACTGACTGTGAATCCCAGTGGGCCCTGTTCTCTTTTCTCTATTCAAGTAAATATACCATGGTGTAGTGCTGTACTCGTACACTATATAATTGAAGAATTATTCTAAAAAGATGAGACATTTTTCTATTTTCGAAAATTCAGAATTAACAGTAAAAATTGAACTTATTACTGTAGCCTGACTAGTATTACTGTAGTCTTCCAAGAAATATAAAGAAAAAAATTAGAGCCACATTTCAGAAAATACTGAAACTGTTCCAAGAGCTTCATGCAAAATTTTCTAAAAATTCAACGAATTAGTCTCAAATTCTTAGGACCAGCTAAGAATGTTATCATATCTGGCTATTAATTGGTGTTTTTGCCTACTGCTTTTGTATGGAGGACAGTAAATTAATATGTGTTTTACATTTAGAAGAACTTTACAATGGTCATATTTCGGAGGGTTTTCCCCAGATATAATGTGAGTATGCGTTAATTTAGTGTTCCGTTCTCAATCTTGAAATGACAACCTGATCTTTTCGTAGGGATTTTTTGGACACTTTTTTATTTGCTTCACTAGCCTTCATCGATTTCTATCTGCGAAAGAAGTTGGAATGGAGCAAACGTATTACGTACAGTTGAGACAACAGCAAACTCAATAAGTATAATAATGCATGTTGTAATGGACCACTGCAGATGTACTTACATTTCACGCCGATGGCTGTTAGTCACGAAGAAGCTCGATACCGATTCGATTGTTTTACAGATGGTTGTTCATAAATGTTCGTGAAATGCGTGATTATGACAGATAAAAAATAATCTTTTGGGAGCTGGTCGCTGAGCAGTGTGTCCCACGGCTGTGTTGATACGGCTAAAATTCTCACTTGGCTGTAAATACTTATAGTGTGAGCATTCATGATTGTGAGTCTGATTGGAACGCAAATTCTAATGATTAAAGTAAGCATTCCACAATTTATTTAAACTTTAAATGTTACATTCATACGAACAATTGGCACATACGCACTTACATTGATAATAGACCTAAAAAGGAAAAGGAAATTATATTCTTTTTAATTAAAATGTCTCGTATTTACCCGTGGACGTAGCGGGCCCAGAGCGGCTTTGGGGAGGAGGCAATGGGGGCGGCGGGTAGAGCCAAAGGGCCTATATAACGGCCAGGAGAACAATGCCCCAGTCTTCTTGTGCTAGCGGCGTCGGCGACAGGTGAAGCGCGTGTCTTTGCGTGTAGGTGCACTAGGGTAAGGGGCCGGCAATTCATTGTCGTGACTTGCGAGACGCGTAGATGGTCTCAAAGTAGAGCGGTTTAATACTGGGAACATCGGTGGTATGTTGCGATGTGGTAGCCGTTCTTAAATTCTCTCTCCTTGTAGTGGGTCTATTTATTTAGTTTATTGTGTGCAGGGTAGTTGTTAAATAGACTACGGTCTAGATTGTTAATAAATCTACTGCTTTACAAACCACTCTCGTCTGTGTTCGATTACACCCGTATGACGCCACACTAGTATCACTGCTCCTGGGGCATCACAGAAACAACTGAGCACTGAAAGTTCCATCGTCTTGCGGTATTCCCGTCCCTCCGCGTCGCGTCTTCGGCGCCCATCTCCCCTCGACGAGCGCAGCACCTGAGCGAGGGCTGAGCGAAGTGAGGCTGTGGCGGAGGTGGGGGTGGTGGCGGGGACCTGGGCCGTGGCGGCGCTGAGGGAAAGGGGGCGGCGGGGGCCGCGGGGGCGAGGCGTTGGTGGCGGAGGATAGAGTTGAAACTTTCGCGCGCTAGGCGTTAGAAAGTTATGAGGTCGCGAAACTAACGTTTCCGAGTCATTAACCCCCCTAAACCCTCGTTCATTATTTCACCAGCCGCCGGATTTGCTCCAACTTTGAAAACTTCCAGGTGTTCCCGAGAGTGAGTTTCCATTCAGATGCCTGAATTATGGGATAGAACTGTGGGCAACGGGCTTGCAGTTTTATAACGAATTTTCGGTGCATGACTTTCTGATTGGAATGGTCTCAGACTTTTGTGTTGTTAAAATTTGTAAGAATTTGAATTTTATTTTTGTAAATCCATATAAGCCAACTCGGAAATATATCTATTTGACGCATTCATTTCCAAAACGTTTGCCTTTTCCAGTATCTTTTTATTGAGATGAAACTTCGCCATATTTAAAGTTTTCTTGATGTACGTACTGTCATAATTGTTGGTATTTCATTAAGAGAATGAAACACGTTGCAAACACGTAGAGTAAATCAATAAAAATATTGAGGAGAGAGGAACGGAAAACTAGCTGGGCTGTATTCCATAATGGTTTGGAGAATATATTTCCTAAATATTAATCAATTGTTAAGTTAATAAAGAGAACAATCAAGAATTGAATATATTTACGATAATAATATTTTGTTACGAAGAAACTTGAATATTGAAAATTTACTTGGAACATTTTCAGGGGGCGAGTTCCTTTAGCACTCCCTTTGCATAAATCTTCCCCATGTATGATTCACTAAATACGATAAACCAGGATACGTCAAAACGACTCACCACGACCTTTCTAGGTTCAGAGACGTTTGTAGTATAACTACTTGATACTTAAATAATATTAAATTACTCGCGTCTCAGTTTTCGAAACAATTTTTTATTCAAATTAATTATCAGGAATATGTCTCAATGTTTCTCAGGTAAAGAGAATTTCAGTAGTCTATTTCATCGTCTTTCTGTTAGAGACAAGTGATCGCAGCTGTGATTTGCAGTTATTAATATGTAAATGATATTTGAGGTGACTCAAGTCTCGCATGTAACAATGTTCTACTATTCTCTAAATATGAGAGATATGAGAGAATTTATATATATATATATATATATATATATATATATATATATATATATATATATATACCAGTAGGTAAGCTAAGAAGTGGCGAAAACGTATGTGCAAATCGTGAAGTAATATTTAAAGTCAATTACATCACGTTAAGTACGTTTTAAAATCTATTTTACAAGACAATAACTGTTGCGAAGACTTGAGTATCTAATTCATTGTTCGTTTGTTATTCGGTACCCACCTAAAACCAAGATTAAGGCGCAAACGGGCATCGCAACTGAAAAACATTCTTCGTTCAAATGCTTTTTGTAGATCGAAACCGGCGATATTTCTTACTTCGCACGTAAAACTTTTACGGGCTCGCAAGTCTTTCGCTCTCGAGAGGAATGATCGAGGAAGGCAAACAGGAAGTTCGTTTCCTGCGCTTCCTCGTCGGCTTCAGTGGGTCAGGGTCACGCTCTTGGAGAAGCGTTATACAAGAACCCGCCTAAGAATGAGGCAAAATGACAGCTCGCTAAACAAGTGAACATCACATCAAATTCAGAGAAGTGCCCCACGACAGCTGTTCAGCCACGCCTCTTCGTAAAGTGTTTATGTTTGTACATGGCTCCCGTTAGGACATCATGGCTTCTCATGGTTCGCAACCGGTAATTATATAAAAAAAATAAATTGATAAATTGCAAACCACGGAATGTTCACGATCACAGCTTGCCACTTTACAGCACAGGAGCAGGAAACTCGTGCGCCATTACGCATCCCACATTCAAGACTCGGTTTTAAAATAAACATAATACTTATCACACAAAAAGTAATTCAATGTAATATTTATAGAAACGAATATTTATAGAAAGGCACAGTAGCACCGCAGTTCCTACTTTCAATTTTTTATTGTGACGAACTATGTTTTCGTTGGACGAGGACATCACAAAAGAAAGCTCCAAAGCCATTTACAAGTTAGCCAACTGCAAACGAACGAATGAAATAAAGAGAGTCAAATAGACTGAAGGACACAATGACCACAGAACCTTCAGTTAAGTTGCCGGGACTAACTGTCAAAAAGGTCCATTCGTATAAAAATCGCTTTATACGCTTCCACGAGCCCCACGGCAACGGCGCGACCCGCATATGGGGCTCTAGGGCCAGCGCCGAGCCGGGGGAGGGGGGCAACGACGCGTTTCAAGCAATGTGAATGAACAAATACAACAAAAGAATGGGTTAAACCATGAATGTCTGTAAATACTATTTTTTCTCTGGGTCTTGTTCCAGCCTCAGGGAGATGCCTATTTCGGATAACCGCGTAGGGTACTCTGTATGTCTCTCATGGGAACACATATTAACCTTTACACTTGACACATGCGATATCCTTGGTCTGTAGTCCTCTCACTCCCAAGGGCTTCCACGAAAACATACATACATGCAAAACAAGGGACCAACAACCATGCCCATGGAGGGACTCGAAGCTGTGATCTTTTTGATCGGGGTGCTGAATTGGGACATGCTCTAGCCACCTCGACTATCCAGGTCATAAATTCACAATTATGTGTAAATTTACAAAACATGAAAACTATAGTTCGTTGTTTTCCATTTTTAAATGTTTCTTTATTTTATTATCAATGTTTATTTATTTTTGAAGATTACTTAAATAACATTTATTGTCGTATTTCCTTTATACACAAAATGAAGTGTACAAGACGGACTCAGCCACAAATCACAATCACATATAACGAGATCTGCTAACCCCTAGTTTTACAAACTTCAATTGCAATCATTTATTTCTTCTACATCGACTTACCGATTTTAATAACTAATTAATATTTGCCTTTTTAATTCTTTACTAAATTTGATTACTTTATTACACGTTTACAATTATATTAGTATGTTTCAATACAAAATCGATGTTATTCGAAATTTCACAAAACAGCAAAACTGTCAACTTATGCACAATACAATATCTGGCAATTCACATTACCTGTACACTATTCTTGAATTTATGCAACGAATTCTCTCTCACACATATTAATGAAATTAATACTAATGCTCTCAACAATGTTTATAGTGCTACATTTTTATAATACTATATCTTTACAGTCTTATCCGTACGGATATAATTTTTCTATTTCTTGGTATTCTTACTTATAGAGAAATATGGTCCACGCTTCCAGAACAACTCAGTTTCACGACCATAATTTACGGATCCTTCGGCTTCATGTGATAAAACTTAGTTGGATGGACATTCTTGAAGATATTGACACTTTATTAAGTCTGACGCCTTCTCAGCAATCACATAAACGGCTGCTTGTATATTACCAGAGAGTGGAGATGGAATAACGGAAGTGTCAACCACTCGCAATCCTTCCACGCCCCACACTTTGAGATCAGATCCCACCACTGCAGTCGGGTCATCACGAACCCCCATTTTGCAAGTGCCGGCGGGGTGAAATTCGCTTGTAGATGCCCACCGAACAGCACAAGTCCAATACTCGTTGCTATCGAACAAATGGTCTGCGCATGCGGGTATGGATACATTGTACACTCGCGCGCCTAATTCAGAGAACGGTCCTGATGTGTAAAATGCTTTTGTTCTTTTAATGCCTTCTACTATGAAAGCAATATCCTCTTCGTCTGAAAAGTAATTAGGGTCGATGTTGGGTTGTGAGTAAATACTGGAATCTTGAAGCGTAAGCGTGCCTTTGCTCTTCGGGCGATTTAACATTACCCCAGCCTGAAAGCTTGAGTCGTTTGCAATGGGGAGACTAAACTGTTGAAAAAACTCTTCAGAAAATCCCAAACCTAACGCTGTTTCGCGAGTTGCAATAATGGGCTGTGGGTAGACAACAGACTGCATGTTAGGCCAGGAGAAATTGACCGCCTCTTGTCCTACCTCGAAGAATTGTAGGGCCTCTGCACTGAATCCAGTCAAGGGGCCTTCATGGTCCAAAATGTAACGCACGTAGTTAGAAAAGTCAGATAATATTTCGAAGCGGCTGGGTGAAAGGTGAACATCTACGTTTATAATCAATCCCAAAAACATGACGTGGTCAAACAGAGTGCGACCAACTGGAGAATCTACAATTGAAGGAATTGCCAATTCTTCCAGATGATCCTTCGGTCCAATTCCAGACAGCATGAGGAGCTGTGGGGAATTGATGGAACCAGCAGATAAAATAACTTCTTTCCTGGAGAATACCCGGAGAGTCTTGTTGTTCCGAACGTAATCCACACCAACAGCTGTGCCGTTTTCGATGATGATTTTAACCACCAGAGCATACTTTCGAACGAACAGGTTGGGCCTGTCCAGCCCCAGAAGGTACCCGCGGTTTGCACTCCAACGGGTGCCTTTATAAGTTGTGGTTTGAATGCGAGAAATTCCCGTTTGATTTTCACCGTTATAATCCACCTCAGGGATGCCGAGAAGTCGAGCAGCTTCCATGGAGTAGTTGGTGAGGACTGTTTCGTATGGGTAGCTATTCATTAGGTTACCTGTAATAAATTAATAAAGAAAAATTATACTTGAAAAACTTAAAAGGATTTTTTCGTTAACAGGTAATAAATGAAACAACATAAGTAATTTAGCACAATCTATTAGAAGTTTTTTATTGTATTTCGATACATGATTTCGTATCCATTAGTTTTTGTATTGTTTGTGAATTTTAAGATTAACATTTATTGTTGTCGGAGCTTTAAGCATTTGCAGCTTAAGACTTTCAAATTTGTTACCTTAAAAACAAAGTTTGTAATTTCTAAATGATATACGGATCTGTATGTTGAGCAATAGAGACAATGTTCTTTAGATTGTGAAGATGTTATGAAATGGAATAGTGTTCTGTCATTTAAACAGTGAACGGGAACGTAATGAATGAGATACCGTTACAGATATTACATGACATTGTCCTGTATTGGGGATACTGGTGTTAGTTATATTTGATTATTCACCAAAGGGAAAACATACCTTTGAGATATTTGTATATCACTTTTTCTTGTATAAAAATTAGAAGAACAAGGTAAATTTTGGGCCTCATATAGTGTTTATCACTCATGTGTTGCATGTGTGAAGACGGAAAGCTTATCAAAACAAATCGCTGAATTTTGGCATTCAAAGGAGCAGGTGAAGGGCTAGGAACAGTAACAAACTAGAGGGGATAAAACCGCACATACGTTCTCGCCCGAAGTTTACGCAAAACTACGCGAAGACAGAATGCTTATCAACACAAATCGCACCTGATAATACTTCACCTGAGTACCTATTCGACGTTTTACCACACAAGTTACGATACTTAAATTAGAATATTCAAATTATTATTTGCGATCTTTGGTGAGACCTCAAATAAGAGACTTGAAAGAAAAAATACTTTGACATGTTAACGAGTGATTAAGAAAGGCTAGTTTTATACAGCTTCAAAACTAAGGCCATGCGTTGTGTGGAAGATAAAATTCCTATACATTCTGGTATCGAATCCTGAAGACAGCTATGAAAGAGTCTGGCTATTTAGTTGATAACCTTAGAAAGAAAATCTTCATACGCATATGTCGAATGTGAGTATGTGAAAGAGATAGAAATTAGTACTCGTTTTCAAGAGAGATGAAATTAATTAATGATAACACACTACTTTTGATTTGAAAGGAGAGCATGAAATTTGCACGAGCTAATCTAAAAGGCTATAATTTTTAGGAAAAAAAAACATTAGGAAACATTTCTATTGTTAATACAAATTTAATTGATGTATAACATGGGAATACGAGAATTGTAGTAACAATTGCAAAGTTGAAATTATTTTTTTTTCTCTCTCATTCTATTATTGTAAAATAATAGGGAAAGTAATATTTTTGATACCAGAATTATGAACTACCTTTTCTGTTTCAAAAATCGTTCATAAAAGATCATTTAGTGGCACAAATGATGTAGTATCATTTTATGGCACCAATGGTTCCGTCATCACACATCCGTCATCAATCGCTGCGAAGGAATCGTGGGGAGGTAGTAGTAAACGGAACATCCGACTACTGTTTTCTCGCGCAGATGTCAAATAACCGAGACGTCACAAGAACGTGGTTTCGCCAAATTAAGTTTGATTCTCGTATTGCTGTTATACAAAAAAATAGCGTACGCAACTCTTTTGTAATCGCTTTATTGCATTCGTACTAATTTGAAAACTCACACCTAACGTCGCTCGGTTTTAAAACATGTACTCATGCATTAACACGTAATATTATAAACGAGTTGTATAAACTACAAAGCGCAGTCGGGCGGGTAGTCGGATGAGAAGTCGGACGGCAGTCGAACGAGCTGCCGGACAGGCAGCCGGACGGACACACAGACGATTTGGTAGAAGGATGGGCAGACGGACGGACAGACGGACGCTCACAAGGAAGGACAGACGGTCGGGTAGACGCATGGGTAGAAGGACGGACAAACGAACAGATTGACGGACGGATAGACGGATGATCACCCAGACGCACAAACGGACGGATGGGTAGGCGAGAGTATGTACTAAAATCATATAATTGAAAAAACTGTCTAATATTATATTGAAGTGCGAATGTACGAACTTGAACAGCAATGTATTGCTTAGGGACAGAAAGGTAAATTTAACTAAGGAATCTCATTTAACAATTTTATCTCGAGATCATGTAGCTAATAACTGAACTACACTATTAATTTTATTATAATGGTAGTTGATTTTAAATACAAATGCATTCTATGCCAGTATTTCCCATTAAAATTATCTTTGATTCGATTAACTTCTGTGTAGCTTGTATCACCCCGCTAAAAGATATTCACAAGATGATTTAAGTTCTTTCAAAATAACGTTATCGTTGTCTTATTGATAATCATTTATGGATATTAAAGTATTCAACTTTACATAAGGATAGCGATGGACATAATCTACGTTTTTTATACGGTTGCAGAAAATAATTGAAACCCTTGTCGTTTTTCGGTAATGTGTGTCTTAAAATCAGACAAAATTAATACACGTTATACCGTTCTCTATTCTATTCCATGATCCTTTCTCACACTTCTTGGAAAGAAGTTGAAGGTCAATATGCCAACGTACCTTTGGTGCCATGATAAGGACTACCTTGCAGTTCCGGGATCTGCACCTTTTCCGACTTCTTGAAGTACGGCAGCAGGCTTTCGTAGCGCCAGCCCTCGTTGCCTGCCGCAGCCCACGAGTCGTAGTCGCGTCTGTTGCCGCGAACGTACGCCATGAAATTGTGCACCGTGCAGCCGCCCATCACCCTCGCCCGCGAGCACGGGCACCGCCCCTCGGGCCCCAGCGGGCAGCCGCCGTGCCTCTGGGCAGCCATGGTGAAGTTCCAGTCGGCGTACGGAATCTGCCCCCTGCGCAATACGAACGCCACTTGCACACTCGTACACTATGTGATCCGGACACGTCCAAAATGGTGTTATGGCGCGGTCGTGTTTTTCATGGAGGGGGCAAGATGGTTTAAACACCTTGCTTCTCACTGTTGAAGAGCAATTCGGGGATGGCGATTGCGTCTTTGAACACGATCGAGCACCTGCACGTCCTCTGGGGGAGTGATTACACGACAAAAACATCCCTGTAATGAATTGGTCTGCACAGAGTTCAGATATGAATCTTATCGAACATCTTTGGGATGTTTTGGAACGTCGACTTCGAGACAAGCCTCACCCACATCTATACCTCTTCTCAGTGGAAGCCTGCATTAAGGCTGAAGGTAGGCCAACACTCTATTGAATTCCAGCATTACCGATGAAGAGCGCCGCGAACTGGTAAGTCATTTTCACCCTCATGTCCCAATACTTTTGATCACATCGTGTATAATTTTTTTACCTATTAATTTAGTAGGATTGCGCGGCATACCGAAAATTTTCCTCTTTTGTGGTGTCACTACTGATTATTGAACAAGTCATTTCATTTTAAAAGGGTGCATGATTTCATCATAAAATCTTAAATTAACGGATAAATTGCTTTGAGAAATAAATTTCTGGCCTTACTATTGGAGATGTTGTGACCGCCCAGCTTGGCCAGGCTGGAAGAAAAAAATTAAAATACTTTTATCAATCTAAAAAATTGAAATTTTTAAAATGATATTTGAATTTTAAATTTTTAAACTAAAGAAAATAGTTTTAATGTTTTTCACTATATTTCACATTGTTTAAAAATTTGAAAAAAAGTAAATGTTGTAGAATGTTATTAGACACATTGTACGTAGGAAAATTGAGAAAGTTATTTCGGCGAAAATCAATTTTACCTTTTTTTCTATATAAATTTTGCGTCAAAATTGGTTGACAACAATACCTTCAAATTCAACCATTTTCCCTCGTCTCTGCATTTTTTTAGCCTAATACATGCAATAAAAGCTGAGAAAAATAAAACATGAGAAACACTTTTCTCATTGTTTCTTTGCAACAGAGAGACCTAGGAGGCTGGTGTTTTGGGAAACTGCAGCATTTTTTATTTGTTTTCATATGATCATCGTAATTATCAATTTGATTAGGGGCCCCTTTTTACCCCCTTATTCGTCTATATCCTTTGAAAGATAAACTTTGAAAGACTTTTCGAAGAGAAAATAGCGCCTTAGAACGTACATGGCGCGACAACGCTCGAAAAGGGTTTACCGATGGCCTTGGCTCGAGCGAATTTTCTCTGAAACCTTATAAGATAAATTTATTTCTACTGCAAATGGGCATAATCCGGTGGCAGCTAATTACATACATAAGATACAGCTACCATGCTAAATAATAATAATAATAATAATAATAATAATAATAATAATAATAATAATAATAATAATAATGGTACAATAATTATCATAAAAAACAATAAAAACAGCTGATACAACAAAGATAATAATAATATTAATAATAAAAATATTAATGATAAAAACTAAATTAATAATAAAAACTGTCCAATTCATAAAACATTAAATTACCTTAAAAAAAGAAACATCCATAATCTAACTCCGCACTGAATGTTTGTTCAATTAACTTCACTTCACTTCACTTCACTATGACCCTTTAATCACTTCCTTCATTATTTCTCTGTTCTACAATGCACTACACCTCACTTACCCATTGCTCTATAAGCTACTATTCTCAGTTAAGTCCCTCATTTACTTAGTAATACCCTAAATTAATTTCCTAAACAGTTGAATGCTACGAGGAAACGGTTCCAAGATTTTTGCAGGCAATCTATTCCATTCCGTCATCGTTTGATTTGCGAAAGAAAATTTTCCGACATACGTCCTCTGCGTTTTTAAATTTATTTTGTGCCTGTGATCCCCCCTACTGATGTATGAAGGAATACTTAAACGTCGATTAATTTCTTTCCAAGCTTGATTACCATTATAAGCTTTATACAAAGCGCAAAGTCTTGCTACTGACCGCCTGATTTCGGGTGAATCCCATCCAGGCATTTTCTTGTCTCTGAAAGTAAATTTACCTACCTTACGCTTAATTCTTTCCAAAATTTTACACTGCATGATTTTGTGAGGATCCCAACAAATTGTTCCATATTCCATTATCGGACGAACAAGCGATAAATAAGCAATTTCCTTCGCGTTTTCTGTACTCATTTTTGAGATGCGCATTACAACGTGAAGAGATCTCAAGGTTTTCCCTACAACAAAATTTACATGTCTTTTCTAGATTAATTTACTATCGAAATGGATTTCTAGGTACTTGCGTAAGGAAACTCTCGAAATACTGACTTTACGTTCATGGTAATTTGTTTCTCTGTATTTAAGGCCCCTGCCAAAAGTGATTTATTTGCTTTTAGAGCTATTTATGGACATTCCATTATTTTACGCCCAGCGAAATTACGCATCATATCCCGTTGCAGCATTTCCTCATCTTCTTTCGAATTAATATTTCGACATATTATACAATCGTGTTCAAATAGCCATATGCTGCATAAGAGTGCCAAACTTTTTAAATCCTAAAAAATAGTTAGTCTTTGAATTTTAAAATAGAATGGTGAATGTGGACATAACTCTGCTTATATTAAATTGCCATCAATATAAAATTTCAAAACTTCATGCAATTACTTTATTATAGAGTATTTTTTCTGGAATTGATAATAGTATGTAAGACGTAAAATCGAGATATTGACGAGAAGGTTCACAAAGTCAGTGGTTTTACCATAATAATGGCACTTCGTGGACGGACACATCTCTGTGATCGATAAAATTTATATTTCGACACATTTCATAGGTGTGTGGATAAAAAACTATTAATGCCCTACTCTACAATCAAAATCGGCTAAATTCACTTCGTAACATAAAATACCTAAAACTTTTAGGGTATGTGGAATAACTGCACCGTGATCCACAATAATGCTTTCACTACTAATAATACACTCTTCAGTTATATTTCTTGCGTCAATGCTACTTCAAAACAAACATTGAAAATCTTTGAAATGTTTCACGCATTTCAATTTTTTTAAGTATTTCGATTCCGAGTACAAGATGGTTCCTTCATCTGGATTGAAATAGAATTGTTATGTATTGTTTGGCTTACAACTATTCATATTTCCTAATCTAAAAACTAACCAACTACAGGAAGGGGTAGAAAGCTACAATCTGCGCCTACTGCTCACAATTGTTCGAGAATATGTTTAGGAAGGCGTTGAAAGCGTATCGGTTTTTTATTCGTGTTGGAGTATATTCTGCTGAGTATAGCCTGTAGTGGCTGACGTGTGGTATAGAGTTGATATTTGAATAAAGGTTATTGGATAGATAGGCTGTGTGTTTAATTATGGATCTTATATTCAATTCTTTATGTAATTGTTTGTTGGATATAAACCATGGTGCGTGAGTTGCTAAACGGAGAAATCTATTTTGTATTATTTGCAGTTTATTTATGGTTGTGGCTGATGCGGATAAAGTTCCTTACTTGAAGAAAGGGATATCCATGGCGTAGGTCTCGTCTCCGCCTGCCTCCAGCAGCAGAACGCTCCAGTTGCTGACCTCTGAGAGTCGATTTGCGAGCACGCATCCAGCCGCCCCTGCTCCCACCACGATGAAGTCGAAGGTCGATTTGCGGCTGAAGTCGTTTGAGCCCTGGAGAAATCAGCCAAAGTCAGTTGCTCCAAATGTGCATTGGTAAAATTCTCTTACCGGAGGCATGTAAATATTATTCATTATTTTCATTAATGAGTCTCATTACTCATTAACTGAATAAAGTTCACTCAGTATTGTGACAGTACAATGTATTACTCTTGGTGCGAGCGTAAAGCAGGTGAAGCAGAATCTCAATATGCGAGAGGGGTGATGCTCAGCAAGTGTTGAATACTAGTCAGTTGAAAACATTAAAGGAAATGCACAATAGAGATAAAAAAGTTTTATAGAAGCAGCTTAAAAACGCTTGCGTACGTATGTACATATAGATATTTTTTGAATCGGTGCGCCGAGCTATTAACCTCATGGCCCTTATTGTGACACTTTAATTAATGGTTTCTTTTACGTATTCCATTAACATGTGTCGGATCGGGACCCCTCCCTGTCCTTGTCTACCGGACACAGCTAGCACGTTTTCCTGTCCTCCTATACCTCCTATACTACGCTAATAGATTGTGAGTGGAGATATTATCTTCTTGCTAAGGATGACTAAGTCTTAACGTGAGATACGTGGCGATTAGCTCATTATCACAACGTGACCAATACACGATCAGAAAATGATGCAATCTACCAAGCCAACGTACACTTTACTCCAACACAAGTTCCTTCCTATACCAGCCAAGCAGACCAGCAGTGAATGAGTACCGTTCGAGAGACGAAGCCAGGAGGTTGGGAAATCCCACCATGCCACAACACTCAGCCAAAAAGACTCGAAACAGCGCACCGACATCGCAACTGCACGCCTGCCTCGCCGATAGCAGCGGACCGAAACGGAAACTTCAGAAAATTAAGTTGCAGCACTAACAAGACATTTCAGATGTTTGAAGAATAATGATCGTACAAGAAAGAATGAAATAGCGAGGAGAATTTTTTGTTACAGTCGTGAAATACCGGCTGCTGTCCTTAGCCCAATTGCTTATCTACGCTCCGTGATGTCAAGCAACAAGGCGCCACAAATTCCTGGATGGGTGTCAGTCTGAGAACTCCGGTTTCTAACGGTGCTGAGACTCTGGCAGAAGGGATAGAAGACATTGGTTTACTGGGACGTTATGAGTCGAATGACAAAATTTAACGGGGGATTATTTCAAATACGTAATACAGTTCGATCAGTGCCCAGAAAGGATAAGAGACTTGCTGCGAAATAGGCGCAACAAATTAAAGAAATACAATAAACTAGTGGTCTTTCATGAAATACTTTCTAAATGCTCCGTTGAATCATGCCACTACACACACATGCAAAATTGATTTCAACAAGCAAACTTTATTCTCCTCAGCGAAACCCGAGCTCAGTTTCCGTGAGTTAACTCGCCTTCAGCCACACCAATACGCAACAGAAGCATGTTAATGTGTGAACTCAGGATGACGCTAAAATGTAATTGTCTGACCCGACCTTTCCAATAGGCAATTATTGAAATTTTCGAAAATACTGAGAATGCGTCGAAAATGGTTACTAGTACCGTATTATTACCGTCCGCTGTTTCATACGAGGATAAAATTTAATGGAAACTTTTGGAGCTTTTCTTGAGTAAATACTTTTTTAGAAATTGCATAAAATTTAGACACAAATTACGCGAAATCTACATTTAGAAAAAATTGTAATGACCTTTTTCAAAGAGTTGACGTTTCACAAAGGGCTGAATTTTTTTGTAGTTTTGAAATATTAACTTTTTGCAATTTTGGAAAATATGGAGAAGATGGAACTAACAAAATTTATTTTACCGTTTCTTGATATATTCCTTATCCACTTTTTCGTTACGAGGGCCCTGCAATAAAAGCTTTTCTTTCGAAAATTGGGCGTTTTCCTACCCACGATTACCTACCTTATTCTTCTTACGAAGTAAAGGTGGTTCCATAAGTTTTCGGCCTGGCCAAGATAACGTCAATATACGAGAAAAACTTCTGAGAAAAATATATCTTATCTTTATTTGTTGTAATAATATAAGTTTGCAGCCGACATCGCACTCAGTTTTGTTGAGAGATGCTTGTGTTGGGTGCGGTGATGAAATCTCGTGGTGTTTAGCGTCTTCACAACACACATGTGCTTACTCCTTGGATTGCAAAGAATGTTGTGAAGGAATGTGACTTAAGGGATTTGAACCATTGACACTATGGTCCGGATTCGGCACTCTATAACGTCTCCCACTTAACAAAACTGAAGAAAAACTTTCGGAGAAGAAGAGTTTCAGATGAATGTGAAGTGAAAGATGCAGTTTTAACCATTTTGTGAACTGAGTATTTTTCAAAGGCCTAGAAATATTAACAAACAGATGTGAAAAGTGGGTTGAGGTAAAATAAGATTAAGTTAAAAAGATACGTGTTTTTTTTCTTTGAATAAAAAATAAAAGATAATGAGACTGGAAGCTTGTGGAACGTACGCACATAAGTGCGTAAAAGTAAAAATGGAGGAAGGACAAGAGCGACCATTATGAGTCAGTGGGGGTTGCGAATGGAGGTCAAATGGCCGAAGGTGCAAGATGGCGCACGAAAACATTTTAACGTGTTGATAAGTTCTCGAGTTGTGCGTTCAGCGAAGGAGAGCGTTTGAGGACGTAAGACGAGTTGGAGGCAGACGCTGTCGGATCAATTGCAAGTGGAATTGAATTCTGCCTCGCCGCGGTTTCAGAACTCTCGACAAACGCTAATAACCAGCTTTTCAATTAAAGTGTTTCGGTGACTGATAGCGGACAGATGCAGTGATG
This sequence comes from Gryllus longicercus, assembly GCA_038098605.1. Taxonomy (NCBI): domain Eukaryota; kingdom Metazoa; phylum Arthropoda; class Insecta; order Orthoptera; family Gryllidae; genus Gryllus; species Gryllus longicercus. The sequence goes on from JAZDUA010000265.1 coordinate 1,758,956, forward strand.
CCCCAATATAAAAATAGATTTGTTGTTTTATTGTATTTTACTTTTTTTAAATTTTTTTTACGGTCTCGATTGTATATGTCTTTGGTCAAGAGTAATTTGTTTGTGAAATTGATTGGCATGAAATAAAACGGTTGTTTAATATTTAGTAAATCATATTCCGGTGGTGATTGTCATCAGAGTACGAGATCGAGCAACAGAAATGTTATCGAGGAATAAGCAATTGTCTGATACGCGCCCATACAATTAGATTTGATAATTGAATAAAAATAATATTGCCAGATTTTCCATAATTTTGATTGCATTTGTATGACATATGCTCTGACAAGACCCTGTCCTAAATATTCAAAACTCACAGCATTTCATATGTTCAGTGTGCATTATCAAAAGACAAAATGTAATCTATTTGGAAACACAACTGACTCCATACATAGCTTGTGTCTTCTTTTCCTCTTAGATACATTTTTGATTTTCATTTTGTAGTTTCAGTTTTAGTATTATATTAGTGCATAAAGGTTTTAGCTTTCATAACAAAAAATATTTGTTAAGCTTGAAATAAATAACTATAATAATAATAATAACAATAATAATTAATAGTTACACCCAACCCCATGGGTAGTAAGCTTTACCTGAGAATACATCTGCTCCTCTTGGCCGACCTGGAAAGCGAGTCTTTCGAGGACTGACGAAGGAATGACATCCTCAGCTCGAATGGAATAGACAGTAAGAACTACGGCAGTCAATGTGACGATCACATCCATTTCATCAAATTCTGCAATAAATTAATCATCCCGTTAATGTTGCTGCTATACCTCGATGTGGAATGCGTTCAGTTTCAAATATAATGCGTTTAACCCACTATCACATTTGCACCCAGATTCCTCTAGAGTGACATTTTATTAATTGTAATGTTCTAATTATAGCAAAAAAGAAGAGGGTCTTCATTTAATCATATATTAGCCAGTGTTCGTTTACTTATGACACGATGAGGCCTTCTCACGTTTTTCCACCATGCGAAAACTCACCTTTGGGTGCCCTATTCGTCAGTTTCTGCGGACGCCCCAGCCGTGGACGCCTAACGTCAGTTTTCTTTTCTTTCCGTCTCTTAACGATTCTAAATATGGTTTTCCGGATTCGGTTTACCACCTTGCATATTTCAGCATATGATTATTCCTGGCTACGCAGACTAACAATAACTTCTCTCTCTTACTCTACCTTTTACCTGCTTTCCTGGACATGTCGGTCTTTTAGACTGATTTGACGGATCATCTGAACGCCTTATGTACGGGACAGCTGCCTCACATTCACTGATAAGTTTTCTGTCGCCAATCCGCGCTCCATGGCGGAGCTTCTCTCATCAGTTGGAGCGGTATCTGAATACTTTTGTCACGCTTGTTGAACACGCCAATGAGATTAAAACGGGGTGGTGCTCGGCTGGTGAGAGATATATGATTGGACAAAACCCCTCTACCTGACGGTATGTCAGCGCCGGATCTCGCCATACATCGGGAGAACCGTCTTCCGAGCAAAAACGTGCATTAAACTTACGGGACTAATGACCCTGGTAGTTGACGTGCCCGGAATCACTAAACAATCAATCAGTCACATGTTAGATAAGCATTTTTTTGAGTAATTTTGTTTTTTCTGCGTCTAGTGTTTAACGGATATTTTGAATGAAACAGCCCGCCACACAAGGTCACGCAGCGCTCCCCCTGCTAGCGCGCGGTCGGGTAGGATTGACAATGATACTCGTCTATAAGTGAATTCAAGAGTAAAACTTGAACTTCAACTGAGATTTTTATGTCTAAATTGTTTTTCGTTTTTCAAAAACTGCCGATTAGGACTCTGTGGCTATGATAATCCAATTACCGTACGTCATCTTTGCGTCACACAGCACTCGCACCGCAATCAAGTCACACGTCGACTATGAGCACTACACTTCTCTAAGGCATTTGGTTATTACAAAAAATAATGTGAAAAAAATTAATAGTTCAAAATATGTCTACTGAACATTTATAATATATTGCATAAATGAACTTACCTGTGCCGTCGTATATATCGGAGAGGTTTTCTATTTCTCTTTATAACAGAATCTAAAGGAGACTAACGAATTACTAAATATATTCAACGGAAATATTCTTTTAAAGATAACCTAATGACGACTAAGATTTCACCACTGAGAAACAATTACGGTGCGATAAAAAGCACCTTTTAATGTATTTTTCTGTTTTAAGCAAATGTCCGCCCAAACGTCCAAATGTCCGCCCAAATGTCCGCAAAACGCCCAAATATAAATTATATTATTATGTTCAATTACCTGCCTATACGTACATACGTAAAACGTTCAAATTACTTGCACATATAACTCGACATGAAAAGCCTTTTAAGTTTTTTTACCCTTCACGTATGATTACGTTATCAAATGTGACGATATCCACTAAATGACCGCATTTTGACGAAAAAGCACAAGCTCTTGTGGAGAATGCTTTTTGTATGGAAGAATAACGCGCACATTTGCCAAATCTATAGAAACGAAATAGAGTAATCAAACCCTTTCGATCGATTTCGGACGAGGCGAGATCTGAAACAAGTTTCAAACCGTGGTTCTGAAACCCCGGCCGCTGCCACGGTGGGCATTGGCTTGCCAAGACAGCTTCGACGTCGTCTGGCAAGACCCCGTTTTCAAGCCATGGCTTCCTCAATCAGTCTGGCAACGCTGGATTTGTGAATGCGCATTTCGGTCGCCTTTTGTTTTTCTCGGCGCGGAACAGCTTACGCCCCATCTCCCAGACTTCTGGCCGTCTTGCAGTCCTGGTTGTGTTCTGGTCGTGTTTGAAGTGTGCTATTGTAGTGTCCACGTGTAGCTGAAATCGTCGAAGTAGAAAAGAACCGTGAGGTTGTTCGAGCAGCAATAACAAAAGGTACGTTCTGACAGATTTTAATTATTGTAAAAAATGTTTCTGGCAGAAATGTGCCAAAATATCCAATAATAGTAGAAACGGGCTTCTAGGGAGAAACTTAAAAACAAAGAAAATTATCTGAGTAAAAATAACCCAGTTTAATAATTCCACCCCGGGGAGAGCATCACGTGATGTGGGGCAAATGAAAGATGGGTAAAAATGTTTTCAGAGAGATAGTTTTACTGATATCGGTGCCCTGAGAATTACCCATATAATGATAACAACTTAGAACTACTGGATAAGTTTGTAGTGCTTTGTTCAAGAGGAAAAACTGCTAATACACAACTTATTACATGCAGCATGTCCCTTCAGGTACAACAAATTTATATTGCATTTGAAAAGTGCACACGCGTATGCAAGTATGGTTTATATTTATTACTTTTAAAAGTGTCGTATTTTATTGACCTACATTTCTGTTTAGGGTTGTAGAAGCGTATGAAGTTATCCACAAAGGGTAAGATGGATGCCGTGAGGAATGAGACGAAACAGACGGGTAGAGGGCCTCCATCCAATCAAATTTTTATTTCGATGTTGTGGAGGAAATGGTGTCAAGGATGTTAGGAACATCAGCCAACACATCGCCAAAGAATAACGTTGATGATGACACAGCCTTTCAGGTACAATTTTTGTAAAGCTTTGTTGGTGACATGTATTTTATGTAAAGGAAATACATTACACATTCTCATTCGTTCATTCATTCTTAATTGATGTGGAACATGAAGGAAAATTTAAATTGAAGTGATTAAGGGTGGTGAAGAGGCTGGGGCAGACATTTTTGAAGAAATTCGAGCAGATGCCCCCAGAAAGCCAAAGGAGTCCCAGAAAAGAAGTAAGTAAAACTTGGTTTTAATCTACAGTTGTAGAGTGGTCGAGCAAATTGGTGTAAGTGCTAAAAGTTCACATTTCCTTTTTTCATCTGAAAGTGCTGTAATTGCCAAGGCAAATGCAGTGCTATTGACGCAGAAACTCAAAACCTTTTCATTTAGACATCATCTGCTAGAAAATATGGAGCTTTCTGTATTCACCATCTGTGAATCTGACATGTTTCGTAGATTAAAGTAGGGTACACGGTACACCCTTAGAGAAGTGTGTGGCAGGGGAGGAGGGGTCTCCTGAAGCCCTCTCTCAAATTACGCTAAGCGCTCTGATAGAAATGAATAAAACTTACATATAGGCGAATTTTGTGGCTCGTAAAATTTGTAGGCGACTTCAAGGAAAAACATAAACCTCTCATTTGGTCTTTCGTCCGCACTGAACACTTACGCACATAAGAAGTGGTCCATTTCTTGATGCACTTCCACTCGAAACCATCACACTACTCCTTTGGCTTGGACAACCTCATCGTCCACTTACACATAGGACACATAAATCCTGCAGCAATCAAACCACGCTCTTGCGCCCATTCAATTACAGCCAAACACCCCTCTCGGCACAACGCCTAAAAAAGCCACATTTATTCTCACCCTCGTAACACAGACTTTCTACACTCAAAAACACAAATCACAAAGAATTTGAAGAACGCAAGAAACGTAACTGTACGACAGCAACGTAGCTAACCACTTCGACAGCTACCCAGACACTGAAAATCACACGGGCAAACTCATCCACGATTTAGACACCACCACATACTATTTCGAAATTAAGTTCCGACTAGATACTAGGGTAAAATTCCTCTCCACTAACTTTTGCCGTCACGTTCGTGATCAATTACGGACCTTTATTTCAGAAGTATATTGTTTACAATTCATTTAAATTGCCCACGCTTTGCTTTTTGTATGTATGTACTAAGTTATGCATTTTGTTCATTCCCCTTCACACTGAAAGGTTCCCCTCATAATCCCCTAAACACCCCTCGTCTCCCCCACCGTGGATTTTCCCTTCGTCGGAGCGACGCGAAGTGCCGGTTTAAACGGCTTCCTTAAATTGTACCGTGTACTAGATTCCACTCTTTCATCCACAATTCTTGTTTTCGGTACTTAGATCAATGTGGTTGACAACTACACAATTATGAAATATGAATGTTTTAATGACTTTAGTGATTAATTCGAAAAAAGAAGAAATAAATAACTATATATAATCTAAAGTAAATGTAAAACCTTATATTTTTTCCTTCTTTCAGTAAAAAAGTGCCCTATGAGAAACTCTGCTCCAAATTGCTCGAAAGAAGCACGAGCAGATGGCTGATAATGTGAAAAAACTGGAAATGGCTGCTGAACAGCACAAGATTCAAGTGTAAATATTGGAAGTTGGAAGAAAATTAGATTGAAAAAAATTACAAATTAGGGATAAAATATGCAAAGTTTCTAAAATTATAAAGTAGAATAACCAATAAATGTCTAATCCATTTACCATTCTTGTGATTATACGAAATGAACCGTGCTTTGGTCCTTCACCACCTGCCTCCTGTCTTATTCCAGAGTCCTAATCAGTTGCATTGTTATGTATACTCTGATATTACAATACTTTTTGAAGTATTAGATAGCATGTGTAATTATTTTTTGTCACTGCTCTATATTTAGTCCTAGGGTTTATGCAATATGAATGCCAGAAAAGGGAATAATGTTTAAAATGCTCGTTTAAAACTACACTTGACTTTTTGAAATTGATATTTGAAGTGTAGGATTCAACTTTTGATTTTGTCTTTCTCATTTTGATATATACGCCATCAATTGAAGATATCAATTAATACATTAATTACATATCAGTGTGTATTAGACCTTTGAGCAAGGAGGGGAATCATGGAAATGGAGGGCTTTCGTTTCCTATGTAGTATATGACCACATAGGCCCGTCAAGCATTTGTACAGAGGTGGATTTACGCATAGGCACAGTAGGCACGTGCCTACGGCGGCAAATTTTCAAAGGCGCAAAATTTTCTTAATATTTTCTAAAACAAATTTAGGCTCACTAAAAACTATAACAGTATAAATCGTATTTTTATTTTTAAAATGATTTAAACGTGACTAAAGCCGCCCTCTCAACTTTTGATTTATAAATTAAGTTTGAATTTCAAATGGGGACATTTTCAATGTTACAGAATACATGAAAAGAATTCGCCAACGGCTTCTGATTGGTTGATTGAGCAGAAAGAATTACATTCTTAGAGTAAGGAGTTTGAATTAGCCAATCAGAAATCGCTGATGGATTTTGCCATGCATTCATATTGCGCTGTATAGAAAGTAGCGACATCTATACTTCTTGAGTTAGTTCTAAAAGACAGATCTGGAAATAACCCTTTTCTTTCTTTTGTTACTATTGTTGTGTATCGTTTATTGTAAGAGCCTGCTGAGTAAAAATGATATTTTGAAGTTTTAAAATGAGTGATTATCGAAAAAGGTTCAGCGGAAGTCAATATGCAAAAATCCGAAAAGAAAAGGAAGAGAAATGTCAAAATGAAGTTGATAAGAAAAAAAAATGAATTCTTTAAACCTATATGTAAAATTGATCACTGCTGCAGTTCATTCGACAATTCTATTACTGAGTTAGTATAAACATATAGATTAGATAAATATTTAGTTTTCAGCTTGTATATTTTTGGAGTTCAGTCGATACTCTGTCATTGTAGAACGCACATAATTTTAAACCTTTTTAAACAAGAGAATGATCGTTCTGCTGTGCAATTGGCCACCGGAATACATAAAAAGATTCGAACGATTATTGTGTATCGAAGAAAATTATCTCAGCGTTTTAGATTATATAATAATTATTGATGAATTTGCTCACCAAAAGGCACGTCGCAAAATTTTACATCAATAGACAAATTATATTTAATAAAACGTTATTTCAACTGTATAAAAAACCCCATCCAAAAAGTTAGATGTTATATTTCTTGTTTATGATGGTAAATAAAAAATAAAAAAAACTGTTACAACGTCGTAATATTCTAATCGTTCAGTGGTTGTAAATAAAAATCTATAATATTAATATTTAATACAAACTTTGTCTACTTCATTAGAGTATACCTTATGATTTCAGAAGTGTATGAATCTGAAAGTAAGGCCCGTTGACGAAAGAAAACATGTTGCAATTCTAGTTGTCATGTTTTAGTTTCCTTTAAATGTTAACGTTTCAGTGTTGAAACGTTAATAATGTTGAACGTTACTTGCTATGAAGATACAGTTAATATCCAAAATTAGCTAATCCAAAAAAAATATTTAATATATGAAAACAATGTGCAAAAAGTAATGTTACTTTTGAAGTTAAAACGTTCAAATTAATGAGGAAGTGTTTCTGAAACGTTACAATTTGAAATGTAACATTAATTTTAAACAGGGGGCGGCAAATTTGATGTGCCTAGAGGCGGCAAAAATATTAATCCGCCCCTGCATTTGGATGTGTATATTTTCTTCAATTATGTAGAACAAATGTATGCACTTAATTTCTTCTAAAAGCTTCTGTCTACTATCATTTACTTCGTTACATGATTTTGAAATATATTAGAAAATTTAAAAAAATCATTATTGTGCACATACATTTATGAGTATGGCAGCTTTCTATTTGAATATTTCATGAAAAAAGCCCATGAATTGATAGTCAAAACTAATTATTTTATGTGAGTTAGAGAATAGAATTATCTGATACACTCTATATGAATGTTTTTATATTAAAGTTGATATCTAATGACGAATTGATACCCTATATTTAAATCTAAGAATAGGATCATGAGAGAGTCCTCTTCCTGTGAAGCAGGAAACATGTCCATAGACTTCAGTTGAACTATTTTGTGAATATTTTAGCTTGGCCTAATAATTCCTATGCAAGTGAGCAACATATTTAAAGGAATGACAGAAGTAAAAAGAGAATATCCAATTATTGTATTCAAGTTTCACTAATATGAAAAAAAATAACTAAAAATAAATAATAACAACCCTCGAATATGCAGTTCATTATATTCTTGTTAAGTATACCATGAAATTTAGCATAACCTTAAAATTGGCATTTTATGCAAAATGTGCAAAATAAAACTTTGGAACTCGCATTATGAAGGTGGTTTTACATAAAATCCAATCCCAATGTCTACCACTCATGTTAAACAGACATGTAACATGTTATACATAGATAGATATGTTATAAACTGCATATATAAAGTATATAGATCAGAAAAATCACTTGTATGATTAAAATTGGAGAATTTAATTTTCTCTCGAAAAAAGTTAAGGATTATTATAAAAGAAAAACTATGTAGTCTTTGTTCAAGTTTATTTTATTAGTCAAAATGAGTTCAAATAAAATGTCCTCTCCACCTTATACCTTCAGGACCATCAGCTTCATCTGCATCTTTTTATATGTCCTCCTCTTCCAAAACATCTTCAAATTCTTCCTCTGCTCTCTCAACAGCAATGTCATGAAGAACTGCTGAAGCAAGAATAATTTTTATTGTAGATGACACTTTGTATAACTGAATGTACGCAACTTTGTTAAACTGAATTTCGAAAAATTCAATGGCCATGGCATGAGCCGTTCCACCTTGACACAATATTTGTGATTTTCATATTAACATCACAAATTATCTGGAATTCGAAAATTCAAGTTTTTCTCAATAGAATTGTATGAGCACACTCAAATGAAATAACAAAATAAGAAAACTATTCTTATTTCACCAGGCAGTTGATTGAGTAATATCTTTTTCTATTTTAATATTTCTCTCCTTCCTGCTTCCTTGGACACAATATTCTGATATGAATGCAATCTATTGCCCCAATGATCCCAGGAAAATTATCACTGCATTAATAGAATTTTATAACGGATATATTTTTTTCTTTCTTCTCCAATTAGAGTCACGTGTTACAAAAAACAGTTAACAGATTAGAAAAACTGCAGTCTAAACATTTAGTATAAATAAACAGATAAATAAATTTAGTGTTCAAAAACCATTTCTTTAAAATAGATGTAAAAGTGAAAACAAGTTTTTGTTAATAGTCATGTACATGTGTAAGCGATGTAATAGTTTATGAAGAAACAATTTATAGACAAGTATACATCTAGTGAAAAAAACAGTAGAAAAAAGAAATCAGTGAAATACAATGACATTCATTTTGTCCAAGTATGCGCTTCAGGTTTGTGAAAGGAAAAATATGATAGGTTGGTCTAATATACCGTGATAGCTCTGAGAAGAGTTGCTTTTCTCTGGGATGATCACGTGGGGGGGGGAATATATGCATTTTTACTTCCAAGAACTCACTTCGAAGACATCCCGAATTAAGAGGCAGGCTTTACTTTCATGGATGTTCACTAGATTTCTTATAACAATTTGGAATGCCCCAGTGGCGTCAAAATCTGTGAAAAGATGCCAAACAATTTATTGCTTTTGATGTGATCTTATTTCAATGCAACATATTTATAATGTACAGAACTCCTACCATCAAAGTTTCATGATTTAGTTTGTAGTTTTGGGTGGCTGGTTCTATATCTGCAGTCAATTAGCATGTAAAAATATATAAAACAATGTGAAACGGCAGTTACTAACCTCAAAACTACTAGGAACTGAAGTACCATAACCTTCTTCTATCCCGGTGATTTAAACTCTCTTTCTGTAAAACTTTCGAGTGGTTTGCTACCATCCCGCAAGACTCTCGTTCGTGGGTGCAGTGACCTGTAGAGATTTATTCCTCTTTTATTTATATTGAAACTCCTCAAATCGCTGGAAGTACTTTATTTTTTCAGTCATTTGCCAGCTACGGCCGCGGTATTAAACCTCTCTTTGCTGAGGTCTGTAATTGCGAACCGTGTCTCGAGCCACGGTCTGAAAATGGCGCCGAAAATTCGTTCTGGCAAGCAAAAACCTGATTTGAAACCGGGTCTCGAAGAAACCGCGTCTAAACTACGTCTTAGAAATCGACCCTTTATATCGCATTCACATAGTCAGTTTCCTAACACTTAACAGCTCTCACTCGGCCGCCTCAGTTCTCAGACGACATCCTTAGACGACAAGTAGTGCATATTTTTGTGTTCATTTATGTGCATCGTTTTAAATTTAAAATCCAGCTCCGTGGTGGGGACAGCCAGGAGCTTAGATATTGTCCCGGCTGCAGCAGTGTGACTCTGGAGGAGATACCTGCAGGTGGAATCCTCAGAAAAGGGCATGTAATTCGGCGTACAATCTCACATTCCAATTGAGGGGGGAAAATTGCCGTCTCCCGGATTAAAATCACACTACACTTACGGGACATAATGGAAACGTTGACGCGCCCGCAGACACTAAATAATCATTCAATTCAGTTCCGTCTACATGTTCGTTCGCTCATCTAACATCTAACATTTAGCTACTCCATTGCGACTCTGATTCTGATTCGTGTTTTGGTCTCTTGTGCGCGATTTTGGCCGCTTTCGGGCCAGTGTGCGCTGGAGGGCTGGTGCGGGTGCGGAGGCCGCTCTTGGGTGGCAATTACCGGCCAATTAGTGGGGGAGGCACGTGCGGAGGAACCCAATAAACTCGGCCCCATAAACGGAGGAAAGCGCGCCCGCCTGTATATATGGGAGAGAAGCGCTGCTGCCGGCAAGTTGGACCCGCGCTTCGGCCGCCACAGCATCATGCGCTCCCTGGTGAGTTATCCGTCCTTCGTTCGCTTCAGCAGGCTGTTTTCTCATAGTGCTGTAGGTTACAAGTGACTGTTTCTGCTGTCGATTATTTCATGAAACAAATCTATCAAATACGGATTGTGATTTATTCAATGCACAATTAACTGAGAAATTGTGTTTCTTACGCATGTGGTAAATTTATCGAGTGTTGCAGATTTTTTATGAATTTTTTTGTTAATACTATAATTCATTTAAGCGCTTGTAGGCACATTTCTAGTTTTTGGTAGAATCAATATATGATTTGAGAAAAAAATTAATTAGTTTAGAATTTTTCTGTGACTTATTTCTGTAGAATATAGAAGTAACAACGACTGACAGAGCCATCAAAAAGTGCTGTCTCGTATGTCAATACACCAGATGCTTTTTCAATCCATTCGCTATCTTAGTACATGAAAGTTGTGGCTTAGAAATTCTTCATTAGTGAGCTATTCCTTCCAACTCATGACAAATACGTGTGTAAGGTAAAGGACAAATGAGTCAAACTCATACAGATTGAAGATATCCTATTATTATTAGTGTTTTTAAATTTCTAGTTTGAGATATTACACTATCGAGGGAATCAAAATGTCACTGAAAACAAAATTCAGGAAGAATTTCTGAAAAGTGTGAAATGAAGTGGGAAATGAATGAAATGAAATGAAATGAATGAAAAAAGTGGGAAATGAAGCAGAAACCACAAATTTTTCGTTTTATACCCTTACGATAAAAATTATATGAGATTGTTCACTAGATAATTTTACATATCACAACAAATTATATCAAACATAGTAAAGTAAATAATTATGTATTATCATCACAAAGTAATTCATCGTACGTTGCGACTAATACTTCACAGAGAGTCGTTTTGATGATTATGGTCTGAAAACTATCTTAATATTTTTTAAATAACATTCTCGTATAAGAAGGAACTTGCAATACCAGTTCTAACAATTTTGTGAATTTTTAAGGGAATTATAAATTTTGAAATTAAAATCAAACAGCGTCAAGTCTTAAGAAGTGTCAGTAAATCGCGAACACGAATAACCACTGTTCATGTTTAAAAAAACATTGACATTATGTCGTATCTTTATTCTCGATTGATAGAATATTATCGGTGGAGGAAGTATACAGATTATTGACTGTGATATCAGTCAATTATGAACATTAAATTTAATTTTACATTTTATGATTTTGTAATAAATAAATTATAATTGTATCTCTACAAATTAGCTGCTTGCAAGATTGCTTGCTGCAAGACCTGTTGCGATGGCTTGAAAATATCTCCATTGATTGATTAATTGATTATTCTGTGTTTTGCGTATTGTGGTTATTACATTCGTTTGACCTGCAAGTATGTTTGCTACAAATCTCCTCCACATGTCATTACCCCTACAGGAAAAAATCTTAGCATCCGACCGGTCTCCCGACATGTGTGATAGTAGTGCAAGTACGTGTAGGTGTTTCAGAGCAGAAGAGGGGACAAGAATGATGAAATATCACACTAGTCTGTGGCTCATTTGTTAAGGTACTGCTCTGGCATTCAATTGGCATGTATTGATCAATGAAACCAGGGAACACTACCCATTAGAACAGCCGTCCGGTAAAATTCTCCATTAGTCGGTGATTGAATCCGACGCAGCTTTGTATAGTTAGAGTAAACAATACGACACCATCGATACTGAAGCCCTAGGAGAGAAAGAGGCACTACAGTTGCAACAGTTGTCCTGAGCTGTCTCAGCCAAATCAAATCAGGAGCAATTAGTTAATAATTCGCATTGATTGAAACTAACAAAACTGAAAAGTAATGATCAATAAGATATTTTCCAACTGTAAGCAATCCTCTTCACCAATTCAAAACAACGCAAAACTGTAGGAGGGAGCGGAGAAAGCAACTGTATCATAACGGTACGCCCTAACTACCTCGCAAAGCCTCAATTACCCGCGTCGTGTAGCTCCGCCGCAAAGATGCGTAAAGCGGCGCGGCGTGCGCGAAACGCAAGGGCTCCGGGCGATGGGCGGTTCACGGGCGGCTGCTCGCGAGACCGAGCGCAGACTCGACCACGAGCGAAAATAATGGCGCTGGGGGAAAGGGGGCGGGGCGGGGCGCAAAGGAAGCGGAAAGGAGAAGCAAGAGCAGTTTTCGATAGCGCACTTGAAGGCTCGGATCGCTGCACAAACATAGCGCAGTCGACCGCTCGCTCCACTTTCGGGCGGTCAGTTATTTGGTCAGCTACTGATCATCTTCTACCCTCGAATGTTCCAGTGAAGAATTGGAAATTATTATCCTTCAACAAATAATTAAAAATTAACTAACAAAAGCCAAATTCTGTTGGTTAGTAAACTATTAGAATGAAGGTATTTTATCGAAAATGAAATAGATGTAAACGACTGCAATGAATATAAATCTAACATTTTCATAAACTAGGTCTTTGGAATACACATACAAATCATATTGTTGTAAGATGCTACTTGCGTTGTTCTTGGTCATAACCCTCAAAATCGGTCCCTTCCTATAGATAATGAAATTGTTGAATCGTATTTCAAATGGTAGTAAACAAGCTAACAACTGAAAATTCGAACTAAAAATTAAATTAAATTTCTAAAAATAAAATACTATTCCTTTTAATTATTGCGCAATGACCTCAACTTTATAATAATTTTGTTTTACCATCCACCGTACTCCTGTTTTTAATGCTTGAGGTTTTCCTCGATAGTGAAACTGCGATAGTATAGTACTTTATACTTCGTGAAAATTCTATGATCACATTGTTGGAATAAATACAATGGTATTTTTATAAAGAATGTTTCCCTTTATTCAAGTTGCGTTCGTAAATTCGTATTAATGGAATGTCTATTAAGAATTTTCTACTATCCTTGTAAATTCTTAACTTCAAATTATCCGAATATAAACTTAAAAAATCTTCCATTAAACATACATTTTTAAATTTCTTTACGTAGAATGTCGTTGAGACAAATTAATTTTTGAATAATCCAATAATTCGAATTTTCTAATTGCAAATATCGAATGCAACTGTAGACATTAAATAGAGTTTCAATAGTTGAAAGGTTTTCGTTTCGTTCTTTGGTGAACCCATGCAAATTCCTAAAATTGGCCGTCCGTTTAATGTTGACTGACGGTACCTTACAATGTTCCATTGTGGCCCCTATTGAAACCATGAACCGTTCAGAGTAGATTGATTTCTCTGTATCGGAAAAATAGCACGACTTCCGGCGCGAAATTACTTTCGTTCACGAATCGTTCGCGAATCGCTCACAGTAGCATGGAAAGAAACAACCTCGTATGTGCTGACGAAGCCCTGTTTGATTGCAACGGAAATGGCCAGAACGATCAGCGAACGATGTATCAAAGAAAACAGGAAGAAAGAAAACGTGATAGAATGAAGAATCAATCGAAGACATTTTTAAAACTACACTGAAATGTTCATACTGAGCTCAAGGTCAACAGTTTCGTGTTCACTTAATGTTCATGCTAGTGTTCACATAAAATATATGAAAATGACACTTCTATAGACATGACACTTAACAGCTACAAGAAGTTTTATTTTCCGCATTCAGGATAAGTTGCCCATTATCATCATCTCAACATATTTCTTCTCTTACGCAAAAAGAAACTATGCATAAAATGAAAAAAGTGTATTAGAAACAATCGTGTTAAGTATTCGAGCCTAAATTTGTCGATGATTGTTTTCAAAATGAAAAACAAAGAGCTCAGAGCTCGTAATTTTGTCCTCAGAGTTTCTAATTACATCCTTAATATTTTAAAGAGTGTGGCGCTTTTAAAAGATTTAAAACCAACCCATGGCTTACGTAATAATAGATTTTATTTCCGTAAATACGTTTAAATCATTATTTCCCCCTTTTTAACTTGACAGTTTTGGGAAATGTTATATGGCACTTGCGAAAGGGGCACTCCAATCCATCTGGTAATCCTGTAAATTGTTCAGCTTATCAACTAAATATAAATTGCATAACTGTATTGGTTACGATTGTATCGATGACTGTATTACACAAGTAATTCAAATAATAATTTAATTCTTCTTGTACCAGTATATTTTTTCTATTAAAACTCGGAGTCATCTCTAAATTATCGTCTCATGAAAATTTAATGTAATTTTATGGTCTATTATATGCTATAATAATCTTTAGGATTTAAAAAAGGCCTGGTAAATTGAGGTTATGATTAACTGCTACTGTTTTCATGGAAAAGAAGAAATATTTGTGGTTATGATTAGCAAAATACAAGTCTAGAGTTTCCTAATAATGAACTTCTGTAGCGAAATTCCAATTTAACTCGCCTCCAAATTCTAATGAGCTTCTGTCCCTTCAGGTCTGTAGCGCCCTCCTGCTGGCCGCTGTGGCCTGCGCGGCCGCTGCAGCCGAGCACGCCGCCTCCACTTCCACCACAACTGCCGCCCCCACCACCCCCGCCAGCACGACGTCCACCACAACCACCGCCCCCGCGTCCCCCGTCAGAGCAGAGGCCGCCACGTCCAAAGTGAAGCGACAGTACGTGCACCACGACGACAACGCGACGTCCTTCCAATTGGTGTCGCGTCAAAACGGACACACCGGCGGGGGGCGTTCGGAGGTGGCCGGCGGACCTCACTCTATGCACCATCAGCACCACCAGCACCACCGCCCGCTCGCCGCCTCCCGCGCCCCCCACGGCCACCCGGGCAGGTTTCACACCCAGCAGACCACGCCCCCCTCCGCCGATGTCACGACGCAGCCTTCGGACAACAAGGCGAAGACCTCGGCAAACCACCGCGCGACGCACCACACCTCCCACAGCACGACGAGCGTTGAGCAGCACATCCAACCGGTGCACTCAGCTGCCGCAGCTCAGCACGAAAGCGACAACAAAGACGCCGATCACGAAGAAAGTCTGCATACAATTCCAGAGACGTCGTTCCACGTTGATGTAGAGCACAAGGCTGGAGATCAAGATCAGTACCAACAAGACAATTCTAACGTGCACCAGGAAGGACACTTCTCCGCTCAACATACTGCCTACAGCACAACAATAGAACATCCAATCACGGAACAAAAAAATCATTTTAACGTGGTTCAAGGCAGTGAATATCACCCCTTACCACTCACGGCAGAAGACGCCCAAGTGGGTGGAGATTTGCGAAATGTTTTTCAGCAGAGTCATAATACCGATAAGAATGAGAATTTCTATCAACCGTCTGAACTCAGCTCCAAAGCTGGTGATTATATAAGACCCAGTGCTTATGAATATGAGGTCACGGAACATCCAGTGGTAATAACTAAAGATGGAATTCAAAGCGGTGCTTTTTCCAGTACCGGCGGGTCCTTCACATCATCGGCAGAGCACCAAGTCAGTTTTGAAAACGTAGTAAATCATAGTGAAGATATCGAGAAAAAATCCAATACTGCTGAAAATGTTGTAACCTCTTCCGACGACGGATACGGCCAAAAACTTAAAAATTTCAAAAATAAATTTAATAATAATAATAATCTTCCCCATGATAATTTAGCGGTTATTTATAAAAACGAATATGAAAATTCCGGGAAATCACGACAACGTTTCAAGGAAGTATTCACAACTGAAGATTTAAAGGCAGTGGAAGGTAAAAGGGGAATTCCAGAGAGACATATTGCTTTGGAGAATGCTCACAAGACATCTTGTACTAATAAACCATCAAACGATGCTACGAAAGTAAAGTTCCAAAGCTATGTTTCACACCCAATTCAAATATCCAATCAAAATACTGTACGGTCCCGCTCTCCAGAATACCTGCGCCAAAGAATGCCTTTATTAAATGTGCGCCCTAAAGCCGTTCCAATTGCAGTATACAAACCAATAAGGCAAGTGCCAGTAATGGGTGGAGACTACAAGCATCAACAAACAGCTGCATCAGCCCAAAACAACGAAGTTATTTCCCAGAATAAACCCGAACACGTTCAGGGAGGCTTAAATGAATTTGTTCCAGTGAGTCTGATTCCTTCCAAACACCCCGGTTTCAGATTAAATCCTCATTATATCCCAGGCTACCAGAAAGTTCCTCACCTCTCAGTCATACCATATGGAGCTCAGACGCATCTGCCAGTGAGACCTTTGGCTAAACCCGTTTATTCTGTGCCTCACCAAACATACCGCTACGTTCCTCTTCCAGTTCATCCAACGTATCCGAATTTCGTGCCTGGTTTTAAGCCCAAACCTGTTGTCCACGTACCCGCTCTCAAAGATCAAACGTCTTTGAAGACGCCTAAACTCGTTTATCTTCCTAATACAGTTTACGCCGGAAAATTACAAGAAAGTGGTGTAGGCGCCAAACCAGTTTTGAATTACGACGTCAATACCCAGAAGCAACAGCAAGATAACAAAAACCTGTACGAAGCACTGGTCAGGCAAAAGATCAATTTTCAAGAACCACCAGAGGACAGCGCAATCAAACCAGTAACAGAACCGTCAACGCAATACGAACCGTTGAAACACACAGCGGTTGTCTTCCCGGAGCGTCCGAAGGCGACCAGCCACCAGTCGTACACGTTCGTCTACCCTTCGCGCCAGCTGTCCCGCCAGACGCACGTGCAGCACGGCGGCGACGCGGTGATCCCGGTGACGGAGAGCGGGCACGACGTCCCGGCGCCGGCCACGCGCTTCACCTTCCAGCCGGCGGACGCGGTGTCGGGGCCGCGCGAGGCGAAGAGCCTGGCGCGCGGGGACGGCGCGCCGCGGCCCCGCCACCTGGCCTTCCCGGCGCTGAGCGGCCCCGCCGACCACCTGTTCGCCTCCGGCCTCGCCAGCAGCGCCGCCAGCGCGCAGGGCTCCAACGGCTGGAAGCCCATCCTGCGGCCCAGGGAGTTCGCGGCGCGCAGCTCGCACGCGGGGGCGGACGCAGCGGTGGACGGAGGGGACGACGCGTGCGTGGAGGCGAGCGCCCCCGTGGAGGCCACGGTCGACGCCCCGCACTCCACGGCGGCCGCGCCGCACAGCTGAAGCGGCCACGCCCCCTCCGCGCGGCGGCACGCTCCGCCGGCGACGTCACGCTTGTTGCCAAAGAACGCAGCCCAGGTCAATAACTGCGCAGTTTTATGGCGATTTGGCCAGCCGATATTAATTTATGGTAGCGTTTCACACATGTCATTGTGTCAAAACTTTTCACACATGTCATTGGCCCACATTTTCAATATTGGACTTTGGTTTTACTGGTCGTAGAAATTAATTGCAGTAGCAAAATCACATTCATATAAAAGTATTCATTCTACTCCCAAGGGATATTGTTGGCACCCTTTGGAAGACAAGTGTATCGATTGCTGTTGCTATTTATATGTATTTATAATATTGTTAATTACACTTGCATTGTTTTGGTTGTTTATTTTTGGATAATAAAACCGTAAAAACAAAAAATATCTTACTTCGATACTTTCTCTGCCTTCCTTTCTATACATTTTTTCTTTACTCCAGAATAATGTTCCTTTCGATGTTGTGAATTGCAATTTAAAAAAATATTACTAGCTTTTCTTCATTTTCTCGTATACGCACGCATTCACGGAGTAACAAAAGTAATATAGAGAAAGTTATGTAATGCTACGAAAAATCTATTTCGAGATTTCAACGGAAATACACGTTTTAGGATTCCTATGAACCGAATTGCTTTTTTTTAAACGTCCGTCCGTCTGTCCGTCTGCCTATCTACCGGTTCATCTGTCCGTGGGTGTGTCTCTCTCTCTTTTTCTCTCTCTCTCTCACTCAGGGAGAGAGAAAGAGAGAGAGAGAGAGAGAGAGAGAGAGAGAGTCTGTGCACAGCACTACCGCCTAATCTATTCGTAGGATTTTTTGAAAATAAATATTCCTCGATCGATCTGTCAGAACTCAAAGATCTCCAAATTAAAACATATTTTTTAAACTTTAATTACTAGTACTTCCATGAAGACCCTGGTATATTTTCAAACTTTTACTCAAAACGGCTCTAATTTTTTCTCTTACATTTGTTGTGAGAATAGAGTGAAATACACTTATAAATATGTCAACATCTGATTTTCACTATTAACTCTGAATTTTCGAAAATTACAAAAGTTTGAATTTTTTCGGCGTCTTCCTTTAACTTATATTTTTTTATATATTTTTTCTTCAAATGAAACTAGTTCTTTAATCGATGTCATGTACATTTTATGTGAACATTTGAGTTGTTTTCGAGCAACTCTGAATGTAATATGGACAATAATAAAAAATATTGAAAACAATATTTTCTTAAAACCACTTTCAACTTTTTATCTACACTTTCTGTACTAGTAAAGGTACTCTATAAGATGACGTAAACGATATTTTGCTGTATCCTTTTGCTTTTTTTAAAGAGTTAACAAATATTTTTTAATACCTCGCCCTTCATTAACATTTGTATTACTGGCTATTTATATACATTATTGCATTTGTGAGTAGAAGCTCTTCAAAAAATTTCGAATGACGTTTCTCGAAAACTCAAAAGTTTTTGGGTGAAAATGAGTTTCAAAATTCGCATTTTCAGAGACACTCACAGGACATTTTTTTTAAAAACGGCTCCATATTTTTCAATGAAAGTGAAGTACGTAAAGGACCAGATTTCACTTATATATATAATATACTTAAAGTCATATTTTCATTTTACCTTTAGAGATCCGCAAAACTGAGGGAACATGAAAATGTCTACTCATTACGCCAATTAACGGCAGTGGAGACGAGAGTGGGACGAAACCGAATAAACAGCCTACACTGAGGAGATATGCCTAACTTCATGCATTCTGTAACACCACTAGTTAAATTATTATATAAATTGCTATACCGAGATAGTAAACTTCTTTGAAAATATCTGTATTTATAAATATCTATCAAGCGTTTACTGCAGAGAGATAAAACAGAGTATAGTTTGGCAATTAGTTTCGTTTTGTCATGAAATAAGCAATAGCAAAGCCTGCGTACCGGTCAAAGCGTTACCATTCTGTATTGATGAAAATAAATTATGAAACGTTAGAAGACACCATAGAAAATGAGACATTATAGAAAATCGGGAAAGTTGATCTACTAATATGAAAACAAACTTGAAAACGTCAATATTTTTGCTACAGTTAATAAGAAAGTGCACGCGCTATCCCTTATCAGCAGCCGCTTCACCCCGCTCCTCGGCGCGCCGGGGCGTGCAGCTCGCCTTTCGTAATTGTGTTGCTGCGCAGCGTGTATCAAAGGCGGCGGCGCTGCGGCGAGCAAATCCGCACTAATTAGTGTTGCAGAACATGCCAATTACGAATTAAATTGCGAGCATTCCTTCGGAACAGCGGACTTTTCGCGGGGCCTCGCGAAGCTAATCCAATTATTTCCCTTCTCCTTGGACGACCTCCCTTTGGTTTGCCGTTGGACGGAGCGAGGCAATTTCTCCACGTGCATTTGTCTTTTCTAGGGGTGCGTGGAATTCAAGTTGTGATGTTCTTCCTTATTTCCATGGGTACTGTGCAATTTCCTGAGTAATACGAGATGCAATCGTATTCTGCTTCCTGCGGTCGTTGAATTCAATACCGAAATCAAATTTATTTTAGTTCTTGTACAAACATGAATCAATTCAACATGGATATTTAATATCAGAACTAAAGAGGGATGATCTACAGAAGAAGATATGATACTAAATGAATGTCTGATAACATGCCCTCAAGTAGTGACCATAGACGTAACAAGAACATTCGATGCCATTCTAAAAACGGAAGAAATGCCAAGACAATGAATTCCAATATTATTACCTCTCATATATAAGAAAACTAGATGTGCTCCAACAGCACATACTTTCTCGCATTATTGGAAATATTTATCTAATATTGAAATATTGTAATTGTTGCTATACTGAAAGCTCGGATAAAACTTAAAAAGTCAAATTCAATTCAAACGAGGCGTTTGTAGAGCATACTTGCGTTTATTTCAGTAGTCAGAATCAGTAGTCATTTCATTTAGATATGAAACATGTGAGTAAATTTAACTGGTATAGTATCTGCAGCACGTAATTCAGAAAAGCAAGAGTAATTTCACGGATTTGCTTTGATGACATTAAACTGAGGTTTCAAATTTTGAATAACATAATCAGCGATCCAAACTTAAAAGAAGTGTGTTTGTTAGTTCTAAGTTAATTTTTTTTATCTTCCTTCAACCTATTTCCTTTCAAAAGAATACTATATGCATACAATAATAATAATCTACATATAAAAAACAACCGGCCGACAACAATGGGATGAATTCGAAGAATTTTGATCCCACTGTGCAGCTATTTTGTGAACTGAAATCGAAATCGAAATACAATTTTGAATTTTTTTGCAGTTTTCGAAAATACAGAGGGTGCGTGAATATGGGACTATCATCAGCTTTACGCTTCTTTGCTTTACATGAGGAAACTTATGGTACTCAAACAGCACGTACTTTCTCGCATTTAGTAATGGTTATGTAATATTATTTACTCCACATTTCACACCAAATTAAGACATCTCAGTCATAATGTTTTGACCCTATTCTCTTAAACGTTCTTTATGCTATCTAATGTCCCAATTTAATAACAAAATGTCCTGTGGCTTTTAAGAAAAAATGGTGTAAAAAAATAAAAATTGCCTATGTTTAACTCAAAATGCGGAAAAAAATACTAATTTTTTTTAATAATCGAACTTAACCTTAAGTTCTAATTTTTCATTAACAACAAAAATGTTATCTTTGTTATTGTAGAAGTAGGAAGAAGCCGAACAAATTTTGAATTTCTTCAATTTTCAAAAAATCTGAGTTATCCACCACCATAGAACCTCCACCATTTTCTCAAATGTCTTTCAGACTACACAACAACAAAATTTAATCAAAATCAATGCAGTAGTTTTTGAGAAAAAACATTTTTAAAACGAAATTAAAAATCGCCTATTTTTTACGCAAATTTAAAAAAAAATTCTCAAATTTTCGAAAATTGGACATGATTTTATTTCAAAAATATCTTTAAGTAACAGATTTTATGAAGAGAAAAATTTTCTATCTTGAATGTTTTAGTTGTAGGAAGTCCCCGAAATTATTTTTTTTTTCAAGTTTCGGAAAAATAGTTTACAACCAACGTGAGATCTGCACCAATCTCTTAAACGGCTACACTATCCAAAAACACAATTTCATCAAAATCGATGGCACCATTTTTTTGGAAATTTTTAAAATGTCCCAGAGACTTCTTGTAAAGTACTCACCTCAAAATTAAAATATCAATTTCAATTTCAAGGAAATGCAACATCAGCCAGATCCATTGAGGAATATTAATTTTGAAGAAAATCGACTGAACAGTTTAACCCCTAACGTTGTTCACGCATGGACGGACAGACATTTTTCCGTCAATCAATATTTCGGTATCAAGGACCCACAACAGGAATTCTGGCTACATCACGTATTAGAGGATATTTATTTCTAAATTTAGCAACTGGATTTATTCACTTTTTCATTACCAGGGCCCTGTAATAAGAGGTTTCTGCCAAAAATTCGCCGTTTTTTGGCGCAGCATTACATAACTTTCTCTTCTTAAGAGGTTCCTACTTAAGCACGAGTAAGTAAAAATTTAACTTATGATCTTCATAGTGACTTGGACGAAAAAGAAACGAATTGAAATAAAAGGTAATGCTCATATTCGGGATGAAATATTGGAATATGAGAACGCAATGAAGACATGTGCGAGAGAAAACATCAAACTTGGAAAATAGAGGAGAGAATCACTTCTGATTAAGAAAAAGTTTTGCTATCGTACTTTTTAAAGCTGGGTAAATACAAGTTGCGTTTGTATTTTTCACATTTGTAATATTCTTTCACCAAATATTTATCACGTTTCAACATTTATTTATTCACGTTAAATATGTAATGTTGTTTCATTATCGAGTGTCAAACCAACGTGATTGTGACCGTACTTACCCATCCAATTACTGAAGTAATTTCGTGAGAAAGAGAAGATTAATATTGCACATTTCAAGTTAATAGATTTTGTAAAAACCAAAAATAAAGGTTTTATGCTAAAAAAGTCTTTGGCAGATAAGACCTTTTTCTTCAATTTATTTTATCCGCTCGACCAAATGGCCTTACAGAAAGACGAAAAATATATTTGCATTAACATAATGGAAAACTTCCTAATATTTTTTTATAATATTACTCCTCGAGAAGGTAAATATTCAATTTTTATTAAGATTAAAATAATGTTGGTTAAAGATTTAGGGAAGGGGTAGAATAGGTATATTTATAAGGATTTGGAAGCTTTTAGATGGGTTTGTGTTTTTAAGGTGGGTTGAAAATATTTTTGGGGAGTCTTCATTTAATTCTGTTTGAGGTGTTTGCTGGTTGTCCTAGTTGAAAATGAGGTGTACTCGGACAGGAAGGTAAGAAAGTGAAAAATTTGGAGGATACGTTGATCAGATGATATGTTCTTAAAGGCATTATCTTGTATATGTTTTTAAAAAATTAAGTTTTTATTAATTAGCATTTTGAAATGCTATAACCATTTATTGTAATGCTGAATTGTGTCATTGGATACGTCGATAGTAATTTTGATGGGCAGATGATCTGAATCCAATTCTGGTATTACTGTTTGTTGAACTGTTTGGTAAATATTTTTAGTTCCAACTAAATCAAGGATATCTGGTAATATATTTGTGCTGGTAGAGTGGAAAGTACCACCACTACCACTACCACTACTATCATCATTGTTATTATTACAAATTATTTCGGTTTAAGTATATTTTAAATGTTCTTTATTCATAATAATAAAAAAATTAGAACTGTCTGAAAGACATTTTTTAACGAAAATAATTGCGTTCCTTAATTTTTAAGAAAAAAATAGAAAAGGGGTAAAAAAAGCACTAAAACTGATTTCTGCAAGGAATTATTATAAGAGTTATTTTTGTAATTTAGACTTGTTTTCACTCACAGATCACATACTACAGTACGACTCGAGTAGTCTAACCTCTTTATAACACCTTCAGGCTATTGATAGGCTGTCAACTCTAGATCAAAAAGTTGACTGAACGTAAGGTGAAGAAGTATAATATTATAGAAATTAAAGAAAACATAAGCAGAAGTTTCCGCTAGACATTTTTTGTTAAAAATGCGAATTCTTTTCAGTATTTCACAAAAATGTTTCTTATTTTCAAATACTAATGAGTTTTTGTAAAAGTGAAGACTTTTTACAAACAAAACAATTGCCATTTAATGATTTAACATATTAAACGCATTATCACTGTCATGAAATATTAATCGAACCTTTTTATGAACATTAGCAAATTCATATTCATTAAATATTTTAACAAAATATTTTAAAATTATTGATACAAAGTATAGTTGGACAATTATTCTGCCTACTGAACGGCATAAAATATCACTGTGACCGAAACTCGCCCTTTAAGTCGTAATATTCCACCCACCTAATTATTAATTGGGAATCGACTGACAAATAAAACGTAATCAAACCGTAGGTCATTCGAACAGCTGAATATCGGTTGAAAACCATCAAATCAACGTCGCCCTGCCGTAACCGCGTGATGAAAAACGTAACAGCGCAATTTTTTCACAATTTACGAACAGCGGTGGGCAAAGCGTGGCTAATGGAATCCGCAACGACCGAAAAAAATTCGAAATGGATTTGCTCGGAGTTTACATCTCGTAACTAATTCTTCCGGTCACGTGCACAGTGATGTCCGTGCAAAGTATATGAAGCCTGAATTTCATTCCATAGCCATTCATTTCCAAACATCCTGCCACAATATGTATTTTTGCAGCACCTTTCAATTGCATTTTTCATAAGCGATGTTTCTCTCAACGAAATGTGTGATGTGATAGAAAGGATATGAACATTGTTAATAGCACCTATCAAATAGATCTCGATTAAAAATTAAGATGGCGATTGAAATAATCACCAACAATAATTCTCATTGAAGGTTTTTACAACCAATTCATAGTCTACAAATCAAGACCTTCGAATTCTATTCCTTTGGTAGGAAATCGTTCAAAGTCCTGTTATAATTGTCCAAACAAGGATGAAAAAAGAAGTGAAGCAAATTGTATTACCCAGAATGTTTGATTTATATTTCTAAAATTAAAGAATTATTACTGGAGTTATTGATTTATATATGGGAAACATAAATGTGAATCTAGAAGTCTTTGAACCAAAATTATATCATTACAGTAATATTTATAAAAGACTTCCCAGAATATTAAAAAATTGCTTCAAAATATTAAATGTGTTTTTCATTTGAGAATATTAGATATCAGATTGTAAACCATACATTCGTGTGTCCCTACCAAAGAGTACACAAAATTATTTTCGTATTTAAATTATTTCATTATTTACGAAAAAAATTGCTTTTTACTTTCTCGCACTTAAGAAGGAACTTCCTAAGGGGAGAAAGTTTCGTAATGCTGCGCGAAAAACCGCGAATATTCAGCAGAAAAACACGTATTCCAGGGCCCCGGTAACGAACAAGTGGATACATCACGATTCTAAATTTTAAAAAAATCGTC
The DNA here is from genome assembly GCA_038098605.1 of Gryllus longicercus. Classification (NCBI taxonomy): domain Eukaryota; kingdom Metazoa; phylum Arthropoda; class Insecta; order Orthoptera; family Gryllidae; genus Gryllus; species Gryllus longicercus. The sequence goes on from JAZDUA010000265.1 coordinate 1,783,987, forward strand.
TCACATGTGGTGTACCCAGAATCCCTGTTTTGTAGGTCCTTGAAGTCTTTGCTTCAAAATATATTGCAGCCAAAAGCCAAAAGCCAAATGTCGTGGGCCAAAAGGCAAAGGCGTTCGCTTCGTGGAGTACAAAGTTTGACCACATACCCAAGGACAGAAGAGGGGAGATTCTGGAAACTGCAGGATAAAAACGTCGGTACGTTCGTCTGTCCGTCTCCCTGTGAACAACACTAGCGGCTATCCCATTCAGCCGATTTTCTCCAAAATTGATATTACCCAAATGATCTAGCTGATGTCACAGTCCCTTGAATTTGAGACTGATATTTTAATTTTGGGGGTACTTTACATGAAACCCCTGGGACATTTTCCAATTTTTTTTAAATGGCTGCATTGATTTTGATGGAATTTTGTTGTTGGATAGTCTAAAGATAAATTATGTCGGACTTATGTTGGTTGAAAATCCTAATTTTTTGACAATTGAAAAAATTCAAAATTGTTTCGGTGTCTTCCTACAACTACAATTTTGAAGATACAATTATTTTCTTAATGAAATGTGTTAATCGAAAACAGTTTTTAAAATAAGGTCATGTTCAATTTTTCGAAACTATGAGTTTTTGGGGTAATTGGCCGTGAAAGTTAGTCGCCCGCTCTGAAAATACTGCGCTTCTTGATCGTACTTTTAGGTGTTTTGAGGCTGTTCAATGCTAAGTAAGTTAGAATGTGTACATTGTTTCATATTTCTGTTCGTTTCTTACATTAGAGCTTTTACTTTTATATATACGTAGAATATTTAATGCCATAGTGTTTAATAATTACTAATATGTATTTTTCGATCTATTTGTTTTCCAACGCTATCAGTATTGTATTATTTATTAACTTGTATTTTACTTTCTTGCATTCTGCTTATTTTTCGCACCAAATGTTCTATGATTTTAAATGAGTTTTACAAGAAATATTTCGGAGAGAAATTGTGATATACATAGTATTACATAACCATTACAAATGGCGAGTAAGTACGCGCTATTTTAGCACCACTAGTTTATGTTGTGGTCCTTTGTTCACATTTTATTGACAAATCAAAAACTCCTCGTTCAACCACACCGCAAAAAGGTAAACAGTATCTTACTAAATTAGTGGTTCTTATTTCCAGCAAATAGTATCTACTTTTTGAGGCTTTAACTTAGGTATATTTAGAGTCCTCTACTGATAGAAAATATCAAACTTTTCAACTTACTGCCTTACACCGTCTTTGATATTCAGAACAAGAATGGAAGAAATATAATTTCAAAATTTGTAGTTATATTATTCATTTTTATTATTTTTCTACTAGGATACTACAGCCGAAGCAGTTACGGAACCACGATCAGTAAAACTTCCATATTTTTTTTCCGAGCCCTAAAACGATGAGAAATTCCACATCATTGTAGGAGATAGTGCTCTGACACAATTTTATCCCAAACTGTGTGTAGTCTAATGGCTTGTAACAGCATTAACTGTTCAAATACCGAGTGACATTTGAAACTTAATTTAAAACTTTTAAAATTAAATTTAAATTATAAAACAGTTCAATTAACGCAATACGATGAAAAGAATCTACTAATAAGAAATATTCACAAGTCACAAATTAATATTTTTACAGAACAGCTATTTCTAACTTTGCCTGATTTCTAAAATCAGCGATTTTGAATGAATGTCGTAAATTTTAACTGGACTTTCCAGGGACGTTTCCTTAAATGTTTGACACAGCAATGTTAACATTAATTCCTGGAATCTGAGAGGTGAACTGTTACTGTCTCTTTGATAAAAAGAAAATTACGCCTTATTTCATAATTAGAATTATTTATTTTAATACTTGAAATAGAATTAATTAACAGTTAATATTATTACTTTCCCGCACTTAACGTAAAAAGAGTGTGATTGTGCGCCGGAAAACGGCGAATTTTCGACGCAAAATTTATTTGCGGGCCCTGCAAAGGAAAATGTGGATAAATCTAGTAGTTAAATATATGGGGAAATGATCTAACTAGTGATGTATCCATAACCCATGGTTTGTGCGCCCTTTATACCGAAAAATCGATTGACGGCGAAACGTCTGTCTGTCTGTGCATCACACTAGCCCATAAACCGTTCAACCGATTTTCTTCAAAATTGATATTCCCCAATCGTTCTAGCTGATGTCGCGGACCCTGGAATTTGAAACTGAAATTTTAATTTTGGGGTTACTTTAGATTAAGGCTCTGGGACATTTTCAACATTTTCAAAAAAATGGATCCAAATTTTTTCTTTAATTTTGTTGTTGAATAGTGCAAAGGACGTTTAAGATAATGGTGCAGGTCTCATTTTCGTTGACATTAGCGTTTCTGATGAAGTCTAGCGAAGTCTGATGTACCAAATTAGCTCTTGGGGGCAAACGACCTGGTTATGTTACAATGTTAAAAAAGGTCATATACATATAGTGGTCAGAGAAAGCATTGAAGTAAATTGACTCTCCCCTCCCCCCAAAAAAACTGTTAATAAATATCCTGATGAGGACGCGTTGAGGGGAGCCCTAGGGGAGCCATTGTGGGCCCCTGCGAGACACCGCGGCGCGGCGCGGGGCCACGGCATTTCGGCGGGCAGGCAGCATCATGCGCGCGTCGCGGGTCCACGGAACGGCGAATACTGTGAGCACTGGGCCAAACACAACCACAATCTCTCCCTATTGTCTCTCCCTATCTGCACCCAATGCGACTTACCACCGTTACCTCTGCACCATCACTCACCCCAAGGTCCCTATTTTAAATCATTTATTTACTGTTCAATTACATATAATTTTTCGGAAGTTTGTAAAAAATTAACATTGTGGGAAGATACCAGAGCTTTAATTAGGTAAATTATGTATTCAAAATTTTTGAAAATAAGTAAAGTAAATAAATAAATACATTAAAATGAAAGTTACTGTAATATGTGAGGGGTATAATAAAAGTTAAAAAAAATAGTTAAAGGTTAAATTTAGAAGATATTGAAGTAAACAGAATAAACATATTTAGGAAGGGCAAAATGTCTTTGGGAAAGTGTGAACGAGAACTAAGAGCAGAATAATTTTATCTAGTGTAGAGTGTTCAGAAACAGAAGACAGCCGTAATGTATTAAAGAAATTTTGAGTTTGTTTTATTACAAAGCTTTAATAGAGTCAATGTGAAGCTCTCCGTGGATTTGTATATTCAAAATAAACCAATCTGATTTTAGTACTATCCTTAGGAATTTATTTTGTTTAATTTATATTTTCCTCATGTTAGTAGATGGGGCATTTCACTAAATAGAATAAGCGTATGTTAGAGAAGGACAAATATTGGATTTAAAAATTGAAACACACAACCACAGTATATTCTTAATTTCGAATAGTTACTTAAGAGAGGGTACAATTTTGAAATTTTGTAATAGGTTTTGTTAGCGACAATTCGAATATATAATTTCTACGTGAGACATTGGTCTAAATAAAATCCTAAATATTTAACGGGTATATTTTTGCCAAGCGAAAGAATATTGATATTGTCGACGATTAAGGAAACATGTTTAGTTGGTTTTCAAATAGTAATAATTTTTGCTTGAGTTTTATTCTGAGTTGTCAATATTTTCCAGAGATCCTGAAGTCAAATGGGGGGGGGTGGATTATCGACCTTAGCTACACAGCTGGGCCGATTCCAACTCTCTGAAGAATTCTAGCAGCAGCAAACCAAAAATCATAAAGCTTCACGAGCTCCGCCGAGAGAAGTTCTTGAAGGGCGAACTCTTGAAAGCCGACGTGTAGGTTGACGCCGGATCTCAATTCGGAAAGAACTTTGCCACCCCTCAACAAACTCAAATACGTTGAAGAGAAGTCAAAAACGCTTCTTATCAAAACGTCTCAGTTAAATATTCTTCTCTTACATTTTGTTCTAAATACGTTTTGTCTTATTGAATGTGGAGTTGCTGTTGATTTCTTCTCCCAAAGACATTTCAGTCAGTGGTTATTAATCCTTTAGATTAATTCCAATCCCATTAAATCCAAATACCCCAATTATTTGCAATATTTGTTATTTTTAAAGGAGATTCTTAAAGGATGAAAAAAAATTGAAAGTAATGAAGGAGAATTCACCAGAACATGATACGTGAAATTAATGATTCATTATACCACTACGATAGAATAATAAATAAATATAACAAATAAAAAGGGGCAAATTTAATAAGCTATGTTTGTGATCTGGCTATTTTGTGTTTGCAGTAACCATCTGCAAAGAGTTTGATGTCATAAGCAAACCAGGGGTCAGCCAATCTTCAGTGTTAACAAGGGCGTGCGGAGAGGCTGAGGTAAAACATGCGGGATGTGAACAATTCTTTCAAATACCTCTCCAGCATCTGGCAGGTTTTGATGAGATGAACAACAACCTCAGCCAATCTTCATAATTCCCATAAAGACAGATAACTAGTCGAATCACTTCAAAATGCACAATTTCTTAAAAATAAAAGTGAGATAGATGTTTTAGGATACGCACTTTGATTTGTAGATGCTAAAATTTGTAACATTTTCTTTTTTGTCATTTAAAATAACGACATACATGCAAATTTGTAACCTACAACAGTACATTATGAAACGTTGATGTAATAATGGGTAGAATTAAGTTTCGTAAAGCAATGCGTTGATCATTGCTATCTGTTTTTTCAACAATTCACAGGCAAGACCCATTCATAAAAGAATTCACATTCTTAATTGAGAAAATTTATAGAAATATATAGTAATGCACTTCACGCGAATGACTATATTCTAACCACACGTACCTCATAACCCATGGTCGCAAGGCCAGGATGGCGCTGGTAAGCCTTAGCTCGTAAAGAGCTGCCAAAATACCTACATACACTTCACACCAGTGAATTAATATTCATTACATCGAGTTTCATAAGGTACTTTTTCTACGACTTCGGATAACTTTTATATTGAATCGTTTCGTGACAGTTAACGTGCAGGATTCACCACCTAGGGAACAGCTCCCCACTCTACCCTGCCGCAGCTGGATTTGGTTTACATGCTTACCTGCCAGGAAGTACAAAAGTTAAGTTTTAACTTACTAAAGGAAATACTCACTAGACATTTTAAACTAAAGAACTAGCGTTTTTTAAGGACACCCACACAGCAACAACACATGACACAAAACGACTTGCGATGTGATTTTAACGTTAGTCAAATGTCTCCTCCAATAACTTACACTTCGCTAGTTAAATAGGATCACAGTGAAATCATTATCCAATTTATTTTAAGTAATATTCCACGTAAAAAATAATAATAAATTAAATTAAAACTCAAAAGCATATTAAATACAAATCTTAATACACACAATGGAACGAAACATGTACTAGAGCGATTCTCAACGATTAATTAAGTGTCAATATTTGATTTGTAAACTTTTTTGTGATTGGTGATGAACCTGTATCATAATGGAATCTGTATTGTAACGAGTATCGTTATGCAACTGGTTGCAGCCGTAAATGACATAATTATACAATGGGAGTAGAAAAATAGTTTTTTCGTAATGTAACAAAATAAAAAACGACATTGGGTTGATGTTTACAATTTTCACCTGCCGGGTATCGTTGCTGTTCTACCTACATATCAAAAATTCTGGTGAGATAAAGGAAAGAATTGCTATCAGTGACATTGGGACACCTACATTTCAAAACGTTTGAAAGCTGTTGTTTACTTAGTATATTGCATGCGTTCTAATTGTTACCCACATTCCTAAGAAGGACTACTTCGTTGAAGGTTTCGTGGGTACTCCTTTACTACGTTCCGGAGGCAAAGAAGTACCGCGAGCCCACTGTGGTAGCTGGGCCGAGGCGGGGGCGGCGGTGGGGGCGGCGGCGGTGGAGGCGGCGGCGGTGGGGGTAGCGGCGGTGGAGGCGGCGGGGGCGCTAGGGGCGGCGGGGGCGGTGGGGGAGGCGGGAGCGGCGGGGGCGGGGGAGGCGGCGGTGGAGGGGGCGGCGGCGATGGGGGCGGCGGCGGCGGTGGGGACGGCGGCGGCGGTGGGGGCGGCGGCGGTGGGGGCGGCGCTAGCGGTCAGCGGCGGCGACGCACCGGAGGAAATCCAAAGAAAATGCGACGGCGCCGAGAGGGAGGGGGCGGGGAGCGCGGACAGCATGTCGCTGCGTGCCAGGCGTGCCTGCGCGGCGCGGCATGGGGCGGGGTGGCGCGGGGCGGGGCGGGGGAGGCAGGGCCGGGAGACTCATATCGGCTGAGGAGGCGCAGGCATTCGCCCAGACCCTGCCCCGCCCCGGACGACGTGCCCACGCTCGACCACGCACCTTTCGAGCCCCCGGGTTCGAACCCCGGCGCTCCCACAGGCAGACCATCACGCGCAGGGGGGGGGTCTTTATTACAGAAGATGTCCGCGAATTTGGGAATGAAGAATACAATTCAAATACCGAAAAAATATTAACTAATGACAATGGACGTTGATACACTATTATTGTTCGAGTAGCTTAGGAAGAAATACTGCATTGTATTAATTAGTAAGTCAGTTACGTTTTATAGATGCGAAGCAGAAGTAAAAAAATAAAAATAGTACATAAAACAATCAGGACAAGTGCTGAGTTATAAAAGTAACTTCTAATTGTTATCAGTTATGATACGATATTTATCCAAATTTTCTTCTTTTCCTGTAGATATTCCTAATAAATATACTGAAGAGAAAGTAATAGATTTGATAACTTAAACAAATTGATAGTTCTGAACACGTTTTCTGAATCAAATTCAGCTGCTGTCTGAACGAGAATTCAAGGGACCGGTTCCTCTGTAATTTTACGTGTTGTTTTCGATCAAAACCAGGCGAAAGTTGGAGCAGTACCCTAGCATTCGGACGATGGTCCGCGTGCGATATTTCCTTCCCCTCCCCTTACACACACATACACTAACACTACCACAGATGTCGGAAGCTTAGATCTTATTCCAGTTCTGGGGGTTCCACGCTGCGGGGGGGGGGAGAGGAAAATTCCCTGCCCCGCAAGCCAACATGTCGGCAGCAGACGTCTCCATCCAGCGCGGAGTAACATGTACTATATCTACCCACGATGAAATATTCTCCACTCTAACGGAATTAATGACCATAGCAGCTCACAATCTCAACGCCATCTTGCCTTTAATGATGATGTAAATATCTTATTGGTATAGTAAAAAAGTCAATACGAAAGAAATTTTCAAGAGAGAACATTGTAAATACTGTGAAACATTGTGATGAAATATTAGAGAGTAAAAAGTAAAATAATAAATGGTGAGAGCTGTAAATGAAATTCCTTAGAATTAAGAGACATCTATTTCGATGTATAAAATTCTCAAGAGCAAGAGGCAATTAATAGCGAGAACTATAGCAGTGTGATCGACAGAGGAGATGAAAAGGCGAGGAGAGGGGAAGAGGGTTGCAGGGGTGGACAGGATCGGTGGAGTCGATGAGAATAGCAGAGTGGTCGAGGACGTCGGATAAGTGGGGTGGGCGATGAAGGGGTCTTGGTGAGTGGAGGAGGCCACGGCAGGGGCGGCGGAGCAGTGGGGGGGGGGACTATCGTGGGCGGCGGTCACAGAGCGGCGCGGGTTGTGGCGTAATCTGGATGGGGCGGGGGCACGGTTTGGGCCAGAAGGCGGAAGAGGCAGCCGGTACCCGGGGGCGGTGGGTTTGCCGTGGGCGGAAGAGGGGCAATGGGGGAGCTGAGAAAGAGGCAGAGGCATGACAGAGCCAAGAAGGGCAGCGGTCGGTCCGTAGGGCCGAGATCGTTACGGCAGAACTACCGACCACTCTGCCATTCTCGTCGACCCAACCGATCCTGTCCACCCCTGCAACCCTCCTCCCCTCTCCCCGCCTTTTCTCCTTCTATGTCGATCACGCTGCCACCGCTCTCGCTGTTAATTGCTTTCTGCTTTTGACGATTTCATACATCGAAATACTTGTCTCTTAATTCTTACAATGATTTTTTTTCTTCTCCTGTCTGCATGACCAAAGAAATTGTTTCATAAAACCTAAGCCGCGAAGTTAATCCTTAGATTATGTCAACGCAATCGCACCCCCCACCCACCCAAATACACACATACACACGGGGTCTCACATTGCCTACATTACAAAGCGCGCTGGTATGTTGTATCTTATTCCCACCATCAATCCGTTTTTTTTTCTTTTCTTGAAAATTTCATTCGTATGTTTTTTTTTACTACACCAAATATTAAAAACTCAAGATATTTCCTTCCAGAAATTGAATATTTGATCATTTCTGTCTCACAAATTTATTTTACATATGAGTATTATGAATTTTAGAATATATTTTCTGAAGATATTAGAAAAATCTGATGTTAATTATCTTAAAACGCTGCTTATTGGGAGAGACATGTATTAACGCATTTTATGATGCGAGATAGTACTATATCAATACATATTTCTTTACTTCAATTCTTTCCTTAGTTTCCTCGACGTATTCATAGCGTAAAATGTATGATAAATTAACATTAAATAAAAGGAAAGCAAAATAATGTAGTTATTTTGAAATCTGGAATATATATTTATAATTATTTTCATAACATATTTTAATATTTAAAATGAAAATTCTGTTTTAAAATACCATGCAGAATTAGTTCTAAGACATCACTATTATTAGTCAATAACAGATTAAAACATTTCACCGACTATCTATGTTGTTCAGAATTCATTTATCGAAACGAACAGTAAAGTTATTGACGAAGTAGGGCCGGTTTCAATTTTATTTCTTAGGCCTTTTGCAAACAATACTACTCCGTATATTTGTGCTGGGCTCTTTCTTTTTTATTATTTTTCAGCAATCAAATTACAGTTTTTTTAATGGAATGTTTGTGAATGATGGTTAAGCGATTATTTCGTTCGGTAACTTAAATTGATATACAATCACAGTATGTATACATATGTTATTATTGAATACAAGGATATTACATACTATTAAGAAAGTATTTAATGTTATATGTAGTTATGACTTATCAAAAATAATAATTACGGAAAATTGTGTTTCACTTAAATTTATCACAAGTTATGTCGTCACAACTTTAACAGCGGTGCGATGATTATGATAAATTATCGTAATATTCATACCAGTAGGGACAGCCCTCAGAGTTTTAAATCCCCACCCAACATTTCCTATTCCATTGATTCTACGTCCTGCGGCTCCACCCACCTTCTTATCTCTCGTCCACCACGCTTCCCCTCCCCATTCCGCCCACATCTCCCCCCTCTCCCCCGCCCCGCCCACGCCTCCAATATCCCTGCGCCGCGCCGCGCCGCGGTGCGTGTCCCCACGCCGAGCGCGTAATTCGCCCGCGGGGCGGCACGTGAGGCGACGCCGCGCATCGCAATCGCCTTCCCCCCTCCCCCACCCCCTTCACCCCTCCTCGCCCCTCCCCACTCCAGCGCCACGGCCGGGACCACGCGCGGGCACGCGTTATTCCAAACAGAGGGACTTTATGTTCTGCAGGTATTAATATACCTCTCGTGAATTACGTGCAGCTGTGGCAAAACATGCCCCATACCCCCAGGTAATTTTTCTCCCGCAATCTTTGTCAGTATTTTATCAAATATTTTGGTGAATCTGTTTAGAGTTTGACTGAACTCAGAAGTAAATTAAGATGTATCAATTTCAATACGACTGTGTATTATTTATGACCCCCCCCCCCACACACACACACACACACCGATTTATCCTTTACAGCAAACTAGGGTTCTAATGAGAATTGCCATTATTGCAGAGCCAGTTCCGCAAATTGTATCCAGATAAAATTTTGTGAGCACGTGCAGTCCATCACTTGGTTTGTTTTATCACAAAAATTAACGCATCTGCCCCAGAGAGACGGAGTTCGATTCCGGATGAGTGCCGGGGAACCGTGTGATGAACAGCGCGTTTTTCGCGTGTCGAGGTCGACTTTGTTGATCGGCGGTTCCGATCTGCGGTTTCTAGGCAAACACTCACTGTCAGGCAAATTCCGTGGCCCACCACAGCAGGCCACGCGTTTTTGACGGTCGTGACTTCTTCCATCGTTCCAAATACGGACTACGAAGACGTTCAAGGTCCTGTCTTCACAACCGGACTACGCTGGCGGGCTTCTCCAACGTCACCCTATGAAGTATTGAATACAGATTATTATTATTATTATTATTATTATTATTATTATTATTATTATTATTATTATTATTATTATTATTATTATTATTATTATTATTAGTCTAGAATATGTTATTCACTGTGCAGGGACTATAGCCTGTTTTACGTTTTTATTGGTTTTGTTTGTTATCTTTAAAAACCCAGCTTTCTGTTTTGTACAGACCTGATTTATTTGAATATATCTTACATGAAATAATAGTTTAATATGCAACAATAATCACAAATAGCTAAAACGTCATGTGTTCTTCACGTGAGTGTTATGAACGATTTATTGCAAGCAAATAACGCGTTTATAATGCTGCTATAAAAATCATTGGTTTTTATTCTGGAGCGTTAAATGAATCTATAACTTTCGAGATATCATTGTTAAATTACATTATTACACACTTAGATATTTCAGGGTTTTGTCAGCTTCACTCTTAAAAACAGGTATAATAGTAATAGTAGTAATAATAATAATAATATTAATAATAATAATAAATAAATAAATAAATAAATAAATAAATAAATAAATAAATAAATAAATAAATAAATAAATAAATAAATAAATAAATAAATAAATAAATAAATAAATAAATAAATAAATAAATAAATAAATAAATAAATAAATAAATAAATAAATAAATAAATAAATAAATAAATAAATAAATAAGCCGATCAGATGGCCGAGATCGCTAAGGCAGTAGTGCCGGAGTGGTCTCGGACCAGAAGATCGCGGGTTCGAGTCCCGCCTCGGGCATGGATGTATTTGTGCATGTCTGTATGTGTTGTCCTTTCACCCCCATTATCATCATATCATCATTTCATCTTCCATACCCCCAGGGCTAAGAACCGTGGGGGATAAAAATCGGATCCAGCTAAAAAATGCTGGTCCCCCCAAAAAATTGTTGCAAGCACCTGCCACCGTGATAATAAATAAAAACTGAGCCACGGTAAATGCAGGATGCTTGCAAGCGTGGTCCTAGTCGGCCGATTAACGAAATAATAATAATAATAATAATAATAATAATAATAATAATAATAATAATAATAATAATAATAATAATAATAATAATAATAATAATAATAATAATATGAACCCATGCTTTTGCATCGCTTAAAAGGAAGAACTGCAGAAAATAATAATATTAATAGAAAACTTCATATTTATTACACGGAAAATCGAAAAGCCGAAAAATTTTGTTTCTTTACGACTTTCAGTTTTCTCCGAGATTAAAGAAACAAAGGACGTTAACAGATAATTTTAATTTACAGACCAATACAGTCAAGTTTACAGACCAATACAGTCACTATTCCTACGAACACATAATTAAACATGACCCTTAAAATGTAATAGATATGTTTTATGCAGACTGAGACATGTGTATATATATGTTATAGTGAACTGCAGCAGAAAATCCCGCTAACAACCTAAATATAAAAACGCACATATAAAGCATCACATAATTATAATAATTGTAAATGTTTTATGAAGAATTGCAAGTGTCAGACGATTGCTACACATTACGTTTACAAACTACGTAACAATGTTTGCACTTAAAACGCCTAATCTTCGAACCTCAGAACACTAAGTACTGAAGTCAATGAGGAAGAACCGAAAAATGAAATATTGTAATGGAGGGACACATATCTTCTAATGCAGGATAGCTGTCCTACAACTGCTGGTGTGTTTATTTATACAATGAGGTTTGTGGAGTGTAGGTGGTCTTGAAATGACATAATAAACAAATTTTGGCTGATATGCGTTCATTATAATAACGTTAAAATAATATTAAATGTAGTGTTAATTGCATAAAACGTGTTAAAAAAGTAAGCAATGACAATGACAAAGCAATGACAAAACATCTACGGCCCAAGACCTCTCATTTAAAACACAAAATGTGGAAGAAATCACGAAAATGATTAGATTAGATTCATTTAATAAAAAAACAATAAAAACTGTATGTGACGTATGAGGGAGATGATCATCTGCGCATGTTTTCTTGAGTTCTAGAATCCCTTCCCATCATTTTAATTATAAATAGCTGAAATATGAGTAAACGTTTAACATAAATAAATAAAAAAATATTTAAAGCGCGAGATTAGCAATATTTGAAAACAATAGACATTTTCGTTCCCGAGTTATAGAAAACTTATTTGCATCTGTAAACGAATTGCTAGTTGATTGTTCTGCATTGCTAACAAAATAGCAACTCGCACTTACCTCTACTCTTACCATTACAAGCAAAAGGAGAGTTTAACAAAACGTGCCCATAGTGAAGTTACATTTAAGTGGTTTATGTAGGTATGTGGTTGGTTGTTCAAATTTCTTTCTAAATAAAAACACATCGAGTTTTAAATAAAGAGATTATAAATGTTAACATTATTGTTATTAATAGTCCCCTTACTTGATCAATGTGGCTTTTTTCATCCCCTTATTTCATCTACTATAAACTACAAAAATTACAATGATCACATTGATTTTACCAAACACACACCGACTAACCTGACTGGAGGGACTTTGTATTCCATGCATATCCGTGTGTTAATGAGCAAATTAGAGACTGAAATCCTGGACACGCACTATCGAGTCAGTATTTGATGAAATGTCTGGCCGCTTTCATTAACACGGTGTTTGTGCGATAGGAATACGACACGAGAAGTCGCCACAGGTTGACGCTCTGTCCACGAATCGAATCGACGACATTCAGTTGTGACAGCGGGGCTTGCGCAGACAGATTGTTTGCTACAGCCCTGTTTTCCACCCTATTTGTCATCTGTATATCTCCAACGCCATGTCGTGATGACACAAAATTGTGTGCTGGGAAGGTAGGCAGTTGATTGATCTGGGTCTGAAAAATGCATCGTTTATAGAAGTGCAAAAAAAGAAGAAGAAAAAAACTTGAGCCCGAATTCGAATAAATGTAGGCATTAACGGTATGAAGGAGAGATTTGTCACCAGTTGCTTAAAAATAAAGATTCTCAAACGACCCTGTCTAAGTTGACACTATTTTAATTCGTCTAAATTTTGGAGCAGAGAAAAATTGAATACAAATTGGAAATTTAACTCCATTTAATTGAATAATGACGCTGTACACATTTTTCCGCCATACTGGACTCGAGAAAATGGTGTTGCTTCAAATTGTGGATATGTATCATCCACATTCATTTTAAAAGGCATTTATATTCAAGGCTAAACCCGAATCTTCATGGCGTACGTTAAATGCTATTATATCTTCATGAATAAATTCAGAATTTGAAAAGTTTGCATCACATTCTTGAATTCCATTTCCAGTAACAATTCAATATTTTTTCGGACTACCATGGGATGCGTATTGTGGCGTCGTCGGGTGCGAGTAACTCACAGACACGGAGTTGTTTATACAGTTTTATTACAAGATATTTACAGTATATACATACTCCCTGGAAACGCGCTGCATTCCCAACACAGCATACCTCTGGGGCATTCCCGCCCCAGACCGACGCAAACCCCAGCGGCTTGGCGCCGCTCCCAGTCTGTGTCCCGTGGCAATCGCCACACCTCGCAGCCGAAGCTCACGAGAACCCCTGGCGGGTGAAATTGTGCCTGCCGCACTCCGATCCGGTTCAGACTCCAATGACTGCCGCTCGTTACTTTCCAGCCGCCTCGCGAGGGGTCACGTGACAGACATCACATGCCGGCGGCGTTTTCCTCATCCCGGAATGTGGCCTGCTTGCAATTTGGAAGTCCAGCTGCACCGCAGCTGGACGCACCAATCAATTTCCTTTGCGACAGTAGACACCGCATTCCGAGACACGCCCCCCCCCGGGCCCCCGAGGCGGGGGCCCGCCTGCGGCGACTTCCGCTCGCCGTCAAGGGACTGCCCCCTAGGGCCGGCCTCCGCCCCCTCGCTGGCGTCCGACATGTGTTGACCGTCTGACCCCTTGGCGACGTTACAACGAGGCGGGGCCCGCCTGTGGCGGCCTTCAAAGGACTGCCCCCGCCCCGTCGCTGGCCTTGCGACATGTGCTGTCCATCTGACCCCTTGGCGACGTTACAGTATGCTCCCTACCCTATAATGTAGACTGCATGAATCTATGTCACAAAACGTAAACGTTTTTTGTAAAACGTTTTGTTTTGTTTTGTTTATTACATCTTTTTATTGTATTTACGAATGATAGCCAGGTTATACGCAATTATATGTGAACATTGTATAATGTTTATTTTAATGTGAACAATGCAAAAAGAGTACGTTAATCCGATCGAAACGAACCTTCTAACTCGAAATGTCTCTGCATCTTATTCAAAAAACTATGCGGACAGATGCCTTGTGTTTGTGTTATATCCTCTATATATGTCCTCCAAGGCGGCACGATATTAAAGGTTATTGAGCATCCAGAAATCAGTGTCTGACATCCGTAAATTGAGAACTGTTCTCGCAGAACTGTTCATAACACACTATTTCTGTTACCATTTGGTCAATACTATTCATATTATTACAAACACAAAGATAAACTTTTGACGTCAAGGCAAACTTTATTGTTGCTTTAGAAGTTCATTAAATTTCATTACTTCAAAAACATTCAGATTCCCCTATCACCACAAGTTTCGCTAGCTCTCATTCCCCATATAAACGAAGAACATCTAGGTGGCGACCCGATTTAACAGTAAATATTATTAACTATTTTATATTCATATTAACGTGTACTTATGTTAAGAAACCTTATATGAATTGCTTCGTATACTCTTTTTTATTACAATAATATTGTCTTTACATTCTCGCATAATCGTATTACGAGTATTTGGCCAGTGCATGCAACTTTCTCCGATTAATTGAAATTTTCCACAATTCAGTAAAATAATTAAATTCTTACCTCGCTCAATATAAATATAACAAATCTGAAACATGCGCATTAAAGAATAATATCTTTAGCTATCATTTGAAGTTCATCTATAGTATCGTACTTTGATTCTACAAAATCATGCAAAAGACCAACACTTTTAAGACTGCAGTTACCGTTAAAAATAACCAATCACAGAACGATATAAAGTTAGTTTCGACTGTAGTGTACATGTATCAATCACATGTTTAGTTGAATAGAAAGGATATTCTAAATAATGCGGTTATGAGCAGCGTTTTCGTACTGTGCCCTACCAGCTCTCCCTTGGCACGGTCGCAGCCCTCCGCTCTCTGCTGTGTCGCGCTCAGCGACCCACGTCACCCCTCCCCCCGCCCCTCCCCCGTTGCCCCGTCCCCCACCCCTGCACCCGCGAACCCGGACTATTTGCATCAACTTTACATACTAAAAACAGAAGAAAAAGAAAAAACAAAACCGTAAAAACGCGGGGCCCGGGCCGCGGAACAACTGTTGTTTAATGAAGGGCCCCCGGAGAAATAAGCGACCGGGGGCAAGAAGTACCAGGCTGCAGAGGCGCCGAGGGCAGCCCTGGCGGACGGCAGCGGAAACAACAATGCGCAAGACGCGGGTGTCAAACCCCTTCAGACCGGCCCGCATTTCCAAAGAGCGAAACGTATGTCTGTACACGAACTAGACGGGAAATGTTCAATATCCTCTAAACGATATATAACAAAAGATTTTAATTAATAAAGACGCTTTAACTAAATTTTAACAGTTCTTAAAAAAATATATTGTCAATTTCAATTGTCTCTGTTGAAAGTGGTCGTAATATACTGCGCCTTCACTGCTAAAATATTTTCTTTGATTCTTTAAGTGCGCCCCAAAAGAAACATTTATTTTTTCAATAAAATTGGATAATTTTAGGTTTAAAATGTACTGCACTGAAAACTTATTTTTAAGTGGACTTGTGTATAAATAGAAAGGTTAAATTATTCAGAAAAAAATACCTAGATTTCCATT